>OX453078.1:9551831-10751831 GCA_949699795.1 Spicauda simplicius | reverse complement strand
TTTTTTATCTGATTGAATTAGCAAACGAGCATGCAGTCCATCTGATGGTAAGAGGTCACTGTCGCTCATGGACATCTGTAATCAAATTTTTTCAGAACATGGGCTCCATCTGAAGTCAATCACAGATGCGTCGCTACTCCCGAGGACTAAGATGGTCGCCTCATATAAAAGCGTGCCGGCAACCACACCCTTCCATCGAAACGCAAGAACTACTTCACGCTAGAAATATCTCCACATTTATTCTTAACATCACGCAGTTCTTATATTTAAGTGGAAGGGTGTGGTTGCCTTTTCACTTTTTTTGAGGCGACCTTATTAGTCCTCGGAAGTAGCAGCGCATCTGAGATTGATTTCAGATAGAACCTCTATTCTATATGACGTTGCTTATAGATGTCCATGGGCAGCAGAGACCACTTACTATCAGGTGGACTGCATGCTCGTATGCTATTTCCATGATAAAGATAATTATTGTTAACAATCTGTTACCCGAAGCCCCGAAATATTCGCTTCAATCGTTAATCGCTCTATGCTGCGAGCCATAGCATTGAACGTTACGTACATATTCGTATTGAATCAGACCACAACACAAATACACTAATTTTAAAGGAGAGACGTTAAAATTAAGCAATGCTTTCTGTTTTAAACCTTTTATGATTTGAAACTTTTTAATCAATAAATTAACATACAACAAATATTGAAAAACCATTAACCACATTAAATTTTGCAATTAAATTTATATTTTGGGTAAAACTGTTTTACTGAAAATTGCAAAGCAGCGATTAATGTTCTTATATTTTCTTCTATTTACCAAAATTTAATTAGTCTTGATGTTTATGGACTTAAAATATTTTTGTTATATGTATTTTGCAAACATTTCGTTTTGACGTCATTGCGCTTAGGTCTAAAGATATCACGTGCTGGTTGTATATAGTATTTCTATCAACTTTTGTCAGTGTGTCACCGATGAGTAACTAAAATCATTAATATATTTTTATTAAAACAAATTCCAGAATTTGTAAATGTAAAATAAAAGGATTACACAGTTTTTACATCATACAGATTGACACTTACTACTTACATATGATACTTGAAAATATTTGAATCACTTTAAATGTTCATTATTTCTATAGAAATTTTTAGTACAGCAATTGTAATTTTCTATTATTATTTATTACAATACCAGTATGTAATATGTGGCTGTTACTCGATCTAGTTAAAAATATGTATATTTAAAATATATGTAATTTGGAAGTGATACATTTTGTATGAAAGCTTTGTTCTAAATAGAATTTTGTCGTAGCAGATTGAATATTTGTTGTTATGTAATTATTTTTATACGGAATATTGATAAATGTTGCATTTTTGGTAGATTAAAAAATTTAAGTTTGCAAGATGATATTGTTTTTTTGTTCATGCTATTTGCATTTCCTTTTCCTGCTCTTTTTATGAGGTTAAATTACATTCCTATTTCATAGGAATGTAATTATAACAATTAATTTATAAAGATGAAACATATAATACTTAAAAACAAATCCGTGGAGTGATTCTCAAGTCTTAAGGATACAGATGTGGCGACCTCCCGCTACTCATCAATAGATGGCGCTACTAGTATTCTGAAAGGCGCTATCGAAGTATTCTCAATACCCCGCATATATACAAGTTCCGAACATCGACTGTCAGAACATTTCCGCTCCCTAGGCATGATCACCTAGCCTGGCAGGAGTTCTCCCTATGCCAACCATACATATGGATAAAAGTCGCTTCCCGCTGTCTGTCCCTAATGTCCCTATGTATGCTTAGATCTTTAAAAATACGCTACGGATTTTAATGCAGTTTTTTAATAGATAGAATGATTCAAGAGGAAGGTTTTTTGTATAATACATGCATAATATGGTAGAGAAACACTGATAATTTTAGATTTATGACTTAGGCGTTACGAAGTACCTACCTACGCCGGGTCAGCTATTTATTTATATATAAAAAGACTAGAATGCACTGAGAGTGTGTGAGATAAAAATTGACTACGAAAACGTACAAATAATTTATTCTTTTTATTAACTTCTTTCACTTTACACTTACACTACATCGAAAAGACAAATTTATGCACCAGATGGTGTTGAATTTCATCACTTTTACATTGTTTTAATATTTTAAGAACGTTGTCATGTATTTTTTCCCAATGCTCTGGCGGATCGTTCGGCATTAACTTAACAGCGAGTGCGTATGTCTCATTTATTTTAAACTGCGCTAAATGGCCACACACAAGGATTTTGAAGCCGTCTGGACTAACACGCATTATCAGGCCCATTGCCTTGCAAACATAACTTATCAAGCTATCCAATTCACAATAGAAACTATGATAGAACTGTTTTCTGTCCACAAGCTGTTTAACAAGTTTTCCTACTTTCTTTGCGAATGCATCCGCTATTTCAAAGATGCATGGATACAGAAACTTAGAACAGTCATGTGCCTTCTTGTGTAAATATAATACTCTTCTGCTTTTAATGAACAATTTCAATTTCCAGGTCACCATATATATTTCTTCTTGCGGTAAATAGTTCGTGAATTCTGCGAGAAAACGTCGGTATATTCGAATACTATCAAAATAATTCTCAAAACCTGCGCCAGTCTCGTAGTGCAATTTGTTCAAAAATTTTCCGCAGAATTGACGAGTTGTATGATTGTTCCACGTTTGCAAGCATGTCACAATGATATCTGTAGCTAGTTCCAGACCTGGATCTTTGCTGCCCTGCCGCCTAGTATTCACGATATACGCAGCCGTAAGATGCCATTTCGCTTTCACAAGATCTCCTACTTGTGTATCGTAATTAAGTGCAAGTCTGTTGTCGTGCAACACGGTCTGCACGTGGTCATTAATAATGCGTTCTCGTATGAACTTTTTGTTCATTAAATAAATGTTTTCTTTCATGTGTCTTATCAAATTGGTCTTCCGAACTATATTTGATTTCTTATCTGGAAACTTGCTGACAGTTTCCCAAGCTGTCTCTATGTAGTCGCCTCTACAGTCTTCGGGCATTTCGTCAGACACTAAAAGATCGAATATATCTGCAGTATCATGTTCATTTAGATCTGTTGTATAAATTTTTAATACTTTATACAATTCCTTTAGCGAATAACCGTCTTCGTTAACCAATCTCGAAAACAATGTTTTATATAAAATCATTCGCAAAGATACATTTTTTGTTTTGTTCCAGACAATTAGAATCACTTTGGCTAAATCATGTGAGCTGAAACACTTAAAAGCCATCCGCAAACCGTGTTTCTGTATTGATACCGGTGAATCTATTATTTCATAAATGAATTTAAAGGCTTGAGACATGGGCAAGTCGACTAAATAATTGTTAAATATCGGTAAACTAAATCGTAAATAGTCACCTGTTATGTATTTTAAAATATTTGGTAACGGAACAGCCGGTTTTGAAAGGTAAGCTAAACGACAGATAGCTTTTTGCATTTGCAGCAAAAAATCGTCTATTTCTCCATACTCAATTTTCTTGTTTTGTGGGACATATTTCTCTAACAAAGAGACCTTCAACTTTTCGTCTCCTAACAGAAATACGCCAACAACAGCCATTTTTATGTTTCGATATATTCGAATATAGAATGGCGCAGCCTTTAATGAATCAAAGGATTCCCAAAAATATTTCAAGTATACTTTTGCGACATCATTTGAAAAATATACCTTAATTTTTCTGAAGAACCGTGTCAGTCTGAAGGGCCATCTGTACGTATTACACTGAACCTTTGATACACTTTCGATGGCTTTTTGTACATCGCTTTTTAGCAAACGAATAAAATCACCTTCAGTCATCGGTACAAATTTCTCTCTTATTACCGGATGCTCCTGGTATATATCCAAATTCGATTTCATGTAAGTTAACACTAATTCAGGACATTCTTTTTCATCTCTGTTAAAACACCAAATTATGTCCCACACAAGACATATTGCTTCGCCAATATCGTCTTTGACTTTTTCATCAACCGGTTTCTCCAGTAATTTTTGTATCCTATTAGCGTAATAATTCACCCAATAATTGATAACAACATATCGTCGTTCTTCAGACAATGCCGAAATGATATCACAAAAAAGAAAAAAATTGCGTTCAAAGTCAATAAACTCTTCAAGATGTTCTGTAAATTCTTTATTATTAATTATATAGTATATCATTGATCTCATTATGTATTGTTTAAGTTTCCAATTTGTTTTATGCGTTGTATACACTTCTAAACTATAAAATAAGCTATTCAATGGTGCCCAACAGTCGGTATCAAATGCATAGATATCATGTTTTTTAACGACCGCGTCCAGAAAAAACATCTTATGTTTTTCACTTTCATTCACATGTGTTTCATAATAATAATTTAACAATTTCTTTAAGTCCTCTTGGCATCTGATGGTATCAACAAGAATATTCACAATTTTGGATCTTTTCTCGTTGTCTGGAGTTAAAAATAAATATCGTTTGATTTCTGTAAATGCTTTTTTGAAACTTACAAATTTGTACCATATATAGTCGTTTCCGAGTAGTTCGTCCTCGCGCTCTATGTGACGCAAGGCCCATGCTTCCCTCTCTTCAACAGTAAACATTTCAAAATAATTCAGATTATAAAATTCAATATTCATTTCAAATGATTCACCTTCATATTTAGAAGAAAACACTTCTTTCAAATGTGCAAACATTTCGGTCGGTGGTATTAAATCCAAAATGAATTTATATGAATAATAAAAATCCATTGACCAAAATTGTGAGGACTTACTTGGCAGTAATAATACCGCAATTTTTTTTATATCTTCACTTGAGAAGTATTTCAAAAGCATACTTGTATTTAGTTTGTTTATGTAATATACAGCATTTTTCGAAATTCTATTTTTATGTCTTTTTAAAATATCTCTCGATATTCTTATACCTAATCGTGAGAGGCTGTTAGGCTCCATATCATCCCTTGTGTCGTATTTCTCTAATATGTCTAAATAGTCTTTCTTAGACACAAAATATAAGAAGCGAAGTTCGTGTATTACATTAGGTCTATATTCAGTGTCATGCATCTCAATGTAAGCTACAGCGAGCGCGACTGAATTTCCAATAAAATGTTTAAGGCGTTTAGTATCATCAAAATAATGAAAGTAATCATCATTAACTAACTCCATTTTGAAGAACTCTGGAGTGTACATTAGAAATTTCAGTGCTAAATCCTGCAATTTCACATTAATACAATATGTATAAAAACAGATAACTCTATCTTCATTTCTTACGTGCACGGATATCGTTGTAAGCAACTTCTTTTTCATTCTCTCGGACATATACGGGAATATGTTGTAATGCAGATAATTGGGGTGTATGATGTGTTTGTAGTTGTCATCATATATCCACGGAAATTTTAGCGCTCGTGTTACGTACAAGTTATTTCCGCTCTTGAGGATCTTTAAAATGTAGTCTAAATCCTTACTTCTCGATGCTACGTCTATTTTGAATAGCTTCTCGATGTCCGACTCTTCTTCTATATTCACATCATCAAAAAGTGATTTATTACCTGCTGCTTCGATTACTTTTAGGTTAATTTCCCGATGTTTGTCACCAAGAGATTTCCCAGTCAGCGTCAACATTTTTAAGCCTAGAAAATAAAATAAATTCTTTTAAAACATTATCAACAAATAAAAATGTAACACTAATTAAACAAAATCAAAGCTTACTTAGAAAATTGGGACACTAAACTGTTGAACTAAATTATTAATGTTTTATTATTTGCTGTAAGGCACGATATAGTGCTCGAGAGCTATATTAAAAATAAATTGTATTTATTAGTAACATTAATGTGTAGGAAAAACCGAATCAGCACACTGAACCTTAAACTTGGGTAATTGTAATGAGTAATAGTTATTTATATCCGAGTATATACTACATATACCTACATGCCTACGTCCATATGTGTTAGGCGGACGTGATAAGCAATTGGTAAAAACATTATGAAATATTTTATTGATACTACTATGTATGTGTACCGCCAAATTGAATGAGTGGTCGATATTTTACAATAAGTACCTATCAAATTTGTATAGATACCTAGGTAGGTAGGTAGGTAACATACTAAGAAATGATAGCGTTTGAAATTATTATAAATATCATATTATTTAGGAGTAGAGATAGCCTAGGAGCAGAGATAGCCTAATGGTTGAAACTTACCCTCTCGATCGAGAGGTCGGAGGTTCAAACTCAGCCACGCACCACTGATTTTTCTAACGTTATGTGCGTATTAGAATTTAATACGCACATAACGCTGCTTTTCGGTGAAGGAAAACATCGTGAGGAAACCTACTCACCCGAGTTCTTTAAAAAAAAGTTCTCGGAAGTGCGTGAAGTTTACCAATTCACACTTAGCCAGCGCGGTAGACTATGGCCTAAACTCTCTCATTCTGAGAAGACCCGTGCCCAGCAGTGGGACAAAGGTTATAGTGGATGTAGAGAAGGAGTGCAGAATGTTAATATTACACACACTACCATTTGTCACAAACACATAAATAATAGACGAAATAGAACATTCAATGTCTTACTATAAAAATACATAACGTCAGAAATGTCAGCGTCTTTGTCAAAATACCCGCTATTGCTTTTAAATGCGGATTAGCTAATTATACCTCTTTTTATATTTGATATAATTGTATGTGTATATGTGGATATAATGTATGATTAAATACACATATAGTCCATTGAAATGTTACATGAGCTTTGCATTGTCAAGAGGACGCCATTTTATTTTTGGGACATGTGTAGGGTGAGGTTAACACCTCAAGTTTGTGAGGTCGCACTTGTCCCCCGGCCGCCATCTTGGAAAACACTTTTTTCGCTATATCTTGGAAATTATGCATCTTACAAAAAAAAATGTCAAGTCATAATTTGTAGCAAATTGTTTAGCCTACAAATATATATAACTTTTAGCCCTAAGTTAAAAATTAAAGAAGTTATAAGCAAAAAGATAAGACTTTTAATATTTTCTTTATGCTCTATAACTATTTTAAAATAATATTTTCTGTTTTTTAGTTCCATTAGCAATAACCGCGTGTTTTTTGTTTATTTTTTTAACTATTACTTATTGTTTAAATAACCTGTATGATATATATTTAGTACAATCGAAAATTTAGATGTCACAATACAAAAGCATTCACATGGAGTGATTACGATAGAGAAAAGTAAGTTTATAACTATGCTGCATTTTATATACAAATTGCCATTATAGTTGTACTTGCATATAAATTACTCTTAAAACACGTTTCATTTCACTACCCTTTTCATATACATGTAGGTAGGCTTTGCTTTTATTTTAATTAGTAGACAGTTGCAGATAGGTATGTAAAATGCCTGTAAGTATAAAAAAAAACTCGACATTATTGTCTATCTATTGTAGGAACATACTAATATTAGAACCCCATGGGGCAACGTGGCCAGTGTTGCACAGTGTTCAGTGGTGCATTATATATGCCTATTAGCGACGGTGACTTCTTTCGCTTAGCCCATCTGTAGGTATTATTACTTTAAATGAATATAAAATAAAATTCGCCGGAACTTTAAGCTACATCAGACTTACGGTAAGAAGCAATTTTTAAAGAAAGTAAGAAAATCATTTTTTCGGTATAACATTCGAGATAATATAAAATGAAAATTATAAATAATTAAAATTTCTTAATTATGTAACTATTAGTCAACCCTGCAGGTGTAGTCTTCTGCGACGCTAGTGTTCTAGGGTGTCTGTACTGGCGTGTGCGCAACTATTATGTTTATATGTTCGTCCATCAGTGCGTACGAAGGCACGAGCGTGCGTGTGTGTATGTGTGTGTGTGAGTGTGTAATTGTATTTTCAAAAATAATATAATACTAGAAGAATTAAAAAATATTTTATTGAGATGAAATATGCATAAATATAATCGCTTTTTTTACAGTTTAGTTGCTTGCTTTTTCGGTAAATGTTTATTAAAATTACAATATTATAACTCAGTTTCGATCCATATCAAAATATAAAAGCTAATTTTTATACACATATGTAGTACAGTAGTAAGTTACAAGGACTGCGTATGAATTTCACCATGAAAAAATAGTACATTTGTTTTTGTTTTTTTGTTTCACTTTACGCTTACCTACCCTACATCGCGAAGACAAATTTATGGGCCAGATGGTTTCGAATTTCGTCACTTTCATTTTGTTTTAATATTTTAATAACATTCTCATGTCTCTTTTCCCATTTCTGGGGCGGTACTTCCGGCATTACCTTAACGGCGAGTACAAGTGTCTCATTTAATTTAAACTGCGCTAAATGACCGCTGACAAGAAGTTTGAAACCATTAGGACTTACACCCATTACTCGGGCCATTACGCCACAAACATGTTCAATTGTGTATACTAATTCGCAGTACAAACTAGAATAAAACCTATTTTTGTCTAGGAGCTGTTTCACGAGTTTTCCTATCTTCTTCGCGAATGCATCCGCAATTTCAACGACGCATGGGTATGGAAAAGAACATTTATTATGTACCATGTAGTGTAAATATATTACTCTCCGACTTTTTATGTGCAATTTCAATTTCCACGTCAGCAAATATACTTCATCCTGTGGTAAAGACTTTGTGAATTCGGCAAGAATGCGTCGGTATATCCGAACAACATTGAAATAGGGCCAAATGCCAATGCAACTCTCGTCATTAAATGTGTCCAAGAAATTGCTGTAAAACTGACGTGTTACATAAACGTCTTTGTCCTTATTGTTCCACGTTTGCAAACATTTCTTAAGGATATCTCTAGCTAATTCCAGGCTTGGATCTTTCCAGTTCTGTTCTCTAGTAACCACCATATACCTAGCCGTAAGATTCCATTTCGCTTTTAAAAGTTCTTCTTCTTCTTGTGTATCGTAATTAACTGCTAATTTGTTTTCATACAACATGGCACGAACATGGTCATTAATAATGCTTTGGCGCACAAACTGACTATTTACTGAATAAATGTTTTTTCTCATGTATCTAATAACACTTGTCTTGCGAACTAAATTTGTTTTCTTATCTGAAAACTTGCTGACAGCTTTCCAAGCAGTCTCCATGATATCACCTCTAAAGTTTTCAGGAATATCTTCAGACGTCAAGAGATTGAATACGTCTTCATGGTCTTGTTCGTTTAGATCAGCTGTATAGATTTTTAAAACTTCATACAATTCCTTTTGAAAATAACCTTCTTCATTCACCATTTTCGAAAATAATGTTTTGTATAAAATTGTTCGCAACGATACATCGTCTGTATTTTTCCAAACGTTTAGAATCACTTTAGCTAAATCATGTGTGTTGAAACATTTAAAAGCCATCCTCAATCCGTGCTTTTGTACTGATACCGGTGAATCTATTATTTCATAAATGAATTTAAAGGCTTCAATCATGGGCAAGTCGACTAAATAATTGTGAAATATCGGTGTACAAAATCGTATATAGTCTCCTGTTATATATTTTAGAATATTTGATAACGGAACAGCCGGTTTTGAAAGATAAGCTAAACGACAGATAGCTTTTTGCATTTGTAGCAAAAAATCGTCTATTTCTGCATATTCAATTTTTTTGTTTTCTGGGACATAGTTCTCCAGCAAAGAGACCTTTGACTTATCGTCTCCTAATAGAAATACTCCAACAACAGCCATTTTTATGTTTCTATATATTCGAATATTGGATGCTGCAGTCTTTAACACATCAAAGGATTCCAAGAAATATTTCAAGTACACTCCTGCGACATCATTTGGAAAATATACCTTAACTTTTCTGAAGAAGCGAGTCAGTTTGAACGACCATCTGTACGTATTACACTGAACTTTTGATACACATTCGATGGCCTTTTGTATATCGGTTTTTAGCAAACGAACGAAATCTCCTTCGGTCATCGGTACAAATTTCTCTCTTAATCCTGGATGCTCCTCGTATAAATTAAAATTAGATTTCATGTATGTTAATACTAATTCAGGACATTCTTTTTCATCTCTCTTAAAACACCAAATTATATTCCACACAAGACTTATCTCTTCGCCAATATCATCTGTGACATTCTTGTCCAGCGGTTTGTCAAGTAATTTTTGTATTCTATTAGCGTAATAGTTCACCCAATACTGGATAACAATATAACGTCTTTCCTCAGATAATGCTGAAATTATGTCACAAAAAACCTGAAAATTTTGTTCATAGTCAATAAACTCCTTAAGGTCCTCTGAAAATTCTTTCTCATTAAGTATGTAGTAAATCATTGATATCATTACGTACTCATTAAGTTTACTATTTGTCGTACGCATTGTATATACTTCTAAACTATAAAACAAGCTATTCAATGGTGTCCAACACTCAGTATCAAATGCATAAACATCATGTTTTGTAACGATTGCGTCCAGAAAACTCATCTTGTGTTCTTCACTTTCATTCACATGTCTTTCGTAGTAATAATTTAACAATTTTTTCAAGTCCTCTTGGCATCTGATGGTGTCAACAAGAATGTTAACAATTTTGGATCTTTTCTCGTTGTCTGGAGTTAAAAATATATATCGTTTGATATCCCTAAATGCTTTGTCAAAACTCACAAATTTGTACCATTTATAGTCATTTCCGTTACCAAGTAGTTCTTCCTCACGCTCTATGTGATGCAAACCCCATGCTTCCCTTTCTTCAACAGTAAATATTTCAAAATATTTCAGACTATAAAACTCAATATTCATTTCAAATGTTTCACCTTCATATTTGGAAGAAAACACTTCTTTCAAATGTGCAAACATTTCGGTCGGTGGTATCAAATCCAAGATAAATTTATACGAATGATAAAAATCCATTGACCAAAATTGTGAGGACTTGCTTGGCAGTAATAATACTGCAATCTTTTTTACATCTTCATTTGAAAAGTACCGCAATAACATACTTGTATTTAGTTTGTTAATGTAATACACAGCATTTTCCCAAACTCTATTTTTATGTCTTTTTAAGATATCTCTCGAGATTCTTATACCTAATCGTGAGAGGCTGTTAGGCTCCATATCATCCCTTGTGTCGTATTTCTCTAATATGTCTAAATAGTCTTTCTTAGACACAAAATATAGGAAGCGAAGTTCGTGTATTACATTCGGTCTGTCTTTATTAACATGCATCTCAATGTAAGCTACAGCGAGCGAGATTGAATTTCCAATAAAATATTTAAGACGTTTAGCATCATCGAAATAATAAAAGTAATAATCGCCCTCAATTAAGTGCATTTTGAAGTACTCTGGAGCGTACATTAGAAATTTTAACGCTAAATCCTGCAATTTCATATTATTGCAATATTTGTAAAAACAGATAACTCTATCTTCATTTCTTACGTGCACGGATATCGTTGTAAGCATTTTCTTTTTCATTCTCTCGGACATATACGGGAATATGTGGTAATGCAGATAATTGGGGTGTATAATGTCTATGTAGGTGTCATCATAAATCCACGGAAATTTTAGCGCTCGTGTTACGTATAAGTTATTTCCGCTCTTGAGTATCTTTAAAATGTAGCCTAAATCCTTACTTCCTGATGCCACATCTATTTTGAATAGCTTATCGATATCCGACTCTTGGTCTATATTCACATCATCGTAAAGCCATTTATTACCTGTTGCTTCGATTACTTTTAGGTTAAATGCACGATGTTTGTCTCCAAGAGTTTCCCCACTCAGCGTCAACATTTTTGGGCCTAGAAATAAAATAAATATTTTTTTACACACACTATCACCAAAAAAGTTAACAACTTAGTACCACTACTTAAACAAATCAAGATTTACTTAAAATACTGCGACACTAAACTGTTGAACTAAACTACTAATGTTTAATTAATTGTAAGGCACAATGTAACCCTTGAAAGCATCTATTTGAAATAAATGGTATTTATGAATAATATGACTGAATAGGAAAAACCGAATCGAAACACTGAACTTTAAACTTTACTATATTGTAATGTTATATGAATCATAGTTATTTATATCTAAATTTATTCCACTTGTAGATATAGACGAGTACGGTTACATTTGGCTTATCGAATGTGATAAGCAATTGTTAAAAACAAAAAAATCATTGTAGTATTAATATGTACCAGAGATGGGCATAACTAGTTACTTAAGTAATGTAATTAATAATGAAATTACAAAGTAATTAAATTAAATGTAATTGAATTACACAATAATCAATTAAATTGTAATTGAGTTACTCATACGTACAATGTAACTGATTACAATATATTTAATTACAAAATAATTTAATTGCAACATAACCTAATTACCTAGTAATCTGTTTAATTGTAACCTTAACTTTGCATATAAAATATATTTATTTGTTCTATCCGTAATGTTTTTGTTTACAATGATAATCAAAACAAGATGTACCTATTTAATATTTCAACAATACATCTGATACACATGTTCTTTTTTAGAAATGAGCGTATATAACTTTTTTTTTTAAATATTAAATAAAATAAAATATAATATCTTCGCTTAGTGTAGTAGCGTATGTAGGATTGTAGGTAAAGCAGGCACGGTCTGCAACTTCGGCAAGTACGAATTTAAGTGCAAACGTTCCAGTCGAATACTGATTTAAATATTAAATATTAACTTTGCAACAAATTACTTATGTAATCTGCTATAATGTAAATAGATTAACTTGTAATTAAATTATTTTTAATTAGTTACAGTAAATACTTATTGTAATTAGTTACCTATGTAACCTGGTACAAATTATTTTGAATACTAATTACAAAGTAACTGTAACTTGTAATTGTTAATTCAATTGCTTTTTGCCCATCTCTGATAGGTACTGGTGTTTTACTACGTGTAGAAACAGTGTAGTTCGACCGGAGAGGTACAACTGTCACACCTATTTCTAGTTTGAAACAGAAACTTAAAAGTTTCTTTGAAAGTTAAGTGAATAACAATGAAATAATGCTGTTTCAATTAAAATTTCATAGGTGGTAGAATCAGTGTAGTTCGCCCGGGGAAGTACCACCGCCACACCTATTCTGTCTTGAAACATTGCTTGCATTTTGATGGAAGGGTGTGGTTGCCGCCACTTTTATTTGAGGCGACTGTCTTAGGTCAAGGGAGTAGCAACGCATCTGTGATTGACATTAGATAGAACCTATGCCCTTTATGAAGTTTTTACAGACGTCCACTTACCACTTGGCCACTTACTATCAGGTGGATTGCATGCACGTCTGCTACTTCAATCAGATTAAAAAAATTGGGTGGGCTAATCTAAGACATAGATGTATGTAGGTACCATCAGGATTGTCTTAGATTATGGTGGGGCCCTTGGGCACACGAGAATTTGGGGCCCTTTTGGAAAGTAAAGAAAGTATGATGTACTTTTTTACATTCCAATAAAACCCGACGACTTTCGTGCAACGAGGAAAGTGTAATGCCCGACCATAATATTTTAATATTAAATGTGAGAAAAATCATCAGCCCTTCGGGGACCTCTGAGGATGGGGACCCTGGGCACTGGCGCCGAGTGCCCTTATGGTAAAGACAGCATTGGGTACTAGGCGAGGCACTTACGGTTATAGCGGTAATAAAATTTTGCTTATGCCTAGAATGTTTCATCAATGAGAATGACATACGAAGTCTTGTCTTCTCATTAAAATATGGCGTTGAAGCAAAACTTATACAGATTAGTGATGTAAAGGATGTTACTATTTGAACATTCGCGAATGCGCATGTCCCTTACCGACACTTGCGAATGTGTTTTTTTTTAGTTTTTGGTATAGGGGGCCGGAGGATCAGGATTTTTCGACCTTTTTTCGGTTGACAAATTGCAGTTTGATTTCTATTTGGGGATAGTTTAGGCGTCCCTTTTTGCAAATCACTGCAATTCAATATTCGTAAATACATCCACATATTGCGAATGCGAATATCTAAAAACATGCAAATATTCTTTACATCCCTAATACATGTGTATTTTTTTATGAGGTTGAAGTAGCAAACGAGCTTGCAGTCCACCTGATGGTAAGTGGTCACTGCCGCCCATGGACACCTGTAAGCAACTTCACATAGAACATGGGTTCTATCTCAAGTCAATCACAGATGCTTTGCTACTTTCGAGGACTAAGATGTCGCCTTATATAAATGTGTGCGGGCAACCCCACCGTTCCATCGAAACGCAACAACTGCTTCACGCTAGAAATAGGTGTGGCGATGGTATTTCCCCGAGCGAACTACACTGATTTTACATAAAATCTTAATTGAAAGAGCATTATTTCATTGTTATCGAAGTACTTACTCGTAGAATCTCATCACTTAAACTTTATCTACTGAGAGGTCACAAACCCAGTGATTATAAAAATACGTTTGATGTACCTAATGTTGTTTTGTTAATGCTAAATGACGTTGACGTAACACAATTTCATCGCTCCTAACACTAAGTGAAACCACACGATCGTCCCTGTAGCTCCGGAATTAGAATAGGGCTACGCCATCCCCTGCCTGTCGTAAGCGGCGACTAAAAGGGGCTTCCGGGGTTGCGAGCGGCTAGAGTGGGAGCTCGAACCGTTCGGTCAGGCGACCCCGGGAAGGACGGCAGTATGTGTGGTCGCATACCGTCTTATAAAGACTGGACGGAGCGGTGGGCCCAGCTCCCCATCTGGGTGGAGCCCGATGGGGCAACGCGCTCAGAGGATTCCGGTTGCGTTCCTTTGGAGGTCCCGGAGTCCTCTTTGTCGCGGAGAGTACGGCCACCGGGGTGGTTTTAGTGCGGTAAAAATCCCACAAAACTCTGCGTCACTCCCACGGTGTGGGCTACCTTTAGAAGGTGAACTCGAAAACAAAAAAAATATAACCACACAATAGATTAAAAAATGCAAAATATGTACTTTTGTTTTAAAATAACGGTTCCACAATTGACGACCCAACTGCGTGGCAGAGGGGTTATGTCCGCCGACATATCGGTATGTCCGCAATGGGTCCCAGGTTCGATTCCCGGTCAGACAGGTATCTGAATGATGAATTTAGATTCATGTTCTGGGTCTGGATGTATTCGTCTTGTGTGGGTCCATGGTATCCACAACACAGGAGTAAATCCTAGTGTAGGGCTATGAGTGTAGAATGTGTGTGTAAAATTAGAAGTAGCTTTCAGTTTTGAATAGACTTAGTGTACTACAATACTATGTTAAAGTTCTCTAAACATTCCTAAAACTCTCCTTCAAATCCGGTGATACGTTTTTATGCACTAGTGTTGTAAATGACTACAGCTCACAGTGACCACGTAGCCAGTTGCCTTATACGACGAATGAGTATAACATATAGGAAAACATATGCCAGAACTTCAATACAAGGAAAATAAATAAAAATAAAAATAAAATTGTTCAATTTTTAATATATGTTATACCAAGAGAATTTCTTCAGCAATGGATGTGATGATCTTAATCATACAAATAACTTCTCTTGCGACTATCTGACCCTGCATACTTCTCATATAAAATACTGTGGATTTCTTTATTTTCATATTGCCTTATCTTTCTTATTGCTTTAGCATGTTCGTTGCCCCAAGAACAAAAACTATCTGTTGGCAACAACATAATAGCTATAACGTGTGTCTCAATCATTTTAATATCTGTCAAACTGTTGCTCACGTAGTAGTAATAAGCAGTATAATCTTCAGAGAAGTAATCGCAAATAAATATTCCTATATCATTTACAATACTGGCCATATATTTATAGAAACAATGATAAAATTCGTCTGTTTTTACCATCTCTATTATCAATTTACCAACTTTTTTGCCATATTCAAAGCAAATATCCTTAAAAGTCATATATGGCCTCTTGTGAATAATTTTTCTGCATGCCATGTGTAACTTTAATTTCCAGGCAATTAAATATGTTTCTTCTTTTTCCAATGATTTTTGTAAAACATCAAGTATACATCTATAGATAGGTACCATGTGCCCCCAACGCATGGTCATAGGATCCTTTTCCGTAATCATGTCCAAAAAATCATCAATAAATTCTCGTATCGAATAAAAATCTTCGTCGATATGATTCCATAGCTCAATGCATTTAGTCATTATTGTACTTAATAATTCCAAACTTCGCTGCTGCTCGATTTTATTATTGTCCTTCCCTTCACCATGGTCAAAAGTAACTATATATTTTACAGTGAGGCTCCACTTCGCATCAATCAATTCTTGTATTTCATCTGTATCGTAACTACTTATTATATTTCTCATATATAGCATGTCATGTATATGGTCATCTATAATTTTGAGGCGAATAAATTCTCTTTGAACGTAATATATTATATTTTGGTCTATGTGTTTAATTATTCTAGTTTTTCGCGTCAAATTGAGAGCATCATCCGAGAGTTTGCTAACAGTCAACCACGCAGTTTCAATAAAGTCTCCTTTTAACTGATAGGGCAAGGCTTCTGACACTAAAAGAGAATAAACGTCATCGTGATCGTCGTGATTAAGTTCCGCTGTGTAAAATTTTAATACACTATAAAGTTCTTTCTGTCCTTCATCCTTTTCTTTTAACATTCTACTAAACAATGTTTTGTATAGTAACTTTCGAAGAGATACATTTTTAGTTTTCTTCCACAAATTTATTGCAAGTGAATGTAAGGTTTCTGGAGTGTAACATTTAAACGCAAAATGTAGACTATGTGTTAGAACTGCTGATGGAGCATCGAGCAAATATTTAACCAATTCTTTAAAACACACCATGTTAGCCAGGTAATGATTTAACAATGGTGAGCAGTAACGCGCGTAGTCTCCCACTATGTATTTTAAAATACTGGACAACGGAAGAGGTGGTCGTGAGTGATGAACTAAACGACAAATGGATTTTTGAACTCGTAATACACGTCTATCAATATTCTTATGATCTATTTTAGGAGATTCAGGAACATATTTTTCCAAAAATGTTGTTTTATAATCTTCATCTGCTAAATAAAATACACCTACTACAGCCATTTTAATATTCCTATATTCACGACTACCATTTGGTATATCTGACAAGTATTTTATAAAATACTCTAAATAATATTTTCCAACGTCGTTTGGAAAGTAAACGCTTAACTTTCTAAACAAACGACAAAGTGTAAAGTTTAATCTGATTGCATTGCTTCTAATTTGGGAAACACCTTCAGTAGCCCTATGTATATCTTTTTTCAACCACCGTAAGAAGTCTCCTTCAGTGGTTTCCAAACATTTTGGTTTAAGATTTTCTTGACTTGCCCAAATATCGACATTTGTCTTCACACGTTGCTGTGTAAGGTTGAGATTAGTACTATCAGGATATAGTTTATAAAGATCGTTTTTCATACTATCGCCGGATAATTCACCTGTTATAGATTTTGTTTCAACATCATGAAAATTTAATAAATAGTTAACGATAACAGAGGTCATTTGCTTGGACAATTTATAAATTCCTAAAGGATATCTATCATATTTTAAATATTCTTGAAGTGCTTCGGGTAATTCTTTATTGTGGAGAATACGATAAATCATTGACTTTTCTTTGTATCCTTGTCGTATGGTGGGTCCACTTGAGTATACATCTAAGCTATAAAACAATCTATCTAATAATGTCCAACATTCGTCGTTAAATGAATAAATGTCATGGTGCTCAAAAATTTGGTTAATGAAACTCTCTTTATGCTCTTCATTTTCATTTACATGCCTTTCATAGTAATAGTTCAACATTTTTGCTAGATCATCTTGATTTCTGACGGTTATAGGAAGAATGTTTATGATTCGCGACCGTTTGTCTTTGTCTGGTGTAAGAAAAACGTAGCGTTTAATACCAGTAAATGCTTTGCTAAAACTTACGAACTTATACCACATAAAATTTTCTATTCCAGGTAAATCTCTATCGTGTTCTATGTGGCGTAATGCCCACTCTTCCTGTTCATCAGTAGTTAGCATCTCAAAGTAATTAAAATTATAAAACTCAACATACATTTCAAATGATTCACCACTGTATTTCGAATTAAATATTTCTTTTAAATAGGCAAACACTTCGTTTGCTGGAATTTTATCAAAAAGAAACTTGTAATATTTATAAAAATTTAAATACCAAAAGTCTTTGGGTGAAGAGGGTAGGAGACGGGGTGCTAACATCTTAATGTCTTCGCTCGTAAGATACCTGATCAACATATTTTTATTCAATTGGCTTAGATAGACTAAAGGTCGTTTAATTACCCTATCTTTATGTTTCTTTAAAATGTGTCTCGAAATTCTTATCCCTAAATGGCGATAAGTATATGGACTTCTGGCATTGCATGGAATAAATTGTTCTAAATTAACTAAGTACTCTTCTTCACTGGCCGTAGAGTATAAGTAACGAAGTCCGTGTATTACAGTATCATCAAAATGGTATAAACACATGTAACGTCTAGCGAGTGCAATAGAGTTGCCAATAAATTGTTTTAGATATTTAGATTGTCTAAAAGTATCGAAATTACAAACATCCCTCATTGTAAACATTTTAAATTGGTCTGTCGTGTAAACAAGGAACTTAAATGCATATTCTGTCATTTTAGCTTCTTTACAATATTTATAAAATTCTATAGCTCTTTCACCGTTTCTTAGATTCATAGATATACTCGTTAGCATCTTCCTTTTCATTTTCTTGGACATGTGAGGAAATATCTTGTTTTCTAGATAGGATACACTGATATAATTCGAGTATTCATCGTTATATATCCACGAGCTCTTCAATGCCCGCGTTATGTGAAAAACATCACCACTCTTCAGGACTTCCAAGATGTAGTCAATGTTCTTGTATCTTGACGCGAGTTCAATTTTAAATAATTTATCAACGTCACATTTCTCGTCTTGAGATTTTACTTCATCGAAGTTAGCTTTCTTGTTTACTGCTTCAGTGATTTTCGCATTGAAGTCCCGATGCCTCTCTCCAAGATTATTTCCAGTAAGGATAAGCATCTCCGATTTCTTAATATTTCTATAAAAAAATAAAAATAAAGTGGTTTATTGCAGATACGGTAATACTTTTTGAAGATGTTTTTGAGACATATTAGTTAAATGGAAGTCTTGTTAAGAGATTTTCTTATAAATAATATCAAGTTGATTAATTTGAGAGTTATTCGTGTAAACAGATAAAAAAAGCCATAGATAATCCGTTTAACTAGATTCTTTTATGATAACATAACATCTAATAAAACTATTTTATCATCAGCCAGTTCATTCATTTGTAAGAAGCATATGTAATATACATATAGGGGACACATACTGAAATTTGAAAACAAATGTTCAAGTTATCGTTCAGGACAATACTGGTGGAACTGTGACTGTATGTCGTATGAATTTTAGGTTAACTTACGTGGATAAAAATACTTTATACCTCACACAAAGTTTAACCTGATTATATTTAAATAAAACTCGACCAAGATACATGCCGTTGGAAATTAAGATAGCATTTAAAAGCCTAATCTAGTTCTTAGTTGTAATGTATTGTTGGCTAACCCTTTTAAATAAATTAAATAAATAATGCCTCAGAGTGGCTCAGCGTAATATGGAGAGAGCTATGTTAGAAATTTCGCTATGAGATATGACGCGTAATGATAAATTCCGTAGCGGAACTAAGCTGAGTACTCAAAATTAGCAGGCGAAAGTGACAATGTGCTCGCCACATCGCTCGAAGGAGCGATAACTGGTGGGGAAGGAAAGTCCTCGAGTGGCGACCACGTTTAGGCAAAAGGCGTACAGGTCGCCCTCGACCAGGCGGATTGATGAACTGAAGAATACAGCGGGAAACCGCTGGATTAGAAGGCACAATATCAGTTAAGGTGGCGCCATTTAGGGGAGGCCTATGTCCAGCAGTGGACTGAAAAAGGCTGTTAGATGTATGGATGAATGGATAGATGGATTGATTGTAATAAATCATTATCTAATAAATTGGATCCCATATATACAATTAATTTGTTTAATAAAAATTCAGTACCTCTAGCGAAAACGGGTTTAAGTCAGATTATTTTTATAGACAGTAGATAGTAAGATTAAGACCAGACCTACCTGACCTATATGACCTACCTATGTACACACGGAAACGTATTTATGCATTCTAAAAATTTAATAATAAATTTATAATAAAGTTATTTTGTTATTTAGGATTGAAGATTCAGCTCCTACTTCTACGAGGAAAACAATTTTGATAAGAATAAATGAATATTTCACGCTTAAAACATTCAGCGTTAAATATAAAATACCACTGTAGCGATGACTAAGACGGTGACTGTGACTAAGGGTCACAAGACAGATAACGACGACCTTTTGCTAAGTTGTGAATGATGTCATTACTTAAAACAAAAAAAAAACATTTTTACGATTCAATTCGTTTACGGAATATCTATGGCTTTGGCTTTTGTCGTCATTTCTACCAAAAATGCTTTAAAAATTGAACATGCAAACACTCATTCCCACGAAAAAATAATACTATAAAGGTATTTCTAGTTCTGCTTTCTTCCTTCCGTCCTTCCCCATAACAAATAATAATAACGATCTCATCCCCACATCCTAACATAAAAATAACAATTTTATTCAGTTATGTATTTAAAACAGCAAAAGGAAAAGCAGTCTACCATTAGCAGTCACATTCGCGAATGTTGATTTGAAATATTAGCATTCGCATTCGCTAAAGTCAAAATCATGACATTCGTTACATCAACATACTGGTGTTGTTTATATCTCTAGGCGATAGTTGCCATTCCATCACAGCGGCCGTATTACGACTATTGAATTATAGAAAAAAAACTAGAAGAGACTTGTTCAATTTTCATATATTGTACACACACAATATTAACTACTTAGATCTTAATCATACAAATAATCTCTCACGCGATTATCTGACGTTACATATTTCTCATACAAAAAACTGCGGATTTGTTTACTGTCATATTTTCTTATCTTCCTTATTGACGTTGCATGTTCATCACCCCAATTTAAACAATCATCTCGTGGTAACAGCATGATCGCTATAACGTGTGTTTCATTAATCTTAACTTCTGTTAAACCATCGCTCATAAAGTAGTAATGAGTAGTATGTCCCTCGTAGCAGTAATCGCAAATAATAAATCCTATCTTATTTACAATGCTGGTCATCGATTGATAGAAACAATGATAAAATTCATCTTTTTCCACTAGCTCCATAATCAATTTACCAACTTTTTTGCCAAATTTATAACAGATTTCTTTAACAGACATTTCTGGTCCGTTTTGAATAATTTTCCTAAATACCATATTTAATTTTAATTTCCACGAAATTAAATATATTTCTTCCTTTTTCAACGATTCCTGCAAGACATCAAGTATACATTTATAGATAGGTACCATATATCCACAACGCTCAATGGTCATAGGATCTTTTCCCATGATCATGTCGATAAAATCTTGAACAAATCCACGTATCCAATAAACGTTTTCGTCAATATGATTCCATAGCTCGATGCATTTTATCATAATCGTACGTAATAATTCCAAACTACGTTCCTGTTCGATTTTATTACCGTCCCTCCCTTCACCATGGTCAAATGTAACTAAATATTTTATAGTGAGGCTCCACTTCGCGTCAATCAGTTTTTGTATTTCATCAGTATCGTAATATCTTTTTATATTTCTCGCAAACAGCATGTCATGGATATGGTCATCTATAATTTTAAGGCGAATAAATTCTCTTTCGACGTAATATATAATATTGTGGTCTATGTGTCCAATTACACTAGTTTTTCGTGTCAAGTTAAGAGCTTCATCCGAGAATTTGCTAACAACTATCCAAGCAGTTTGAATAAAATCTCCTTTAAACTGATAGGGTACGGCTTCAGATACTAAAAGAGAATAAACTTCGTCATGATCGTCGGGTTTAAGTTCAGTTGTGTAGAATTTTAACACTTTATATAGTTCCGTCTGATCTTCATCATTTTCCTTCAACATTCTTTTAAACAATGTTTGGTATAATAATTTTCGTAGTGATACGTTGCTAGTTTTCTTCCACATTTCTATTGTAAGTGAATTTAATGTCTCTGCGTTATAACACTTAAACGCTAAACGTAACCCGTGTTTTACAACTGATAATGGAGCATCGAGTAAAGATTTAGTCAAATCTTTAACACACACCCCGTTAGCAAGGTAATGATTAAACATTGGCGAACAATAATGTACATAGTCTCCCACAGTGTATTTTCGAATACAAAACGACGGAAGTGGTGGTCGAGAGTGATGAGCTAAAAGACATATGGCTTTTTGAACTCGTAATACACGTCTATCAATATTCTTATAATTTATTTTAGGAGATTCAGGAACATATTTTTCCAAAAACTCTTTTTTGTAATCCTCATCTGCTAAATAGAACACGCCTACGACAGCCATTTTAATATTCCTATATTCACGACAACCATTTGGTATATTTGACAAGTATTTTATAAAATACTCTAAATAATATTTTCCAACATCGTTTGGAAAGTAAACGTTTAACTTTCTAAACAAACGACAAAGTTTAAAGTTTGATCTGCTTCCATTGCTTTTAATTTCAGAAATACCTTCTGTGACCATTTGTATATCTATTTTTAATAAACGTAAGAAATCTCCTTCAGTCGATGGCAAACTTTTTTTTTTAATATTTTCTTGATTTGTCTGAATATCCACATTTGACTTTACACGTTTCTGTGTAAGTATGGTATCGGAACTTTCGGGAAATGGCTTACGAAGTTCATTGTCATCTTTAATACTTTCCTCAGATGATTGATATGTTATAGATTTAGTTTTGTCAGCATGAAAATTCAATAAATAATTAATGATAATATTGGTCTGCTGCTTGGACAGTTCATGTATAGCTGAAGGGTATTTGTCGTATTTTAAATATTCTTGAAGTGCCTCTGGTAATTCTTTATCGTGGAGGATACGATAAATCAATGATTTTATTTTAAATTTTTGTCTTATGGTGGGTGCTGTGGAGTATACGTCTAAGCTGTAAAACAATCTATCTAATAATGTCCAACATTCATCGTTAAACGAATAAATGTCATGGTGCTCAAAAATCTTGTTAATAAAACTCTCTTTATGCTCTTCGTTTTCATTTACATGTCTTTCATAGTAATAATCCAACATTTTTGCTAAATCATCTTGATTTCGGACGGTTTTAGGGAGAATGTTTATGATTCGCGACCGCTTATCTTTGTCTGGAGTGAGAAAAATATATCGTTTTATGCCAGTAAACGCTTTGCAAAAACTTACGAACTTATACCACATAAAATTTTCTATTCCAGGTAAATCTCTATCACGTTCTATGTGGTGTAATGCCCACGCTTCTTGTTCATCAGTAGTAAGCATCTCAAAGTAACCCAATTTATAAAATTCAATATGCAATTCAAATGATTCACCATGATATTTCGAGTTAAATATTTCTTTTAAATAGGAAAACAACTCGTTTCTAGGAATTTTATCAATAAGAAATTTGTAATATTTGTAAAAATTTAAACGCCAAAAATCTTCAGGTGAAAACGGTAGGAGAACGGGTAGTAAAGCCTTAATGTCTCCACTTGTAAGATACCTGATCAACATATTTTTATTCAGTTGCCCTATATACGCATCAGGTTGTTTAATAACTCTATTTTTATGCTTCTTTAAAATATTTCTTGAAATTCTTATGCCTAACTGTCGTGGACAGTATGGACTACTGGTATTGTAGTCATTGAACACTTCTAAATTATCCAAGTATTCCTCTTCACTCGATACAGAGTATAAGTAACGAAGTTCGTGTAGTACTGTATTATCAAAGCTGTATAAAGACATGTATGCTCGAGCGAGAGCAATAGATTTGCCAATGAATTGTTTGAGATATTTAGATTCTCTAAAAGAATCAAAACGACCCCTCATTAAAGACATTTTAAATTTATCAGTTGTGTATACAAGGAACTTAAATGCATATTCTGTCATTTTAGCTTCTTTACAATATTTATAAAATTCTATAGCTCTTTCACCGTTTCTTAGATTCATAGATATACTCGTAAGCATCTTCCTTTTCATTTTCTTGGACATGAAAGGAAATATGTTGTTTTCCAGATAGGATACATTGACATAGTTAGAGTATTCATCGCTATATATCCACGAGCTCTTCAATGCCCGCGTTATGTGAAAAACATCACCACTCTTCAGGACTTCCAAAATGTAGTCAATGTTCTTGTACCTCGACGCGAGTTCAATTTTAAATAATTTATCAACGTCACATTTTTCGTCTTGAGATTTTACTTCATCGAAGTTAATTTTGTTGTCAACTGCTGCAGTTATTTTTGCATTGAAATCCCGATGCCTCTCTCCAAGGTTATTTCCAGTAAGGATAAGCATCTTCGACTTGTTTATTCTATAAAAAAAATAAAAGAAACTCGTTCATTGTAGGTACTGTGATATTTGTAAGACTACAATGCGTGACATATTAGATGAAAATATTATGAGGATCATATTACATTATTTAATTAACGAAAAATAATTCCCAAAAAAATATTATGTGGATTTTATTACATTATTTTAATAAGAATTTTAAAATAATTAGCGAAATATTGTAATCTTGCAACGTGTTATAAAGAAATAAATAAGCGATTTTCCGACATAGCATAGTATAATCCATATAAGTTTTCAAATAACGTACCCAAGGGGTCAGGTGTATGAATTTTTGCAAGGTTACAGTTTATAAAGAGAAGGATCACGTAATGCTAATATTTTTTTCAAATAGTGCATAGAACATACATAAAATCAACTAAAAATGCAATACACACACTACCGTACATTTGACACAAATACATGAATAATAAACGAAATAGAACATTCCATGGCAACTCAACGTCAGAAATGTCAGAGTATTTGTCAAAATACCCGCAAAATAGCTTTTGCAATCGCGTTTTTTGTTTTCATAGTATTTTCTAGTTGAATATAAAAAAAGTAGAATTATGAATTTATATGAAAAATCCTCAGTTCAATGTAGATGTTAACATAAGAGCGAAACTAATGTATTTTTCATACTTCTGTAATAAAATTGTAAATGTAGCACAGTTTTCACTGCTAAAACACTGCTAAAAGACAGAATTTTTTTGATAACTATACATTTTATTAAGTCTGCCTCTCTTGTCCCTGTAGTTCTGGGACCAGAATAGGGCTAAGGTACCCTCTGCCTGTCGTAAGAGGCGACTAAAAGGGGCTTCTGAGCTTGCGGGCGGGAAGAGTGGGAGCTCGAATCGTCCGGCCAAGCGACCCCGGGAAGGACGGCGGCATGTGTCGTTGCATGCTGCCGTAAAGACCAGAAGGTGCGGTGAGCGGGGCACGCCCACCAGGGAAGCGCCCGATGGGGCAACACGCTGAGAGGACACCGGCGACAGTCCGATGGAGTAGCTGGAGTCCTCTACGCAGCGCCGAGGTCGGCCACCGGGGGGGTTTTAGTGCGGTAAGAATCCCACATAACCCGCGTCGCTTTCACGACGTCGGGTACTTTTTGAAAGTTTCTCCCTCGAAAAAAAAAATGTATGCCCCTCTGGCACCCTTAATGTTTTACTTCAACCACTAAGGTTGTATGGAAGAGATCGCTATTTTAGTGATACGATCACCTATTGTACTTTCCGTTGTATCTTTTGTTCTTGTTACCTATTTTTTGGTGTACTATAAAGAAATTTTGTATCTCGTCAACCTATTCGTCGTCCCACTGCTGAGCACGGGTCTTCTCTCAAAATAGGCCACCGCGCTAGTCGAGTACGAATTGGTGGACAGCTATCAGTTGTATATAAATAAAAATAGAATTACAAAACCAGTTAATCAATGTTGGAACAAAATTCAAATTTACGCAACTTGATTATACGATTAAAAAATTTGATTTATCAAAAGCAAATATGTAATTTGATTTTTAAAAAGGAATTTTTCCATCTGTGTGTACATTTTTAACCGACTTCCAAAAAGGAGGAGGTTATCAATTCGTCTGTATTTTTATTTTTATTTTTTTTTTTTTTATATTTGTTACCTCATTTCTCCGGACTGGGTGAACCGATTTAGATGATTTTTTTTTTATTTGAAAGGTAGTGCGTGTCATAGGGTCCCATTTTTTTTTAGTATTTTTTTGACTAGGGCATCCATAAGAAAAACGCATAAGTCTTAAATTTGCATTTTCAATGTACGCGATAAATGTATGAATAACTCAATATCCCGCCAACCGATTTTGATGATTCTTTTTTTATTAGAAAGGATGTACTCCAGGGGTAGTCTGATAAGAGTTTGATAAGGTTCTAATCATAGGATCTTCAACTTTTTGGAGCAAAATAATAAAATTAGTGATAGTCGGCCGAACCTTAGCTGGAGAAGTCCAATTGAGTAAAATATAGAATAAAATTACTATGTAGGTATTTACTATGAAAAATTTGACCTTCAACTCTTCAATCCTGATGATGCAGGGGTACTGCTAGCCTGAACTATAAAAGTTGGTCGTTTGATGTTTGCGAATATATAATGAAATTGTTAAGCAAATTCATGGGACAAAAATTTGACCTTCAACTCCTCAACCCTGATGATGCAGGGGTACTTAAAGCCAAAACCATAGGAATAAGCCATTTGGTGCTTACGTATATGTTATAAGATTACTGAGCAAAAACATAAGATGAAAAATTTGACCTTCAACTCCTCAACCCTGATGATGGAGGGGTACTTCAATCCTAAACCATAGGAGTTGGCAATTTGGTGCTTACGGGTATGTAAAAATAATACCAAACAGATGCACAAAATTAAAATTTTGACCTTCAACTCCTAAACCCTGATGATGCAGGGTACTGCAAGCCTGAGCCATAGAAGTTAGCCACCTGGTACTAACGTATATGTTATAAGATTACTAAGCAACAATATAAGATGAAAAATTTGACCTTCAACTCCTCAACCCTGATGATGGAGGGGTACTTCCAGAGGGGGCGCCCTGTTTGTATGAATTGTAAAAGTGTTTTATGTTTAATTTTTGTGAATATGTAGATGCACAAAGCAAACTTAGAGGCTTTATTTAAATACAAACATAAAAATATAGTCACTAAAAAGTGTAAAATAAAAACTTTTTAACAAAAAATATCTACCGACTTCCATGTCACAAAAAAGTAAAAAATAATTTAAATATATTTTGGTCTAGAACATACTCAGTACTTAGTACATAGTTCTGAAGTCGGTGCTCATATAGGACGTAGTTACCGTCGTCCAGCGAAATATGTCGAGCACCGACTTCAGGACTATGTACTAAGTACTGAGTATGTTCTAGACCAAAATATATTTAAATTATTTTTTACTTTTTTGTGACATGGAAGTCGGTAGATATTTTTTGTTAAAAAGTTTTTATATTAGAGTAGTATGATATTGTGTAATGTAGATACCTCCTTACCTTTTTTATCTGATTGAAGAGCAAACGAGCATGCAGTCCACCTGATGGTAAGTGGTCACTGCCGCCCATCAGCAACTTCCATGGACATTTATAAGCAACTTCATATAGAAAATGGGTTCTATCTGAAGTCAATCACAGATGGGTTGCTCCTCCTGAGGACTATGATGGTCGCCTCATATAAAAGTGTGCCAGCAACCACACCCTTCTATCGAAACGCAAAATAATGCTTCACGTTAGAAATAGGTGTGGCGGTGGTACTTCCCCGGTCGAACTACACTGGTTCTACCACATGCAAATACATTACATAGGTTGTAATAGACATTTAAAAAACTTTGATGTATTTTCCTTCATGTCATAAATTCTGAGATAATCCGTGATGGCCGAAACACTTACCTACCTAATAAACTAAAGTGGTCAAATGGGGTTAAGGTGGAAAAACTTCATGTGATTCTACACCTATTTATACCTTATGTACCTAACAATAAGGTAGACGGGCTACCTGATTGAAAGTAGTCACCGTCGCCTATGGATATTTGCATCACCAGAGGAGTCGCCAATGCATCGCCAGATTTGAAGGAGAGCTCTTTTCGCACCTTTTTTGAGCCCCATGACATAACGGTCCGAATGAGCTTCCTCCTGAAGTATTTCAGGAGGAAGCTCATTCGACATCCTGCACGTCTGTGGCAAAAACGAGCGCGCAAACCGAAGCTGATGTGGATGGAATTTCATTCTTCGGCAAGTTGTGCGATGGAGAAAAGGTGACGTAGGCACCAAGTCAAAGAGTTCCTCGAAACACTCACCATTATAAAGCCGGTAGAACACACATTATTTAATAACCTGTGTAATAACAGTGATAAGCTTGGCTGTTTTTCGCTTAAAAGAGGACGGTAAGTAAGACAAATTTAGTCGAGGCATTCCAACTTAACCATTACGCGTAGCAACCGTGGCAACCTTATCTGTGGCAACCGCAGGAAAGACTCATTTTATTTGCGATTGAATACAGATGTGATTTTATTAGATAAGAAAAATAAACAAAATGATTAAAACAACATATAATTGTCCAATTTTAATATATTTTAGACACACTGAATTTCCACATATTATTATTAATATTAAATATATCTTAATCATTCATATAACCCCGCACGCAATTATCTGATGCTACATACTTCTGAAACAAATAACTGCGGATTTCTTTACTGTCATATTTTCTTATCTTTCTTATTGCTTTTGCATGTTCATCAGCCCAATCAGAACAATCATCTGTTGGCAATATCATAATAGCTATAACGTGTGTTTCATTCATTTTAATATCTGTTAAACTCTCGCTCACATAGTAGTAATAACCACTATGACCCTCGTGGTAATAATTGCAAATAATATATCCTATATTATTTACAATGCTGGCCATCGATTCATAGAAACAATGGTAAAATTTGTCTTTTTCCACCAATTTTATTATCAATTCACCGACTTCTTTACCAAATTCATAACAGATTTCCTTAAGTGACATATCTGGCCCGTTGTGAAGAATTTTTCTACATGCCATGTGTAACTTCAGTTTCCACGCAATCAAATAGGTTTCTTCTTTTTTCAGCGATTGTTTCAATATATTAAGTATACATCTATAGATAGGTACCATGTGCCCACAACGCTTGTTGGTCATTGGATCATTTTCCATGATCATGTTGATAATCATTTTCATTAGGTCGCGTACGTAATACATTTCTCTATCACTTTGATTCCACAGCTCAAAGCATTTAGTCAAAATCGTACGTAATAATTCCAAACTTTGTTGCTGTTGGATTTTTTTACTGTCTCTCTCTTCACCAAGGTCAAAAGTAACTAAATATTTTACAGTGAGGCTCCACTTTGCGTCAATCAGTTGTTGTTGCTCGTAGGTATCATAATATCTTTTTATGTTTCTCGCAAACAACATGTCATGTATATGATCATCTATAATTTTAATGCGAATAAATTCCCTTTGCCGGTCATACTTTATATGTTTCTCTATATGTCTAATGACACTCGTTTTTCGCGTCAAGTCGAGAGCCTTATCCGGGAGTTTGCTAACAGTTAACCAAGCAGTTTCAATAAAATCTCCTTTCAAATGATAGGGCAAGGCTTCAGACACTAAAAGAGAATAAACTTCGTCGTGATCGTCGTGATTGAGGTCTAATGTATATAGTTTTAAGACTTCATATAATTTCTTCTGTCCTTCATCTTTTTCTCTTAACATTCTGCTAAATAATGTTTGGTATAATAACTTTCGTAGAGATACATTTCTAGTTTTCTTCCACATGTCTATTGCAAGGGAACTTAAGTTTTCTGAACTGTAACAATCAAACGCAAAACGCAGACCGTGTTTTTGAACTGATAATGGAGAATCGAGCATAGATTTAGTAAGTTCTTTAACACATACCCAGTTAGCCATGTAATTATTAAACATCGGTAAGCAATAATGCACATAATCTCCCACTATGTATTTCCGAATAATGGATAACGGAAGGGATGGTCGTGAGTGATGAGCTAAACGACATATGGCTTTTTGAATTTGTAATACACACCTATCAACATACATATGGTCTATTTTAGGAGTTTCAGGAACATATTTTTCCAAAAACTCTTTTTTATAATCCTCATCTGCTAAATAGAGCACGCCTACTACAGCCATTTTAATATTCCTATATTCACGGTAACCATACGGCACATCTGATAGATAGTTTATAAAGTACTGTAAATAGCATTTTGCAACGTCATTTGGAAAGTATACTTTTAGCTTTCTAAACAAACGACTAAGTCTGAAGTTCCATCTGCATGCGTTGCTTCTAATTTCAGAAATACCTTCTGTAGCCATTTGTAAATCGTTCTTCAACCACCGTAAGAAATCTCCTTCAGTCTTCTTTATTCGTTTTGGTTTAAGATTTTCTTGACTTGTCGAAACTCCCATATCTGATTTTATACGTTCCTGTGTAAGGTCGTGATCGGGTCCTTCAGGACATAACTTATGAAGATCGTTGTCGTCTTTCATGCTTTCCTCAGATGATTGCTCTGTTGCTGTTTTACCAGCATAAAAAAATGACAAATAATTAAGGATAGTATCGGTCTGCTGTTTGGTTAAATCATAAATTGCTAAAGGATATCTGTTGTATTTTAAATATTCTTGAAGTGTCTCTGGCAATTCTTTATTGTGGAGAATACGATAAAAAATTGACTTTTCTTTGATTCTTGGTCTTATGGTAGGTCCAGTTGAGTATATATCTAAGCTATAAAACAATTTATCTAATAATGTCCAACATTCATCGTTAAACGAATAAATGTCATTATGTTCAACAATCGTGTTAATAAAACTCTCCCTATGCTGTACCTTTTCGTTTACATATGTCTCATTGTAATAGTTCAGCATTTTCGCTAATTCATCTTGATTTCGGACGGTTTTGGGAAGAATATTTATAATTTGCAACTGTTTATTTTTGTTTGGCGTAGTTAAAATGTAGCGTTTAATAGCAGGAAATGCTGTACTAAAACTTACAAAGCTATACCACATAAATTTTTCAATTCCTGGTAAATCTCTATCGCGTTCTATGTGGCGTAATGCCCACTCCTCCTGTTCATCAGTAGTAAGCATCTTAAAGTAACCCAATTTATAAAACTCAATATACATTTCAAATGATTCACCAGGATATTTCGAATTAAATATTTCTTTTAAATAGGCAAAAACTTCGTTTCTAGGAATTATATCAATAAGAAACCTGTAACATTCATAAAAATTTGAATCCCAAAAGTCGACGGGCGACGGTGGTAACAGTCGAGGTAGTAAAGCCTTAATATCTTCGCTTGCAAGATTCTTGATCAACATATTTATATTCAGTTTGCTTAAATACATCAGGGGACGTTCAATAACTCTTCTTTTATGGTTCTTCAAAATGTCTTTTGAAATTCTTATCCCAAATTGTTGGATATTGTATGGACTTTCCGTATCACATTCAGTAAATGTTTCTAAAATATCTAAGTATTCTCCTTCACTTGACAGAGAGTGTAAAAAACGAAGTTCGTGTATGACTGAATTATCAAAATTGTATAAAGACATGTATGTTCGAGCGAGTTCAAGAGACTTGCCAATGAATTGTTTTAGATATTTAGATTTTCTAAAAGAATCGAAATTATTAATATCCCTCATTATATACACTTTAAACGTATCTGGCGTGAACACAAGGAACTTAAGTGCATATTCTTTCATTTTAGCTTCTTTACAATATTTATAAAAATCTATAGCTCTTTCACCGTTTCTTAGATTCATAGATATACTCGTAAGCATCTTCCTTTTCATTTTCTTGGACATATGAGGAAATATGTTGTTTTCCAGATAGGATACACTGATATAATTCGAGTATTCATCGTTATATATCCACGAGCTCTTCAAAGCTCGTGTAATGTGAAAAACATCACCACTTTTCAGGACTTCCAAAATGTAGTCAATGTTCTTGTATCTTGAAGCGAGTTCAATTTTAAATAATTTATCAACGTCACATTTCTCGTCTTGAGATTTCACTTCATCGAAGTTAATTTTATTCTTAACTGCTTCACCAATTTTTGCATTGAAGTCCCGATGTCTCTCTCCAAGATTATTTCCAGTAAGGATAAGCATCTTCGATTTCTTTATTCTATAAAAAATAAAAAGATACTGATTCACTGCAGGTACGGTAATATCTTTAACCCTGTACTGTGTGACATATAAGATGAAAATTCTTGTAAAGGTCTTAAAATATTTAAACAAATTAATTAAATTATTTATGAAAACTGCTGAAAATTATGCACTAAATAAGCCGTTCAATTCACGAGATTCAATACTGAACAGCATCGCTTAGCTAGCTTTTTAATTGATATTAACTAATGCACCCAAAATGTATAATCTTCCTGATGATTTCAGATACTTTTCCTACTGTGGCTGGTCGGTAATATTTTAATACAAAAGACCTACTAAATGCGAGTCAGATTCGCACATGAATCATTCCGTAAGGGTTCCGTCTAATAATAAAACGGCAAAACATCACGTTCCTTGTAGCGGAGTTATAATTTTGATAAAACTTATGCTGTTTTTGGTAATTGGTGTTATTCTGTTAGGCAATTTATTCTGTTTTTAATAATTGGTGTAATAGCGGCATCAGAAATATGTAAGTATCAGATGTGTGAAAATTTCAAATGTCACCAGGCTGTATCTCATCAACGGCAATGGCTTTGATGAGATACAGCCTGGTGACAGAAAGGCGGACCGCAGCCTTCTAGGCGGTAGAATAAGTGTAGTTCGCCCGGGGAAGTACCACCGCCACACCTATTTCTAGCGTGAAGCAGTTTTTGGGTTTCGATGGAAGGGTGTGGTTCACTTTTATATGAGTGGACCATCTTAGTCCTCGGAAGTAGCAACGCATCTGTGATTGACTTCAGATAGACCCATGTTCTATATGAAGTGGCTTACAGATGTCCATGGGCGGCAGTGACCACTTGCCATCAGGTGGACTGCATGTTCGTTTGCTACTTCGATCGTATAAAAAAGCCTTAGTAATAGGGTTCCATTTTTACTCTTTAGGTACAAAATACTAAGAAGCAAATCTTTTTAGTATCAAAAAAATCATAGCTATTTAAGTTGGGATATATGCCTACCTTTTTATTTGTGTTACACCACTACGTTGATTAATAAAAATATAAAATGAAGTTAAATATTAAAATAACTTCCAACGCTATAAAGTTATGTGAGCAAACATTTAACAAGTTATCAAATTCTAACGAGTTCCATCTATATATAAAACTATATCTATAAACTTTATACAAAATCTATAAAATATACAAAAAACAATTTAAAATTCAATTTGGTAGATTTTTGGAGATCAAGAAAAAAAGATGGGCGTGCGCTGTCGATTAAAATTTTGAATTGAGGATAAAAAAAAATAAAAAGATGTTTTGTCAATTCTTTAGGTTAACAGCTATATCGCACATCATATTTAAATACCACGTAAAATAATGTTTCTTTCATCATTTTAACTCAAAATTTAAGAATGGTTCAAGTCTTAAATTGTTCATTAACAAACGGCCCAAAAACGTCAGCGATAAAACCATTTTTATATTTGTAGTCGTAAAAGATTAAACATTATGCCGAACTAGGTCCTTTATAGTACTTATTTTTATCTAGAATATCGTTTAATAAAATAGTTTTGAAGAAATTTTAAAATCAACTCACTTTCTGATTGGGATTGAAGGCCAGCTGTTACTTTTCGCAGTAGAGCAATTTTATCATAGTATAAATATTGGTTTCCCAAAAACTAGTGAAGAGAATGAAATGTAAACTAACACTGGAGCCATCGCAGGCGGATTATCGACGGGGTCAAAATACAGATAACGTTGGCGACCTATTGTTAAATTGTGAATGATGTCATCACTTTAAAATAGTTACACTATGAGACTTCTACTTATTTATTAACTTTGTCCAGCGGATTTCGTCGTAATTTTAATAAAAATGCTTAAAAACAACATAGTGTGTGTACCTACTGAAAACTATAAATGCATTGCTACCTCCTTATGTCACCGAATTAGCACATCGCATAGAATATTTTCTATCCTAAATTTTTTCTCATGAAAGATAAATTTTAGAACAACGTGAGTCGGCTGAAAGATCTGTAGCTACCTAAAGTATTATCTTTTTTTTCGAAGGGGAAACCTTCAAAAGGTACCCGAAGCCATTGGGGCGACAAGGGATTATGTGGTATTATTATACCCGCCGGTAACGGCACCACGTCCTTATAGTTACCTAAGGCAGGGGATACGTCAGCCCTGTTAGAATGTCTCCCTGCCTGTCGTAAGAGGCGAAAAAAGGGCTTTTGGGGTCGCGGGCTGCTAGAGTGGGAGCTCCAACTGTTCGATCAGACGACCCCGAGAAGAACGGCAGTATGTGTGATACCGTCTTTTCCAGAGTCCTCTTCGTAGCGCCGAGGACGGCCATCAGGGGGGGGAGGTTATTGCGGTAAGAATCCTACATAACTCTGCGTCATTCCCACGGCGTTGGGTACCTCTGGAGGTTTCTCCCTCGAAAACAAAAATAAATTAGGATTATAATAACGGTTGATTTTGGACCAATTTTCCGCGTCCATCGATTCTATCTTTTGTCTGATCAAATTCTAGAGCCTAGATTAATGAAGAGTTTAGTGCAATCTAGTACCTAGGATTTTCTGAACTATTTTTTTAGCTTTTAGTACTTATGCACGGCATTATCATGCCTATTTTAAAAATAAAGTTTTTTATCTTCACTTTAACTCGGCAGTGTTACGTCGTCCTGAAAAATCCTTGATTAGCGATAACCGTCTTTTGCATTGTTTTAAAGTTATTTTCCATTGTTGTTTGATTGGGTACAATAAAGTGCATTATTATTATTACAGGTTATTTATATTGTTGACATTGAAGAGATCTATATAAATCTATAGAAACTAGTCACCCGTCTCAACGGTACAAATTCGACCGTATTTTAAATTAAAAGAATAAACTTAATATTGTCCAAAGTAGCGCCAATGTTTCTTTAATTTAAATAAATTGTAATAATTTTCAAGTTATTTTGAACGTACCCGTTAAAGGTAAAAATAGGTTTATTAACTAAGCTGCATTATATAGCAATGTGGGTAATTTGACAAAGACAACTGTCATTTTTGACGTTATGTGTTTTCATAGTAAGACATTGGATGTTCTATTTCTTTTATTACGTATGTGCTTGTGTCAAATGCAAGGTAGTGTGTGTGATGTGTTTTTAGCTGATTTTATGTTTGATTTATGCATTATTTGAAAAAAAAATTAGCATTCCGCAATCCTTCCCTACCATCAACTACAACCGTGTGTAATTTTATACTCTTCCGCATGCGCCAAGTATCTTAAAAACGAATCACAAGTTTTTGCTTCACGTATTAAAATATAGATTTTTAATATGTGCCATTTAAACTATTAAAACAATGGTAAATTATTTCTAAACACTAAAACTCGAGAAAGTTCAAGGTAAAATAAAGTCAGTGAAATATTTTATTATCAAAAAAAATCGGTTGTCTGGAAAATCGGTTTACTAACGATAGATGAACGTTATTTCTAGCGTGAAGCATTTCTTGCGTTTCGATAGAAGGGTGTGGTTGCCGGCACACTTTCACATGAGGCGACCATCATAGTCCTCAGGAGTAGCAACGCATCTATCATTGACTTCAGATGGAACCCATGTTCTGTATGATTACAGATGTCCATGGGCGGCAGTGACCACTTACCATCAGGTGGACTGCATGCTCGTTTGCTACTTCAGTCAAATAAAAAAAAACGTGATGTCATAACAAAATACTGATTGAATGGTTGCATTTTTCAAAAAATAAAAAAAAAATATGTTTGATAGGTGCGTGCAGCTGGCTCCATCGAATTATAAGACGTTGTCACGTCAGAAATATAACATAAAAATGTAAATGCATATAAATTTATCAGTCGGTGACTTTTATCAGTCATGGTAGCGGTCACTAATAGGTGGTGGAATTATGGGTTAGGACATAATTACAACTCTAATGGATAGTCACACTCACACTTCATGGAAATTAACAATTGGAATAACGTATAACTGATATAGAATAAAAAAAGTCCCGACTTTTTTTTTAAATTGTGTAGTTGCTGTTGACCCTATTGGCATTTACAGCTTCGCTGGGTTTTTTATGGCGAGCCTGAGGCTCAAGCCGAGACAAGAAGACTGTAGGCTGGAAGGAAGGGATGGTTTTGGTCCCCGTTGCTGGGTTAAATGGCGATTGCGGCCGACCCAAGGGCACCTCCTGTGAGGTAGGGACCTCGGCTTAGGTCAGTTACTTCATTTGTCATCACGTGACACGCCGGAAAGAGGGTTAAAGCTTAAAAAATACATGTCTTAAGCAGACGTACAGAAAAAACATTAACTTAGGAGGCACGTACGTGTAGTACGGCACTATGATTTTGCATCAGAGGTGATATGGTTGCACAAAGTCCAAACGCACGGACACTCAGGAGCAAAACATATATTTCAATTAATTAAGGTTTATGATCAAACTTTCGACTCACCTGTACAGCGGTATGTTAACGAGGAAGTATATAAATACGCCGGAGAGTCAGAGTTACCATTGTTTTGAAACGTAATGATACAGGCAAATAATTATTGTAAAAAATGCGTTATATTTTATATATAACTAGCATGACGCTGGTCATAGCGCATGTTCTGGGCGGTAGATTTATAAATACTGCTAAAAAGCCGCATTACGACCTGAGAAACGCCCCAGCCTTGTTCGAAAATTATATGAAGGATTACAAAAGGCACTACAAAAGTCCGGCAGACAAACAAGCCCACTATCGAGCGTTCTATGAAACTTTGAAAAATATTAATAAATTAAACTCAAACCCGCAAGAGACTGCAGTGTTCGATCTCAACAATTTCTCTGATTACACTCGAGAGGAATTAACGTATCTATTCGGAATATTACAATAAGTACGGAGGTATGAATATATAAATATTTACCTATAATTTGCTAACTTTCCTTCAATTTACATGAATAAAATAAATTAAAAAGTGTTCACCTTTATATTAGATACCATTTTCAGAATTAAAAAATATTTTTTGCGACTTAGAAAAACTAAAACATTGCCTATAGATTTGTAACTACTTGTTTAAGATTAAAAGGTATCAACTACTTAACCTATTGACAATAACTTCTAAAATATAGGTATTTAACTAGTAAACTATATTTAAATAACTTTCATATTAATGCCGCTATTAACATATTTGGTTGATTTTCTTGAACGTTAACTTTTATTTTCAGGCCAGGACTTCCGTCACTGCAACGAAAAATATTTATGGAGTCAGAAATAAGAATAACATCTTATTTTATGCGTTTTATGTATTAATTTAGATAATAAATTTCTCTCTGATTTGTTTTAACGAATTACCAATTTATTATAATTTAGTATAATGATTTATAACATTGACCTTTTTATTAGGTTAATTTTGATACAAAACATTTATTTAAACGTAAGTGTTAGTCACTTTTTACTTTAAAAGATGTCACTTTTGTATTACTATTGATTCAAAATGTATCGTTCAATAAATTCCTGGTGTTTCTGTCTCGCCACCGAAGGAAATAATATAACTAATAATATAAAGGACAAGAGTAAAATTAACTAATATAATAAATGTTTGTTTGATACGTCATCGAGCTCAACCACTCAACCGAATATAATGGAATATCGTACACACATAGTTCTAAGTCCAGGAAAGGACATAGGATACGTCCCAATTGGAGCCTATACCCCACCTACTTTATATCGACGGCTTCAACACATATTGACGTGCTAATTTGGCATGATATCACTCTAAAATTCTAGTTTCATTTATTAGTGTAAAAAAGAAACCAAAAATAAACGAAATAAAACTAAAACTAGAAAATTATTTTGTATGTTTATCATCGGAAAAAAATAGTAATAAATAAATTAAATTTAAGTAAAAAACAAAACAAAACAACGAATTTTACTTAAATTTTCAGTTGAACAATTTTTTAAAACGAATATAATTTACGTGTATTATTTTATATGTCTGCGGGACACCGCGTATTTATGAAAAACACGTTGCCGAAAACAATTATTCTAGTTCGTTTAAACATCGAAAATTGTTTGTATAGTAGATTAGCAATACTTAGTGATTTCTAATGATGTTAATTTAGTCTAACCTCCATAAATTTGTTATTATCACCTCACGTAATTTTGTTATAAAAGGGCGAGCGCCCGTCGGTATAAAGAAATTCTTGTTCAACCGTCGAAGCGATCGGACCTCCACAACTTTGAATAAGTCGAAGAAGAATAACTCCTGCGTTTTACTTGAAATCTTCAAGAATGGATAATAATGAACACCCTGACCTTCCTGACGTCACGCGAGCATTTCGTTAAATACAAATCAATACATTGTATAAAACAAAGTCGCTTCTCGCTGTCTGTCCCTATGTATGCTAGCTTTTTAAAACTACGCTACGGATTTTAATGCAGTTTTTTTAATAGATAGAGTGATTCAAAAGGAAGGTAATATAAAAGATGTATAATATAAAAGAGAAACTGATTATTTCAGATTTTTAACTTTTAGGCGGAACGAAGTTCGCCGGGTGGACTAGTAACTAAGTTATAAATAGCGGTTAGTCAAACATTACTCGCATAAAAATCTAGTCACACATGAATTTAAAATTTTGTGTGGTATAATTTTAATTCTTCTCCATTCACAATATAGCCGGAACTGTACAAAGCGTTGCTAATGATTAAGAAATATGAAGAATGTATCAATTTATTTACATTTACGCATAATGATTTCACTCAACACTAACCCAACCCGCTGAAAGTTTATTATTTAGAAAGAAGGTCAACAAAAATCAAACTATCGCTTTATAATGTTAGTATAGAAAATATATATTTTACATAAAATATTTTATATATTGAAACAATTACATTATTAAACTAAGAATAAATACATTAACTTTATCATACATATAGTTTTAAGGCACCTTAAGTTGCATTTACGGCTTACACATATTTAAGGCTTAGTGTATTAATATAAATCTTGAATACAAAAAGCTTTGAACTTCATAGTCTTTAAAATCCTGAATTTTTGCGAGGATCTTGGTATGACTTTCTTTTAATTCTACTGGAACATCCTGAGGTAGGATTATCAAGGCAAGTAAATGGGTTTCCTTCATATCTACATTTGCCAACGATTCGCAAAACATAATTTCAAAATTTGTCTCTTGAGCTGCAATAGGATTGATACACAACAATCTGGATTTTAATAAATTGGCAATATCCCTTAAAAATACTGCGTAAAACTGTTGTTTATCCACAAGTTCTTTAACAAAAGTACCGATTTGTTTTGCAAAATTTTTAGAAATTTCTTCAGGAGAGTTGACGGGTATAAAATTTTCACCTCGATCGCACTGTACCCCTTCACTTTTAACAGCGTATATTGCTACCTGTAATTCCCATACGGTTAAATATATTTCTGTAATCGGCAATGCTTTCTGCAACATTTCAATAATATGTTGAAAAATTGGCATACAATTATCTTTTTGAAACGTAAGGCATTTATTCTTTATAGATTGTAGAAATTCAAAATAAAATGTTCGGGATATAAACTTCTTTTCGTTATAGGACTCATTCCACATTTCTCGGCATTTTTCAAAAATGAAACTCAGTAGCTTGAAGTTTTCTGCCATTTCTCCACTGTTCCGGTAAAGCGTTATATAGCTCGCAGTAAGTTCCCATTTTGCTCCATACAATACTTCCATCTCGTGAATCTCGCTTGGGCGCAACTTTTTGTCAACAAGCATTTCATGAATATGTTCTTCAATTACTGCTTTGTATATAAACTCTCGGTTTAATAAAGTAAAGTTGTTATCAATCTGGTTTATTATCGCAATCTGGCGACTTATGTTATGGGGTTTCTTCGGCAATTTTATTATCATGTCCCAACCAGTCCGCAAATAATCGTCTTTGAATTTGTCTGGCATTCGATTAGAGCATATCAAGTTGAATATGTCACTGTGATCATCGTTGTTCAAATCTGATGTAAAGATCTTCAAAACTTCATAAAACTCGGTCTGTGTGTCATCATCTTCATCTATTATTTTATTAAATAATGATTTGTAAAGTAGCATTCTTAAAGAAACATTTTTTGTCTTTTTCCACACATTCAAGATCAGTTCCTTTAAATTCTTAACGCTATAACATCGGAAAGCCAACCTCAAACTATGTTTTTGAATCGACAGTGGTGCGTTTAACGAAGCTTCAGTAAATTCGATTGCTTTGGGCAAAGGAAGATTTGCGAAATACATGTTAAATATTGGCAAACAAAAGTGCACATAATCCCCCTTTATGTATTTTAGGACATTTTGCAGAGGCACTGGAGGTCGGCAATAACCAACAAATCTACATATAGCTTCTTGTATATACAGCAACTTTCTATCAATAACGCTGCGATCTATTTTAGCTACCAAGGGCTGATATTCTTCCATCAATTTCACTTTTAAATTTTCGTCTGCTAACACAAGTATACCACACACTGCCATACTGATTAGATTGTAAGTATTGTAATTATCTGAAAATTTCGGAAGCCACTGGTAGAAAAAATTGCAATATTCTTTAGCCACATCATCAGGAAAATAAACCTTGAGTTTCCGTAATAAATTATTTAATCTTTTAGGCCAATAATCAGTATTTTCGACCAGATCAGGCAAAACTTTCACTGATAGTTTTGCATCTCTTTTTAACAAGCGAACTATATCTTCCGAAGTTATAACTTTACGTTCTTTGTCCTTTTGTGAATTAATTTTCATAAACTTTGTTACAATTCTTGGACACTCTTCCTCTCTTCTACGAAAAGAATTTAAAAGATTAATAGTACTATACACATAGTGTACAACCTTCGGTCCTAGTTTTTTCTTGTTTAAATGTTGTTCAAATGGTTCAAGCTTTTTCACAAACAACTTTAAAATATACTGAAATACTATTTCAGATTTCTCATTTCCCATTTTTTCCAGCAGAAATTGGAAATACGAATAATTAACTTCTCGATCGACAAAATCTACTAACGCCTGTGGCATGTCCTTGTTATGAAGTATATGACAAGACACTGCTATTGCCAGAAATATTTTGTTACTATTACAGTTACCTACAGTGTATAAGTCCATACTGTAGAAAAGTTTATTGAATGCTTCCCAACATTCAATGTTGAAATCAAACACATTATGAAGATTTAGAATCTTGTTAAGAAAATTTTCTTTATCATTGATATTTTCATTTACGTGTCTATCATAATAATAGTTAAGTAACTTTATCAAATCATTTTGGTTTTTAGCAGATTCCACTAGTATGTTCAATATCTTTGAACGTTTATCTGGTGCAGCCATGATGTATTTCTTTATTTCTACCAAAGCTTTATCTATATTGATAAACTTGTACCAAATATAATCATTTCCGCTACCAAGAACCTCCTTTTCGCTGTTTATCTGACGTAAAGCCCATGATTCTCTTTCGTTTATTGGCAGTAATTCATAATATTTCAAGTTATAAAAATGTGCTGTCATTTCAAATTCCTCATCTGGATACTTGCAAGTAAATAATTGTTTTATATACTCAAACCTTTCACTTATGGGTATTATGTCTAATACATAATTATAAGCGTTGCAAAAATCTATATTCCAAAATTCTGTCACATGTTGTGGCATTAACTTATCTATAAATGTTTTTGCATTTTCACTTGTGCTGTATTTCGCTAACATCCTCTTGTTTAGTTTATTTACATATAGCAAGGGATTTTTTAAGACTCTATTCTTATGTTTCAACATAATATCCTTGGAAATTCTTATTCCGAACCGTCTTAACGAATTGGGAGAATTCACATCGATACATTTGTAGTTTTCCAGAATATCCAAATACTTTTCATTGGAAACAGCATATAAATATCTCAGGTCATGAGTAACCATATGTTTTTGCCCCTCATTGGTTTCAATGCAATTGATAGCTAACAAAAAAGAATTACCCACAAAGTTTTTTATCGACTTTTGTGTATCTGTGTATGAGTTGAATATGTTTACCTTTTCATTACGTATTACTTCTAACTTAAATTCTTCTGATGTAAAATTCAAAAATTTCTTAGCTATGCCAGGCATTTTATTCTTTTTGCAATATGTATAAAAGGTAACAGCCCTATCAGTTTGTCGTATATGCATTGATATCATTGAGAGAGTTTTCCCTTTCATTTTCAAGGACATGTACGGAAAAATGTTTTCATGAAGATTTTCAGGATTAATAACTTGGCTGTAACTGTCTTCATACAACCACACACATTTGAGAGCTCTCGAAATATACAAACTGTCTCCTGATTTTAAAACTTCAACAATATATTGTATATCTTTGTACTGAGATGCAACATCTATTTTAAACAATTTGTCTATGTCAGTAATGTCTTCTTCGGACTTTATTTCGTCGAAATCCTTTTTGTTAGCAACCACTTCTGCTACTTTAGTGTTAAGCTCTCGCTGTCTCTCTCCCAAGTTCTTTCCTGTTAAGAGCACCATCTTGGTAATGCTTCTCTGTAATAAATTAAAGAAATTTATTATATTTTTACAGTATATATTTTTTATTTATATACTACTTATAGTACTCTGTACATATTTTTTGTTTATATTTAAGAATAATGTTTAAACATTTTTTTTATATTTCTGATGTGCACTTAAGTTAATGAACTTAAAAATCATCGTCATTTTAATATCATGTACAGATTACACATATGTAAGTTAATTCCATCCATCCATCCATCAGCCCTTTGATGTCCACTGCTGGACACAGGCCTCCCCTAAATGGCGCCACTCCAACCGGTCCTATGTCCTCTGAATCCAACGGTTTCCCGCTGTCTTCTTCAGGTCATCAGTCCACCTGGTAGGGGCGCGACCTATACTCCTTTTGCCTAAACGTGGTCACCACTCCAGGACCTTTCTTCCCCATCGGTTATCGGTCCTTCGAGCGATGTGGCGGGCCCACTGCCACTTCAGCTTACTGATTTTGAGAGCTATGTTGTTAACCTTCGTCTGTCTACGGATTTCATCGTTGCGAATCATGTCTCGTAGCGAAATTCCGAGCATAGCCATCTCCATAGCACGCTGAGCGACTCTGAGCCCCTGAATGAGGCCTTTAGTGAAGGACCACGTAATAATTATATAATCATAAATATAAAATGCGAGTACATATATTACAGTTATGAATAAAGATAAACATAAATTATTGATTAGTCTGATAAATAAATACCTATCATACTGAAATTCAGTATTATATTACAGAAATATTTCACTGTAGTGATAAGCGTTATAGTATGTCTGGTTATATACAATACAATTATAGGGACCTATTTGGTCGGCAATTTCAAGAATTAGAAATGACATGATAAATTAAAATATTTATTTTATAAAAGTAGGAATGCTGTAACCCACACTTATATCATTTTTTTTGTGGATTAAGAATCCCAAAAAACGAGTGTATGATCAGATTCCCGTAGTTTTTAATATCAATGAAAATAATTGTTATGTTGTATACACACTACTTTTAAGTAAATTCCTAAATAATTCAAATTTCAAGTTATTTACCCTAACATTACAAAACATCACAGTCATATTTATGACCATAACAACAAGACTAATCCAATGTAAGATATGACACACAGTATTTTAAAAACAAAACTTTTATTATTGGTCCACTATATGTAGAATTGCAGAACAAGTTGCCTGTGACTGACGGACATCTTTTTCAAAAATAATATTATAAGAGTTCCGTTTTCAAATAGAGTTATAATTAGTTACTTTCAACAATTGCAAAAGCATTGCTTTCAAGAGTGGTAACCTTGAAAGTCACTTTAAATATAACAAAATACTGCGTATAAGATATAAATTTAACCAGATGATGCCAGCTCACTTTTATGAGACGAACAACTTAGTCCACAAGAACAGCAACACATCTGTGATTGACTTTAGATAGAACCCTATTCTGAAGTCGCTTTGAGATGTACATTTAAAAAAAGCTTTTTGAGGCAGTAACCACTTACCATAAGATGGACTACATGCACATTTGGGATTTTTTTTTTCCTTTTTCAAGTTAAACTACAGCCTCCATGAATTTATTGGTATGAAGCCGTTAATGAATATCATTATTGAAGAGCTCTTGCCATATCTGTGGCTACTTAAAGATTACACACATGTAAAAACTCTGATATTGTTCAGCCTATATTTTAGTATTTTTTTTATAAATATATTAATATGTGAAGCAAAAACTTGTGAAGCATTTTTAAGTAATATGCCACGGATGGATTAGTATGAAACTTTCCACGGTTATAGTGGATGTAGAGGAGTGCAGGATGTTAATATTTTTTTCAAATATTGCTTAAAACATACATGAAATCAACTAAAACACATTACACACACTACCATGCATTTGTCACAAACACATAAATAATAAAGGAAATAGAACATTCAATGTCTTACTATGAAAACACATAACGTCATAAATGTGAGTGTCTTTGTCAAAATACCCACTATTGCTTTTAAATGCGGTTCAGCTAATTAAACATCTTTTTTATATTTAACGGATGCGTTCGAAATTACTTGAAAATTATTGCATTTAATTTGAATTTGAGAAATATTCGTCCTACTTAACTTATATGAAGTTAAGTTTTTTTATTTAAATTACAGTCGAATTTTGACCAATGTGACCGGTGATTAGTTTTTTTAAATATGTCAATAATCTGATCTGTTTCATATGAACATTTAGCATATTGTTATGGATGTATATTTTGTCTTGAGGGCATACTAATCTTTAGATAATTGTAACCTTTGAATTAAAAAAAAAACTGCTTTTTAAGGTAACCGGCCATTCTGACGTCAGGATTGCCGGTCACCAATCCAGTTAGAACAATCTGCGCAAATGATTGGAGTTTTTTTTAACCAATAGTTGCTACTAAATTGCTACCTTCATATATATCAAAATGGACCTCATAGTTGTTAAAGATAAAAAGATATTATAGATTAATGGCTAAACGCCTGTGAAATTAAATGAGCAATGCCAAAATTAAATACAATATTCGTATTATATAAACAGGCACTTCATATTTATATATATTATTATATCGTTTAAAGCAGCTGAAAACAAAGATAAAATATCGTAAATATGTGAAATTAGATATTCATTTGTTACACACTTTGAATACGATTGTTATCAGACGCCAAGTACTTACTAGTAGACCGTGATGCATCTTGTATGACTAATAATAAACCTATTTTTTAGAAACAAACATAAATAACATCACCGAACTAATTTCACAAGTAAAATATGGGTGGTGACCGGCCATTTTGACGGTCACCGGTAGTACCTCCCCGTGGAAGCTTCGTAATTATTACATTTGTAAGACTTCTACTATCTTACAAATGTAATAATTACGCCGAAACCGCCAAATGCGAAGAATCAGATGATCTAAATAATCTCTAGATCCATTTAATTCTGTTGTTTCTTCTTGATTTTTAAAATTTGGCAAAAACACTTACCTTATCGATGGATTTTGATTTGAAACTTGCACGATTTTCCTGGTCTATAATCCAGACAACGCCCTTTCATTAATCACATACCAACAATAGATTTTAGTGTTATCTATGCCTAAACCATTACTTCACTATAAAAATATATATCTCAAATATTTATTTATACCAACTTTATGCATTTCGCATATTTGTTTTTATATTGACTTTGACGGACGTTTACTAGAGATGGGTCAAGGGTCAGACCGCAAACGGGTCAACTCGAGTTATCAACTGAATACAACTGAATCAATTCTTCAACTCGACTTTATATCTCGAGTTGCATTCAATTGGAGTTCGATTCCGCATAACTTAAATTTGTGCTAGTCGTAGATGAATGAATCGAAAAAGTACAAAAGTTGTTGTTATTTTGATTGTTTATTAAGTTATTGCATAGCTTTTATCGCGGGCTTTGAGCACGGCGACCGAATGAAGAAATTCTGTAACGAAAATAACCTAACACCCCCCACTCCGAATACCATGTAGCGCGGCCGAGCGTTCGCATAACGTGTATGTATATGGTATGACAGTACAAAGCTCTCACGGATCGAGACAAGCTGCTCGGAAATAAGACGAATATGTAAGCAGCTGTTTGTGAAAAAGTATATAGAATCAAAGAAAAAGACTTGAATTAACATCAAAGAAAAAAGACTGCATAAATAAATAAAAAAATAAAATTGCATAAGTTGGTAAAAAAATGCTATGCAATAGCTTTACCGCGGCAATTGTTATTGGTTATTGTATCCATATATTATTTACGTAATAATAATGTATCGTTAAAGAATAGTGTCTTAAGTGAAAAAAATCGGGATTATACAATTTTACTTGTACTTAGTGAGTTTTTCCTGTCACCCAACGATATATTATACTCAAAGACCGCGGAATGCCGACAGGACAGCTGTCGGCCTATAATTGTCAACCATCGACCGGGAGCCCTGCTTAGGTATCGGAGTGACACGAGAAACTTTCCCCTGGGATGAATATGTAGCTGTAGCCAAGGCTTAATTTAAAATGTATAATAACGGTTGCTCAGAGATATTAAGGCAGTCTTTTACTAAGGGTGGTACACCATCAGGCCCCCTCGAAGAATGTGTCTTTAAACGCCGCACCGCATGCAGCAAATCACAAGAATTAATAATATCTGTAGCAATGCGGGAGGAGCTAAGTGGGCTGGTCGCCTCTCGCTCGGCATCCGCGGTAGGATTTTCTGATAGAAAGACTCACTGAAAATAATTAGCAAAAGCATTAGCGGCATCCCTGCCGTAAACAACATCACCGTTATATAGATATTCCGAATTAGAACGCCGTGTAGACTTTTGGTCAATTACAAATTTCCAAAAACTTCTCGGGTTCTGTTTAATACTAGTCTCTATTTGTTTACCTTACTTTATACCTCAAAATTAGGATGGTGAGATCTATGAACATTTTTTGAGACAAGATTTATCTGATTAGCTCGACGACATACCATTAAACCTCATTCATGGCGTGTGGCTTCAACACGATGGGTGCCCCGCACACTTCACAAGGAGTGTCAGAGAGTGGCTAGATACTAATTATTCCAATGAGTAATCAGACTTGATTCTGGAATGGATAATAATGAACACCCTGACGTTCCTAGCGTCACGCGACCACTTATTATGTACAAATCACTACATAGTATAAAATAAGTCGCTTTTCACTGTCTGTCCCTATGTATGCTTAGATCTTTAAAACTACGCTACGGATTTTAATGCAGTTTTTTTAATAGATAGTGATTGAAAATGAAGATTTTTATGTATAATAAAGAAGAGAAACTGATAATTTCAGACTTTTCACTTTTAGGCGGAACGAAGTTCGCCGGGCCAAATAGTAAATTATACATAATGGTTAAGTCAAACATTACTCACCTAAAAATCTAGCCACACATGAAAGTAAAATTTTGTGTGATATAATTTTAATTCTTCTCCATTCACAATATAGACGGAGCTGAACGAAGCGTTACTAATGATTACGAAATATGAAGAATGTATCAATTTGTTTAAATTTACGCGTAATGATTTCACCCAACACCTAGCCAACCCGAAGAAAGTTATTATTTAGAAAGAAGGTCAACAAAAATCAAACTACCGTTTTATAATGTTAGTATAGAAAATATATATTTTACATAAAATATTGTATATATTGTAACAATTACAGTATTAAAATAACAATAAATACATTAAGTTTAACATTCGTGTAGTTTTAAGGCACCTTAAGTTGTAAGTGTAATGCACATATTTATGGCTTAGTGGATTAATATAAATCTTGAATACAAAAAGCTTTGAATTTCATAGTCTTTAAATTCCTGAATTTTTGCGAGGATCTTGGTATGACTTTCTTTGAATTCTACTGGAACATCCTGAGGTAGGATTAGCAAGGAAAGTAAATGGGTTTCCTTCATATCTACATTTGCCAAGGATTCGCAAAACATAATTTGAAAATTTATCTCTTGAGCTGCAATAGGATTGATACACAACAATCTGGATTTTAATAAATTGGCAATTTCCCTTAAAAAGACTGCGTAAAACTGTTGTTTATCTACAAGTTCTTTAACAAAAGTACCAATTTGTTTTGCAAAATTTTTAGAAATTTCTTCAGGAGAGTTGACTGGTACAAAATTTTCGCCTCGATCGCACTGTACCCCTTCACTTTTAACAGCGCATATTGCTACCTGTAATTCCCATACGGTTAAATATATTTCAGTAATTGGCAATGCTTTCTGCAACATTTCAATAATATGTTGAAGAATTGGTATACAGTTATCTTTTTGAAAAGTAAGGCATTTATTCTTTATAGATTGTAGAAATTCAAAATAAAATGTTCGGGATATAAACTTCTTTTCGTTATAGGTCTCATTCCACATTTCTCGGCATTTTTCAAAAATGAAACTCAGTAGCTTGAAGTTTTCTTCCATTTCTCCACTGTTCCGGTAATGTGTTATATAGCTCGCAGTAAGTTCCCATTTTGCTCCATACAATACTTCCATCTCGTGAATCTCGCTTGGGCGCAACTTTTTGTCAACAAGCATTTCATGAATATGTTCTTCAATCACTCCTTTGTATATAAACTCTCGGTTTACTAAAGTAAAGTTGTTATCGATGTGGTTTATTATTGCAATTTGACGACTTATGTTATGGGGTTTCTTCGGCAATTTTATTATCATGTCCCAACCAGTCCGCAAATAATCGTCCTTGAATTTGTCTGGCATTCGATTAGAGCATATCAAGTTGAATAAGTCACTGTGATCATCATTGTTCAAATCTGATGTAAAGATTCTTAAAACTTCATAAAACTCGGTCTGTGTGTTATCATCTTCATCTATTATTTTATTAAATAATGATTTGTAAAGTAGCATTCTTAAAGAAACATTTTTTGTCTTTTTCCACACATTCAAGATCAGTTCCTTTAAATTCTTAACACTATAACATCGGAAAGCTAACCGCAAACTATGTTTTTGAATCGACAGTGGTGCGTTTAACGTAGCTTCAGTAAATTCGATTGCTTTGGGCAAAGGAAGATTTGCGAAATACATGTTAAATATTGGCAAACAAAAGTGCACATAATCCCCCTTTATGTATTTTAGGACATTTTGCAGAGGTACTGGAGGTCGGCAATAACCAACGAGTCTACATATAGCTTCTTGTATATACAGCAACTTTCTATCAATAACGCTGCGATCTACTTTAGCTACCAAGGGCTGATATTCTTCCATCAATTTCACTTTTAAATTTTCGTCTGCTAACACAAATATACCATACACTGCCGTACTGATTAGGTTGTAACTATTGTAATTATCTGAAAATTTCGGAAGCCACTGATAGAAAAAATTGGTATATTCTTTAGCCACGTCATTAGGAAAATAAACCTTCAGTTTCCGTAATAAATTGTTTAATCTTGTAGGCCAATAATTAATATTTTCGGCCAGGTCAGTCAAAACTTGCACTGATAGTTTTGCATCTCTTTTTAACAAGCGAATTATATCTTCCGAAGTTATAACTTTACGCTCTTTATCCTTTGGTGAATGAATTTCCATAAACTTTGTTACAATGCTTGGACACTCCTCGTCTCTTTTACGAAAAGAACTTAAAAGATTATTAATACTATACACATAGTGTACAAGTTTCTCTCTTAGTTTTTTGTTGTATTGATCTTGTTCAAATGGTTCAAGCTTTTTCACAAACAACTTTAAAATATACTGAAATACAATTTCAGATTTCTCCTTTCCCATTTTTTCCAGTAATAATTGGAAATACGAATAATTAATATCTAGATCGACAAAATCTACTAACGCCTGTGGCATGTCCTGGTTATGAAGTATATGACAAGACACAGCTATTGCCTGAAATACTTTGTTACTACTATAGTTACCTACAGTGTATAAGTCCATACTGTAGAAAAGTTTATTGAGTGCTTCCCAACATTCAAGGTTGAAATCAAACACATTATGAAGATTTAGAACCTTGTTAAGAAAATTTTCTTTATCATAAATATTTTCATTAACATGTCTATCATAATAATAGTTAAGTAACTTTATCAAATCATTTTGGCTTTTAGCAGATTCCACTAGTATGTTCAATATCTTTGAACGTTTATCTGGTGCAGTCATGATGTATTTCTTTATTTCTACCAAAGCTTTATCTATATTTACAAACTTGTACCAAATATAATCATTTCCGCTACCAAGAACCTCCTTTTCGCTGTTTATCTGACGTAAAGCCCATGACTCTCTTTCGTTTATTGGCAGTAATTCATAATATTTCAAGTTATAAAAATGTGCTGTCATTTCAAATTCCTCATCTGGATACTTGCAAGTAAATAATTGTTTTATATATTCAAACTTTTCATTTATGGGTATTATGTCTAATACATAATAATAAGCGTTGCAAAAATCTATATTCCAAAACTCTGTCACATGTTGTGGCATTAACTTATCTATGAATGTTTTTGCATTTTCACTTGTGCTATATTTCGCTAACATGCTTTTGTTTAGTTTATTTACATACAGCAAAGGATCTTTTAAGACTCTATTCTTATGTTTCATCATAATATCCTTGGAAATTCTTATTCCGAACCGTCTTAACGAATTGGGAGAATTCACATTGATAGATTCGTAGTTTTCCAGAATATCCAAATACTTTTCATTGCACACAGTATATAAAAATCTCAGGTCATGAATAACCTTTTGTTTTTGCCAATCATTGGTTTCAATGCAATGAATACCTAGCAAAAAAGAATTACCCACAAAATTTTGTAATGACTTTTGTGTGTGTATGTATGAATTGAATATATTCACCTTTTCATATCTTATTACATCTAACTTAAATTCTTCCGATGTAAAATTCAAAAACTTCTTAGCTATGCCAGGCATTTTATTCTTTTTGCAATATGTATAAAAGCTAACAACTCTATCAGTATCTCTTATATGTATTGATATTGTTGATAGAGTTTTCACTTTCATTTTCAAGGACATGTACGGAAAAATGTTTTCATGAAGATTTTCAGGATTAATAACTTGGCTGTAACTGTCTTCATACAACCACACACATTTGAGGGCCCTCGAAATATACAAACTGTCTCCGGATTTTAAAACTTCAACAATATATTGTACATCTTTGTATTGAGATGCAACATCTATTTTAAACATTTTGTCTATGTCAGTTGTGTCCTCTTCAGACTTTATTTCGTCGAAATCCTTTTTGTTAGCAACCACTTCTGCTACTTTAGTGTTAAGCTCTCGCTGTCTCTCTCCCAAGTTCTTTCCTGTTAAGAGCACCATCTTGGTAATGCTTCTCTGTAATAAATTAAAGGAAGTTAGTATATTTTTATTGTATATATCTTTTATTTGTGTATTACTCATACTGCTCTGTACATCTTTTTTTGTTTATATTTAGAAATAATGTTTAAATATTTTTTTAAATTTCTGATGTACACCAAAGATACTAAGAACTTAACAAATTATTATTTTAATATCATATACAGATTAAACATATGTAAGTGATAATTATATAATCATGAATATATAATGCGAATACATATATTACAGTCATGAATAAAGATAAACATAAATGATTGATTAGTCTGATAAATAAATACCTATGATATTGAAATTCAGTATTACATTACAGAAATATATCACTGTAGTGATAAGCCTTATAGTATGTCTGGTAATATACAATACAATTATAGGTATCTATTCGGTCAGGGCAATTTCAAAAACTATTAAGAACATGATAAATTTGTGCTTAATTTAACACACTTTCACAACACCACACAGTAGGATTTTCTCCTGTGTTGTGGGTACCATGGACACACACAAGACGAATACTCAAACACCTAGACCCAGAACAGGAATCTAAACTCATCATTCAGATACCTATTTGGCCAGGAATCGACCCCGGGACCCATTGCGTTTCAGACTGGTATGGTAACCGCTGCGCCACACGGGTAGTCAAATCAATCAGTCAATTAAAATATTTACTTTATAAAAGTAGAAATGCTGTAACCCACACATATATCAATCTTTTTTGTGGATTATGAATCCCAAAAAAACCGGGTGTAAGATTCTTCTCCCGTGGCTTTTAAGGTCAATGAAAAAAAATGGTTATGTTGATTACACACTATTTTTAAGTAAATTCCTAAATAACTTAAATTTCAGGTTATTTACCCTAACATTACAAAACAACACAGTCATATTTATGACCCTAAGCGTAAGACTAATCTAATGAAAGATATGCCACTCAGTAGTTTTAAAAAATCTATTTTACTGGTCCAGTACATGTAGAATTGCAGAATAAGTTGCCTGTGACTAATGGACAACTTTTTAAAAAACAATATTATAAGAGTTCCGTTTTCAAATAGTTTAGTTACCTTCCACAATTGCAAAAGTACTGCTTTCAAGAGTGGTAACCTTGAAAGTTTAAAAAAAAACTGTGTATAAGATATAAATTTAACCAGATGATGCCAGCTCACTTTTATGAGACAAATATATGAGACGAACATCTTAAATTCCACAAGAACAGCAACACCTATAAATATTTTTATTAAATATGTAAATAATCTGATCTATTTCATATGAACATTTAGCATATGTTTATGGATGTATATTTTGTCTTGCGAGGGCAGTGAGTCCAGAAACAAACTGCCTTTATGTTTATCAATCCTTATAGTCATAAATCCTTATAATAACATAAAGATTGTTACCTACAAAAAAATGATTTACATAGCAATAAAGTAGCAAACAAGCATGCAATTTGCCTGATGGTAAATGATCATTGCTACCCATGGACATCTGTAAACAACTTCCTACAGTACAGGGCCTCAAATTAACATGAGCCGGCAACCACACCCTTCCATCGAAACGCAAGAACTGCTTCAAGTATGGAGTAGCTTTGCGGGTTTTGCCGGTAGTACCTTTTTTGGGGGAACTTTGAAAGGAACCCCCCCAGTGGTCATCCTTGGCTCTGTGTGGAGGACACCAGGATCTCCAACGGACCGCTGCCGGTGTCCTCCGAGCGAGAAGCCCTCTTCGGGCTCTTCCCAGCGAGCATTGTACTCAGTGCGCCTCTCTGGTGTTTACGATAGCATGTGGCCATACATGCCGTCGTCCTACACGGGGTCGCTTGGCTGGACGGTTCGAGCTCCCACTCTTACCGCCCGCAACCCCGGAAGCCCCTTTTAGTCGCCTCTTACGACCGGCAGGGGATACCGTAGCCCTATTCTGATCCCGGAACTACAGGGATATTGCCGGTAGTACCTCCCCGTGGAAATAAGCTTTTTCTACTATCTTACTATTATGCCGAAACCGCCAAATGAAACGAACCAGTTGTTTTAAATAATCTCTTAATCCCTTTAATTCAGTTGTTTGTTCTTGATTTTTAAAGTTAGCAAAAACACTTACCTTATCGATGAATTTTGAAACTCGAACGATTTTTCAGGTCTACAATCCAGACAACGCCCATTCATTAATCACATACCAACAAAAGTTTTGTAGTGTTATCTATGCCTAATCCATTACTTTACTATAAATAGATATCTCCTAAAAAATATAGATATCCAACATTAGGCACTTCGCAAAATTTGTATTTGACTTTGACGGACGTTTACTAGAGATAGAGATGGGTCAGACCGCAGACGAGTCAACTCGAGTAATCAACTGAATACAACTCGAGTCATTTGTCAACTCGAGTTGCATTCAATTGGAGTTCGATTCCGCATAACATAAATTTGTGCTAGTCGTAGATGAATAAATCGAAAAAGTACGGAAGTTATTCAATGTAAGTTGTTGTTATTTTGATTGTTTCTTAAGCTATTGCATAGCTTTTATCCCGGGCTTTGAGCGCGGCGACCGAATCAAGAAATTCCGTAATGAAAACTTAACATCCCCACTACACCTACCATGTAGCGCGGCCGAGCGTTCGCTTAACGTGTATGTATAATTGTATATGGTATAACAGTACAGAGCTCTCATGGATCGAGACGAGCTGCTCGGAAATCGGAATATTTAAGCAGCTGTTTGTGAAAAAGGATAAAGAATCAAAGAAAGAAACTTGAATTAACATCAAAGAAAAAAATACTGCATAAATAAATAAAAAATTAAAATTGATAAAAAAATGCTAGGCAATAGCTTTACCGCGGCAAGCCCCGAGACAATACCTCCTAGACTTATGTAGCAATACTCATTCAACTAACTGACTTGAATTGCTCAACTCGAATATTTGATATTTTCCTAGTTGACCATCCCTAATTTTAAGGTTTTTGACGTTGACTGTTGACAATAACAACGACAATGTTGTAATTATTATTGCAGTGAAAACAAAAATATCTATAGTACATTTTTTTACAGTTGAGATAAGTGGTAAACAGTTACACGCGTCAAATGACCTGTAAACAATTACATCGGTTCACTTGATGTATTACACTTTGATTCACAACAAAAACTGCTTTAAATTTACAACTTTATTAGATAAATTTAATTAAAGTTGCAAAACCGGCGAAACTAATGTGCACAGTTAATTTATTTCAACACAAATCTGACATTTCGGTCATTTCTAAATTAGTGATGGGAAAGATGTATCGATTTGTTACATTGGTTTCATGATTTTGCTAAGTGACATTAATCGATATATTTGTTCGTGGTTTATACTCATAAAATTTAAGCAAGGTTGCTTTCTTGATGTCGTGATAATGACGAATCATATCGCGATAATTTAACTACTCTGTTAAAGCACAAAATTATTACGTATGAAAACTGACGAATAGATTTTTTTTTTAATCTGGCATAATAAAACGTAAACTTCAAAAAATTAAAACTAAAATAACTCAAAAATACAGAATAAATTAATAAGACGTTTAACAGATATATTTTTAATAGAAGATTTTAAATTATAGACTTCTGAAAAAATAAAATTCACGAAAATATTCCTATAAAATTAAATAAGATAAATTATCACAAATAATAAAATATTTTAACGATATTTTAACAAAAATATGAATTGAGTGATTAATGAATTGAGTGATTTTAAACATCTATGCTACTCTCATTTATCGTTAGTATTATATTTTAGTGCATATTTGAAACAAATACATTATTTTATTAAATTCGAAAAAAATATCGTTGCGTATATTCGATGTTGATACGATTCGATACAACAATTTACGGTAGCTTCCCAAAGCAAGTTATTTTGATACTCCCAACCCTATTGATTGACACTATCTCATTGACATTTAAATGACAGTTCGAGTCGGCCATGTTTGTTTACCTATTAAATCAAGACTTAAAAAATGGGGTATAGGTATTTTATTTATGTAAAGAGGACAGAATAAAAAAGTGATAGCATAATAATTATTTTAATTAAGCTTATTATAGCTGATGAGCATTTATTATATGAATTATATTATACAGATGATGTCGGTCTAAATCCTATGAAAAGCTAGTTTCTATCATTTCTGACCGAGTAGACTAGGGAACCCCATATCCCAAATTTAACCGTCCTCATGTAACGGCCTTTGAAATCCTATAATAAAAATAACAGATTTTTTTGTTGATGCCTCTTTGTTGAGTTTTGTATCTCAATTTTTTTCTTTGTGCTATTTTTGTATAAAAGATTTTTTACTTTATTATTTTACAACTGTAACTAACTGTAACTGTAGACGAACGATTATTTTAAAACAAATAAATATGTGATTTTTTTTTAATATTACGATATTTTGCGTAGGGTCTAGAATCGTGCCACCTCGATCGGAACTTCTGACTATGTGGGAAGGGTAGAAGGGGTCAAGGCGAACCCCCTAATATATATTTTTTAGCCGGAAATAATATTAAAAATTAAAAAAAAAAATTAAAGTCCGAAATTTCCGATTATATCGATTCGTGTCGGGTGTAGAATCGTGAAATCTTGATTGGGATTATGTTGTAAGGTTAGATTTAGGTTGACTTAACCTGTAACCTTGTATAGTGTTGACAACAACAAGTAGGCCTCTTCTTTATATTTAATGAACTATACCGATTATTATTGCCGCCAAATAATCTTGGTGACTGTTTGTTTTTTCTTCCAAATAAGCTATATTTTTGTCTTTTATTTTTAGGAACACATTCTGTTATTAAACTATGTAGGTACTATGTGGTCCACGTAAAATATTTCCGAATACTGCTGATATTTATTTTACTATTAATGTGTAATCATGTCGATACCATGGTTTCTAAATGAGAGTTTAGAGAAAAAATGAGATTTCATGCTGTTCCAGACCACAAGAAATCTTAACAAACTTTTCTAATAAATAATATTACAGTAATTTGGCTGAATAACTTGATTTCCACAATATAACTATCTTAAAAATTATTTGTCACGTCACTCACATCTTTGACAGCAACACTTGTCAATATGCATAGCTATAAAGAAAATGGCGGTTGTTGTATAAGGAATACACTTTGCCATTAAATTCTATTTACAGAGTTTGTGCAATCATATGTATAATAATGTTTGCAATTCAGATATTACAGGATTGTTTAGCCAAGTCTAGACACATTTTTTAGCCGCTGACTATTTGAAAATTAATCAGAACCAAAGGAGTTGATGTGATAAAAATATCGCGGCCCGCACCGCGTTTATTTAGAAATTTCTATAAGTCGCGATTAGTGATTGTTATTGATATCTTAAATACATTTCCCGGGAGTTCTTTATAGTTTTGGTTTCGTTGAAGTGATATTTCAAGTGAGTTTGTCTTACGATTTCCACTACAATGTGTTATTGAGAGTTATTTTGATAACAATGGGAGAAACAGAAGAATTTAATACTCTTGCGTTTGAGAAGAAGTTGATGCAGCTTAAGGATACGCAGGAAAGTATCCAGTCGTTGTCGTCTTGGTGTCTGAAGCAGCGTTCTCACCATAAGAAGATTGTATCGAGTTGGTTAAATGTTTTGAAGAGAGTGAAGGTGGAACAGCGTTTAGTTCTGTTTTATTTAGCGAACGATGTTATTCAGTACAGCAAGAGGAAGAACTACGAATTCGTAGAGAGTTGGGGACTTAATTTGCAAAAGGCGACTCCTCTAGTCAGGTTAGTTGTTTACATTTGTGTTATGTTAAGGTTAGGTTACATGTTGTGTCCAATAGGATGTATTTTATAAGTAGCCAAAAGTCAATAAATAATAAATGATAAGTTAAAAGTATTTAATAGTGAAGTTGATAGTAATATTTCACCATAACAGTATGTAGAGATCCTTAGTTAATAAGGTTTAACTGCTAAACTTACTCAAATATATTGGAAAGGCTAGTAACTTTACACTGTTCTGGGTATAATACATAAGTTATAGTTTAAAAAAGATTTCTTTGCTTGGTTTTTATTTTTAATACACTTTTAATACGCAATTTTACAGGAGACCCAGGTTAAAATTGAACATGAATGAAGTTAAATATAATAAAAGGCTCCAACACAGTGTATTTAAAGTTGTAAATATTCCGTCTTCTATTTGATAAAACTATACCTTCAACTGACATGACAACAATACATGGATTTTTAAATAACTTTTATTAACAAAGTATAACCATATCTACAGCTACAGTATGTTTATTATATACAAATCAAATAAGTATTCAAAATTAAACAATACAAAATGAAAGACATTTTATTTTCGACCATTTCCTTGTCTCATCATTTTTTATATTATCGGAATATATATACAAGGTTATTTGTGTCTTTAGTCATATCTACTGCGACAATAAGTTTTCTGTGTATTAATATACATAATACATAATGTGTTTGCCAAATTGAAGTGAAATCGAAACTTTCTCATTAATAATATTAATAAGATGTAATCAAACTGTTATGGCTAGCATATGTTTGTATCTTATTACATCCCATATCTATGATACAATTTATATACAAAATGCTGATATCTTAATTACAATAATGTGAATAATATGTCTGCATTTTGTATAATGCAGACAATCAGACATCTTGTATGCAAAAATAAAAATTATATTTATTATAGACTGACAAGCAATATCAATATTAAAACCTGTTGGCTTGTAATATGAAAAATGTACATTTTTATTAACAAATGGTCTATTCATGGTTATAGTTACAAATGATAAATATTTATATTTGCAGAGATGAAAAAGTAAGGTCAAAAATTCTGCGTATTTTCAAAATCTGGGAGCAGAGGTCAGTTTACGACGATGAGTTCCTATCAGACCTCACAGGGTTGCTCAGTGCAGGTGCAGTTAAAAAGACTGACGATGATCCCTTGGATTTTCAGGTAAAATAAATGTATGAGATTATATCTTATGGTTTAGGACAAAACAAATGTGTTGCTTCTGGAAATAAAGAAACAATATTTAAATTTTATTTTTCCACAAATTCTAATACTTATACACAAAATATATTCTAAAGTTCGCCAATTAGACAAGTACGACAAATTAAAAAACTCATTAATTAAAAGGAATATTAAAGAAAACCTATTGTTTTTTTTTGATTGATTGATTGATTATTGATTGATTAAATTAAGTTTTAATACTTTTGTTTAATGTATGTAGTTCCTTGTATTTATAATGATTTTTTTTTTTTTTTTTTTTTTTTTTTTTTTTATACTTTAACCTAACGATAAGGCAGACAGGCTACCTGATGGAAAGTAGTCACTGTCGCCTGTGGACATTCGCAACACCAGAGGAGTCGCCAATGCATCGCCGGCTTTGCAGGAGAGAGAGGAGAGGAAAAATTGTGTTAATTAATTGAACACAATTTTTTTAAATATATATATGTAATTGCACATATTGTTGTGATAATAAAAGAAAATTATCTCTTGCTCCTCTTTATCTCTGAAATCGCATTATATTTTAAAATTATAGAGCCTATATTACTTATACTTGAGTCACTTGATATGAAATGTTATATATTACAATATGCCACGGCTTTGTAAAGTAATAAGTGTTTCTTAGCAACTGGCAAAATCTATCTCACCAATCTATTGTATCAATGGTTGTATTGTATTCTATTTTTATCCTTTTTTGCACAGCTGCATTATAAAGAGGGTAATGTTTTTTAGTGTATGTATGTCTATATTCCTTTAGAGCTACAGCCCAAATGTCTTTATCTGGTTAAAGTCGAAAACGAACATGCAGTTAACCTAATGGTAAATAGTCACTTCCGCCATGGACAACCGTTAACTTAAGGGACCAGGGATTCTATCAATCACAGAGGTCTAAGATGGTCACCACATATAAACTCTACTTCTGAGGTCTAACATGGTCACCTCATATAAAATTGAGCTGGCAACAATGCCCTTCCAACTAAATGACTTCACCCTAGACATAGGTTCGGTGATTTTACCTCCCAAGTTTACCCATATACATTAAGTACTTTTATATTGTGTTTTTTATATTGCAGCCTCAACAATTAGTAAACAAAATAAAGCAGTGTACAGTTTTGGAAGCGGATACAGACATGAGGTTAAAATGCATACATGACAGTCACTTGCAACTGTCTGACGCGGATGCACTGTGTTCTAATCTAAAAGGTATGTTTTAGTATATTCTGTAAAATAAAATAGAAGTATTCATAAAGTACCTATCAGTACCTTATACTTGATATTCATAAAGTATCAGTACTTTATGAAGAAAGTCCTATCTCAATACAATCATATAAGCAAATGTTTTAGGCTGAAAGCTATTGCTCATACCATGATGCATTCGTTGAAAAACAAAACTAATTATGACTTTGGGTGCGTTCCATTAGACGTTCACAAAGCGCATGCTCACAGACCGCAGTTTTTCTCGTTCCATTAGCTTGTGAGCTTTACTGACTTATTCTCTACTGGAACGATCAGTTCGTTAGTGACCTACTTCGTTAGATGGGTCGTCGTGAGCGTAAGTGGTAAGTCATGACGTCATGAGTGACGTATTCGGCGCGACCACAACGACCGCGGTCTTCTTGTGGAACGACGTTTTGGGCGTTGGGGCCTTGTGAGCGTCATCTGGAACGTGCCCATTAAATTATATTTTCTTGTTGTCATAGTTACCGTTTCAACTAATGATGGTACAAGAACTTGTGCATGAATGTTTACAATGTTAAATTTATTGAGAGCAGTGAGCATGGAAAATTTAGGGCAGACGTTTAGTTTTTTTAAAGTACATAAAGTAGCAATAACACAGAGAGGGTTCATCAGGGACACCTGATGCAAAGTAACCACCGTTGCTTATGGACATTTCCACACGAGAAGAGTCGGCAATGCTTCACCAACTTTGAAGTAGAGCTCTTCTGTACTTTTTGAAGTGAAACTTCTTTAGGCGCATGAGGGTAAAATTTTTACAGATGAAACGTCACGCCGGTATGCAACGGAAGTGTCGGAAAAGAGAGAGAGAGTGATCGAGACCGATTGAGAGAGAGTAAGACAGGGCGAACGTAGCATGAGCAACTAGCCGTGGAGTGAGAGTAGGCAGCAAGCGAGTGAGAAAGATTGAGAGAAAAAGTGAGACAGAGCGAACGTCGTATCACGCCTTTTTCCCTTCCTCTTAATCTTGGAAATTTAAAGTTTTAGATTTGTATAAATATAAACAAGATTTATAAATTAGTTCGCCAAAGAAGTTTCACTTCTGACATGTGTACTTTGTACGCACGCATGTTTTTTTTTTTGAAGAACCCCTTGTTATAACGGTCTGGGGATAATTCAGAAGAAACTTTATTTCACAAGTTTTTTTTTTATAAAGTGATATTAATGTGATCTGTTTCATATGAACATAAAGCATAGGGTTATGATTGGGTATTTTGTCTTGGAGGGTAGTGAGTCCAGTGCCATACGCCCTTTATGTATATTAATCCTTATAGGTCTCTAGGGACTTACTTTTTAGCCTTTTAAATGTTGAATATGAATTCATTAGGTGCATAGTCAGTATGTTAGGATAGGATTGTAGTCTATTCCTGTATGATTTAACGGAGTGCTTGATTTCTTCTTAGACTGTTGGGATCTTAGGGTTGTGGTGTAACTGTTGGTTTGTTATAAACCTAGAAGCGTCAATGATAATTCTTAGCATTTTGGATTGGAACCTCTGGAGTATTTCCAGATTTGAGTTAGCAGCTGTGCCCCAGGGTCGCCTCCGTAATTCCAGATTGGCTTTAGGAAACACTTATATAATAAGAGTTTGTTCTTCATAGACAACTGTGATTTTTTCTGAGCATCCAGTGCATTTCAGTAAGATGTGAATTAAAGTTAGTTTTTGCCACGGACTTTTAAAAATATCATTATTTAAATGTCCGTGGCAAAAACGAGCGTGCAAAACGTATCGAAGAGAATATTGCTGGCGTGGTTTAATAGCGTGATTTAATGTAGTGTAGAAAGTGGTTTCACAACTTTTTATACCAAATCCAATCAAATATTTAATTCTTTAAAAATATAATTTGTATCTATAATGAGATGTATTATTCATGCATATGGGGTGGTAATAGCTACATAGTATAAAGCAAAGTCGCTTCTCGCGGTCTGTCCCTATGTATGCTTAGATCTTTAAAACTGTGCTACGGATTTTAATGTTTTAGTTTTTTTAATAGTGATCCAAGGAGAAGGTTTTATGTATAATATACTGGAGGAACACAGAGAATTTTAGATTTTTGACTATTAAGTGGGTCAAAATCCGCCAAGTCCACTAGTGATATATAAATATTTGTTTACAGACAGGAGTCTAAAAGATGATGTTGAGAAGGAACTAAATGAGGGTATAGCCTGTGTGGAAAGGTATACTCAAGCGTTGCAACGGGAGATAGTCGCCCGAGAAGCCTTACTAGCCCTGCTAACATCTGCCAATCAGTACTATTCAACCCAGCGGGGTGAAGTCAAAGTTGTTGCTCATGTATGTATTATTGATAGCGTTGAATGTTCCTTTAATGTAGCTTTTTGTGGCCATGGTGTAATTTTTTTTATGCAGTTGAAGTAGCAAATGAGTACTCACTGGATGGTAAGTGGTCTCTGCAGCCCACTTACGTCTGTAAGCAGCTTCAAACAGAACAAGGGTTATATTTGACGGCAATTACAGATGCATTACTAGACTAGATTAAGATAGTCACCTCATATAAAAGTGAACCGGCAAATAACTACCGACGTGAAGGGCCGCAAGTTATGTTCTTATTGGTATTCTTACCACACTAAAACTCCCCCGATGGCCGTCCTCACCGCTGCATGGAGGACTCCAGGATCTCCAACCAAAGCGCTCACCGCACCTTCTGGTTTTTACGGCGGCATGCGATGGTCCTTGGTCCTAACACCCTTCTAGCAACACACAAGAGTCGTTTCATGCTAGAAATAGGTACTGCGGTAGTACATCCCCAGTAGAACCAAAATAGACTCAATATTTTTTGGTATGAAAGACAATCTTATCTTTATATGACTATGGGATAATCCCACGTTAGGCTTCTCCTATCTTTCTCCATTATTCTTCACCAGCAGTGGATCTTTGAGGCGAATACATGGATAGATACCAATTATAGTTATTGTATGATTGATTTTGTACATTTCAGGCATATAAAAACTTCGGCGCCCGAGTGCGTGCCTTAAAAAGAAAGCTAGATGAGTTAATACCAACACTACCAAACGCAGCGCCTTCGCCCCCCGAGAGAGATGAGGATGTGCCTTCCCCGGGTCCTGATGAAGACCTGGACCTGCCGATCTCTGGGGACAATACTGACGATGACTGTGAGTATAGCTTGGTTGTAAGAAAAGCCTAATCTGAAGTGATAATAAAGTGTTTGGTAGATTGAGTGTTATGGCAGTACCTACTAGTACACTTATACTTTATTATTTATTCTGTATGATAATGTAGGAATGTTGAAGAATGAAGGAATTTCTTTTGCCCCGAGAATATCTTCAAAAGACAGAGGGGGACCGGTTAATTTATAGGATATATCATTTATATATTCATTAATGGCCTGCCTTTTTTACCTAACAATAAGGCAGACGGGCCACCTGATGGAAAGTGGTTACCGTCGCCTATGGACATTTGCAACACCAGAGGAGTCGCCAATGCATCGCCGGCTTTGAAGGAGAGCTCTTCTTGAACCTTTCTTGAAGAGCCCCATGTCATAGCGCTCCGGGAATACCCTTGGAGAAAAAAGAAAACCCATTTCTCCATACATACTACATAATTATATACATACTTTTTAAATGTACGCCATTATTTAATACACTATGTTCATTCTTTCCATTACTTAGATAAAGTAATGGAAAGGGCTTTTAAAGAGTACTAATGGGTCAACTACCCCTGTAAATAATTGGTATTCGAAAGAGTAAATTTCTAAATGTACCCTCTTATGAAGAACTGGTTTTTTTAATAGTACCAATGTACTCCCGTAGATAACTGGTGTTTTAAAAAGTACTAATGTGCTCCCCGGTCTCCTCAGTGGCGTATAACATCAACCTGCCTGAAAACAAGCCTGTTTCTCCACACTTGTACCTAACCTACAATAACCTATAACCTACAATCTGATAAATTTTATATTCATTAATGTAGAAAGTTGTGTTTATTAGTGGTGCTTTAAACAATACTAACGTATCCGTTGACGACCCGCGTGGCGGAGCGGTAGCCATACCGGTCTGAGGCGCAATGGGTCCCGGGTTCGATTCCCGGCCAGACAGGTATCTGAATGATGAGTTTAGATTCATGTTCTGGGTCTGGATGTTTGTGTATTCGTCTTGTGTGTGTCCATGGTACCCACGAGAGAGAAAATCCTAGTGTGGTGCTATGAGTGTAGAAAGCGTTTTGAAGAGTGTTTTTATCCTCTCTCTCTCCCCAGTGGCGTACAACATCGACCAGTCATTCAACACGACGCTTGGGGCTGACGGATCGCTGTACAACCTCGGACTATCGTCGTTTCTCACCGCAGACAATCCGCTCGCCATGTTCAATGAGACGAACGAAATGGATATTAGCAGTGGTAAGGAATTATTCTTGTTTTCATCGTGTTATTTTCTTTATAAATAGCTAAAAAGCATATAGTCCATTTGATGTTAAGTCACTGCCGCCCATGGACATCTGTGAGCAACATTATAAAGAATAGGGGCTGTCTGAAGTCAATCACAGATGCTCTCGAGGACTACTAAGACACGACTACTAAGAGACATGGCTACTAAGAGAACGACTAAGATAGCCACCTCATATAAAAAAGACCTGGCAACTACATCCTTCCATCGAAACGCAAGAACTGCTTCACCTATCCGTTGGAACAATATCTGTTCTACAACCTTAACGCTTATAGGATAATTTGGATAATTTTATAATACTTCTATTTTAATTATTTCAGCCAATAAAATAGAAGTTATAAACAGCAGACCAAGCGAAAAGCAAGACTTCAATATTAACGATTTTTTGAAGACCTTCGCGCCGAACGACACTAATACTGCATCGGACAATAATTCAGGTAGAAATTATGTCATCTAATAATATGTAATTTTACACAATACAGATTTACCGGAGAATAATTATCCTAGAGCCTAAGGAGGGGCCCACGTTCAATCCGTGGTCAGGCAGACATTTGTACAATTTAAATCGATTTCAGATCTCAGTGTTTATGGGCTATGGATTGCGTGTACAATGGAGATATTAAATTTACAATACAGATTTTCTTAAAGATAGTTAACATTATGATTCAAAGATTGAATATATAATAGACGACGCTTGGCGCATCGGTTACCATACCAGTCTGACACGCCGTGGGTCCCGTGTTCGATTCCCGGCCAGACAGGTATCTGAATAATGAGTTTAGATTCTTGTTCTGGGTCTGGGTGTTTGTGTATTCGCCTTTGTGTGTGTCCATGGCACCCACGACACAGCAGAAAATCCTACTTTGGGGGCTATGAGTGTAGAAAGCGTTTAAGTTTTTTTTTAACATCATATAGAAAATGTGACAATGATGTTATTTCTATAAAAGAGTTGGTGTAACATTTGAATGTAATGGACAAAATTATTAATGTAGCTTAATATAGGCAATTTATTTTAATAATAATGTCACTGTTTCAGTGGTGAGCGCAACTCTATCCCAGAAGTCTCAAGACACACTGCCCGGCCTGGACCTGCTGACCCCGGAGAGTACCGGCAACCCTCCCCCACCGACCTCATTCTACGGTACAATGGACAATATTGTTAATGGTATTTGTTTGTTCACAAGTTTTATTTGAGTTCTAGCGCTTTTGTATATACGTATCGATGCAGGAAAGCGAATTGTCGTATCTCAAATCGTATCGTTAAAGGTGATACCAGACCAATCGATCGATCGTCGATCGACGGCATCGATCGATAGTGGTATGGATGGATTAGTCGTTCGATAGTTTCTACCAGACCAATCGATCGATGGTTGATCGACGGCATCGATCGATGATGGAATGCATTGGTCGACGTTGATCGATAGTTTTTACCAGACCAATCGATCGATGGTTGATCGACGGCATCGATCGATGATGGAATGCATTGGTTTACGTTGATCGATAGTTTCTACCAGACCTATCGATCGATTGTCGATCGACTGCATCGATCGATGGTGGAATGGATGAGTTGACGTTGATCGATAGTTTCTACCAGACCAATCGATCGATGGTCGATCGACTGCATCGATCGATAGTAGAATAGATTAGTCGACCCCATAGTCAGTTGTTACCCGTTGCCCGCACCCTCGCATTTCCTACTTCGCCCTGGTTATTATGGTCTATCTATTGGCCAGTCTAATAGTATCAACGACCAATTAAAGCTATCTGACCTATCGATCGGTATTGATCGATGAAATCAATCGATTAGTTTTTTTTTATAAGATTGAAGTAGCAAACAAGCATGCAGTCCACCTGATGGGAAGTGGTCACTGCTGCCTATGGACATCTGTAATCAACTACACACAGAACATGGGTTCCATCTGAAGTAAATCACAGATGCGTTGCTGCTTCCGAGGACTATGATGGTCGCCTCATGTGAAAGTGTTCCGGCAACCACACGCTTCCATCGAAACGCAAGAGATGCTTCATACCAGAAATAGGTGTGGCGGTGGTACTTCCCCGGTCGAACTGCACTGGTTCTACCACCTAGTGAATTGATCGATTGATTAGTTTTTTTTTATAAGATAGAAGTAGCAAACGAGCATGCAGTCCACCTGATGGGAAGTGGTAACTACCGCCAATGGACATCTGTAAGCAAATTCATACAGAACAGGGGTTTCTATCTGAAGTCAATCACAGATGCGTCGCTACTCCCGAGGACTAAGATGGTCGCTTCTTTAGGTCGTTTCGGAAGAAGGGTGCTGTTGCCAGCTCACCTAGACTTACTATGAGACGACCATCTCAGACGTCGAGAGTAGCAACGTATTCTATGATTTAAAAATAAAGTTCTGGATGTAGTTGCTTACTCTCTCTCGGCAGTGACCGCTTACTCAACGTATTCTGTGATGGAAAATGAAGTTCTGCATGAAGTTGCTTACTTTCGCTTGGTAAGCGGCAGTGTGACCACTTACCATCAGGTGGACTGCATGCTCGTTTGCTACTTCAGTCTTACGTATAAAAAAGAATCGAAAAACTTTTAAGCGTCAAGAAACTATTTATAAGTAAGCACTAAATAAACACTTTCTATACTCATTAAAGTAAACTAGAGTTCTCGTTTATGTCGTGGATGTCATGAACACACATATAAAATTAAGTGTCTTTATTTTACATACGCCTATGGGGCACTTAAAATAAAATTGTCAGTAATTTTTTTTACACTACAACCGGATCGGAACACGACTTCAACTAAGAAGATCGGGCAAGAAGCTCAGTGGCTTTGTCCTTTTTTCTTTATATATCTTTTTTGCTATCTTGTTTTTACATTACAAAGGCACAAAGAATTTGACCCAGGGTATATCTAAGACGTACAGATCAATTAGTACGTCTTAAAACGTATGTCTAAATACATACAGTCTGGCGGGGATCGAACACGGAACCAACTACGTACGCTACGTACCAATCGCTACGCCTCTCTAGTTGTTAAATTCGTCAAAAAATTGTAAAATCTTTTAAATTCAGATGGTCTACTTGTATCTTATTTTGTAAAGTATTTATTAAAGTAAAAACTGTTATACTTAACCCAGAAATCTTTACTAGATTAAAATCGACGGCCCCTAGAACAAAATCGTATATAAAAAATTACCAATCTACAGTATGAAGCCTTAAAGTTTTGTGGACATACAAACATTGATTACCTACTTACGCCAAGAAAGAAGATCAATGGAAAATCATTGTAATAATTATTTAGGAACTTATTAAATAAGTTCCTAAATAGCTATTACATTCACCTATTGCAATCAACAAATCTTTATCAAACTGTAAATTGGTAATATTTCATATAGGATTTTGTTCTAGTGGACCGTCGAAATTGGTGGAATTTAACTATATACTAAAATTCGTTTTTTTTTTAAATAATTCGCTTTCCTGCTCCGAGTAATTTATACTTATAAAGCTCTTTTATGTTGCGATTTGGTATTAGATTAATATATTTAGTTATCATATACTGAGTTATTTGTTATGCCAGGTCCCGCAAGTAATATTAAATTACGCCAATTATGAATTAGCGAATTACATTTTTCGATACGCGATAAGAGATGGCGCCACGTGTCTCTGAAGTCATAATCACCCTATTGAGATTTTTGAAACATTTTAAAATTGCTTTGAATGAAGGTAGGCGCGAATCTAGACACACCAATAGTTTTTTTTAAGGGCGGATAACTTTTCTTCGCAATATTTTTTTTAGCTGTTACATTGCATAGGTACTTTGTGGGTTCCGAACGAATAAGGGCGCCACCCGGTTTAAATAAAATAGGTCCGAGGTTTGGTACAAAGAAGGCTTAAAATGTTAAAATCCGTTACTATGTCTAGAGATGTAAGGATTTAATCTTTATGTATATTATACTAGTTCACCCGGTGAACTTCGTTCCGCCTAAAAGTTAAAAAACCGAAATGATGTGTTTCTCCACGATATTATGCATGTAATATTCATGAGTCACTCTATCTATTAAAAAAAACTGCATTAAAATCCGTAGCGTAGTTTTAAAGTTTTAAGCATACATAGGGACAGACAGCGGGAAGCGACTTTGTTTTATACTATGTAGTGAATAGAAAAGACGTATGAATAAAGTATGTATAATATTTTGTATAATATAAGATACTCAAGTATTATTGCACGCATGCTGCATTGTGAGTTTGTAATTAATCGTATAAATGTCATTAACATTGCTAAATACCAATACGTATCAAAATGGAGCAGTTACCATACCGATCTAACACGCAATGGGTTCCGGGTTCGATCCCCGACGTGCCAGATATTTGACTGATGAATTTTTTTTGGTTCTGTGTGTTTGTGTATTCGTCTTTGTGTGAGTCGATGGCACCCACAACGCAGAAACAACCCGAACAATTTCTACACCCGTTATTTATTTATGTAATGTTCTATTACACAGGTTTTTTTATTATTGTATTGTTATAGCATGTGGAATGTGGCCGGCTTTATAATATTGAGGTTAATTTCTTTTATGTTCACATACACTATTTGCAAATATGTGTCAATAAGTGTTCTGCTGTTCTCTTTTTCAATAAATAAGAACCTTCGACGTTCTGAGTACTGTAACCGTACTATGTGATACCATCATCCTACCTATTTAAACTCTTTTTATTTCTGGTTTAAAGAATATTACAAATGAAATGTTTTAAAAGGCGAGAGGGAGACAAAGAGAGAGCGAGAGAAGAAAGAGAGATAGAAATAAAAAGAGTGAAAATAATGTGGTACTTGTCTATTGAACTCTTGTTCTGTTGTTGTAAACTCTTATTCTGAGAGAAGACCATAATTGGTTCACATATTTCTGTTAGTATTTTAATTGCAATGACATCTGGCTATCACTAATGCCTTTTTTCAGATGAAGCAGACCAACCTTATATACCAGAAATATTACCTAATGATCAGTGGAATAGAACGGAATGGAACTTACCACCTGTAAGTATTATTTTTATGTGATTTTGTTATATTTTTATAGTTATTTTTGAGTTATATTTGATTACAAATTTTTTTAGCGGTTTTGAATTATTGTGTTCATTCTACTTGGTAAACTACATCCGACACAAAATTATGGTTACCTTCCAAAGTCAATTTGGCAAAAAATAACTCGAAACACGTTTTCACTGATATTTTTAAAGTACCTCCGATATACTTTAATATGAGGAGACCATCTTCGGGAGTAGCAACGCTTCTGTGATTGACTTCAGATTGAATCCTTGTTATGTATGAAGTTGCTTACAGATGTCCATAGGAGGCAGTGACCACTTACCATCAGGTGGACTGCATGCTCGTTTGCTACTTCAAGATTATAAAAAAAGAAGTACGTGTACTTATGTACACGCGTTAGAAGTTATACTTCATTGGCGTAACAGATAAAAATATCTTTAGCCTTATTTCTAGGTTTGTAAAAAAACAACACTAACAATAGAAATAAACTTAAATGTTCACTATAGCTAACTTCAGAGTGTCGGTTTTTCGTGACGGTGTACGCGCGCATCGTAAAAATTTACTATAACCAACCAAAAATGTATAAGTTCAATAAAGTAATGGTTTCTTTCCCTCCAGCGGCAGAGTCCCCCGCGGGGCGTGTTCGTTGACACGCCGGAGTCCCCTCCGCCGGCGCCGCAGACCCTTCTGCCACCGAGAGCCCTAAGGACGGACCCATATCCACAGGTACATAGATAATGATCCTTTTGACGACCCGCGTGGTGCAGCGGTCACCATACCGGCCTGACACGCAGTGGGTCCCGGGTTCGATTCCCGGCCAGACACCACAGACCCAGACCATTCAGATACCTCTACAGTACCGGTCTGACACGCAGTGGGCCGGGTTCGATTCCCGGCCAGACAGGTATCTGAATGATGAGTTTGGATTCTTGTTCTGGGTCTGGGTGTTTGCGTATACGTCTTTGTGTGTGTCCATGGCACCTACGACACTGGAGAAAATCCTACTGTAGGGCTATGAGTGTAGATGGCGTTGAAGTTTATTGGAAGTTTTTTTTTATTTGATTGAAGTAGCAACGAGCATCCAGTCCACCTGATGGTAAGTGGTCACTGCCGCCCATGGACACCTGTAATCAACTTCATACAGAACATGGGTTCCATCTGAAGTCAACCGGACTATGATGGTCGGCTCATGTGAAAGTGTGCCGGCAACCACACCCTTCTGTCGTAACGCAAGAAATACTTCACGCTAGAAATACGTGTAGTGGTGGTACTTCCCCGGGCGAACTACACTGGTTCTACCACCTTTTAAGTAGTAGTAGTAAACAAACTTCAATCCACCTGATGGTAAGTGGTTACTACAGCCCACGGACATCAGTAAGCAACTTTATATAGAATAAAGGTTCTATCTAAAATTTATTACAGATACCTACTTCCGAGGAATAAGATGGTTGTCTCATATAAAAGTAGCAGCAACCACACCCTTCCACCAAAACGCAAGAACTGGTTCACGCTAGAAATTAGTGAGGCGGTAGTCAAACGTTCTAGCTTTTTGTTAACAGATAACATATTATTCAAAAATATTTTCAGGAACTACCCCCAGCGGACGTAGACCACAGAGGCATCCTACCACCGCCCCCGCCACCACCCATTCTACCCATCTTAGGACGTAAGTACTTTATACTTTATATAATTATATTGTACATAAAAGTATATGTCTGTGTATTAAAAATTAATAGCCATTAATAGCTACTGATTAAATTAAATTTGATACCAATAGTACAGGGTTTCTCAAACTTTTTGGTCTACATACCCCTGTTAAAGTTTCCAAGAGACAGCGAACCCCCTTAACTAATTAAACCCCCTTCTCGCAAAGAAAACAATAAAATTTAATATTGGAGAAAATAATATTTTTATTTCAATAAAAGGTAAAAATAGAGTGCATAAAGAAATATATTTTTACTACTATTAATGTGCTGGGTGTGCTTGTTTGTTGTCACAGATGGAGTAAATTTTAGGAATATTTTTTTATTTTTATTACGTAAATCTTGTCGCGAACCCCGCCATCGAATGGCGAACCCCTAGGGGTTCGCGTACCTCACTTTGCGAAACCCTACAATAGTAGGTCTAGGGATTTTTAGTATGGTGCTACAATTTTTGTTGGCTAACTTAAAAGGTTTTAAATCGGATGATCATCGAGGATGTAAGCAAATAGAGTCCTAAGACAAAACTTACTCATTTGAGCGTTTGGCTATGGGTAGTCTATCTGTAAACAAGGCGCTCCGATAGTCTCAATTCGAAGGTTGGAATGGTGCTTCCAGATGCACTGCAGTTATAGAAGATCTACTCAATTTTCATTATGTTACTGTGTAAGACCGTTCAATTATTATGTAAGCATTATAGCTGGATGAGGGGTACTTTGCTTTGCATATTTTGATGACATGGGGGCGGGGGGAGGGGGGTCTAAAATCTAGATTCTAGATGGTAATTACGACATTAATAGTTTATACAGTTGTACATTAAAATTTTATCGTAACTATAGGAGGAGGTTTAGAACTTTGCTTCGTCTCTGTAGTTCCGGGATCAGAATAAGGCTACGGTATCCTCTGCCTGTCGTAAGGCGACTCAAAGGGGCTTTCGGGGTTGCGGGCGGCAAGAGTGAGAGCTCGAACCGTTCGGACAGACGACCCCGGGAAGGACGGCGGTATGTGTGGTCGCATATCGCCGTAAAGACTAGACGGGGCGGTGGGCCCAGCCGCCCGTGGTTGCGTTCCTTTGGAGATCCCGGAGTCCTCTTCATAGCACCGACCTTGTTACTGCGGTAAAAATCCCACATAATCCTGCGTCGCTCCCACGGCGTCGGGTACCTTTTGAAGATTTCCCCCTCGAGAATAGAAACAAAAAAAAACTTTGCTTACTTCGCAGACAGGGGGATTTATGGGGGGGGGGGGGGGGGTCGATATTTGTTGTAAATTTGCTTACGTAATACTCGAGCGGCCCCTGTATTGTAATGATAAAAGTACAGTGTAGGAATCTTTTTTTTAACCCCCCCGGTGGCCGTCCTCGGCGCTGAAAAGGAGGACTCCGGGATCTCGAAACGACTTCAACCGGAATCCTCCGAGCGCGCTGCCCCATCGGGCTCCTCCCAGATGGGCGGCTGGGCCCACCGCTCCGTCTAGCCTTTACGACGGTATGCGACCACACATACCGCCGTCCTTCCCGGGATTGCCTGACCGAACGGTTCGAGCTCCCACTCTAGCGGCCTGCAACCCCGGAAGCCCCTTTTAGTCACCTCTTACGACGGGCAGGGGATGTCGTAGCCCTATTCTGATCCCGGAACTACAGGGCGTAGTGTAGGAATCTACTGTATCTATTTGCGTTATTTTGACAAATACCGTGCGGCTGAAGACCGCAGCTTCATCCGCGTTAAGAAAATTTGATGCATCGATTGTCCTGGGAATGAGATATTTTGTCAAAGTAAAAAGTAAACTATATGTTAATCCAGAGTGTCAGCTAACTCCCTATCAAATTATATGAAAATTGCTCCAGCCGTTTAGACGTGAAGAAGTAACAAACATACTACAACATACATACAAACTTTCGCCTTTATAATATTTGTATGAAGTATGATAGCGCTATTCATTTTACGCTAGCATTTCCTTCATTATGTAATTTGTACCCTTACCCGTATAAATATAAAAAGTATGTATTTATTTAATCCTTAAAGCATACTTTGACGAGGAATCAGAATCCCCAACAGGTAGGAAAAACTTACCTAAATATCTTTATGTATATATTTATTTCTGTGCATACATACATATTGTTTCTCAATTTTTTGTGTTGTCTGCCTGAAAAAAACAGTTTTAATTTTGAACTAGTTGACCCGGCGAACTTCGCTCCGCTAATAAGTCAAAAATCCATTCAATTCTCCACTATATTATCCATGTATCACTACATAGTATTAAACTAAGTCGCTTCTCGTTTTCCGTCCCTATGTATGCTTAGATCTTTAAAACTACGCTACCGATTTTAATGCAGTTTCTTCAATAGATAGAGTAATTCAAAAGGAAGGTTTTTATGTATTATACATGCATAATATTGTGAAGGAACACTAATAATTTTATATTTTTGCTTTTAGGCGGAACGAAGTTCGCCGGGTTAGCTTAATATAAAAACCTTCCTCTTGAATCACTCTATCTATTAAAAAAACTGCGTTAAAGTCCGTAGCATAGCTTTAAAGATCTAAGCGTACATAGGGACAGATAGCGGGAAGCGACTTTGTTTTATACTATGTAGTGATATGGTACGGATAATATTGCAATAAAACTATCTCTTATTTCTATTGGTAAATGATGTGATTGATTACAAATTAACTCAATTTTCAAAAAATGTAGTCACTAATCACCTTTTTTCTCATTCTTGTATTTCTCAACTTAAATACAGTAGAAATTCTCTTTTCTTTTAATGATTACCTTGGTTTCTATCTTATATTGATTGATCTTTGAATGCTTTGATTAAAATATGAGTACTTTTTCTTTTTTGTTATTTGTATTACATATGTAGGATGCTAAAGTATTTTTTCTTGTAGAGTTAAGTGTTATATATAAATGTCGTTGTCTGTCGTTAGCAAATTTTTGTAATCTTCCTATTCGCAATAAGAGCCTAGTGGTTTGAAATGCGGTCTTTCCCTTTGGTATCCAAGGATCGAATATACCTATGATTTTGCAATATCTATGATTTTGCAAATGTGTTTTAAAAAAAAGACCATTTTTTAAAATGCAATGGGAAAACATTTTGTGCTATTTTAAAGCAAAAACACAGGTATATAATTATATTGATCAGTCTCACAACTCATTACTGGGATAGTATTAAGTAGGAGTGACCCATTACCATTAGGTAACAATAAAATTAGGTATGTACATAAAATTATGTAAACTTAATAGAAAGTTAGTAAGAAAGGAAGAAAGATCTTTATTTAGTAAATTTGACTGATTACATAAAAGTAAAATTGATTACATAAGATGTTTAAAAAGGGCACCATAAATTGAATATGCCGGTTAAGGCGTTCTAAATGTATGGCACTCACATACTTGTATTTATCAATAAGAGACTTACAATTTGACACTATATTACAATGCTGATAACTTTAGCAGATTAATATGTTTTTGTATTTTAAAATCATCGTTTACGAATTCGTCATACGTGTAATAGCATTTTTCTATTAATATATTTTTTTAATTTTCTAGTACTTATGTGGTCTTTCTCTATTTATAGTCTCATATTGAAACTTTGTATTGTGTATAAAAAACGATTGCTAAAACAGGTCGGCTTATTTCCCATTTCCAGCGATAGAAGACGTGGACCACAGGTTGTTGCCGGCGCTGCCTCCCCCTTCAGTATCGGTGGCCCCCGTGAGGCATCCTATGCAACACAAAGGTAACTGTTACAAGGGTTGCTAGAACTTGTTAATTTCTCTAAACATCGGATGAAATCTGGTGGAGGAAATCTTTACCAACTTCCCAAAGGAAGAATACGCAGTACTTAGTACATTATATTTCACTGGACCACGACGAAACTACATGTGTCCTATATGAGCGCCGACTTCGGGACTATGTACTTAGTACTGTGTATGCTCTAAACCAACATGTATTTAAATGATTTTTTACTTTTTTTGTAGCATGGAAGTCGATTGTATTTTTTGTTTAAAAAATTGTTTAATAAAAAACTGGCTCTTAAACGCGGCTTCGCCCGCACGGTCAATTGGAATTAACATTAGCATTTCATAGCGTAATTCAGAACTTGCAAATGAATTTTACTAACGCCATCTATTGTCAACATCTGGAACTACTAAATATGTATCAACTAACAAAACATCCATATTCTCATGGGAAGGAGAGAGCGCGGTAAAAAGTAGCCTACGTCACTCTCCGCCCTCCTAACTATCTCCCAGCATATAAACCATATCATATAATAGCTACGTGGCGACGTGGAAAAGAAACAAACAAACACACTTTCACATTTATAATATTAGTATAGATACAGTACAAGATCTAAAATCTAATGACATTTATTCATATCATTATTTATGTATGTCGTAAGTCTTGTTTGTATGATTGTTGTTGTTGTTGTATGAATTAATGATATTTGACAGATTTTGCTATTTATTTTTCTGTACCCAAAGGGTAAAAACGGGACTTTATTACTAAGACTCCGCTGTCCCTCTGTCTGTCACCAAACTATCTTATGAACCGTGATACTAGACAGTTACAATTTTTACAGATTATTTATTTCTTTTCCCGCTATAACAACAACAGAAATTACGACATAAAAACAGAATAAAATAAGTATTTAAGCAGGACTCTCATACAACCAACGTTTTTACCGTTTTTTACATATAATGGTACAGACCCCTTCCTGCACGAGGCCGACTTACACTTGGCCGGAATTATTTTTATTACACAATAGTGCCCACACTTTTACTTGAATATAGGTAATATTGTCAGGATATTAAAAAATCTGCCTTTTCCCTTCTTGTTCACTGATGGCCGACGCCATATTTAAAGAATGCATATCCCATGCCACTTTTAAACTGAGAGGATTTTAATAATAAATCATAATCCGTCAAGTCGTACGTGTTGCAATAGACATACATATCCACACTCGAAAAACGTTACCCTGTACCAGGGGTCGGCAACCTACGGGTCGCGAGCCACATGCAGCTTTTTGGATGTGAAGCTTCGGCTCTTGGGTTTTGCAAATATCACTTATACAGTACTTTTTATTGTTGGCAAAAAAATGTGGCTCATTAAAAACTTTGAAATTTTATAAATTGTATTTTTGACTATTTCGCATCAAAAGGTTGCCTACCCCTGTCATATACTATTAATATACTATTACCAACGACTTAGTATGAAATAGGCTGCGTTATCGCTCGTTCAATTACTTGTTTTAGACAACATATAGAAATAATATATTTTCAGATGTGGATCATAGGAATTTAATATCCCTGACCCACCAGCTGCCGCCCTCTACGAGATCAGACCCTATTAAATTGGATCAAGTAAGTTTTAATCAATTTTATTAGAAAGTAGCGTAACCTAACTACACGATACAAAAAATTATACCATTAAGAAAAAAGGGAGACTAATTGTATAATATCGATTTGAAAATCGATATTTTTGATCAAAATATACATCGACTTTTTAATTAATGGATTTCAGATTTCAGATTGATCTCTACGACACGAATGAAAAATGATTAAATATACTGTACATTAGTTCGGCACAACGTACAAATTTAAATAAGTGGATACTAAAATTAGATAGGATAGTCCACCAATTCGCACTGGCTAGCGCGGTGGACTATGGCCTAAAACTCGCTTATTCCGAAAGAAGACCCGTGCGCAGCAGTGGGACAATAATGGGTTGACGATATACATATGTATATAAAATTAATTGCAAATATACCGCTAATACTTATTATATTTAAAAGAAGTGCAATAACTTTTAAATGAATTTGTCAAAGTCCTTAAGATAAAGCTATTACTTAAGCTTTATTTTAACTTGTATCATATTGTTACAATGTATTTTCCTTTGACAGGATTACAGAGTGCCTTCAATGGTTCCTCCTCCGGACATAGTAGAAAGTGTAGACATGGACTTATCTGAGGACGAAGAGCAACGTAAGATGCCATTTTATATATATTTGAAAAAAAACATCCTTAGGCGCTTTAACACTTTTTGGGTGAACATGGAACTCGCGTTACCGTCACCTAACGCTTTCAATGAGTTATATGAGTACTGTGTGTGTACGTTGATTTATTTTTATCTGACTGAAGTAGCAAACGAGCATGCAGTCCACCTGATGGTAAGTGGTCACTGCCCAAGGACATCTGTAATCTACTACATACAGAACATGGGTTCCATCTGAAGTCAATCACAGATGCGTTGCTACTCCCGAGGACTATGATGTTCGCCTGTGAAAGTGTGCCGGCAACCACACCCTTCTGTCGAAACGCAAGAAATGCTTCACGCTAGAAATAGGTGTGGCGGTGGTACTTCTCTGGTCGAATTACACTGGTTCTGCCACCATGAACCTTCGTTAAGTTTTCACTTTTATAAGCAGTCTTTATGACTGCCTTTTTTATAAGATCGAAGTGGCAAACAAGCATGCGGTCCACCTGATGGTACGTAATAACCGCCTCATGGACTTCTTTGAGTAACTTCCTATAGAACAAGGGTTCTATCAGAAGTCAATCACAGATGCATTGCTGCTACTCAGAACTAAAAATGATCCGGTAATCAAATCTTTCAGCGTCTCGCAAGAAATACTGTTTTACCCTAGATACCTAGAAATAAGTGTGGTGGTGGTGCCTCCCAAGTGGAACTAAATACAATGTGCAACCTTGCATAGTTATTTTTCTATTTGATTTTTTCCCCGGCTTCTCTCGGTTGGGTGACTCTTCCGTGGTAAAAAGCACAGGATACTTACTTTCGCTTTTATAACATTAGTAAGATTGTTGTATTAGGGAAGTGAGCATTTGTTGGGAGGAATATTATTAAAGATATTCTGTAATATTTCATTCTCTATGTTTTTAAATGTTTTCCGTAACACAAAATGATGAGATAACATCAAGATGATAAATGTAGGATGTATTGTTACAGAACGAATGTATCCAAACCAAGCGGAGAGAAGAAACAGCTTCAACAACAACAAGGTATTAGTGGGCGGCGACAACGGGAAAACGAACCACGAGCCAAATGCGAACCTCATACAAATCAACAGCGCGCCCATCGTCGCCACAGAGGTCCCGAGGGAGAAAGAGGGACCCCACACGGCGCCGGTCCTCCCCATGACGAATCCCTTCGACAAAATGCCTCCCGGACTCAAATATCTACACGTAAACAACTTCCTCAAAAAAGATGAAAGCAGAGAAGAAAACTCCAATGACAGCATGTTTGATGATGACCTTCGAAGCAGAAGTTTGGATAACTTAAACCCAGAAATGAGACATTCCCCAAACTTTAACGATTTTTCCAACGATACGGACTGGACGTCCCCTCCCCCGCGACAGATGAATAGGTTCCCTAGAAATTGGACCCCCCGGACTAACTTACGGCCGAACTTCCCGCAGTTCTGGCCCCGGAACAGGCCTCCCGGGCCTCGGTGGATGGGTCCCCGGCCCCAACGGTTCTGGTGAAGTGTAGTGTTCAACTTTGGGTGGTAGGAGTGTGATTTGAGTACCACTGTCTATTTCTAGCGTGAAGATGTGATTGCGATACGGTGGAAGGGTGTAAGGCTTTACATGAGGCGACCATCTTAGTCCTCGGGAGTAGCAACGCGTATGCGACTTCATGTAGACTTTCCTATATTGAGTTGACATCAGACGTCTATGAACAGTGGCCACTTACCATCAGGTGGACTGCATACTACTGCTACTATATAGAAACTAATTTAAGATTATGATATAAAGAATAATTTAGAAATATGTGAACTTTGTGAATCTTAGCTTGTTCCATAGTCAGCATTTCGTGTAATAAATATATCATTTATGGCGTTTATTCTTATTTCTGTTAAAGAACGACAGCTACTTGCATAAGTATTGTATATTTACAATCGTTCGGAAACGTAGATTAAAAGTAGTCGTTAAAATTCAAAATTGTCAATATCTTTTGGTTATATAGATTAAAATGTTATATATTTAGATTATATGCTTTACAACAATACTTAAATAAAGTATGGAGAATTTTACTAACATTTTATTTATAGAAATGGTAGTACCATTTATGTGGTCAGGCGTTTTAATATATATATGGTTAGAGATAATATTTCCATTATTTTAATTTCTTTATACGTGTGATTGAAATAAATAACAAAAATGCAGAAAAATCTCAAAAACAAGAATATTTTTTGTCTCTTTCTGTCATTAGAATTATAACAGTTATTATATTCCCCAATTAGTACGATTGAAATATTTTTAAATACTTAGATATTTTCTAGAGTTTTTAATTTAATTAGAATCGTAAAAAAACAAAATATTAAATTTTAATTTCTTAATATCACACAATTTTATAGCATTGTACTAAGATCGACTACAGGGTATCATTGTTTGATGTTAGGCGTAAAAAAATATATTTATTAGGAATTGTTTAAAGGCGAACAATAACATTATGAGAACATATATATTTAAGAGCTTTACAACATATCGTCAGTTTCGTGAAGGCTTAAGCGGTGGACAGTAATGGATTAAGTATGATATAGGGAATCTTTAGGTAAATTGTTTAGATAAATTAGCAGAAATGTAATATAGATAATGCTACCCCAAATATAAAAATTCCCCCCTTTATATATGCATGACATAGTTACAGAAAACAGATTTATACAAATTTTAACTAAAAAAAGGACAAGTCTGAAGAATTAACTGGTATATGAAGCGATGTTTTGACTATTTAATTCATTCAAAAATTTCAAAAATAATTTTCATGATCACGTTCCCACTAAAATAAATAATAAATAAATAAATGACGTTGAGTACAGTAAGTTACTAATAAGAGTTTTATGTCTAATAAATGCCATTGGTCATTTTCACTAAAGTACTGTTTTCACGAAAATGCTATTAATATTTTGCGCTTTTCGCCTAACAGCTAACAGTATCGACAAAAGTAAGGATCTTTTCACTATTAATGGGTTTTTTCTGCGTGCGCATCTTATGGATATTCTTTCTACTTAGTTTCGCCGCACACGGGCCATTTGCGGTGACCACAAACGCCGCCATTGGAAGCTAGAAGCGTTCACCGTGTGTAGCGAGTCTATATAAAATGTATAGAAACTATAAGAAATATGCCACTGGCGGCGTTTTGTGGTTGTGGCTGGTGGCCCGTGTGCGGCGACGCCCAAAGACTTAAGTTTCAAAGATACTTTTCCAGGAAAAAGAGAAGCATAGCATAGCATCCATTTTTATAAGAATTAGTTTAATGACAAATTATACTAAGGCCCGCGTAAGCATCTCGTAGAAATGCTTACCGCTTGCAGCTTATCGTTTTATGAATACTTTTTATGCAAAAGACCTGAAGTCATGAGTACTAATTTAAAAAATTAAATTTACTTATAATTACAGTTAAATAAAAAAAAAAACGAAAACCACGATTAGTTGACCCTTTTCTCATGTGTTTTTGAGTTTAAATTTTTAAACGATCCTTTTGCATTTTTGCCTTTTACAAAATTGGTTTTAAGCCCTCAGCAATGCTTTCGCATTACACGTACACTTCTCTGGTATTAAAAAAAATCTCAAGGTGTGGGACATGTTACGTGTAACATCAAGGTAATTATCACTCTCAGTAAAAGAGGTCGAAAATCGAAATACTTTTAGCAACGTGTAAGCTTCGTATGTCCGTAGCCAGTAACATCACTACAAAATTACTGTTTGAATTAAAAATAAAGAAAATGAAGTATTGTGTCTAGAGATATTTTTTTCTAATAGGTACCTATAATATATTTAATTACACCATACGCGTCCATGAAAGATATGAAAGGTACATATATGTATATGCTTAATGTATCAAAAAATTGCAAAAGTATGATAAATCACAATGCAGCGTGAGCAAAGATTACTATTGCTAGCGTTTACAGTTTTTTATATACATTTATAATGCAATCTATCTTTCGATATTCGGCATTAGGTTGGTATTTGCAGGCTTGTGCGAAATTGTCCATCAACAATATCGCTTCGTGTTTATGCGATCCGCAGCTTAACAATAACTGGTCTTGTATGTTTTTGCATTTGAGCCTTCGTAGCATTTGCATTATGTTTATTAAATCCTTTGTAAGTACATTAGGGTGGTATGTGATTCTTGTTTTATATTGTGTGATTCTTTTCTTTATTTCCTCCTTGGCTGTTTTAATGTTGAGGTCGTGGTGTAGTGCGTTTGCTATCATGCGTAGCTTTTTAGATTGAAATCTTTGCAAGATTTGAATGTTCGAGTTTGCCGCCGTACCCCATAGGACCATATGGGTTTAATTATGACTTTATAAATGAGTAACTAGTTTAGCATTGACAACTGAGACTTCTTGTGCGACATCCAGTACATTTTTCTGATCTGTTTTCCCATTGCTAGTCTTTTGGTAAAGATGTGTTTTCGCTGTGTGAGTCTCTTATCTAGGTGTATTCCCAAATACTTTGATTCATCGTGTTGAGGCATTTGAACTCCATTTAATGTGTTTGGCAAGTGTCATGTCGAGTAGTGAATGTCACGTGGACTGATTTCCATTCATTGGCCTTGATACGCCAATCTTTAAGCCATATCGTGAAATTGTCAAGACTATTTTAGAATTTTCGGGTGGCTTCTCTGGGATTTCGTCACATGTTAGAACTGCTGTGTTGTCAGCGAAAGTGCCTGTTACGGTATTCTCGGAAGTCGGCAGATTTACCGTATACAGAAGATACAAAGTAGGACCCATTACACTGCCCTGTGGTACACCTGCATGGAAGGGACATAGTGTTGTTACTTCTTCACCAACTTTTACTAAAAATGTCTGTTTTCTAAATATGATCTAATAAAGTTGTAGCATTCGATTGGCACCGATTTTTTATCTTAAACAGTAGCCCATCCTGCCAAACACGATAAAAGGCCTGTAAGATGTTCAAGAATGCAGCTGTGCAGTATTGTCTCCATTCAAAAATATTATTAATGTTGTTCAAATGCTTATGTACTTGTTCAACAGTACCATGTTGTTGCCTGGAGCCGAACTGATGGTCTGGGATTAAGCTTTCTTCTTTTATGATTGTTGCTAATCTGCTCCCGAATAGAATCTCCGGTACCTTTGATGGTATTGGAAATAGTCTGATAGGCCTGTAAAATTTTACGCCTTCAGGACTTTTACCCGGTTTAGGGACCATAATTATTTGAGTCACTTTCCATTGTCTGGGGAGCATTGAAGTTATCAGTATAGCATTATAAATGTATGCTAAGACGTGCACACCCTCTACTGGCAATTCTATCGATAATGTAGCGGTTAGCAAATCGTATCCTGGCGTTTTGCGTTCATCCAGTTTCTTAATTGCTTGATTAAGTTTAGATTAGATTAGATTACTTTTAGAAAAAGACAAGCTATTTATTATGAGATCGGTTTCATTGAGATTGTGTTTAATTAATGAGACAAACTTTCTCATTAATTATTCTCGACACTGATCCAGTCTGTTTAGATCCCTAGTCAGGGTTTGGTCAGCAAATGTCTGTCTCTGCTTTACGTACAGGAGGCCGTGCTATATAGGGCATAGTGAGTAGTCGGCTGCGGTGCTGACGTCTAGCTCTCTAAGGTACGCTTGTATATTTTAGTTTCGATTTTCCATCACCAATTGTCGCAGTTGGGATGTCAGTGAATTTAGAGCAGTTTTATCACTTGACCGGGTTTTCTGTCAGAATTTCCGAGCTTTTGGTATTTTTGTATCTAATTCCCTAATATACCTAAGTCGGATAGCTTTGGGAATTGGGGATGGGTTCGGAAGTTTCCTATGAAGTGATTTTTGCATTCAGATATTAAAATGGTCAACTGCTTCTAAGTCCTTTGTTTTGAGTAACTAGTGTATGTTTATTGAAGCAAAGATTGACACTCTGGAACTAAACTAAACTGTTTTTCTGCTATGAAGTCCACATACGGAGACTGTTAGGGTTTTTTTAAACAGTATGTCGACTGGAGAGTCGATACAACGAAAGATTAGGCATTGATTTTGCGTTTACTAGTGTTTTTTTTTATCCTAGATTGTTTTATTTTTTTCTGATTGTCGGAGTAGAGGAGTCCCCTAAAGATGTTGTCAATGTATAATATAATATATTACTAATGCTACTTAAACCACTATAATAGAACGTTTAGCGAAGCCCTGCTAAGCTATATAACTTAGCTATAAAAAATCTTAGCTACAATTAGGTTTACGTTATTACATACGGGTTTCACGAAGTGTAGGTACATGAATTTAAAATAGTATTTATATAAAATATACTGATCTGTGGTATACATATTTTGAAAACTAGTGCAACCTTTTGGATCAATTATACAATGCGTACCACATACGCGCTTTTCTGCGTACGCAAGAGGGTGGGATTCGTTTTTAAATCGTACGAGCTTACAGATAAGTTTGGAATTACTTTTTTTTTAATTTTTTGCCGAAATAAAAATGGTAAAAGGTAAAAGTTGGAGGTTATCAATAGTCTTATAATTTTAAAATGAGCCATGTGTCATATAACCTAAAAATTCCTGAAAAAGAATTGTTTTTGTCCTTTTAGATTTTTATCTTTCTCATAAAAATACTATATTAATATTATTAACTAGTCGCCCCGGCGAACTTCGTTCCGCCTAAATAATGTTAAACATTTTAATTAGGGATGACTGAGAGTGTTATAAAAGTAAGAGTTGACAAATATAATCAGAAAGCTTCGATCTGCTAAGCAATCGAGAGTTCCACGTGTTATTCTGAGTCAACTATAAAAGATAGACATATCCTGTCGTGGGATAATTTTTATATATTTTTAAGGACAATATTTCCGTCATACATGGTTTATTTGTAGCTTTAACCATTAAGGTTGCACACGCGACGGAAGCTTAAAAAATGGAGTATCTTCTTCCGTTTTCCCAACATTTGCCTTTACTGCTCTGCTCCTAATGGTTGTAGCGTGATGAAAAGTATACTATAACTAGCTCAGGAGTACGAAGAATAATCGTACCAAGTTTCGTTAAAATCCGTCGAGTAGTTTTTGTTTCTATAACGGTTATACAGATAGACAGACAGACAGACATACAGACAGACAAAAATTTTACTGATTGCATTTTTGGCATCACTGTCGATCCCTAATCGCCCCCTGATAGTTATTTTGGAAATATATTTCTTGTACAGAATTGACCTCTCTACAGATTTATTATATGTAAATATATAGAATAGATTATACACGGCATTAGATGGAAAGACTATATATGTCCCAAATACGTTATACTTATACGATTCTGTGCGACAATATTTTTACTTTGTACTATCAAGTATTAAGTAATAGTGTGAAAAGTAATAAAAATACGACTATGGTTATATAAAGTTGAACAGGTATTCAACCAACCCATGATCACGCGTGTCCCATTCTGATGCCGACTCTGCTACCTGCCTGCTGGCATGCATTACAGGAAAAGTATTTATGGAATTCTAGGATGTAAGTGTGTAAGTAAGCTCACGGGCCAGATCCGCACGCAGATACAAACCTGCGTGACAAGAAAAATGCTTTAATGCATAAATCATAGACTGTCTGTCTTTCTATGGTTTATGTATTATGTATTATGGATAGTTTAAAGACTATCGGATACGAATAAACACATAATTAGAGACCGAAAGATACGAAGATACAATCAGGTCACAATAATATTTTATTATGCATTTTGCAATCGTTATATTGAGCATAATGCTAAAATATTTGTTAATCAATTAGTATCAGGTACAAGTGTTCAAAAATATTTTGTTCTACATTTTGTAAACAGAAATGAAAAGGTTCCGAAGTTCAACGTGGAGTTTGAAGGGATTGCATTTTTTTTTATTCTTATGAATATAGTGCTCAAATATGCATTATCCAATTGTTCAAATATGCAATAATAGGTGAATAGGGAAAGGCACAATCATGCAAATGCATGATTAACATGCATATGCACGTAATGCAGGCTCTATTAATAATATATCGATTTTTTACAAACGTTATGCTGCTAAGCATGAAACTGTAGGTATTTACTTTTATACAAATAAATAAATACCAGTTAAGTGCGTGTCGAACTCGCGCACGAAGGGTTCCGTATCTATAAAATACGACAAAAGTCATGTTTGTTGTAGGGCACCCTCAAATTTTAATGTTAGTCTGTTTTTTGTAATGTTGTTAGAGCACTAACAGAAATGCATACATCATCAGTGAATATTTCAACTGTCTAGTTAGACAGACCGACAGATGGACAACGATCTCTAAGTATTACTAAGACATCGCTGACCGTCTCGACAAAGGGCCCCGTTTTTAATCTAAAATGCTAGAAATTAGGGAAATTTTTAGTCATGAATTTAAATCATAACCTCTGCATTATAAATAAATCATTCATTTAGGGATAAACCGTCAATAAAGAATGATTAATATTTATTTCATTTCAGAAGTTAATTTATATGTTAACTGTAGTCTATGAAACAAGCTAAGTGTTTTAATTGAAGAATAGATAGGTACGCCTATTCCTGCCGCCAGCGAACTACTTTGTAAAATGGTATTTTTATTGAATATAAATATCTGTGATATTTGGACTTACGGTGACACGCAGTTTAAAATTATAATACATATTTGTAGCCTCAGGCCTTTTGATGGAAAAGTGTGGTTGCTATCGCACTTATAATTGAGGCGACATTCGCAGTGAAATAGAAATGCATCAGTGATTTTTGGCTTGACTGTGATTGACTTCAGATAGAACCATATCAGATAGAAGTATTATCCATTGAGTAGCAGGGCACGGCGGCCTGTAAGCGGAAGCATTCGACGGTCAGAAAGAGAAATAAGATTGCGGTACCCTCTCCGTCTCCCTCTACTAACGCATGCACACAAAATAACAGTTTATAATTTTTAAAATTATATTTTATGAATTTTTACTTATAAAATTCATTTTATAAACACATCAACTGCAGAAATTAAATAAAAATAAGCCGAGTCGTTTTAATATGCTCACTTTTCTCGGTAATTGTATACGCGCAACAAGAGAGAGATGAGAAGGTTTCGCAATCTTCTCTCTCTTTTTAACCAAAGGACAGTTGGAAGCCTGGATTCCCTCCTCTATCCATATCGCTTTCTACGCTCTTGGCCCTACAGTAGGATTTTCTCCTGTGTCATGGGTACCATGGACAAACCAGACGAATACACAAACACCCAGACCCAGAACATGAATCTAAACTCATCATTCATATACCTGTCTGGCCGGGAATCGAACCCATTGTGCGTCAATTTTTTTACAGATAACCATGGGCGACATAGTAATCGATATAGAAAAGATAGGATGCAGGGCAAGATACAAACCATGTCTGCTGTAAAAAATCTTTGGCACTACACATGCTCATATTTTTTTGTCGAACCAAAATTCTTCTTACTTATTTTTCTTATTTGGACATTCGGAAAAGTAGCAATATTGCTAGCGAAGCTAGTTAAAAAGACCTCGGCAATATTGCTAGCAATGATACTTGCTGCAAGGTTCCTACTGTTTGTACAACTTTGCTATCAAAGCAATGAGATTTATCGATCTGAAATGGGAGCAAGTATGTATTGCAGCTGTGTTACGTGATGTGGACCGTGGATGTTATGATTTTCGATTGATCTGGGTGAAAGTAACCTTTAAAGGTGGAAAATATGTGTAGGTAAGTCCAGTGAAGGCGCAAGATAATGTGGACAAGCTATAATTCGCGAGGCTCTCTGATTAAAGTCGAGTTGCACTCTATCGACGAAAAACCGACGGGGTTATGTGGGATTCTTACCGCTCTAAACCTCCCTCCCGTTGGCCGTCCTCAGCGCTGCGTGGAGGACTCCAGGATATCCAATGAAACGGAACCGGTGTCTTGCGCTCACCGTGCCTTCTGATGTTTATGGCGGCATGCCTCCACACATATCGTCCTTCCCGGGGTCACTTGACTGAACGGAGCTCCCACTTACCACCCGCAACGCTGGAAGGCCCCTTTTAGTCGTCTCTTACGACAGGTAGGGGACACCGTAGCTCTATTCTGGTCCCGGAACTACAAGGACACCGTACCGGAAAGCATTATCTGCGTCCCTGGCGACTCCTTCGAGCGGGATCGACACGCTCCTTGGTCCGTTCGGCATTCTATGTTGTATGCATAACGTGGTCGCAAAAATCGAACACGCTACCCCGTGCTTCGCCAGAATGGACCATAGCCACTGCTACCAGAGAGAGGTTAGGCCTTATTTGTTGCCGCAGAATCCACCGCTCAGGCTGCCACGCTAACCAGTCCTCGAGCGTGTTCTGCACGGAAGGTAGTATGCTCTTGCTTCTATGTGTGCGTGATTGTGCCCATAGAGTTTACGACGCTAATGTGTGTTTGAAGTATTTTGTTTGGCATTATTGATGCACCTTTTCTCCATTTCTTGTATAAACTCGAATTGACAGATCAAATTCATAGCAACTGAATAGGCTCGTGATATATAGATTTTCTTAAGTGTTATATTTCTCCCTAATTTTATGGTAAGTACTCAAACCATGACTTACGACTTGTAGGTACTCTATTTGATAACGTTGTTATAAGGCGGGCAACATATCAGACATATTAACGATTTGTTATTTGTTACATTATATCTTACAAAAGTATTAATTTAAATACATTTTTTTTGGCAAAAACCATATCCAATGACTCTATTTAGTAGTGAATGGTCTATTTGGTCGTTTTTTTATAAGGCTGGCAACACATATTATTATTTAATATAAATAATTTGTTAAACGAAAGACACGGTTGTAAATTACTATTAAGTATAAAATAATACCAAGTATTGTTTGTAATACACCTAAATTAATAAGTAATAACTATAGATAATAATATATTTTTGTAAGGATGACATTGTACATAAAAATATTAGAAAATATGACAAAAGTATTAGTATAAGAAAATATTTGTATAATATTATGTACATACAATAGTTTTATGTAAATCGTGTAAGTGTTAAATGTAGGGATAATTGAAAAACCCAGTTCAAGTTAAGGTAGATTATCATAGAATAATTTAGAAATCAAGGCGATAGGTGACCACAGCCACACCTATGTCTACCGCGAAGCAGTTCTTGCGTTTCGGTGGAAGGGTGTGGTAGCCGGCACATTTTTATATGAGGCGAACATCTTAGTCCCTGGGAGTAGCAACTTATGCGTCGACTTCAGATAGAACTCTTGTTATATATGAAGTTCTCTCATCTCCTCAACCTATTATTGTTTCACGGGTCTTCTCTCAGAATGAGAGAGTTTAGGCCATAGTCCACCGCGCTGGCCAAGTGCGAATTGGTGGGCCGTAGGTGTATGAAGTTGCTTACAGATATCCATGAGCGGTCGTCGTCAACCCATTACTGTCCCACTGCTGGGCACGGGTCTTCTCTCGGAATGAGAGAGTTTAGGTCATAGTCCACCGCGCTGGCCAAGTGCGAATTGGTGGACTTCACACACCTCCGAGAACTTTTTTTTTTAAAGAACTCTCGGGTGTGTAGGTTTCCTCACGATGTTTTCCTTCACCGAAAAGCAGTGATAATTAAAGTATAATATGCACATAAATCAGTGGTGCGTGCCTGGATTTGAACCTCGGACCTCCCGATCGAGAGGGCACGTTTTAACCGTTAGGCTATCACTGCTCCTTGAACGGTAGTGACTGCTTACCATCAGGTGGACTGCATGCTCGTTTGCTACTTTAATCGTATAAAAAGCAGGACTGTTGCAATAATTACTCATAGAAAGTTATATTTAAAAGTATTTACGTTATAAAAGTAAGTACTAAGTTTGTAAAAAAACGATCTCTATTTTGTTACTACTATCTAATAAGAAAAATGCATTTTAGTGAGAGCTAACAATTAATGTTTGTTTGTTATATATGATTGTAGACTCATATTATCGAGGAATTGATATGTTTACATAACGGGTAATAACGATATGCGATTTTTTTATTTTATTGGATTATTTTTGCCGATATTTCAACTCTGTTATCGTGGTAACGGTTATAAACGCATATCGTAAGTACTTGTTTTATATAAAGTGTTTGTTCTTGTTTATATTGTTTTTATTTGGAATTATTATTAAAACAATTTCTCCCATATATCCATATAACATAGTGAGAACTAAGTGGTCCAAAATTTCGATAAATTTGTTTATATATTACGTGATCATAACAATTAGGCGAATATATTAAACAGATGAAAGTGCTTTAATAAATACACGACTATTGAATAGGTATACGCCACTATGGCGTATGTTTTAATAATGGTATACCTTTTTTTTTTGTTTTCGAGGGGGAAACTTTCAAAAGGCACCCGACGCCGTGGGAGGGACGCAGGGTTATGTGGGATTTTTACCGCACTAAAACCCCCCCCGGTGTTGCCCCATCGGGTTCCTCCCAGATGGGCGGCTGGGCCCACCGCTCCGTCTAGTCTTTACGACGGTATGCGACCACACATACCGCCGTCCTTCCCGGGATTGCTTGACCGAACTGTTCAAGCTCCCACTCTAGCCGTCTGCAACCCCGGAAGCCCCTTTAGTCGCCTCTTACGACAGGCAGGGGATGCCGTAGCCCTATTCTGATCCCGAAACTACAGGGCGTAATAATGGTATACCTACATGCTCCTGGTATTTGGTAATAATTCGTATCGGGACGGGGAATCCCATGCGCCTAATTGTTTTGGTCGAGTAGTACTTGAAAGTACTTCTAATAACGGAGTATTTAATTATCAAGCGAATTAAAAGTGATGATTTCTTGCTAATAACGACAAATGTGAATGTTAAGTCCTTAGAGTCACTGAGGTCAAGCGAGCGTATATTAGTGAGTCGTGAGTCGCAGAAATTCTGTCCTACAGAAATTCTGTCTGGATGTCAGACGAACGCATTTGTTCAGGTACCAATCAGTAAGCAATCTGTACCTGAATGCAGTACCGGATTAAGCCAGCGCGGGGCCTGTAGCAAATTCTGACAGGAGGCCCATATTTTACCATATGTTAGGGGTATTAAATAAAATATAAAACTGTTACTAGTAAACTTTTCTTGATTTAATCTGTGAAAATTTGGAGATGACACTTTCTATATCTTCATTCAGTTTAAGATTTTTAGGATAGTAAAGATAGTAAAATATAAATAGCTGGTAGGTGTTGGGCCGCGGGGCCCCTCTATTTGCGGGGCCCGTAGGATTTGCTACTCTACCTATGTGGCTAATCCGGCATTGAGTGAATGATGCTTTTCTCCGCCCGCGTCGGCCCCCTCTCCCCCGTATACTCAAATAGGTCCGAACAACACGTGAGTCGGCAGGCAACTCATTTTGCGTAGTCGTGTGAATAAACATCACACCAGTAAAACACATTAGTTATAATTTAAATGTAAAAATCCAGATTCATTTATTTCATTACACTTCGGTTATCAATATAATACAGACTATCACACCGTCACTTCTACTCGCCATTTACAATAAACATGGTATTTCAGCGGCATGACGCAATACCTGAGTCACTCAGTGGGCTCACTGAAAACCAGCGCCGTGGTGTACCTCGCCACGGCATGAATGCTGAGTGAGTTCCAACTCCCAAACCGCGACATACATAGTACATACAAAGGGAACATTTAAATTTTTATAGTATATTTTAACGTAAAATTATATATATCCTGTTAATTTTATAGTGTTAAGTTTGCATGTTTTGTTCTGTGTTTGTATCTTGTATCTTGTTTATCTCTTCTTCTGTCACTAATTTAATAATTATTAATTATAATGTCATTCCTTTGTGTTGTATGTGAGTTGAGTTTGGGAATAAAGTTTTCTATTTCTATTTCTAAATAGGACTTGTATGAACCCGAATGCAGCTGAATTTCTGCGACCGCAATTCTTCCATTCACGACTGACAAAATTACTTACGCTCGTTTGGCCTCACCCTAAACAGCGCAGCCAACAACCACAATTTTGTTATTTTATAAAATAAAAATTTTGAATTAGATCCCTTTTATTGTCACTTTGAAATCTGTGTGTGCGTATATTTTGTTTCAGAGGCTTATTTTATATTTACCTTAAAATATCTATCTGATTCTTCATAGATTTTGTAAATATTAATAGATTACTATCATTTTTATAATTATTTTTGTTACCTATTCAGTGAGTTATATATATTTTATAGGAAAGTACTATAATTTGTTATTTTTAATTATCAAGTCTACATTTGCAGGACAAATATGATCAAGTGACTTATAATAATAAAACATATATCGCAGTAGAGCAGAGTTTCTCAAACTTTCGGTTCCACTTACCCCTGTTAAAGTTTCCATGTGACAGCGAACCCCCTTAACTTAACTAACTAATTTTCTATTTTCTCCCCCTCCCGAAAAACGCAATAAAATTGATTGTTGAAGCAGAAAATGTTTTCATTTCAATAAAAGGTAACAATAAAGTGCCAAGAGAAATGCATTTTTACTACTATTAATGTGATGGTTAGCACACTCATTCATGTTTGTTCTCCTTATTTTTTTAGGAAAAAATTTAAGAATAATTTTGTATTTTTATTACGGAATTCTTGTCACGGCCCCTTGGCATCGACTGACGAACCCCTAGGGGTTCGCGTATCCCACTTTCCGAAACCCTACAGTAGAGTAAATAAACCGTCCAATTGTAAATAAGCACAATTTTAGCTTTAATATTATTGCAATGTATAATAACTAAGCACAGAGTTTATAAAGTTCTAAAATTTGATGGAATATGTGGATACGTAACTGGGACGAATGTTCCATAACTTCAAAATTTAAATGCATAAGTTTCAGTGACTTGATTTTTTCAGACTTTTGTAAAAACTTCCTTAGAAGTTCATTTGACTAACTTTTACGTATAAAAAGCCAGATTGAGTCGGTTATAAATATCACTCGAAAATAAAAGCATTAGGCATAGTGCATAAATATACGTATACAACTTTACATCAACCAACCAGACTGCCTCTTTTTTTTTTTTTTGTTTTCGAGGGGGAAACCTTCCAAAGGTACCCGACGCCGTGGGAGCGACGCACGTGGGATTTTTACCGCACTAACCCCCCCCCCCCCCCCGGTGGCCGTCCTCGGCGCTGAAAAAGAGGACTCCGGGATCTCGAAACGACTTCAACCGGAATCCTCCAAACGCGCTGCCCCATCGGGCTCCTCCCAGATGGGCGGCTGGGCCCACCACTCCGTCTAGTCTTTACGACGGTATGCGACCACACATACCGTCGTCCTTCCCGGGATTGCCTGACCGAACGGTTCGAGCTCCCACTCTAGCCGTCTGCAACCCCAGAAGCCCCTTTTAGTCGCCTCTTACGACAGGCAGGGGATGCCGTAGCCCTATTCTGACCCAGAGGCTGTCTCTGCAATCTGACAATAAGAAGGTGGCCACATCTACACAACTTTTGACCCCTGTATCTCTGCTAGTTGACAATAAGAAGGTCGCCAAACCTCTATGTAGGTTTGGCGACCTTCTTATAACCTACATAACCTTGGACACCTATATCTCTGCAAGTTGACAATAAGAAGGTGGCCAAACCTACATAACCTTGGACACCTATATCTCTGCAAGTTGACAATAAGAAGGTGGCCAAACCTACATAACCTTGGACACCTGTATCTCTGCAAGTTGACAATAAGAAGGTCCCCAAACCTACATAACCTTGGACACTTAAATCTCTACAAGTTGACAGTAAGAAGGTGGTCAAACCTACATAACCTTGGACACCTATATCTCTGCAAGTTGACAATAAGAAGGTGGCCAAACCTACATAACCTTGGACACCTATATCTCTGCAAGTTGACAATAAGAAGGTGGCCAAACCTACATAACCTTGGACACCTATATCTCTGCAAGTTGAAAATAAGAAGGTGGCCAAACCTACATAACCTTGGACACCTAAATCTCTGCAAGTTGACAATAAGAAGGTGGCCAAACCTACATAACCTTGGACACCTATATCTCTGCAAGTTGACAATAAGAAGGTGGCCAAACCTACATAACATGTGACACCTGTATCTGTGCAAGTTGACAATAAGAAGGTGGCCAAACTTACATAACCTTGGACACCTATATCTCTGCAAGTTGACAATAAGAAGGTGGCCAAACCTACGTAACCTTTGACACCTGTATCCTGCAAGTTGACAATAAGACGGTGGCCAAACCTACATAACCTTGGACACCTATATCTCTGCAAGATGACAATAAGAAGGTGGCCAAAACTACATAACCTTTGACACCTGTATCTCTGTAAGTTGACGATAAGAAGGTGGCCAAACCTACATAACCTTGGACATGTATATCTCTGCAAGTTGACAATAATAAGGTGGCCAAACCTACATAACCTTGGACACCTATATCTCTGCAAGTTGACAATAAGAAGGTGGCCAAACCTACATAACCTTTGACACCTGTATCTCTGCAAGTTGACAATAAGACGGTGGCCAAACCTACATAACCTTGGACACCTATATCTCTGCAAGATGACAATAAGAAGGTGGCCAAACCTACATAACCTTTGACACCTGTATCTCTGCAAGTTGACAATAAGACGGTGGCCAAACCTACATAACCTTGGACACCTATATCTCTGCAAGATGACAATAAGAAGGTGGCCAAACCTACATAACCTTTGACACCTGTATCTCTGCAAGTTGACAGTAAAAAGATGGCCAAAACTATTTAATCTATGACAACTATACTTTTGCCAGTTTTCGACACTAAGAAGGTCACAAAATATTCTGCTGCTCTCCAAATGTCGAGACTTGGCGTGCAAGTTGAGTTTGGAACATTTTCCATAAAAAAAAACCGATACAAAAAATGCTAACCGGGGCGATAGCCCTCTAACCCCCCACACGCACACATCTGAAGTATTTGATCAGTATACAATTTATATATAAGCGTTAGGCCTTATAGGCACTACAGAATGTTGCTATGCTAGCGTCTTCTGTAAGTAAAATGAATTATGTTAAGCATTTCTTTTTATTCGGCAATAGTTCGGCAACTCACCAAGTTACTTGTAATTGTTTGTATTCAATACATTTTTTTTATTTACATACTAGTAGATTTATTTGAACATAATAAATATTGATTATTGACATTCTAATAAGTTGTTTTTATATGGCAACGTACAATATTTGTAAATAGTACCTATTGTTATATATCTATAGGTGAAATAAATTTGTAGAAAAAAGTTAAGTTGTATTTTTTTAGCCTTGCGATTTGAATGTTATAGGCAAGGAAAACTACAAAAACAAAATTCCTTTAAAATTATTGTCTGCTTTAATTTAGTTTAACGCTTTTTTAGGGTTCCGTAGCCAAATGGTAAAAATAGGAACCCTTATAGATTAGTCATGTCAGTCTGTCCGTACGTCACAGCCACTTTATTCGGCTATAAAGACTAGAGTTGAAACTTGGTAGATAAATGCATCCTGTAAATCTGAATGTGAAGCATGTATAAAAATAAAAATATATAAGTATAACGAAGTGGATGTGACTTCAGGATGGTCGAGGTCTTTATTACTGTCTATTCTTGATTTCAAGATTTCAAGTAAAACACAGGAGTAAACTTCTTCGATTTATTCACACTTGAGGAGGTCCGATCGCTTCGACGGTTAAACAAGAATCTTTTTCTACCGACAAGCGCTCGCCTTTTTATAACAATGTTTCGTGAGGTGACAATAACAAATTTATGGAGGGTAAACTAAATTACAATTATAAAAATCACTAAATATTGCCAATTTAATAAACAAACAATTTTCGATCTTTAAACTAACTAAAATAATTATTTTCGGCGAAGTGTTTTTCATAAATACGCGGTGTCGCGCTGACATATATAAAATTTAAGAGAAGCGAAACTCAAAAAAAAATCACGTTACCTATACGTATGGGGTGTTTTATTTTCATGACAATTTTCATTGCAATGTGCAGAAGCACATTACAATGCACATATTGTCGTTTTCAGTCAACACGAATACAAGAACAATGCCTATTATGAGGGTTACAATTTGTTTAAACGCACGAAATTCTGAACTGGAATCCAATAAAGCTAGAGTTAAAGTTCAAAGAATTGAAACAAAAATAGCTTATCCAGTTGCTGTTTAACACAAAACCTGAAAGTGTCAAAGCAGATCAAAGTGAATCTTTATTACGAAGAGTTTTCAAAAGTATTGTGTTTCTGTATTCCGGTAACCTTGTTTGTATCTTTTGAACTTTGCTCTCTTGTGCAAGTTTATTTTAACAGTCACCCGTCACAACGTTCGAAATTCGACCGTAACTTAAGTAAAAAAAAAATTAAACCTTATTTATGTTGTCTAAAGTAGCACCAATATTTCTCTAATTTAAATAAATTGCAATAATTTTCAAGTTATTTGAACGCGCCCCTTTAAAGGTAAAAATAGTTGTAATGTTGGTAATAATAGTGTTAGGTTGTAATGCAGCTCTAGTGGGATGCTTTAATATGGTGAGGTGTGGTGACAAAGGGGGTGAAGTGAGGGGAGGGAGCCTTAATTATTGAAAATAATTTGGAAATAAATGGTATGTTAAAATTATTCTCTAGTGTCTTATTTTACAGCGTTATACATGTAGCTATTTTGTAAGGTAGAACGTACATATACTCGTATGGCTCGACCGGAGCGGTTCCACCGCCACGACGGTTCTTCTGTTTCGGTGAAAAGGTCGGTGTTTGCCGACTACTTTTATAAGATAGCCCATCTTGTGATTTGCTTTAGATAAAAACATTGTTCTGTTGGAAGTCGCTTACAGATATCCATGCGGGGCAGTGACCATTTACCAGCCGGTAGACTAGAATAGTAAATTTACACGCTTGTGAGTTCTTTAAGAACATAAAAACGCACTGAACCATCACCATCACCATCATGAATTGTGGGACTAATTGGTTCGCGATTGATTAGATACTGATATCCGATTATGTATCAAGAAAGTTTATACACATCTATGAGCGGCAATTGATGTGCAGAGGGTTCCAAATTTCTGCACAGACACATTATTTTTAATTAATGTCACGGTAATAATATCTACAGTATTCTGACTTCATACAAGCGCACGAAACTCAAGTTATACCTACCTACGTGCCTCGATTTCGGTATGCACTCGGTATGCAAACAGACGCGAAAGTGCCGTAGTGACGAGCGGGCGGTGTAAAGGTTTTTTGAGCAGTGATATTTTTATTTTAATAATAATATGGCGAAGCAGAATTGTAGTACCCAGGAATGATTTAGTGCACATTTAAAACAACACATATAAAAATCGTAAAGTAGCTGCATTATAACCAATTGAAAGATATTCCTTTTTCTTCACCATGTCAATGTTTCTCTTGAATTATTTTTTAGTAAAATAATGTTTTTTTTATAAAAGTCTTACATAAAATAATAGTTTTTTATTACCCAAATTGACTAATTAAAACATTACATGTCTATTCAACACTTCCGATACAAATCACCATGAAATGTATTTGTTTATATAAAAATATATAATACTTACTATCAAAAAACGAGAAAGAAAGTATTCATACAGGCAGATTAATTTAAAATTTTATAGGCAGGCAGCCCTAACGCAAACTTTCGCCCAACGCGTCTATTCTATTATTCATTTCAAGGATAGGGCCAAGTAAGAATACTGTATAGATACTAATACCGTGTTAATGTTGGGGTTGGGTCTTCTGTATTTGTGTCTATGGTGCCGATAATAGTATGTAATAGATTTTTACCTACAGCGTTCTAATTGCACATAAAAAAAAACTAAGTAAAAGACTCAAAGAAAAGAGAATTAGGTCTTGATAATAGGCCTACCTGGGTAAGTTTTACTTACTTTCTAATATATCAATAGCAAGGGCGAAAACCCAAAATGGTTCTCTAAATTCGTCTTTATTTTCAAATAAACGCACAATTTATGTAGATATAATCATAACTTCAGAGAACTTGGATATATCTAATCCAACAACCTTTGAACTGGAATTAGGTGTCTGCGGAACCCGAATATTCAAACTTAGATGATTCCGACCAAGTTGCAGAACTTCATTTGGAAGACCACTATAAGTAACTATGAGTTTCGGAAGCGAGGTGTTGACGCGAACTAGCGCATGATCAAAGTTTACATCAACTCTAAACTGTATTAAAGCCTAATGTAATGCCAATATCAGTGATGGTTAAAACTCTTTTTATATCCAGTTTGTATTGTTTGTTCGGTTTACACGCTCGTTTTTGCCACGGACGTGCAAGTTGTGGAATGAGCTTCCTCCTGAGGTATTCCCGGAGCGCTATGACATGGGGTTCTTCAAGAAAGGTGCGAAAAGAGCTCTCCTGCAAAGCCGGCGATGCATTGGCGACTCCTCTGGTGTTGCGAATGTCCACAGGCGACGGTGACTACTTTCCATCAGGTAGCTTGTCTGCCTTACCGTTAGGTAAAGTGTAAAAAAAAAAAGGTTTCATGTCTGCAAGTGATGGGAGTATGCAGCGGTCTACCGTTCACATTGTTTCCGCTATACTTAGGTATTCAGAATTTAATTAGGGATATACGTAGCAGGAAGTTAGACCTTGATAAAGGCGTACCTACTTAAATTTAGCGAGCTCTTTTTTGGTCAAAATTTCGAGAAAGTAGGTTACCTACGCGATTTTTTTTTGAACGCCAAAGTGGAGTAAGTAGGGTTCGCTTTTATGTTCCGTCCCGGGCACAGTAAAAGTTCTTTATTCACGGTTTTTGTATTCGCGTTTTTAGTATTCGCGGTTAATAAAATTGTATCCATTTTTTGTGTTCGCGGCAAAGCAAATCTTTTCTTGAATGTAGTAGGTACAAGGAAAAAGCTTCGGCGCCTTCAGTTTGCATGTCAGCTTTTAAGAACCCAACTACTTAGGAGAATAAGTAGTTATACGTAAAAAGGAATAGTTTGGCAGACAGAGGCGTCTGCCAGACTATTCTTATACATACATGCAGCATTTTTTACATGTATGGATAATTTCAACTTAAGTATTTTAACAGCAAAGAAATCGTAAGAAAAATTACGTGGCTTCTCCAGAATTTCCATAACCTTCCCTATAAGGCAATGATCATGAAACATCATTTCAATTGAAATTCTTAGTCATTTAACAAGAAAATTATTAAGACAAGTCCCGACGACTAAGATGGTCGCCATAAATGAACGGACACTACATCCTTCCTCGGACACACAAGAAGTGCTTCACGCTAAACAGGATTGGCGGTGAAACCTTCCCAGCTGAAAATTATGTTCTACCATTTTGCAAACAAACATAACATGAATTAAATTTAACTTCTTAGCCTTTTGACAAGGAAATGATTAATATGCGACATTATCCAATTTGTAACAACGAAAAGACAAGTTTCTTGCAATTTCCAAGCACACGCGTTGTGTTATAATATCCATTGTCAAAACGTCTCAAAGAAGCTTACATCTCAAAGTTTTGAAACAGAGCAGCAAATCGATAGAGATGCCAAGGCATAACACGCGAAACGAGATTACACATACAAACAAGCTTCTGTTTTTGAAATTATTTTTTTAACTTTTTTAACCGCGTACTATGCGTATGTAGTGTAGGTATGGGTCATTATATCGGACATTTCTTTTAAAGTATTTATTATAAAGTTTTTGCGCAGGTCTTGTATTTCGTTGGCAGTTTTGCCTATTGTTGCAGCTCACTTTGATATAAGGCGAATATTTTAGTCTGAAGTTCTGTGAAATCGTTCAAAATCTTCAAATAGACCCTCTATTCTATATGAAGTTGTTTATCTATGTGCAAGGCGCACCAGTGATCATTTACCAACAGGTGGACTAGCGCTGGTATGCTACTCGTAATATAGAATACCTTTTAGATGACCTGTCTGCCTATCGCTAAAACAAAGAACTACAGTGTATTTTATGAAAATAATGATCGGATATTTACGACCTTCCTTATTTTTCCGTTTCATAAGATGACATTTCTACAATTATATAATGCTTTGTACAACTCAATTCTTATGTTACAACACTTAACATCTTCCGAAGTCGACTACATACATACATCATTCTTGATGCCAAAAACTGGGTTACACGGCACTCGACAAGGGACAATTTTACGCACGGAATTTCGATGTAGGCACCTACGTTAATTGGAGACGAGATAAGTTATTAACATGTAAGTTGGTTAAATTATCGATAAAACCCACTGCTTGAAAATTAATCAAATGCTTTTTTGGTTGTTGTGATAATTTATTTTATTTATCGGTGTTTTGGATTTTAGGTCAATACAATAGTATAAAAGTATTATAATGCAGATATATTTATAATGGTGTACTTACTGAATTTCGTAACGTCAAACACAGATGCGTTACTAGGTACTCCCGAGGACTATGATGGCCGCCTCATAGAAATATCTGCCGGTAACCACACCCTTTAATTGAAACGCAAGAATTGCTTCACGCTGGAAATAGATGTGGCGATGATACTTCCCCTGTCGAAGAACTCTGGTTCTACCACCTGTTAAACCACTTAGGCAAAGGGAGGTGTCCCGCCAAGCTAGGTGATCACGTCTGGGAAGCTTCCGTGCTCCAACAGTCGTTGTTCGGTATTAGTATATATGCAGGGTACTGAGAATACTTGGATAGCGTGTTTCAGAAATACTAGAGGCGCCATCTCTTCATGAGTTGTGAGAAGTAGTCGCCATAGCGCCATCTCTAGATAAAATGCGGGAGGTCTCCACACAGTTCTTATTGTAATTTTACTAAAAGAAATCTCATTAATAATATCATTAACGTAGGACCAATTTTCCAAACTACGTAAATAATATAAAATGCTTGACTTTTCGTTTCTTTTTCACTTTCTATATAGATCCTGCACGACTGCATGTTCTATGACGAAAGACGGCTTTGGTGACAACGCTTGGGTAGTTTTAAGCACCATACAAATACTTACTAAGCAAAACTCATTAAACAAATAAGCTAGCAAGCGAAAAGTCAACATTTTGTTGATGTTAGTATTAAATAACAAACTCAAATAATATTAAGAGGGTTAACGACCAGCGTTCCCAGTTCCCCCATGCGCATAACTTGTATTTAACTTGCAACTTGCTGCAACTGCTTGCTATTTAATCGCTTCTCTACAAGTAGCTTCGTATTAGCGTTGCCATTAATAAATCATAAATACTTGAAATGCTAGTTGTGATAGCATAATGAAACTCGATCTTTCAGTAGAAGGTTTAAAAAGTAGGAAGAAGTAGTACGCACTACTGATTTTTCTACACCTTCTATATTTTTTTAAAGAACTCTTAGATGTGTAGGTTTCGTTGCGATGTTTTCCTTCGCCATAAAGCAGTGATAATCACTACATAGTATAAAACAAAGTCGCTTCCCGCTGTCTGTCCCTATGTATGCTTAGATTTTTAAAACTACGCAACGGTGCAATCGGTTAATGCAGTTTTTTTAAAAGATAGAGTGATTCAAGAGGAAGATTTTTATGTATAATATAGTAGAGCAACACAGATAATTTTAGATTTTTGGCTTTTAGGCGGAACGAAGTTCGCTGGGTCAACTAGTTAACTTCTAAATCGCAGATAATTTTAGAAAAACTGTGGTGCGTGCCTGGGATTTGAACTCGGACCCTTGATTGAGAGGCCGAATTTTAACCGTGTAGTTCCGGGACCAGAATAAGGCTACGGCATCCCCTGCCTGTCGTAAGGGGCTTCCGGGATTGCGGGCGGCTAGAGTGGGAGCTCGAACCGTTCAGTCAGGTGATTCCGGGAAGGACGGCGGTATGTGTGGTCGCATACCGTCGTAAAGACTAGACGGAGCGGTGGGCCCAGCCGCCCATCTGGGAGGAGCCCGATGGAGCAACGCGCTCGGAGGTTTCCTTCTAGACAAAAAAAAAAGTTTGTATTAATTGTATTAAACTACTACGTTTGATATTGGCCATGTCATTTTAGACAAACCAGTGGTGTCTCGGATATGAACCTTGGACCCTTGATTGTAAGGCTGGGTTTGAACGATTAGGTTATCACATCTATTTGAATAATTATATTAATCTAACACGTTTGGTTATGCACAAACCTATTACAACCTATCAACACGCCTACCCAATTTCGAATAAAATTGGTCCCCAAAATTATTTATTTCCCTTCCCAGCTTACCTTTTTCGTTTGTTTCCGTAACAGAATGTAATAATTCGTACCCAAAATTGGCGTCGTAAATTTAAAAACAACGTTCAAAGCGAAATATAATCGCGGGAAAGCCAAAGGGCTGGTTTCGAATTTGTTCAGCCCTACCGTTGCCGAGTAAGCGAATTTATTTACTATACATATCTGCCAAATAAGAGAAAAATGCTACTAAATAAACTATGAAATTTGCCATTTGGCGTTGAAATTAAGTGTCATTTTTTTATTTTTTTATTTTAAAACACGCTTTCTACACTCATAGCCCCACACTAGGATTTTCTCCTGTGTCGTGGGTAGCATGGGCACACACATGACGAATACACAAACACCCAGACCCAGAACATGAATCTAAACTCATAATTCAGATACCTGTCTGGCCGGGAATCGAACCCGGAACCCATTGCGTGTCAGACCGAGATGGTAACCGCTCCGCCACGCGGGACGTCAACATTGGGTTTTAATGCAATTTTTAAGCATCTATCAAATCGTTTGATGCAGTCAACAAATTAGCCTTGCTATTCAACGAGGTAATGTTGCTAGCATTCTGGGAACTCATCCTGGGGCAGTCCTTCTCAAAGTGATTGAATTTTGAAAAGAAATTACAGTAGATGTCTAAAATACATTATTATTTAGTCATCGTCGTCGTCAACCCCTTTTTGTTCTTCTGCTGGGCACGGATGTCCCTTACAGAATGAGAGAGATTTAATCCACTCTGTCAAGTACGCATTGGCAGACTTTGCACACTTTTGACAGCTTTTTTTTTTAAAAAAAAGAACACCCAGGTGTGTAATGATGTTGTGAATTAAATTATTATTTAGGTATTTTACGAAAGGTCGTCAGGAAGCCCAAAACCATTGCGAGTCTTCTACATTCTTAAAGGTATGTATATAACGACCCGCGACAGGTATCTGAGTGATGAGTTAAGATTAATGTTCTGGGTCTGGGTGTTTGTGTATTCATCTTGTCCATGGTACCCACGACACAGGAGAAAGTCCTAGTTTGGGGCTATGAGCGTAGAAAGCGTGTTTTTTTTATTTTTTTTATGTAAAGCCAATCAATCCGCGTTTGGCCATAGTTTCCAACAAGAGAATGACACCAGTGTTCTGTAGGAAATAGATGATAACGAAGATAGATAAGCGTATCGCAAAATCCTGGCTTCCCGTTCGGTGGTAGAACAAGTACCTACCGTTTGCCTAATCGGAGAGGCAGTTAGGACGAGTAAGTAATTAGTGGTTCTGAAAAACACTTATATTCGCCGGGCAATGGCGTAATGCGAGAAAAAACCGCTAACGACCACCCAAAGGTACAAAAGCGTACGCAAATAAACCTGTCTGTGGTGAACGCCAAAAGCTACAATTATTAATCTTTGACTTTAAATAAAATAATATGCCCATAATTTGTATAGGACTACGCGGGCTTACTAATTGTCAGTTACAATGTTTTTTTACTTTACCACCGAAAAGCGACCTCAACTGAGATGATCCGACTAGAAACTCAGCGGGTTCGTCATTTTTCTTTTCTTCTTTTGTAAATCATCTTGTTTTTGAAGTGAAACTTCTTTATCGGGGTTGGAAACAAATTTAGTGTAACATTTTTTCGTTACGCGCCATCTTTTTCTGTTACGTTACGTTACGTTACGTTACCCCTACAACGCGTGATATTAGATATTACATTACCAATAAAACCTAGTTCCAGTATCTTACCGTAAATTTGGCTTAACAAGTTGATTGATTTGGTAAAATACGCTGCACTTTGACATTAAATTAAGTATGAATATTTCATTAACATTATAAATGCGGAAGTTTGTTGAAGAAGAGTGTGTTGTTACTATTTCACGCAATAATTACCGGTCGGCTTTATGACCTTAGTTTATGACATTTGCTTAGCGCGGAGAAATTCTCATAGACCTCCTTCTACCCGGGGGTGTAGAAGGGATATGTTAAACGCCTACCGACTAAAACTCCGTGGCATTCTTCTGCACGTTCGATGCTTGCTCACGAGAAAGCGTTCGCTTCACATTCGCGGACCGGCAACTTCAGCCGGCGCTGGTTAACACCAGCCACGTTTCGAGAGGTAGGGGCTCTTTTCAGTGCCCTTCATAAGATTAGCGTGCAGGACACACACACACACTACATCTCAAGCAGTAATAACACGATAGGGATGGGATAGGTAAGGAGAGGCTTTCAGCGAACGCCGCTTTTAGGCGTCCTGTGCACCTGCGACGAAGCGGCAAGAAAGATATATCCATCTTCCCTGGCCCTCTTCGCCGCAACTTTCGCGAGCATCACTGCTTCGTTGAAGGATAACACCATCTGCTACAATCTGTCATTCTTTACCACCTCTTTACCTGGTGGTAGAACCAGTGTAGTTTCCCCGGGGAGGTACCACCGCCACGGCTATTTCTAGCGTAAAGCAGTTCTTGCGTTTCGATTGAAGGGTGTGGTTGCCGTCACACTTTTTGTCGCGGCGACCATCCTAGTCCTCAGGAGTAGACACGCATCTGTGATTGACTTCAGATAGAATCCATGTTCTATATGAAGTTGGTTACCGATGTTCATGGGCGGCAGTGTCCATTTACCATCAGGTGGACTGCATGCTCGTTTGTTACTCCTATCAGATAAAAAAAAGATAGTACGAACCTCGGTCAGCAGTGAATAGTCGTCGTCTTATTAAGGGAGAAATGGGAGAGTTGTGACAAAGGTATGAAGGAATGTTGCTACATTAGTTCATAAAAGTCGTCAGTATAACATTTTTGAGCGAGATATATCTTTTAAACTAAAATGGTCACGACTCTCCTACGTCTATAATATATGAACTCTTCTCTACTATGAACAAATATGTACATACCAACCAAATTTTGTGATGACTTGATCTAAATACCACGCATTTTTCTTTTCTATTAATAAAGCCTTATACTTCGCACGTACCTTTGTTACAAAAGCAAGAATTTCAAACGCAGATATTTTTTACGTATAGGCTTGCCAATAAAAGTACAATGAATATTCACTTTGAAGGCCACCTTTTATAAACTTTCTCATATTTCAGGCCACATTTGGGCTACAAAAGCGAAGTACGATATGAATTTCAAAAATGTAGCAAAATTTTTTTGTGTTCTTCACAATGGCGTGTTTTTAATCGCACGCACTAAAACTTAGATCTTTTTTAATTCTGCTCAGAATGAGCCTTTTGTTCGCTCTGACTATCGCTCGCTTGTGTTTTAAATACGAAATTTTTGTAGATATTATATTTTGAAAAGAAATCTCAGTACTCGTTTTTACAGAACAGAACTATCCGACTGTTTTGAGGGCATAACAATCAGTGTTATTGAATAAGTAAAGAAATCGACTCCATAAAATCAACAGTTTTTAGCCGACTGCATGACGCAAGGGAGAGTAATGAGTTTAACAGTCTATGTATGTACATAATTATGTATGTTTCATTGTGGCACTCTGGAGCCTAAACGCGTGAATCGATTTTGATGATTTTTGTGGCAATCCATTCGTCTTAATTTTTCCAGTGTCACAAGATATTACAGCCGCTAAATCATATATTTTAATTAAGTTATTAAATATCTCTAAAATACGGGACTTGTTCCTTTCTTTTCAGTTTTATTGGCATGGCGGTGTTTTCGCTTGGGTACATCCTATTATTGTCCCACTGCTGGGCTCGGGTCTTCTCTCAGAATGAGAGACTTTTAGGCCATAGTCCACCGCGCTGGCCAAGTGCGAATTGGTTTTCGCTTGGCACGGTTACGGTCACGACACTTTTTGCAATAGTGCGGTAAGTTTTCTCCGTCTATCTCTCTCTCTCTTTCATAGATAGCAAGCCAATTATTTTTATTTCGTCTTTCTATTTTGCTTTGAACAGTGTTGTAGTGTTGCGACGATTATTTTGTTAAGTTTATATAGGTTTTATACGATTTAACCTCTTGTTAATTTTTTTAATCCCTCACCTTATTTAAAATACTCACGATTGTGTGGTTAAACTCCGTTCATCTAAAGTTCCTATTATAGACCCCAAGGGACCCCAAAGTATTAAAATAGACTAATTAATATAACAGTAATTCTACGGAAGGCTTCAGATGGAATTAATGTTGGAAGAATTTCATAACTTTCTCGTTTCAACCTATTATGCGATGAACAAAACGGCCATGTTGAAATTCGTTAAATTAGGGTTTTGAACTTCCGGTTGTATTAAGTGGAATGTTGTAGCGCAATGATTTTTAATTATTAATGTTTCGTTTAAAATTGGTATGTATGTAATTATCCATCCATCCATCAGCCTTTTGATGTCCACTGCTGAACATAGGCCTCCCCTAAATGGCGCCACTCCAACCGGTCCTGTGCCCTCTGAATCCAACGGTTTCCCGCTGCCTTCTTCAGGTCATCGGTCCATCTGGTAGAGGGGCGACCTATACTCCTTTTGCCTAAACGTGGTCGCCACTCGAGGACCTTTCTTCCCCATCGGTTATCAGTCCTACGAGCGATGTGGCCGGCGCATTGCCACTTCATGTATGTAATTATAGATAGGACAACTAGAGATAATAAAAAAATTCTAAAGAATTGGACAGGGTATAATAATACTGGGTGATTCACGGAGGAGTGAAGAACGGTAGGCTCAGTTACTCAACCCTTCCCTCGAATCTAAATGCAAGTGCATAGGTCAATTTGTTACCTTTAAGACAGTGGAAAAATTTTAGAAATAAAATGACTTAAACTATTACAACCTTATAAAGATACCAATTTGTTGTGGCAGTTCTTTTATTTTTTCATCATCAAATTTTTAAGAGTGCTAGCTAAGCCCCCTGAATGAAAACCTTAGATCTGTTAATGCATTTGAACTAAGTCAACAAGGATAGCAACGCAACAACGCATCAATGGCCATACGGTAAGTAGGTATTCCCGAAGCGCTGTGACTTTGGGTTCTTCAAGAAAGGTGCGAAAAGAGCTCTCCTTCAAAGCTGGAGATGCATTGGCGACTCCTCTGGTGTTGCGAATGTCCATCGGCGACGATGTCTACTTTCCATCAGGTAGCCCGTCTTATCGTTATGTTAAAGTATAAAGAAAGTATCCAATCGCTAACAGAATTGTCTGTATGTTCTTGAAAATTTGAATATTTATTATTCTACACGAGTGTGTAGTTCGACTGGGGAGGTACCACCGCTTCACCTATTTCTAGCGTGAAGTAGGTTTTGCGTTTCGGTGTAAGGGCCACACCCTTACACCGAAACGCAAAACCTGCTTCCGGCTCATTTTTATATTAGGCGACCATCTTAGTCCTCAAGAGTAGCAACGCATCTGTGCCTGAATTCAGAGAGAACTCCTGTTCTTTTATAAAAATGTTTACAGATGTCCATGGTCAACAGTGGCCACTGACCACTGTTGCTTGCACTTGGGGCAAGTGTCTCGGTTTGCTTCTAACAGTTCTAACAACCTCTTTTTTCTCTGATAGATAAAGCAAACGAGCATGCAGTCCACCTGATGGTAAGTGGGGCCGGCAGTGCCTACTTGCCATCAGGTGGAACCGTGTCACTTGGTTTTACCACTTAAACATCTAAGAACTAGTTACCCCTTGTTTTTGGTAATAAAAACACCTTTATTGTGTTGTATTAAGCAAATTTCTATCTTTTCTTTTGTCTTGAACAAGCAGCATAATGTAAAAGTTAAAAGTACACATTAAACTCCTTTTGTAGTTAAAATAAATGGGATGCGAAATTTTATAAAAACAAAGTTTAAGCGTGCATAATTAAGGAATCGTTCTCAAAGGCTTATTATTGTGATAATGAGCGGGAATAATTTATTCTGAGCGCTTGTAACTTTAACTGTAATAAATAATTTTAATCCTTGCGTGCTTATGGACTCCGGGTGCTGCTTTTGATGTTATTAATGTCAATTATATTTAAAAAAAATAAGTTTCTTACCAACGCCATTTTGTCATTTTTATTTTTCTTAGAAAACACCTTTATGTGGGCATTCACACTTTTTCTTAGAAAACACCTTATTGTTTTGTGGTGTAGTAGTAGTAGTGTAGTGGGCATTCACTGTAGGACGGTCCACGGACTGTCCCACAAACTAGGGTCGTATGCGACCAGTTCGATCGTGAATGCCTTGGTCCAAGGGGGACTATACGATCAAGGCCATGTCGCAGATCCGTTGAAGTATTCAACTTGAACTGTGGTTGCGACAGTCCGTGCGATCGTTGTAACGTAAATGCCCACCTATACTTATATACTGGGAAAGAAAAAAATATTACTTGGTCCGACATTATGACATATTCATTCATCCGCCATATTGGGTTAACATAACAACAGTAAGCTAATAATGTATTTCTATTCAAAACAAACGCATATATGCAATATTATTGCTCAGTGGGTTAGGGTTATCTACTAAAAATTCTGTTGCAAGATCTAATAAATAAAGTTAAATAAAGGACTATAACATAGACAGACTTATCTTTAAGTGATAGACATTTAATTAAAGAGCCCGCTAAGAAAATAATTATTATTTAAAGTTTATGTATGCCAATTCATACATAGTTTGAAAATCCATATGAATAAATAAGTAGACATAAATGTAATACTTATTAGAATTGGTTACCGGTCGCATTGGTCGAAATTCGACCGTAATTTAAATTAAAAAACTAAACTATAATTGTCCAGAGTAGCACGAACATTTCTCAAATTCAAGTAAATTGTAATAATTTTCAAGTTATTTTGAACGCACCTTTTAAAAGTAAAAAGAGGTTTAATTATCTAAGCTGCATTTAAAAATACCTACCTAGCGGGTGTTTTGACAAAGACATCTGACATTTTTGACATTATGTTTTTTCATAGTAAGACCTTGTATGTTCTATTTCGTTTACTATGTATGTTTGTGTCAAATGCAAGATAGCGGTGTGTAATGTGTTTTTAGTTGATTTTATGTATGTTTTATGCATTATATGAAAAATATTAGCATTGCGCAATCCTTCTCTACAACAACTGTAACCGTGCCTAATTTCATACTCATCCGTCTGCGGCAAGTATCTTAAAAACGAATCACAATTTTTTTGCTTTACGTAATATATAGATCACTTTAGGATTGCGTTATAGACTAGAAATAGGAATTCAAAAGATAATTTCCTTATTCTACTCGAAGGTAAACCGTTTGTTCCGGGCGAAGTGAAGTACTATTCTATTGTATGTAGCTCTGTACTATTTAAGTATAAAATATAGGCAAATTCAATATACTTATTGATGATTTAGGAGTAGGATTAATTTAATTTACGAAGATCGACCTCCAATTTGAATACAGAGAATTGTTTAACTAACTCAAATTGTTCGAACTCAATCGTTTCATAGTTTTGCATTTAGAGCAAATATGTAGGAAACCCTTTGTTAGGCATGCACATCACAAGCAGCGTAATACTAGAAGCGAGAGATTATATAAATGAATAATGAATTGCTTTTGAATGCTTGCTTTAGACAAAGTTAAAAATTTCAACAGGCCTTGTTATATTTGCATTGTATTTTTTAAATTAGTTATGTATTATCTACATATTGTATAGTAATTATAAAAATATATACATATAGTTTCAATCAAAATTAGAATAGAATTTAGTTGAACATGGAGTTCAATTAGCACGGGATGTATTGCATTAAACTATTTTTATAAAAACCAGAATGTTTCAAATATCTTTTTTATGAAACCACTTATACGGTGCTATCATACAAGATTGCCTCAGTTAAGTATCGCGACAAATTCTTAACACAGCTATTACTAGACAGAAATAAGTAATAACCTCCTCGGCGCTGTCTCCTGTAGCCGGGGAGTAGAATATGGCTACGGTATCCCCTGTCGTAAGAGGAGACTAGAGGGGCTTCTGGGGTTGCGAGCGGCTAGAGTTTGAACTGCGCAGCAAACAACCCCGAGAAGGACGGCGGCATCCGCGGCTGGATGTCGTCGTATACACTGGAACGTAAAGGGGACAGTTACACGTCCCCCAAGAGAAGCCTGTGAAGGGCGCCGCGTTAGGTGGCACCGGTGAGTTCCATTGGAGATCCCGTGGTCCCCTGTAATCGCTGAGGAAGGCCACCGAGGAGGTTTTAGTGGGTAAATCCCACATAACCCGAAGTCTCTCCCAAGGCTTTGGTGTACTTTTTGAAGGTTTCCTTCCCAAAAAAGGCAGAAATAAGTAGTTACGTGTCGCGGTGGTGCTACCGGAGTTGAACCACAAAAAGTTTGTCAACCTTCAAAATGCGTAATAAAAATTAAACAGGTGGGCCATTACTATTTATTCCGGACTCCTCACATGGATCCGGTGATTATGACTATGATTACATAATCTTGCACCCCTCTCGTCCACATTCTCTCTCTCGTCAACCCATTATTGTCCCACTGCTGGGTACGGGTCTTCTCTCAGAATGAGAGAGTTTAGGCCATAGTCCACCGCGCTGGCCAAGCGTGAATTGGTGATTGGTGGTGCGAAATGGCCGTCCACATTTAACAAAGCTATATCGTCTCTTAAGTTCTAACACCGCGGATCTCAAAATTAGCAACTTTCCAGGAGAGCAAATAAACTGTTTCAAATTGTTATTTTTAATTCTACAACTCCCAAATAATATATTGCGATTAAATTATTAATACACTCATATTAAAATAGTATTTTTATAAAAATGTAACATGTTCCTATATTATTTTGAGATACTATTATTTCATTAATTCAAATTGGGCATTTTGTGAGTTACGCGGTGTTAGAACTTAAGCGACAATATGTCGTGTTTGTGACGTTATACTATGAAATACATTTGTGTTCAACATAATCTCTTATCGTTTAACCCATTGCAGTGCGACCCAACAATAATTTAGAGACCGCAAACCTTCAGCAATTTGATAAACCGTAACTGAATAAACATTGCGTTTCGTGTTCAAATTTGCTTACAATCATCGTTTTGTCGACTAATGAAGGAAAGCGGGGTAAAAAATGTTTTAACGCTTGCAAATTCCAAGGGATTGTTATATTTTCGAGATATGATTTGCCCTTTTGTGCTTCATTTATTTTGTTGTTAAATTCACCTGGTAGTAGAACAGCGTTGTTTTACTGGGGAGTTACCAGCACACTTGTTTCTACAGTAGTAGAAGTAGTAGAGGAGAAGATATTGTAACATATAGTTTGTATTATCTCTGAAAGTTTCATGTATTTCTCTTATTTTTTGTAATTAATAAGTACCTTTATTTCTATTTATAATACATTGAGAAAATATTTTAAATTAAAGTAAAATATAACCTAACTTAAACAAAAGTATATATTCAAACTATATAAATAAACATAATAACCTATATTAGAAATACTTTATTTATATTCTTTATTTATTTTGAACATATTTAAGGTAATAATAATAATAATTAATATTTATAATGTTGTAGAATGTTTTTCGACCGTGGTGGTAGCATCGCCACACGTATTTCTAGCGCAAAGCAGTTCTTGTGTTTTGTTGGAAGGTTGTGGTTGCCGGCTCGCTTTTGACTAGCTGACCCGGCGAACTTCGTTTCGCCTGTCAAAAATCTAAAATTATCAGTGTCCCTCCACTATGCTATGCATGTTTTATACATTAGAACCTTCTTTTTGAGTCACTCTATCTATTACAAGAAAGGTCCTCGAGTGACGACCATGTTTAGGCAAAAGGATTACAGGTCACCCCCCTACCAGGTGGACCGATGACCTGAAGAAGACAGCGGGAAACCGTTGGATTCAGAGGGCTTATGACCGGTTGGAGTAGCGCCATTTAGGGGAGGACTATGTCCAGTAGTGGACATCAAAGGGCTGAGGGATGGATGGATCTATTACAAACTGCATTCAAATCAGTACCTAGCTTAGTTTTAAAGACATCTTATCATACATAGGGACTTTGTTTTATACTATGTAGTGATATACATATGTGATTTATATGATGATGAAATCCTTGTTGCATATGAGTTACCCACTTGCCATAAGGTGGACTACATGCTCGTTAGATAATTTAATCTGTAAAAAAATCTAAATGTCTCAAAGTCTCAAATAAAATACTCGGGATCCTTAAAAATATGGCTAAATTCGTTTTGTAAAAATACATCCACTAAATTTAGCGTTCTTAAAAGGAAACAAAAATAGAGCCATTACGTGAAATTTATAACGAAATTTTCTTTTGGAAATGAATTTTGAGAGGTTCTCTTTGTCCGTCTGAAAAGTTTAGAACTTCTGTCGTCATTAGAATTAAATTATTACATTAAAATGCACGTTTTACAAAGATAGTATAGAACTTTTGTATATTTCTTATCTTATTATAGTTATTGTATGATTTAAGGTCATTGATAGAGGTGATCGTTATATAACGTAATTAGTTTCAATAACTGCTTACGAGCCCAATAATCGTATACGTAGTTTCGTGCATAAGAACGTAACGATTATTTTTCGTAAGCAGTTTCATAGAATGTGACATAACGGCCGGCGTAGTCGTAAGCGTTTTATTTAAAATGTACAATTGAATCTAATGCTGTATACAAAAATAACTGGTTTCAAAAATAATCGGTTTCAAAACACGTTACGCGTATCCACGAAACAACGTATAACCGATTACACGCAAAAAGAGTTACGACCCACGACTAGTCATTGATAATTGGTAGTTTCCATTGGGGTTCAACTCAAGCGACACTACAGCCATATCTATTTCTGCCTAACAGCAGATGTGTCTGTGTCCTTGTCTGAAGTGTGTAAGGGCTAAGGGCTAACTTAAAGGTGGTAGAACCAGTGTAGTTCGACCGGGGAAGTACCACCGCCACATCTCTTTCTAGCGTTAAGCATATCTTGTGCTTCGATATAAGGGTGTGGTTGCCGGTACACTTTCACATGAGGCGACCCTCATAGTCCTCGGGAGTGGCAACGTATCTGTGATTGACTTCAGATGGAACCCATGTTCTGTATGTAGTTGATTACAGATGCCCATGGGCGGCAGTGACCACTTACCATCAGGTGGACTGCATGCTCGTTTGCTACTTCAGTCAGATAAAAAAAAATCCGCGGCTTTGTAACTTCGTTCTCAGGCGGCAACGCAACTACGGCCAACTACAAGTAGAGATAATCTTAACTAGGTTTCATTACAAATGTTCATGGGCGGTAGTAGCCACTTACCAAGGTGGACTTTTCAGTCGTCACTTCAGTATGTGGAAAGAACGTTAGTCAATAACGTAAATTTAAATAAAAAAAACGTGCGGCACTCCGGGACTGCCGCGGTAAAGCTATTGTATAGAATTTTTTATCAACTTATGCAATTATAATTATTTATGTAGTATTTTTTCCTTGATACTATATACTTGTTCAAAAAGCTGCTTACATATTCGTTCGATTTTAGAGCTGCTCGTCTCGATCCGTGCGAGCTTCGCATTGTCGTACCATTAACATACACGTTAGGCGGACGCTCGGCCGAGCTACATGGGAGGCGCAGTGTTAGGTTTTTTCGTTACGGAATTTCTTGATTTGGTCGCCGCGCTCAAAGCCCGCGTTAAAAGCTATGCAATAGCTTAAAAATCTTTCATGTGGAGTCGGACTCGCGCATAAAGGGTACCATTATCGTATTAAAGCGTGTTTGTTGTATGGGAGCCCCCGTCTTAAATTATTGTTTTATTCTGTTTTGAGCATTTGTTGTTATAGCGGTAAAAATGATATATCATCTGTGAAAATTTCAACTGTTTAACTATCACGGTTCATAAGATACACCTTGATGACAGACAAACAGACGGACAGCGGTGTCTTAGTAATAGGGCTCCATTTTCACCCTTCCGATACAAAACCCTAAAAATGGTAAACAATTACTTACAAGAATGTCCAAGAATATAATTGTTTCGATAAATATTCCGAACCCATTTAAAAGTTACACTTGAACGGTCTCAAAATAAAGTCTTTTCGAATTAAACTAGCTTTGAGGACCGCTTAAAAACCTATATTCAGTTTCATTAATTTGTACTTCGAAGGTGGATACAAAGTTTAAGTGGACTGGTGGAAACGGCGGTAATTAGAACAGGGAACTAATTGTAGCTTATAATTTTATTCGAGGTACCTAATTCCTTTTTAAGTAGGTATACTTACACTTTAGCTACTTTTGAATTGTTTCAATCTTTATTTAAATCGTTTACTGTTTTTTGCAAAATTGTTATTAAACTTATTACAACATACAATAAATATACCTAAGTTATAAAAGGTGCATTAAGGTGCCAAACAAAACTATATTAATCAAATTAAATTACTTTTAATGACGAATGAATTAATTACATTAAAATTGTCTAAACTCTAACTTATAGTCTAGTTACGGTCGATGTGTGTACCGTAGTAGTAATGCACCGCTCCCTCGCGGGCCTCCGCGTTCCCAGGTTGCGTTCTCGTTCGTTTCCCTGAATCGGGCAAACGATATCTTGCCGACACAAGACCGGCACTCGGCGATGTCTGAATTACTATTTATATTATTTATGGTATAACTCCTACCTAAATATACCTATTGTTATACCTATTATGTCCACTAATTCACACTTGGCCAGCGCGGTGGACTATGGCCTAAAACGCTCTCATTCTGAGAAAAGACCCTTGCCCAGCACTGAAACAATAATGCGTTCTACCCCCCACCTATTGCTACACTAATAAATGTTAAGATTTATGTAAGTTGAAAAAGTTGTTTTAATTTAATGTAAAGTACATATGGTTACTATATTAGGAAGGGGAGTAGAAGTACCTACCAACAATATTTTTAAAACCGGCAAGATAAAGAATCTTCAAGCATGAGAAGTTCTTTCTAATATTTTATTGGCTTGTTATCAGATCCTTCTTTCATTAATATATGGTAAATGGCCAAACAAGGAACTACTATTACATTTCGTAATACCTGCATTTCTAGCCGTGGGATATCATACAAAAAAGACTATGAGATTTCCTAACGCTATAACATGTAATGTTTTCCCTATCATTTACAGCGGTATTCCAGCTCAGCCCGTTACAGTTTACAAGCCATTGTCGATAGCGAATGATCGAGTCAACATGCATTACTCGCGTGCACGTTACAGGATAGTGTTGTGGGTGTTTGATGGGTGCTCTACACTCTCACGCTAGTAACCGTAGTTGTGCTGTTAACTGTGCTTCCAAAGTGCTCATGTTGGACAGAGTTCAAGTTGTCTAGCGTCCTTACACTCTTGTGTTTGTAACAATATTGTGGTTTTGTGTTGCCAAAGTACTTATGTTTAAAAAAAAACACGCTTTCTACACTCATAGCCCCACACTAGGATTCTCTCCTGTGTCGTGGGTACCATGGACACACACAAGACGAATACACAAACACTCAAACCCAGAACATGAATTTAAACTCATCATTCAGATACCTGTCTGGCCAGGAATTGAACCCGGGACCCATTGCGCGTCACACCGGTATTGGTATGGTAACCGCATCGCCACGCAGGTCGTCCAACGTCGTTTGACTTACTTAGTTCATGTGATTCAGTGACGATTTATGTACAAAGCGTGCGTGGAAATCAAAAACAATAAAGATAAGTGAAAATTGCTAAAAGAAGTTACAATGCCAATTTTCATCACAGCATTGGCATTGAAAAATATATCTACGTAGCCGAAACAATGTTATTTCGAATGACGAATCGATCAAGATTAGCTTGAGACATATACATTTTTGAGAACTATTTTCAAGAACTTTCAAATGTGTAGGTTTTCTCACATCCATTTTTCTTGTCACAGTGGTACTAGAATTTTTTGAGTTTGTAAAAGCAAGAGTGTGGTGTTGCCTTTGTTGTAATGTTATTGCATCTATGACGCTATACCAAACGCTCTTATCTAAAACGAGTATATACAGAGCTAGTATTTGAAATGCATAATGTTTTACATATTTATTAGATGACCGCAGTCGGTGGACGCTTTTTGTTTGCGGAGGCTTGATAAATGAAAAATAGGCGTTCAAAGAGTTGGTGGTGAAGGATAATAGGACATAGCTTAAATCGTCGTATTGATCTATACTGGGTGTAATTTAAGGCGGATTTATATTTGTCTGACGTGTCGTGACGTGACGCATCAGAAGGGTATCGGTTTTATACATTTAGTATGGTAACGTTCATACTAGTAATGTGCAATTTGTTGTGATGGCTTCTATTGTGTCTCATCAGTTACCATACTAAATGTATGAAACCGATACCCTTCTGATGCGTCACGTCACGACACGTCAGACAAATATAAATCCGCATTTAGAGCAACTTATTTCTTCCCCCATATTGGAAACGAAAGAAACAAGGCACCCCCGCACCTTCAGTGGTGGTGGTGCCTAATAATAATAGTACCTGATTGAAAGAAGTCACTGTCACCTATAGACATTTGCAACATCTGAGAAGTCACCACCAATGTGTATTGGCGACTTTTCACCTGTTGCAAATTGCCAACTGATGAGAATAACTAAAAAAGCCACAATAATTGTAAAATTATTCATCGCACAGAATAGAATACCTATAAAGAGCAAACAAACGCTTTCTACACTCATAGTTTCTAGGATTAAAGTCGTTAAACCAGTTGCTTTTTCTTAAGTAGGTACGTAGACGTGTTGCATAATTAATTATAATTATTTTTAGGGTGGTAGAACCAGTGTAGTTCGACCGGGGAAGTAAACCACAAGTACGCCACACCTATTTCTAGCGTGAAGCATTTCTTGCGTTTCGATAGAAGGGTGTAACGGTGTGGTTGCCGGCACACTTTCTCATGAGGCGACCATCATAGTCCTCGGGAGTGGCAACGCATTTGTGATTGACTTCAGATGGAACCCATGTTCTGTATGAAGTTGATTACAGATGTCCATGGGCGGCAGTGACTACTTACCATCAAGTGGACTACATGCTCGTTTGCTACTTCAGTCAAATAAAAAAAAAAAAAATAGAGTTCTATTAGAGTCGGTACGCACGTCGCGTACATTTCGTTTAAGTACATTATGAACCGTTATTAGTAATAATAAAAAGAATTACATTCCTCGAAAAGGTCTCCATTGTATTCGTTTTCATTTAAGTTACTCCTTAAGTCGTACGACTTTGTCGAACGTCGTCGTACGAAAAAACGAAAGTCATAGTTGAATCAATACGTTATGAGAATGGACTGTATTACTTAACGATTGAAACAAAAATCAGTATCAAGTAAGTCGAAGACTGGTTTGTGCGACGAAGATAGTTTGTGCCTATCACATAAAACGGTTCCACAATCGCGAGACAAGAAACGGTCTTTGAAAACGGTTAGTTCTTGCAACACCCACCTCTAGTGATATGGTCACATACAAAGACGACGATATCTGTCTGGCCGGGGATCGAACCAGAAACTCACTGCGTGAACGGCATGCTAACCGCTCTGCTACGCTGCTTGTCAATATATAATTGTTAGTGTAGTTTGAACAGCATGGTATACAAGTAAATTCATGTCGTATCAAGCACTAAGTTCTCTATAACAACATGCAGTAGAATTTTGTGTGGAAACTTTAACAATTTACAACTTTACGAGGCTTCTGTCATAGTTACTTAGTGCAAACTAGACGTAATATTGGTAAAATTTTAAAGATATTGTCGCATAGTAGATATTCAATGTGCATTTTTTTTGCTTTCGAGGGGAAGCGACGCAGGGTTCTGTGGGATTCTTACAGCACTAAAACCCCCCGGTGGCCGTTCTCGGCGCTACAAGAAGGACCACGAGATCTCCAAAGGAACGCAACCGGGGTCCGCTGAGCGTGTTCCCCATCAGGCTACACATTTAATTGGTTCATTGTATTATTAAGTTGTATGAATTTATTTGTTGGTATACACATAACAAAATCGAAAACCACAGGTATTCGAACCTGGAACCTACGATAAGTTTCAAACCGGTGTTCTATCCGTCGTTGGTTCTATAGGTAGACGTAAATAGTCCAGTTAAAAGCTCGTTGCTTACAAAGCTACACGTAGGCAGGAAGCGTCAAGCAAAGCTTTGAACCTAGTTACTTGCCGGGGTTGTCAGATCTAAAAATATATATGACTAGCCTTTGCCCGCGGCTTCGCTCGCGTGGAATTTAGTCTGCCACATAAAGTTTGCAAGGTGGTAGAGCAATGGTTCAACCAGAGAGGCATCACCGCCGCACCTATTTCTACCGTGAAGCAGTTCTTGTGTTTCATTTGAAGGGTGTGCCCGCCGGCTCACTTTTATATGAGGCGATCATCATAGTCCTCGGGAGTAGCAACGCATCTGTGATTTACTTCAGATTGAACCCTTGCCCCACTTCCTAAGGCGATTAACATACGGTACCGCTCACTGCCACGGTAGGCGGTGAAGCGGATCTCATGTTGTATTGGGGTCTAATAAATCCGTTGATGCCTCACAAACGTACATCGACTGGCCGCGCGGTCCAGCGGTGTTCTCATCACCACCGTGTCTCCGCGCTAACGACAGTGCGGGCGGTCGGAGCCTCACACACGGGCTGGCGCCAAACCGCGCGGATCATCGTTGAAGCAAAAATGCATTTCGATGTCGAAAAGTTTATTTGGATGATCGGTTCATCCGCGCGTACAGGTGCGTAAACCGCCTTACCGCGCGGGGCACCGCTATACGCAGCGGTGCGCGGTGCCGTGTGTTAATCGCCTAAATCAGTGTGTTCAAATTTCAAATCACAGGCACGTATATTAATTTGAATTAGTTTTGTCGGCAACAGATATTAATGCTTACTCTGAAATTAAAAGTTTTAAGAAAGGGTCTCAAAACGCGTGACGGTTACCAACGCGCAGTTGGCTAGCGTGGTCAACTACGACCTAAACTACTGCTAATCTGACACATGTGCCGAGTTGTATTACATTAAAAGGTCGATGACGATTGAATAACATATTTAACCTTTCCGCTGTTTCATTCTCATTGACTTTTTTTCTTTTTTGTCGAGGGAGAAACCTTCAAAAGGTACGCCGTGGGAGCGACGCAGGGTTATCTGGGATTCTTATAGCACCAGGACTCCGGGATCGTCAAAGGAATGCAACTGGAGTCCTCTGAGTGCATTGCTCCATCGGGCTCCTCCCAAGTGAGCGGCTGGGCCCACCACTCCATCTGGTCTTTACCACGATATGCGACCACATGTATGCCACCGTCCTTCCCGGGATCGCCTGGCTGGACGGTTCAAGCTCCGTCCATCCTGGCTCTCGCGATATCATGCGACCACACATGCTGATATCTTTCCCGAAGTTGCTGACTGGGTGTTTGGAGCTCTCCGTCTAGCCGTCCGCAACCCCGAAAGCTCCCTTTTAGTTGCCTCTTACCACAGACAGGGGATACCGTTGCCTTATTCCCGGAACTACAGAGACGTCATTGTCCTTTCACATTTCGCTCCGTGTTTTATAACCATTCAAATATTAATATCATACAACTTCGTTGTATACGGCGGCGGCGCACGGCGCGTACTGCCGGTCAATCAATTGACTACGCAGTATGTTATACTCGTAATATCTTCTAAACTACTTATCCAATTTATATGGTGTAAAAGGCAGATTCGTTCTTTATTAGATGCTTGATTTTTTGAAATCATTTATTTTGATAAGGATTAATATTTAGTTTGTATAAAACCCATGGAAACATCAACTTGATATTTTTAAAATTTTCAAAGTATAAAAAGAGTTATTGTGGGTTATACATAAAATATAGACATATGCTGTCGCGGACTTTTATTTAGATCTATATGAGCCAAACAATCCCACGGTACATTATATTTGAATATCTCCAACGGTTTAGGCAGCGTACGCGAAGATAGCTCTCAGAGCACAACTTTTTTTCCGACTAACCTGATATTTCTCGTTATATTATAACCTTATAAAAAAAAATCATTACAAATTATAGCCCATGTGTTATTCTGATGTATAACCTATACTACTGTAAAGTTTCAACCTAATCCGTTGAGTAGTTTTTGCGTGAAAGAATAACAAATACACATACATCCTCACAAACTTTCGCATTTATAATATTAGTAGGATACTTTGTACGCATAGTGTTTTCTTCACATCGTTTCAATTGATTGCTTTTAATTTGTTGGATAGAGCAGTGATAGCCTAATGGTTGAAACTTGCCCAGGAGGCCCGAGGTTCAAACCTAGGCACGCACCACTGATTAATGTGCGTGTTAGAAATTAATTATCACTGTTTTTCGGTGAAGGAAAACATCGTAAGGAAACCTACACACCCGAGAGTTCTTTACAAAATAAAAAACTTCTCGGAGATGTGTGAAATCCACCAACTCGCACTTGGCTAGCGTGGTGCACTATGGCCTAAAACTCTCTCATTTTGAGAGAAGACCCGTGCCCAGCAGTGAGACAAAAATGGGTTGTACCCCAAAATAAGTTGGATATTTTAGTTTCGAAAATTATTTAATTAATTTAGCGGTAATTTGGATTTTTCGTCATAACATTACAAGTGCTATTTTAGTACAGGTACAAAGAATTAGACATCCCTACACACATATAAACATACATACGCTTATAAACATTACTCTACGACGCAATCGAGTAAAATTAAAATAGCACTACTCTTACATTAAACTGAAATCAGTTCCTAAGTTAGGTGTTGTCTCCGATTAAAAGCTTTAACGAAAATTTGGACACCTGTCAACCCTAGACTAAGTACGTGCTCAAATGTACCATTCTCATTATCGAACGCCTTTGTCCCCTGTAGGTGCTAGGCAGGTGTCACGATGTACGATTCAACTTTATTTACTACAACGTGTGATCAATCAGTTGAGACACGTAGATATTCAGGCGAATAAAAAGCTAAAGTTGGACACGTGGCAGCCTTAGACTAAGTACGTGTTCGAATGTACCTTTGTCATTGTCAAACGTCTTTGTCTCCTGTAGATGCTAAGCGGATGTCACGTTGTACGCTTCAACTTTATTTAATTCAGTCACATGTTAAAATCCGTTCAGCCATTTGGACTGTAGTACGTGCCAATGATATGGATATACAGACAAAAATGTATAATAAGTACATCATACGCTTTCTACACTCATAGCCCCACACTAGGGTTTTCTCCTGTGTCGTGGGTATCATGGACACACGAGACGTATACACAAACACCCAGACCCAAAACATGAATCTAAACTCATCATTCAGATACCAGTCTGGCCGGGCGTCGAACCCGGGACCCATTGTGCGTCAGACCGGTATGGCAACCGTTCAGCCACGCGGGTCGTCGAACATACATACATACATACGTACATTCACATATTGATTCGCTCGGAAAACATTATTCTCCTAACGCAGTCAGGTAAAATAAAAGAGAAGACACTAGATTAACGTGAATGTCTAACTTACGATTTGTATAGGATTAAAAACTTAAACTCGAAAAGCTTAAACAAAAGATAGAATATGTCGGACCTGACACGTAGATAATCAGGTGAATAAAAAGTTAACATTGGACACCTGACAGCCCTAGACTAAGTACGTGTTCGAATGTACCTTTGTCATTATCAAACGCCTTTGTCCCCTGTAGATGCTAGGCAGATGTCACGATGTACGATTCAACTTTTTTTACTACAACGTGTGATTAATCAGTAGAGACCCGTAGATATTTAGGTGAATAAAAAGTTAAAATTAGACACCTAGCAGCCCTAGTCTAAGTACGTGCTTGAATTTACCTTTATCATTGTCAAACGCCTTTGTCCCCTGTAGATGCTAAGCGGATGTCGCGTTGTACGATTCAACTTTATTTAATTCAGTCACATGTTAAAATCCGTTCAGCCATTTGGACTGTAGTACGTGCCAATGATATGGATATACAGACAAAAATGTATAATAAGTACATCATATACGCTTTCTACACTCATAGCCCCACACTAGGGTTTTCTCCTGTGTCGTGGGTATCATGGACACACGAGACGTATACACAAACACCCAGACCCAAAACATGAATCTAAACTCATCATTCAGATACCAGTCTGGCCGGGCGTCGAAAACGGGACCCATTGTGCGTCAGACCGGTATGGCAACCGTTCAGCCACGCGGGTCGTCGAACATACATACGTTCACACATTGATACGCTCGGAAAACATTTTTCTCCTAACGCAGTGAGGTAAAAACAAAATAGTAGGCACTATATTAAAGAGAATGAGGTGTCTAACTTACGTTTTGTGTAGGATTAAAAACTTAAACGAGGAAAGCTTAAACAAAACATAGAACTTGTCAGACCTGACACGTAGATAATCAGGCGAATAAAAAGCTAAAACTAAACACCTAGTAGCTTTAGACTAAGTAGGTACGTGTTCGAATGTACCTTTGTCATTGTCAAACGCCTTTGTCCCCTGTAGATGCTAAGCGGACGTCACGATGTATGATTCAACTTTATTTAATACCAATGTGTAATTCAGTATACAATGCATTTCAGAACGCTTACTATCTTTCATACTAAGTTGTAGCACAGTTCATGATTCCACTACCGCTGCATCTACGGTATTTGTATAATTTGTTTTACAGTATACCTACCTACTAAGTTATTGTAGTAAAAAAATATTGTAACTGACAATTCGCAAGTGCCCCCGTAGGTAAATGTCCCTGTAGTTCTGGAATCAGAATAGGGCTACGGTATACCCCTGCCTGTCGTAAGAGGGGACAAAAAGGGAAATTCCGGTGTCCCGGAGTCCTCTTCGTAGCGCCGAGGACAGCCATTTTCAGAGCGGTAAGAATCTCACATAACATTTTGCTGTCCCCACCGCGTTGGGTACCTTTGTGTTGGTCTACCTTCGATAAAAAAGGCAATGCAAAATAAATACACTATACTTAATTTAATTAATTTATTAACAGTATGCGCATACAAAGTAGTACACAGAAGCTAGTGAGTGATAAATAAAATTTTGAACATGAAAGTCTTTATTACGATCTAATACAGCTTTATTTTTTTGTTTTCGAGGGGGAAACCTTCAAAAGGTACCCGACGCCGTGGGAGCGACGCAGGGTCATGTGGGATTTTTACCGCACTAAAACCCCCCCGGTGGCCGTCCTCGACGCTGAAAAGGAGGACTCCGGGATCTCGACACGACTTCAACCGGAATCCTTCGAGCGCGTTGCCCCATCGGGCTCCTCCCAGATGGGCGGCTGGGCCCGCCGCTCCGTCTAGTCTTTACGACGGTATGCGACCACACATACCGCCGTCCTTCCCGGGACGATCTAATAAGCTAGTGATTGATAAATAAAATACATTTGGTTATAAGTCTTTATTACGGTTGTCAGGTCGACGCCATATATTTAAAACCAAGGGGTGGAAAACAATCCTATCACATCCTCTGCAATCTTTACGGGAATGGCTGCTAGTTTTGAGATTACGTTCTGAAAAGTAAAAATAATATTCAATTATTTATTTGAAGTGATAAAAGGTCTTCGATTACTACGTTGGGATGATATAGGGGAGAGTATCACTGCGGTTACCATACCGGTATGAACCGCAATGGGTTCCGGGTTCGATGCCCGGCCAGACTGGTATCTGAATGATGAGTTTAGATTCATGTTCTGGGCCTGGGTGTTTGTGTATTCGTCTTGTGTGTGTCCATGGTACCCACGACACAGTTATATATAAACATTCAGTAATAAAGGCACGCCTGCAAATTTTTCAGTCTCCTATCTCGCTCGCGCAAATGTACATAACTGTCAATTATTAATTCTTTTTTTTTTTATATGTAGTGAGTGATGTAGATATTGACCACTATGTTACTAGAGAGTTGTTAAAAACCTCCCAAAGGTATGTTGAAACAGATGGTAGAACCATTGTAGTTCGACCGGGGAAGTACCACCGCCACACCTATTTCTAACGTGAAGCATTATTTTGCGTTTCGATGGAAGGGTGTGGTTGCCGGCACACGTTTATATGGAGTAGCAACGCATCTGTGATTGACTTCAGATAGAACCCATGTTCTATATGAAGTTGCTTACAGATGTCCATGGGCGGCAGTGACCACTCATTAACAGGTGGACTGCATGCTCGTTTGCTACCTCAATGAGATAAAAAAAAGCTCTTTTGCACATAGCCAGCACGGTAAACTACGACTTCAAATTCTTTTATTCTGAGAGATAACCCGTGCCCATAGAGGGCAAAAATGGTCTAACGACTAAGGTAGGAAGGAAGATAGTAGGCTTTTTTAAAATTTGTTTCTTAATTAATATTATTCTGTTATTATTTCTGTTCGTTATTTTTAATATACGTATAATTTATAAAAATTTAAACAAAATTATAACGGCCTTTCCGTTCGATTTATTCGAATATTTTTCTCCGTTTTGAATGGTCTAACGACTAAGGTAGGAAGGAAGATAGTAGGCTTTTTTAAAATTTGTTTCTTAATTAATATTATTCTGTTATAATTTCTGTTCGTTATTTTTAATATACGTATAATTTATAAAAATTTAAACAAAATTATAACGGCCTTTCCGTTCGATTTATTCGAATATTTTTCTCCGTTTTGACTTCGTGTTAGATGCGGCTTTTCTACTAATGGGGACACAATAGCTTGAAGCACTGCTGCGTTCTAGTTTCAACGTAGTACAGGAGAGACACTTATAAGGGCAGAGGGCAAAGAGCAGGACTCCCAAAGGAGCATTATATATTCGAAAATAAAAATTTATTTCTAACGTGAAGCATTCCTTGCGTTTCGATGGAAGGGTGTGGTTGCTGCACACTTTTATATGAGGCGACCGATTCTTTCTTTTTGGATAACTTAAAATCTTTGACGAAAAATTGATGAATTTGGAATTGTGTGGTTATTCATGCAAAACATCGACTTGTAGACAAAGTGGAACATCTGTGTAATATTTCATTTGTTTACCTATAATTCTTTATCGATTAATGTTAAAGTTCAGCTCACCTGATGGTAAGTGGTTATTGCCGCCCCTAGGCCGCATAATAGGAGTATAAGCAATAATTTAGAACAGGGGTTCTATTTGAATTCAATTACAGATGCGTTGCTATTCCTAAAAACTGAGATGATCGTATCATATGAAAGAGCCGGCAACCACACCTTCACCTCGTGCAAGAACTCCTTCACGCTTGTTAGATATCGCGGTAGTACTTCCCCGGTCGAACTACACTGTTTTGACCATTTCTACAATGTGGTGCTAATGCTCGAGAGCCGGCAAGCACACCCTTTCACCTCGCACAAGAACTGCTTCACGTTTGAATGTGTCGCGGTAGTACATCCTCGGTCGAACTACACTATTTTAACCATTTCTACCATGTGGTGCTAATGGTCTGGAGCCGGCAACCACGACCTTTCACCTCGCACAAGAACTGCTTCACGTTTGAATGTGTCGCGGTAGTACATCTTCGTTTGAACTACACTGTTTTATCCATTTCTACCATGTGGTGCCTAATTGTCTAGAGCCGACAACCACACCCTTTCACCTCGCACAAGAACTGCTTCACGCTTGATCGTGTCGCGGTGGTACGTCCCGAGTCGAACTACACTGTCTACCATGTGGTGCCTAATTATCTATTTACTATTAAAACTCACATTGCATTTAGGTGGTGTGGGTTTAGGTGCAGCAGCTGGGGCAGCTGGAGCACCTGGGGCAGGTGTGGCCGGCGCAGTCGGTGCAGGATTGGTAGAATTATCGCCGGCGCAAATAACAACTGCCGCCAGCATCACCACAACGAACAAAAACCTTAATTTCACCATATTTCAAGACTATTATTGCTACTAATTAGTTTTACCTTAATGACAATCTTATATACTCGTCTTAATAACCGTAACATTGACGTAATACAAATGTTTTAAAATGGGAAATGAGATGGTAATTTATTTCGGCAGCCAAAGACCGACTGCTTTCGATGTGAGCTGAATATTCATGGTAAGTGTTATTGAAATTACTCTACGCAGTGAGTAACGATTTTGAGTTAGTGTAAACATATTTTTCTAGTTGATTTTCACGCTAACTACGTACTATCTTGTTTGACGTGTGTTTGTTTTATGAATAGTTGGTTCATTTATTATGGAAATGTTTTTAAGTTGGATATACATTTGTTTTTAGGTGCAGAAAAATCTTTGTATTCATATCGACCGGGGAAATACCACCGCCACACCTATTTCCAGCGAGAAGCATTGTTGCTAGGGCTTGCAATCCGGAAAACCGGATCTTGTAATCCGGCGGATCCGGCCGGATTGTAAATGAGGCTGGATTGCAATCCCTAATTGTTGCGTGTCGTTGGAAGGGTGTGCCGGCAACCACACCCTTCCCGATGGAAGGAAGCAGTTCTTGAGTTTGGATAAACGCAAAAACAGCTTCACGCTAGAAATAGGTGTAGCGGTGGTACTTACTGTAAAATTGCATACATCATTCACTGTTTACAAATGGATCCAGAATTATCAGAAGTTGCGTATACTCTTACGGCTCCCGTGATATACCATATCATCAGTGAAATAACTCTTTATAGACTCGTTGGTAAGAGAGTTGTCGTCAACCCATTACTGTCCCACTGCTGGGCACTGTCTTCTCTCGGAATGAGAGAGTTTAGGCCATAGTCCACCGCGCTGGCCAAGTGCGAATTGGTGGACAGTGAAGAGAGTTGTAGTACCGATCGATTCGCGACAATATGCAGTATAATCTAATCAACCGAATGTGAAGCCCTCGGGTTGATTAGATTATTCTAAACTAATCTTATCCTCGTAGGAAAAGAAAGTGAAAAAAAAAAGAAATACGTGAGTCACTTCGATTAATTAAAAAGTACATTTACTTTGACTTAAAGGACTAGAGAACTTGCTTTAGAGACTACATACTATAGTCATTGCTTTTAATTAGTTGTATTAGATAGAAATACCGGCACTTCCGATGCTGTAACTCGCAATTGAATTTGTATTACATTAAGTTTTTTAATCAGAATTTGGTATCCAAAAAATGCACATTTGTAAGTACATTTTTGTATTTTTGTGATTGGTCGTCGTCAACCCATTATTGTCCCCCTGCTGGGCACGGGTCTTCTCTCGGAATGAGAGAGTTTTAGGCCTTAGTCCACCGCGCTGGCCAAGTGCGAATTGGTGGAGTATTTTTGTGATTATTATGTGAAAAATAAAGTCATGTGGCACGTGTAGATTCCATTTTCCGTCAGGTTAGTTGACCATGTCTGGGCTTGAAGCCTATATTTTTTTCATTAGTCTTGGGATCTCTTTCGGTACTTATACTATAAGTTTAAGAAAACTTCGTAACCGTGATCTAGCATTCCATATTAGTGGCGCCATCTTTTGTGGAGTAGCGAGAGTTGTTCAAAAACTACGTTTCGCGTACTCTGTGCTTAGTAGGAATTTAAAACGTTTCTTTCATTGATCATTGTTTACGTCATCGCCTATCATTGTAAATTATGACCAAAAAGGAAAGCGTACAATGTCTATGATAATTGAAATACTGTAGGTACCAAATAGCGATACATGATTATAATATCAACTGTTCAATTTTAATGTATTGTTAATGTATTTGGATTACTTTTAAAATTTATTGTTTCCTCTAGCATTGCGCCCTACCAGGGCATCACATATTTCTTGTAATGTATTATGCAATAAATAAATAATTTATGGACTAAAAATAAACAATGATTTTTCTGAGAAAACTTAATTAACTCGCACTTAGCACTGAAAGTATTGCTTAAATATTAAGTACCTAGAAGAAGGTTATTACAAATAATATAAAGAAACAAATTCAAACAAAAATATTTGCTGTTTTACATCTAGAATATTCCTATTAAGGGGCAAAGTGGAATTATTTCTAAAACCTGCTTCAAACAATAAGACAAAAGTTGTAATGTAAATAAAGGTATTACCATCTTTGCTTTGTTTCTCGGAAAATGTCTGTTTTGTAGTACTTTGTGTAATGTCTGTGAAAATTAACGAGCGTGAAGGAATTTTAGTCTTAGTTAAAGACGCACACAGTTTTGTGTAGTTTGCACCTGCTCGCATTATAAAACTATTGTTCATCTGTTAAGGCTCTGCATTTACAATCAAAATAAAATAATTTTCAAAAAAAAAAACGAGCACAAAAAAATCATAAGGAATTTAAATTCTTAATGTCATAATTTTAAATAACTGGGGTCAAAACATTTTTAATCAAAGGTAAAAGCAACGTAAAAGTGGAAGTTTAATTAATTGTCCCTTTAACAAAATAAAGACAAAACAACTCAGGTTTTTGTCGAATTATCTCAGTTGAGATCGTATTTGATCTGATGGTGGTGTAAGAAAAAATATTGTAACCAAAAACTCATAATTGTCGCCGTAGGCCTACACAAACTCGAGACATTTAACTTCAGAAAGAATGATGTCAACACAAAATTGTGATAATTAAATATATAGATTTAGAAGTACACCTATTGACTTTTGAGGAAATGACGACATTTTTTCTTTTTATTTAGCTGTTTTTTTATTTAGATGGTAATGAAATGAAAATAGTTGGTAATAAAAATTAAAAAAAAAGAAAATAAAAGACCATTTTTTGGATGCTTTTATCTACATTTTGACTAAATACGTCCTTAAATGCTTTAAAAAAACTACGCCTTAAAATGAAATGTACCGATCCAACTGGAAATCATTGTTTGTTTTGTACAAAAAGTGTTTAATTGTATGTATTATTTGTATGCCAAGTATGCCATAGATGCTTTCAAAAATTTACGCATTTAAAATATAATGTATTTAACATTGCCTATTTCGCATAAAAATGCATTGAAATTGAATGCATTGGAATATGATGTCATACATATCCTTATTTCCATTGTAAAAACTATTGAAGTTATACATGTAAAGCACTCGCCTTAACTGCAAGTACAGCGTATTTAGCACTAACTTGAAGTGTATTCGGTTCGTTAAGCTGGCGCTCTGCAAAAACAATTGTTCAGCACAATAGTTAATTGAAAACTCTAAAAAATCGTCACATTTTAATTGTGAATTGGTAATACTGTCTATTCAGTAAGTTTTAGATGTAAAGTATTCGCCTTAACTGTAAGTACAGCGTATTTAGCGCTAACTTGAAGTGTATTTAGTTTGTTAAGCTGGCGCTCTGCAAAAACAATTGTTAATAGAAAACTGAAAAAATGGTCACACTGTAGCAGCATTTTAATTGTGAATTGCTAATTCTGTCCATTCAGTTAAGTTTCATATGTAAAGCATTCGCCTTAACTGTAAGTGCTGTACTTACAGTATTTAGCGCTAACTTGAATTGTATTCAGTTCGTTAAGCTGGTGCTCTGCAAAAACAATTGTTCAGCACAATAGTTAATAGAAAATTTAAAAAAATGGTCGCACTGTAGCAGCATTTTAATTGTGAATTAGAAACTCTGTCTGTTCAGTTAAGGCTACAGCTTACAGCACAGTTACGGCTTACTACTGGTAGATGAATGGCATTTTATCATTTTCCAATCAATTGATTAAACATTTATTTATTTACTACAATTAAAGCGATATAAAAAGATAATCAATTACATTAACTGTAGACACCGCATTTATACTTCACCCTCACAAAACGTCAAACGATAAAATTTCCGAACGTTCATCCGCAAACAGATCGCACTTAGGGTATGCATCCAGAAGAGCATATTATTTTAAAGAAATAAAAAAAATATTATAACTATTTCATTCCTACCCTACTATTACCCTACTACTACTATTACCCTTTTTAAAATATAATGGCGAGTACATAATATAAATATATTATTTTGCACAAAAATGCATTTTATTACTTTGCGCTAACTTAGTGTATTCAGTTCGTTAAGCTGGCGCTCTGCATGGAAAACAATTGTTCAGCACAATAGTTATTAGAAATCTTTAAAAGAAAGAAATCGTCACTGTAGCAGCATTTTAACATAACTGTGAATTGTTAATTCTGTCTATTCTGTTAAGGTTAAGTTACTTCAATCTTTTCTAAGGTGAAGGGATTTTTATCATTTTAATTAAAAGATTAAAATATTATTGTCATTTCCAATTTTTATCATATGATGACTGCAAACAAATTCTCTGTTGTTTCATTCAATCATTTTTTTCCGTTTTGACTTGTTTCATGCATCTCTTCAACCATTGGGGCGTGACCCGTGCCCAGCATTGGGACAATAATGGGTTGTACCCATTATTGTCCCAATGCTGGGCACGGGTCTTCTCTCAGAATGAGAGAGTTTTAGGCCATTGTCCACCGCGCTGGCCAAGTGCGAATTGGTGGACTTCTCACACTTCTTAGAGCTTTTTTTTTTAAAGAACTCTCGGGTGGGTAGATTTCATCACGATGTTATTCTTCACCGAAAAGCAGTGATAATTAATTTCTAATACGCACAATCGTACTTCCACATCTTCAACCATGGGGTAGCAGTTTCGTAGCATACTAAGTATATCAATACTACCAGTATTCTCATTGAATGTTAGAAAACTGCAACCAAAATACGTCTTGTATTTTGGTTCAAGAGATCAATCCATCAGCACTTTGAGGTAAACTAAATACTATAGAAGGATAATATAGGTAAATGACGAAACTCCCACTAGTCTTCTGCATTCTGAATGCAGCGGTTTACCGCTGTCATTTGTACGTCATCACTTCATCTGCTCAAAACAAAATCCATCTTACAATATTTCATGCAAAAAATATGACCTTTATATTCATGACCTTTGTATTCATTCGTCTTTTGTGAAGTCTAAACGTTTCAAAAGGAAAATAATGGCTCTAATTGATTGCTACGTAAACTGTAACGAAAGTATAAAACCGATGGTTGTGTATTGCATACTTAGACGTACGTATTCATTCACCTTTTGATTTATTTTTTTATCTCACTGAAGTTGCAAATGAGCAAGCAGTCCACCTGATGGTAAGTGGTCACTGCCGTTCATGGACATCTGTAATCAACTTCATACAGAACATGGGTTCCATCTGAAGTCAATCACAGATGCGTTGCTACTCCCGAGGACTATGATGGTCGCCTCATGTGAAAGTATGCCGCAACCACACTGCTATCGAAACGCAAAATGCTTCACGCTAGAAATAGGTGTGGCGATGGTACATCCCCGGTAGAACTTCACTTTCTACCACCTTGAAATAAACGTTTTAAATAAGAAAAAACTATCCTTTATAATCCATGATTAAAATTCATACCTCCAAATATATTTCACCGTGAGGTCACGAATACCAATGGTGTAATATTTCATGCTTTTCCGTCGAATTTGATTTTCGTCTTTGGCTCATATCCGCGAACGATTTGAATACGGAATGAATACGTGACTCTAGTGAAAGGGAATTTGAATATGTCGTTCGTTTATTACTTTATTGTTCTCGTACATTGTGCTCCGTCGGAATTTCGCGTCGGTATTTATCACGCTATGCGCTTTTTAATTCTTTGTATTAAGTACGTGGTGCTATTGAGGTCTTTGTTATGAAATGAGTGTGAGGATCCGTAAAATTTTAAAAGTGAGTTATAAATAATAATAAGTCAGAATCCTCTGCGGTTCTCTGTAGGCAATCAAAGATTGAGATGGAGAACCAGCGTAGTTCGACCGGGAAGTCCCACCGCCACACCTATTTCTAGCGTGAAGCAGGCGTTTCGATGGAAGGGTGTGGTTGCCGGCACACTTTTATATGAGGCGACCATCATAGTCCTCAGGAGTAGCAACGTATCTGTGATTGACTTCAGATGGAACCCATGTTTGGTATGAAGTTGATTACAGATGAGTGGGAATGACCACTTACCAGCAGGTGGACTGCATGCACGTTTGCTACTTAAATCAGATAAAAAGCCATCAGGTGGACTGCATGTTCGTTTGCTACTTCAAACAAAAAACAATCTTTCAAAGTTTAAAGTTACAATTACATTGTTCTTTTGTTTATGAACTATAAATAATAGGTTGTCAGGAAGAGATCGCTGCCTAGCGATAAGACCGCCTATTGCATAACACAGATCTACTTTGTATGTTATTGTTATTTTTGTATGTGTTTATATTGTGCAATAAAGAGTATTCTATTCTATTCTATTCTATAATAGTTTTCTTCCACGATTTATACTACTTTCTACTCTATATCACGATATAGGTACAAATCGAAATAATAGACAAGATAAAACGCTTACAAGGACGGATGTAATATGACTGTAACACTAAGAATATTTACGGCTGTCATCTTGAGATATACGCTCATATACTATGTTACAAGACTTGTATGATATAGCGTTAGTTAGAGCCGATTGTAGGATCAATTTTACGAGTTTAGCCTGATCACTCGTTTATAGACGCCCTTAGAAAGTTAGTGGGCGTGTTTATGTGGGGCCATGAAATGAGCTGATAATTCGTCCAATAAAATGTAGCGAATTCATTGGTGTAGTATTTTTATTGTAATAATTATAGCAGTAGTAAATGAACAGTGATAAGAAGCGGCCACTTTAGTCTTTAGACATTGTTAATTAACGGCAGATAAGAATCCTACCTAAATTTCGCAAAAGATGAGTTGCTACCCCTGAATACTATTTTTTTATCTGATTGAAGTAGCAAACACACATGTAGTCCACCTGATGGTAAGTGGTAACTGCCACCCATGGACATCTGCAAGCAACTTCAAATAGAATAGGGGTTCTATCTGATATCAAATACAGATGCGTTGCTACTCCCGAGGACTATGAGCTGATGCTTCACTCTAGAAATAGGTGTGGCGGTGGTACTTCCCCAAACGAACCGCACTGGTTCTACCACCTTTAGAAGTCCAATCGCTCCAGATAAGTATATTTCCTTTACTGTAGGCTCCTAAACTATAGTACAGCAGACTTAACACTGCTGGTAAGATACAGAAATATGTATGATAATGATATCTACTCCCGAACTATAAATGGTCTCAAACCACTTTCGATCTAAATATATATTTTTTTACCTGTGATGACTTGATAGCAGTCGCAACATATACGGTTGATCTCGCGTATAACGTTATGTCAGGAGTAAGGTATATTTACGGCCAATGTCAGCTTGGTGTGATATACTACCTTACATAATATAACTTGTATGGGTATATGCCTTAATGGTTATTGCCTCTAATAAATTTCGTTGCAAGGATATAGTAAGATACATTAATTTCTAGGAGATGTAATTGCCCTTTAAACTATATTTTAAATATTTTTGAGACTACTTACAACAAGAAGGTTGGCACACATTAGATATGCGGTTTTTGATTTTTTTGCCAAAAATTCGTCTCCAAAGTTACAGGGAACGTGGTCACTTCGAAATATTGGCCAAAATAATTAAAAAAACCCATATCGAGAGCCACCGTTATATATTATATCCCTCATTTTAACCTGTACTCAATGTTCATGGACATGAATAAGACAGACGAACGGGGAAGTACCACCGCCACACCTATTTCTAGCGTGAAGTATTTCTTGCGTTTCGATGAAAGGGTGTGGGTGCCGGCACACTTTCACATGAGGCGACCATCATAGTCCTCGGGAGTAGCAACGCATCTGCGATTGACTTCAGATGGAAACCATGTTCTGTATGAAGTAGATTACAGATATCCATGGGCGGCAGTGGCCACTTACCATCAGGTGGACTGCATGTTCGTTTGCTACTTCAGTCAGATAAAAAAAAGATAACAATTATAAAAATATAGTCACATAATTACATCGATTTATGATCGTTTTTTTCATGGCCCAACTGCTTATCAAGCTTCTTTCTGATAATAAGGATGTGGTTTTACGGCGACTATGTTGGTCACGTAAGCAACTTCTGGGCATAATGTAGTTGTAATAAAATATCAGAATTTATGCACTGTGAATAGATACGGCATAGGCAATTTTCAAAATAGGTAATAAATTATAATTAAGTGAATATTAAATATTCTTGTCGACCCATTATTGTCCCACTGCTGGGTCTTCTCTCAGAATGAGAGTTTTAGGCCATAGTCCACCGCGCTGGCCAAGTGCGAATTGGTGGACTTCACACACCTCCGAGAACTATTTTTTATGTAAAACTCTCGGGTGTATTGGTTTCCTCACAATGTTTTCCTTTACCGAAAAGCAGTGATAATTAATTTCTAATACGCACATGAATCAGTGGTGCGTGTCTGATTTTGAACCTCGGTCCTCCCGATTTAGAGGGCAAGTTTCAAGCATTAGGCTATCACTGCTCTGAATATTTTGTTTTCGTAAATATCAATAAATAATAACAAATATTATATATCAATAAATAATTACAATTACAAAGTTGTTTTTTAACAGTAGCTTTTTTAATTAGGTAGGTATATTTGAATGCTTTCTAAAATAGTGTATCGCATTTTATAGCCTAAGCCTTCCTCATTCTGATAGAAAATCCGTTCCCAACAAGACAAGACAAGAAAAAGAAGAAGTTGCAGGTGGTAGAACCAGTGTAGTTCGACCGGGGAAGTACCACCGCCACACCTATTTCTAGTGTGAAGCATTTCTTGCGTTTCGACAGAAGGGTGTGGTAGCCGGGATACTTTTATATGCGGCGAACATCATAGTCCTCGGGAGTAGCAACGCATCCGTGATTGACTTCGGATAGAACCTATGTTCTATTTGATGCTTACAGATGTCCATGGGCGGCAGTGACCACTTACCACCAGGGGGACTGCATGCTCGTTTGCTACTTCAGTCAAATAAAAAAAAAGACAATTATGAATGAATGACGAAGAAAAAATATATCAAAACCAATTTCAAAGCGAATCGAAAGCGAATTTCGTTTGAATACACGCGCGTCTTATAATGATCATTCATAAAGAAATTTCAATATCTGAAGCTCAATTTGAAATTAAAATCTATAGGATATGATATCCTCTACCGTTTCATATACTCGTAAGTTGAGGTGGGTTCGTCTTTGTGTTTGTAACTTTAATATATACTGAAGTAGCAAACGAGCATGCAGTCCACCTGATAGTAAGTGGTCACTGTCGCTCATGGTCATCTGTAATCAACTTCATACAGAACAAGGGTTCTATCTGGGGTTAATCACGGATGCGTTGCTACTTCCGACTATGATGGTCGTTGTATAAAAGTGTGCCGGCAACTACACTCTTCCATCGAAACGTAAGAAATGCTTCACGCTAGAAATAGATGGCGGTGGTACTTCCCTGGTCGAACTACACTGGTTCTACCAACTTCAAACCGTTTCTTTACTTTTTATACAGACTCGCCGCACACGGTGAACGCTTCTAGCTTCTAATGGCAGCGTTTGTGGCCGCCGCGACGCCCGTGTGCGGCGACACTTATCGGTGGTAAACTTTGTTTGCTATTTATTTTTATTATATTTAATCTACTATCCACAAGATGTACAAATTATATGTACTATACGGCGTAAATGTCGTTATGCATTGAGATGTGATCTGGGTTGTGCGTGTGATATGGATCTGTATTTGATTTCAGATAGAACCTATGTTTATGTTCTAGATGAAGTTGCTTTCAGATGTCTATGGGCGGTAGTAAGTAGACTGGTAGACCAGTAGGTACCATCAGGTAGACTGCATGCTCGTTTGCTACTTCAATAAAATAAAAAAAAAATCAGATATGTGTCTGGCCGAGGTTCGAACTCGAAACCCATAGCGTATCAAATCAGTATGGTAAGCGCTCCGTCATTCGGGTCGTCAATAATAGTTCATTTCTTACTCATCACTACATAATATGAACCAAACTCGCTTCTCGCTGTCTGTTCCTACAAACGCCCAGACACACATACCGGTTAAACTTTTAACATCCCTCTTTATCAAGAGTTAATCAAAATGCAAAAGAATTAAATATTAAAAGGAAATCAAAGTCGAGCGCTTAACGTAGTCAAAATTACTTTGGCCTTTCAGTTCTGCACCATGAATATTACATATATCGCGATCGGCATAATACCTTGTTGATTTGTAGATTTTTATAGCTTTGATCTTATGTGGAGGATGTATGCAAAAACGAGAAAGTAATGTAAATGTATTTAATGAGAAACGTGAGTGAGATCATAAAAATAAACAATTTATGTTTTATAAGGTCTGTTTTATAAATAGGTCTTTTTTTATGTTTTCGAGGGGGAAACCTTCCAAAGGTACCCGACGCCGTGGGAGCGACGCAGGGTTATGTGGTATTTTTACCGCACTAAAACCCCCCCGGTGGCCGTCCTCGGCGCTGAAAAGGAGGACTTCGGGATCTCGAAACGACTTCAACCGGAATCCTCCGAGCGCGCTGCCCGATCGGGCTTCTCCCAGATGGGCGGCTGGGCCCACCGCTCCGTCTAGTATTTACGACGGTATGCGACCACACATACCGCCGTCCTTCCCGGGATTGCCTGACCGAACGGTTCGAGCTCCCACTCTAGCGGTCTGCAACCCCAGAAGCGCCTTTTAGTCGCCTCTTACGACAGGCAGGGGATACCGTAGCCCTATTCTGACCCCGAGGCTACAGGGACGTTATAAATAGGTCTATACAAATGAATATTATTGACGAATGTATCGCTGACGAAAAATCGCAAATTACACAGGAGAGGTAAGAAAAATTTATACAGACAGTTTTTTTTTATAATTTTTTAATTAATAAATTTCAAATAAGAAATATAGACCAAAAGCCCAATAACCACGATATGGTTTAAGAAAAGTTTTAATTTCTGAACCGTTTTTGTATTAAATTAATTCTTCAACTTTAAATTGATTTATTTTTAATTGCGCGGTACAGTACTACGTATTGCACTTGTAGTAATAATATATATATGTACATACACAGTAATTATAATTTTTGTTACTTTTTCATCACAAAATAATTTTAATACGTTAATTATGATTATGATTCTGCAACCCATGATTGTCCCACTGCTGAGTACGGGCCATCTCTCATAATGAGAAAGTTTTCGATCATGGTCGAAAATCAAACCGGCCAAGTGCTTATTCGTAGACTTCATACAGCTTAAAAACTGCTGGATTCAGATGGCTCAGGACCGGTCGAAGTGGCGCAGATTAGGAGAGGCCTATGTTCAGGCAGACTTTCAAAGGCTGATGGATGCATGGGTGAATACAACTTAAAAAACTTTTGTTTTTATAGAGAGAACAACGTGAGGAAACCTACAAAAGATATCCTCACGATGTTGTCGTGCACCATAAATCAGTGATAATTAATTTCTAATCATTACGCGCAATGTATTTGGAAATTCAGCCAGTATTAAATCAGACACTTGCCAATCTGCATTGAAATCGTAATGATCAAGCTCACGAAATGTCCAATAAATGTCTCTTTGACAGTATTTTAATCCACTAGGCCAAATGAGCATGTACTTGTATTCAATTGAACACCAAATGAGCCAGTGATTTGCGCCTTTGTGTCCAAATGGACCTACAAATCATGTTACAAAACTGGTAATTGTATCACTGGTTGTTAGTGACATAGTTTTAAATGAGGCGGCAAACTTTTGTATGATGCGACCATCATAGTCCTAGGGAGTAGTAACGCCGTCTCTGTAGTTCCGGGATCAGAATAGGGCTACGGTATCCCCTGTCTGTCGTAAGAGGCGACTAAAGAGGCTTCCGGGGTTGCAGGCGGCTACAGTGGGAGCTCGAACCGTTCGGTCAGGCGATCCCGGGAGGGACGGTGGTATGTGTGGTCGCATTCCGTTGTAAAGACTAGATGGAGCTGTGAGCCCAGCCGCCCATCTGGGAGGAGCCAGATGGGGTAACGCGCTCAGAGGATTCCGGTTGCGGTTGTTTCGAGATCCCGGAGTCCTCTTTTTACCGCCGAGGACGGCCACCGGGGGGTTTTAGTGCTGTAAAAATCCCACATAACCCTCCTTCGCTCCCATATCGTCGGGTACCTTTTGAAGGTTTCGCCCTCGACGACAAAATAAAGAGACATTTGGTTGCCGGCAAACTTTTATATAAGTAAGACAACCATCTTAATCCTCAGGAGTGTTTAGCCTTAGTCCAACGCATCTGTAGTCCAACGCATGATAGACTTCAGATAGAATCCATGTTCTATTTGAAGTTGCTCACAGATGTCCATGGGTAGCAGTGACCATTTACCATCAGGTGGATCGCATGCTACCGAACGCTAAAATGTAGCTTGGGAGTAGGTTCATGTAAAAGTGTACCACAACTGTACACGAAAATACAATACGTGATACAATCCAGGTACAAACGCTTTCGCTGCTCTGCCCGCTGAATTCAAAGAGTTACCTTTATATTCATTTAAACTCAGGCTTAAATCAAGGTTAATTGACAAAACGTTCTATTCCGTTAGTGAATATTTAAGCTGGTCTCATAATAATAAATGACTAACACATTACACTAATTGACAATGTAATGATACAATTCTAATAGGATATATTAATAGTAATGTATACGATTATATAATAATTATATAAAATTGAATATGACGACATGATTTTATGATCGAATTTATTATTATATTTGTAATTGACATTCTCTTTCTAATAAATACAATTAATTATTTTAATATTTGTATGTCATAATATGACTAGATACGATGGAAGTCTATTTTTATGTGAACCACCTCGATTGTACCCGTATCTAATGACAAATAAACGATTTGAATTTGAATTTGAATTCAACACTCATAGCCCCACACTAGGATTTTCTCCCGTGTCGTAGTTGCCATGCTCACACACAAGACGAATATCCGAAGACCCAGACCTAGAACATGAATCCAAACTCATTATTCAGATACCTGTCTGGCCGGGAATCGAACCCAGAACACACTGCGCGTCCGACCGGTATAGTAACCGCTCCGCCACGCGGGTCATCACAACCTACCACCAAAACCATGATGATACTCTCGTCAACCCATTATTGTCTCACTGCTGGGCACGGGTCTTCTCTCAGAATGAGAGAGTTTAGGCCATAGTCCACCGCGTTGGCCAAGTGCGAATTGGTGGACCATGATGATACTAGTCTAAATCATATGGTAGGTAAACCATTCACCCCAAAAATTTAAAGTAATCAAGTTTGAACATTCAAAATTTTCTCTCGCTTTAAACAAACATTACAATGTAGCAAGTACAACAAACTTTCTCAAAGTACATACAGAATGAGAATGCAATTTAGAATTACATGAAAATTTTCGCTTTGTTCTACAACGACACAAATTAAATTAAAGTTTCTGGCAATATATCATTCAGTTTTTGTAGAGTCCTTGCATTAATTAATTCATTATCAAAACAAAAGCCAATTTAATTCACTAAAATAATTATTTTAATTAAATACTGAATGTTACATTCATTGACTTTTGTGTTTTTGGCTTTGGTTGCAAAGGAAAGGGAGAAAAATTATTAAGGTGACGACTTTTGTAAATGAAATAGTTACGCTGGAGCGTTACGTTACACTATTAATGTTCATTTTTATCAATTTTATTTCCAAGATACGGGTTTGAAAGGGTTCGACTAACGCCGTACTATGTTCACGCCCATTTTTATCGTAAAGCAGTTCTTGCGTATCCCTGGAAAGATGTAGTTTAGTCTTCAAGGTGGTAGAACCAGTGTAGTTCGACCGGGGAAGTACCAGTGCCACACCTATTTCTTGCGTTTCGATAGTAGGATGTGGTTGCCGGCACACTTTCATATGAGGTGGCCATCATAGTCTTCGGGGGTAGCAACCCTGGTTACCTTATCGGTCTGACACGCAGTGGGTTTCGGGTTCGATTCCCGGCCAGACATGTATTTGGATGATGAGTTAAGAATCTTGTTCTGGGTTGCGTTTGTTTGTACCCACGACACTGGAGAATTCGTGGTTGCCGGCACACTTTTACATGAGGCGACCATCATAGTCCTCAGGAGTAGCAATGCATTTGTGTTTGACTTCAGATAGAACCCATGTTCTGTATGAAGTTGATTACAGATGTCCATGAGCGGCAGTGACCACTTACCATCAGGTGGGCTGCATGCTCGTTTGCTACTTCAGTCAAATAAAAAAAAAAGCATTTGGGTGAAAAAACCACGAACCATTGATTACATAAAACCTAATTTCCGAATAAAGTAGCGTCGTCTTTTGTATCTACAAACATATTATTCAATAAACAACATTTCTTCCAATTCTCAAAGTGTCAGTATTCTGAATGCGTGTTGATAAAAAACGGAATGGCGCCCGGTAATCCCGCGGTCCAACGAAGCGGGAACTTAACAAGGAACGGACAACGGTTATTCACTGTATTTTATATACGTATTTCTGTGTGCCGGGATGTTGTATTTTTTGTAATACAAATGTCTCAGACGTAGGCTCACGTATAAGTGTGGTGACTATTTTGTACAATATCACAAAAATTGTAATAAAGATGATTTGAAGTAGCAAACGAGCATGTAGTCAACCTGCTGGTAAGTGGTCACTGCCGCCCATGGACATCTGTAATTAATACATACAGAACATGGGTTCCATCTGAAGTCAATCACAGATGCGTTGCTACTCCTGAGTACTAAGATGGTCGCCTCATATAAAAGTGTGCCGGCAACCACACCCACCTATCGAAATGCAAGAAATGCTTCACGCTCGAAATAGGTGTGGCGGTGGTACTTCCCCGGGCGAACTACACTGGTTTTACCATTTATTTGTGTGGTGTCTATTTTGTATAAATAAAAATGATCTGAAGTAGCAAATGTTGTCCATCTGATAGGAAGAGAAAACTGTCGCCCACGGACATTCTCGTAAACAACTTCTTAAGATAAGTTCTATCTGAAATCGTAATCGTACATGCTTATGATTTCAGATAGAACTTATCTTAAGAAGTAATCGTACATGCTTTGCTACTCTGAGGGGCTTAGATGATCGCTTCGTATGAAAGTAAGCCGGCTTTGCTCGAACCGTTCTGTCCGGCAATCCCGGGAAGGACGGCGGTATGTGTGGTCGCATACCGTCGTAAAGACTAGACGGAGCGGTGGGCCCAGCCGCCCATCTGGGAGAAGCCCGATGGGTCTACGCGCTCGGAGGATTCCGGTTGAAGTCGTTTCGAGATCCCGGAGTCCTCCTTTTCAGCGCCGAGGATGGCCACCGGGGGGGGTTTTAGTGCGGTAAAAATCCCACATAACCCTGCGTCGCTCCCACGGCGTCGGGTACCTTTTGAAGGTTTCCCCCTCGAAAACAAAAAAAAAAAAAGGCACACCCTTCATTGGAAACGCAAGAGCTATAATTATCACACCAGAAATAAGAGAGAGAGATGAGGTTCCATCCACATTAACTAGATTCGTGGCGGTGCTCCACGATTCGGTTTGCACGCTAGTTTTTGCCATGGACGTGGGGCTCTTCAAGAAAGGTGCGAAAAGAGCTCCCTTTTAAAGCCGGCGATACATTAGCGACTCCTCTGATAGTGCAAGTGTCCACAGACAACGCTGACTACTTTCCATGTGGTAGCCCGTTTGCCTTATCGTCAAGTTAAATATAAAAAGGTACCTCGGAAGAACCACACTTACACCATGTTTTTGCAGCTCTTTTACGCAAAATCTTCAGATTTTTTTTATTTTTTATTATTATTTATTTTTATTTAAAAAACGCTTTCTACACTCATAACTCCACACTAGGATTCCCTCCTGTGTCATGGGTACCACGCACACACACAAGATGAATACACAAACACCCAGACCCAGAACAAAAATCTAAATTTATTATTCAAATACCTGTCTGGCCGGAAATCGAACCCGGGACCCATTGTGCGTCAGACCAATACGGTAACCGCTCCGCCACGCGGGTCGTCAAAGCGGTTCTGATTGAAAACGAGTAGCACACATATAATTTATAACCTGGATTAAAATGTAGGCCAGTATAGCGAGGTAAATATGAACCAAGCGGATAGAGCAAAAAGAGTGTAGTACATAATAAGTATGAAACGAGGTGACATGAGTACCTAATCGAGAGATAAGTAGCCACCGTCTCTCATAGACCACCTTGCGTCTTTTAAAAGTTTTATAAATATTAATGATCAATAATCGATTTGATTATCATTAATCACTGCATAAGTATACATATGAGAAAATGTTGTAAATGTATTTTTTTAGTCCAGTTGCTCGAATAAATAAATAATAATTATTATTAGGCTATCAAGCTTGAAGGCTATGGAATTGTACTTTTCCTTAGGGGTTCCGACCGCAGCTAAGAGTCCTATCCTATTTGGAATCGATAACCACGCGCAGGAGAAACCATTTATGCCTTAAGAAACACATAAAAAGGTTTACGATGACGTCAAAACGCAAGACATATGTCACTTGTACGAAATCTGAAAAATATTTCTGTTTATTCAATACCCCTTGAAGGCTCTTGTAAAATTCTTTTCTGAACTCGTGATTTAGTATCGCCAAACTTTCTACAATAATGCATTACAACTACCCATTGTGTGGAAAATAAATGTCGAACGCTTTTACGTTTTCTTTTATTTACAATACAAAAATGTTTTATAAGCCACGGAATATAAGGGACTTGCTTCACAGCTTGCTTCACCGTGGTAGAACCAGTAAAGTTCACCCGGAGAGGTACCACCGCCATACCTATTTCTAGCGTGAAGCAGTTCTTGCGTTTCGATAGGGTGTGGTTGCCGGTATACTTTTATATGAGGTGACTATCTTCGGGAGTAGCAACGCGTCTGTGATTGACTTCAGATGGAACCCATGTTCTATTTGAAGTGGCTTACAGATGTCGCAGGGCGGCAGTGACCACTTACCATCAGGTGGACTGCATGTTCGTTTGCTACGAGTCTCGCGAGTTTCCACCATAAGCGGTCAACCATCAAATTCTGAACCTTGCTGAACATTAGCAAGGTTTAGAGATCTTTAGCTGATTTACAAGCTTAATTTTGTACATCAGCTAAAGGTAAGAAGATTGTACCAACAATTACGTTAAGTCCATGGAATCCAGTTGCTATAAAAAAGTTGATCCATAAATTCTGTTTAGCTGATTTACAAGCTTAATTTTGTAAATCAGCTAATGGTCAACACAAGCTACGTATCTATATATAAGATGATTTCTATTTTAAATCTCAATGTTATTCTTTACATCAGTTTGTATGTCTATAACAACCACGTCAGAGAAAAAATACTGACATAATACTACAGTACTTCGTAAAATGACACTAGCGTTCAACCCATTATTGTCCCACTGCTGGCCACGAGTCTCAGAATCAGAGAGTTTTAGGCCATAGTCCACCGCGCTGGCCAAGTGCGAATTGGTTAAAAAATGTCATTTTTCTTAACTTTGACTTAAAGTAATCTACCACATGATTTATTTCCTTTATTTCTGCAATTATCGTCCATAATATTCTTATTCTCGTTAATCGCTTCTCTCTTCTCTCTGTCAGTCTATAGAGGGACTAGCGCGAGAAGTAACTATTGAACAGACAAACATAAATAATATATTTCATCCCTGAAAGGTTTTTTATGGGCACTAGAGATGATTTTTGTAAATGTTTCGAGACGCGGGGCCATTTAATGGGCCTGTCTGAGGTCGAATGGGTGTCTCTTGAAATGTTTGCGTAAAACATTAACCTTGCTTTTTTATAAGGATTCGCGCGTGCCTTAATGTACCAATTCCATTCTCCAAAAATATTGGGTTTCCTAAAAATAGACTGAATTCTCGATAACAGTACATCTACAAATGTACGGCTTTCTGATTAGGTTTTCTGATTCGTTTTTGGTGATCGAAAATCTGAATAGGATTCTCATACAAAATCTTTAACAAGGCGTAATCTTATATGCACTACAATTTACTTCTCAGGGGTCCAAAGACATATGTAGCTGAAATAAGAAATAAGATAATCTGGACTAATTTCGCGTGTTCATGAATAGCAGTGGCCTATTACCATATGAACTATCAACGAGCGTGAGTAAAATCATTCCAGTGATTAGAACTGGAGTTAATGTGTGTACTGCGTAAACTTCAGGCAATCTCCGCTGAACGTCAATACTTTGAACATAATTATAATATCAATAATTAGTAAGATAAGTAATAGAGATCAAAGGCATCCTAAGAACTTTAACAGAAGAGATGGTTTTAGTTTAGCGCAAACGTGGAACCCAGTGATATATGTAAATCACAAATTAGATAAGTAGATAGATAGTATTGTGTCGTGATATGGTATTTAAAAAAGAAAATGAACTACTTAGATGTAGGGTAGATGAGTTAAACCACGACTAGTGCTTGTTTTCGAATTAGCCCTGCCACCGCAGTTTCGCCGTGACCACGATCGATGTTATTGGATCAAGAAATCGGTAAAAAAATGATAACCTCATATCGTGAACACCCTTTACATATTAAAATGATAACATTAACATTAGTCTAAAATCATAAATATAAATTTAATTATTATTATTCTGAATAGGAACATGTCCGCCAATTCGCACTGTCCACCAATTCGCACTTGGCCAGCACGGTGGACTATGGCCTATAACTCTCTCATTCCAAGAGAAGACCCGTGCCCAGCAGTGGGACAATAATGGGTTGACGACGAATATGAACAAAGGAGTGAATGATTTAAGATAAGTTTAATATGAACAAAAATAAATAAAATTAAAATTATTAATAAAAAATATACCAAAAACGATCCAATAATTGATGCGTTAATTGATATTTTGCAAATTCGATTTTAGTTACCTAAAATATAGACGAGGTTTTCATTGACAGATGATATGTTTGACAGACAGCACAGCGCGCAAAGCCGGATTTAATATTTAATACGCAACGAGATTTTTATGGGTCTATATCTCTTTTTATCTTTCTATCTATCTATCTATCTATCTATCTATCTATGTATCTTCTATCTATCTTTTTTATTAAGTTATATTTTATTGCTCTCCTGCGTCAGAAATAGGATAATGATTTTTGAACCTATCTGTGTTTGTATTTTTTGGCACATGCAACAGCTCAAACAGCTTGAGAGATTGTATCATATGTCATATCATTAGAACAGCTTCTGTTGTAAGAGGTATAGACGGAAAAAGCGTTCAGGAGAGGCGATAATTTTATTATCATAAAAACATGGTTTTCCAATGTCTCACTGCTAGGTTTTCCCTCAGGTCCCTGTAGTTCCGGGATTAGAAGTTATTAGGGCTACTGCTTCCCCTGCCTGTCGTAAGAGGCGATGAAAGGAGTTTCCGGGGTTATGGGCGGCTAGAGTGGGAGCTCGAACCGTTCGGTCAGGCGACTCAGGGAAGGAAGGCGGTATGTGTGGTCGCATACCGCTGTAAAGACTAGAGCGGTGGGCCCAGTGGCCCATCTGGGAGAAACCCGATGAGGCAACGCGCTTAGAGGATTCCGGTTGCGTTCCTTTGGAGACCCGGAGTCCTCTTTCTAGGGCCGAGGACGACTACCGGGGGAGATTTAGTGCGGTAAAATCTCACATAACCTTGCCACTCCCACGACGTCGGGTACCCTTTGAAGGTACTGTCACACCTATTTCTGCCCTGTACGTACAATGCTAAACATTAAGATACATTGTAATATCTTTACAATAATTAAACAATTCACACTTTCAACGAAATTCCCTAACACGGCGCAACATGATTTAATAAAAATAACTTTCCCTACTTTAGCAAGTTAATTCCGGAACAATTACAAACTTTACACAATAACAGTCCTCCCAATTCCCGGGATGGGTTTTAAAAATATTTTTACGTACACCAGAAGGCAATTTAACGAGTTGGGCACACATTTGTGTTCTTGTAATTTCAAAATGAAATGGGTTTGCTTTGTAGGTGTGTTAAAAGGTGTAAGGCATAAACGCCTTGTTTAATTCTAAGGGGAACTAATGTTATTACGACTAAATTTAACTCATGTCTTATTTGAAACTATTAACAACATCCATATGAAAATTGACTTCGACTAACAATAAGTGGGAGGCTTTTGTACGTGTCTCTTTATATGTGTGTGTTATATATGTATAGTGCTTAGTGTATAGTAAGCGTAAACGTCAAGCGTGTGTGCGCGGGCCTGTGTGTATGCGTGTATGTTTGTGCATATGTGTGCAAGTGTGGGTGGGTTATATTATTGATATAAAAATGTTTTTGTTATAAGGCAAAAGTAGCAAGCGATTGATTGAAACAGTGATAGCCTAGTGCAGAGCAGTGATAGCCTAGTTGTTGAAACTTGCCCTCGATCCGGAGGTCTGAAGTTCAAATGAGGTACGCACCACTGATTTTTCTAAAAAATATGTGCGTATTAGTTAATTATCACTGCTTTTCGGAGAAGGAAAACATCGCGAGGAAACCTACACTCACGAGAGATCTTCTTTTTTTTTTAAAAAGAAAGTTCTCGGAGGTGTGTGAAGTCCACCAATTCGCTCTTGGTCAGCGCGGTGGACTATGGCCTATAACTCTCTCATTCTGAGAGATGGCCTGTGCCCAGCAGTGGGATAATAATGGGTTGACGAGACGAAATGCAACCCACGCCGAAAGAATGTCTGAAAACATGGACGGCGGAGGTTCTATCTGAAGTCAATTACAGATGCTCTGTCACTTCTCAGGATTAAAATCGTAACATCACATGAAGATCGTGCAGCCATTGATGTTTTCGAATCATGTATCTTATCAAGAATAAAATATAGTAAAATAAAACCCACAAACCTCACTCCGAAAGATCTGTGACTCTTCCACGTAGTTAACATCAAAAGCATCACAGAGCACTATAAAAAGGTCAATTTAATAAGATACACACTACAGTAGTAATTTGTTCGTCCTCGTAAAATACTGTGTCCACGAATAAAGGCCTCTTTGTACTAAAAACAAAAGATACGTAATAAACATTAACGAATCCATTCAAAGGCGAGAGCAGGAAGAAATTTGGGGCAAAGAATGGACCAGATTTATTTTCCGGGAGAATTTTTCGTCAGAATTTTCGCTTTGAAAAAACGGACGTGCGAAGTCATATTTTTGTGGGCAATTGTCGGAAGTCCATTGTTCTCCAATTATTTAATAAGTTTCTACTTGCGTCTATACGTTGTTCATAACTTTTGTGGCAAATCAAGGAAGATTTTGAAACTAATCTTTTAAAAACGTCCCTGTCACCCTCCTTTCCATGGTTATGTATAAATACTAACTGACCCGACAAAGTTGTTTGGTGGTGCCAACCCATTATTGTCCCACTGCTGGGCACGGGTCTTCTCTCAGAATGAGAGAGTTTTAGGCCATAGCCCTCCGCGCTGGCCAAGTGCGAATTGGTGGACTTCGCACACCTCCGAGAACTTTTTTTTAAAAGAACTCTCGGGTGTGCAGGTTTCCTCGGGGTGTTTTCCTTCACCGGAAAGCGGTGATAATTAATTTCTAATACGCACATAGTTTAGAAAAATCAGTGGTGCGTGCCTGGGTTTGAACCTCGGACCTCTCGATTGAGAGGGCACGTTTCAAACATTAGGCTATCCCTGCTCTCTTGTCTCAACATTGTTTTGCCAGATAAAAATTAAAAAAAATGTTAGGGGTGGATAATCCTTATCACTAAGGGGTATGAAAAATAGATGTTAGCCGATTCTCAGACCTACTCATTATGCTCAAAAAAATTTATGAGTATCGGTCAAGCCGTTTCAGAGGAGTACAGGAACAAACATTGTGACACGAGAATTTTATATATATATATATATATAATTAAGTGCTTAATTCTATTCCTTATCTTTAAGGAGGCAGATCCATAGTCACGCTTTTTTTTGACTAATATAAACAGTTCTAAGCGCTGTTCTAGATTGAAGAGGTGAAAACCTACTTATGCAAGGCATTCCAGTTTAGTCTTCAGAGAAAGCAACGCGTTTATAGAGGGCCTCTGGTAGGACTCTTAATCGTAGGTTATCTTAATCGGGGTTGATTACAAATAACCATGAATGATAATGAACAGGTACTCTTTTTTTTTTGTTTTCGAGGGGACACTTTCAAACAGCACCCGACGCCGTGGGAGCGTTATGTGGGATATTTACTGCAATAAAACCCCTCCCTGTGGCCGTACTTGGCGCTACAATGGACTCTGGGATCTCCAAAGGAGCGCAACCGGAATTCTCTGAGTAGGAAGACGGAAACCCATTTTAGTCGCCTCTTACACCAGGCAGGGGATACCGTAGCTCTATTGTAAATCCGGAACTACAGGGAGAAATGTACGGCTACTTACCATCAGGCAAGCTGTATGTTCTAGTACTACTTCAGTAATATAGGAAAAAAGCTCACAGAGACAAAATGTGTACTTCGTAGCTTTCAAGCAATTTTAAGTTGTCGTTGACCCATTATTGTCCCACTGGGCACGGATTGTTTCCAGAATAAGAGTCTTACGCCATAGTGTACCGTACTGGTCAAGTCCAAATTGGTGGACTTCACACACCTTCTGAATCTTATTTTTAAAAGATTTCTTATAGGTGTAGGTTTCCTTTTCTTTCACTGTAAAGCAGTAATAACTAATTTCTAATAAGCACATAATTTTAGAAAAATCTGTTGTGTGTGTCTGGGAATTGAACCTCCGGCTTCTTGATCAGGAGGGCAAGATGTAGCCATTAGGTTATCACTGTCATTAGGTTTGTCAAGATTGCGGGCACGATTCGGGGATTCCCCATAGCACACGCACACTGCAGTCTCAGCGGCAGATCGTCGTCCAATAAGTTGGAGTAGACCTTTCTCTGGTGACCGTCGTTGCGGGGATGGATCAGAGCAGAGAGGTCTGGAACGGCATAATTGACTTCTGCAACGACGTGTAGTATTTAGACGACATTTCGTCGTAAAGACCAGAAGTTGCGATGAGCGTATCAGCTCACCAGGGAAGAGCTCGAAAGGGATATCACTCTCGGAGGTCTCCGGTTGTGTTCCATTATAGATCACGGAGGCCTCCATGCAGCGCTGAGGACGACCACCGGTGGTATTTTAGTGCGGTAAAATCCACATAACCCTGCGTCGCTTTCACGGCATAAGGTATCTTGTAAAGATTTCCAACTCAACAACAAAAATAAAATTATCACTGCTATAGTATGCTATGTCACGTTAATCTATAAGTAATAAGCATTTTCCCTTCCAGTACGTATTCTTTCAAATAGAACCATCGACTGAAAATTACGTTACTCCTATGATGCGTCACGCCCAGTGTATTTTCCTTCAAGGACATCGCAAATACTAGGATACTTTGCATGAAACAACGATATACCTCAACGAATGTCTCAAACAATAAGACAGATGCCTTTCATAGACCAAAAACGAAAGACAACATCATAAAATTGTCTTGTAGCGTAACTTGTATGAGTACCTTTAAACGCTATATTTCGTGAATGCGAATGTAAGATTTTTATGTGATGTTTGCCATAACGACTCCCGACTGCATTTTAATTCCTTTTCCAAGCGTTTACTATCGTACAACATTGTGACAAACCATTAGACATACTTTGTACTGATTTTGTGTAAAATAATACAACCTTTTTTGTCCTCACAACTATTTTCGCTTAATAATAGCACTACTAACTGTCGCCGCTCACAGGCCATTTGCGGCGGCACAAACGCTGCCATTGACATATTTCCTATAGTTTTTATACATTTTTTATAGACTCGCTGCAGACGGTGAACGCTTCTAATGGTGGCGTTTGTGGCTGTCGCGAGTGGTCCATGTGCGGCGACACTAAATGCTCCAGTATTCTGGTCAAAGGGTATGTAAAGTAGTAATGAGGCGTACCAACTTAGTTCTCAGGAATAGTAATGAATATATGACTATCGATGAGGCTCTAATTCTACTGAATTAATATCAGATGTCTATGGGCAGCGGTGAACATTTACCATGAGAAGGATTGCATGGTCTTAGGAGCAGCAGAGTGGAAAAAATGAAAAATATTAGGCACCTTTACTCATTGCAACCGTTTTTGTACGTAACTTGTAAAAGTTTTTCTGTTTATGTGATACTAGCTGACCCGGCGAATTTTGTTCCACGTAAAAGTCAGTAATCCAAAATTATCAGTTTTTCATAAAAACCTTCCTCTTGAATCATTCTACTATTAAAAAACTGCATTAAAATCCGTAGCGTAGTTTTAAAGATAAGCATACATAGGGACAGAAGCGAGAAGCGACTTCTTTTATACTATGTAGTGATACTTGCCTTTCTGTGTGTTTTTGGTTGTATCTACCATTTTTTGTCTCAGTCACCAACGTACAAATGGCACACGGCGCTAACCTACAACCGCTATGCAATTTCCCTCCTTGAATCATTTTCCTTATACCATTTCCTTGTTTTTATCCCATTTCCTTATATCATCTGAATTGCGTACATTTTTCCCCGTTATTTATACACTAGCGACGGCTGAAGATTACGCTTTTTTAGGCACACAAACACAATGCATCTTTGAAGCATACAGAATATTCTATAATTTTATGTGAATTTTAGAGAAGTTTGTATTTTACAGTGTTAAGGAAAAGATAGATTTAATGCAGAATCACACGAAAAGGACTAAATCGGTTATCAATTTGTGTCCTCTGTCATCCGACTTCATATAACTATTTTAAAAAATAAAAAATTCATCATTATCATAAAAAAATATCATAAAAAATTTTTAAACACAAAATACACTCTTTTTACCCCACTAAAACGCCTCGGTGGCCGTCTTCAACGCTAAAAAGAGGACTCCGGGATTTCCAAAAGAACGCAACCGGAGTCCACTTAACGCGTTGCGCCATCGGGCTCCTCCCAGGTGAGCAGCTGGGCCCACCACTCCGTCTGGTCTTTACGACGGTGTGCAACCACGCATCCACGTTAGAGCTCCACTCTAGCCACCTGTAACCCCGGAAGCCCTTCTTGGTCGCCACTTACGATAGGCAGAGGATACCGTACACTACGTCCACTACAGTATTTGAGTCCGCTGCGCACAGGAAAGTATAAATAAGTGCGATCTTAGTACTTAGATTTTTGAACTCCTTACAATTTCGCAAAAAAAACCTAGTTTTAAATGCTTTGTTAACAATATGATTGATATGGATGTTAAAGCCTAACTTACTATCCAGAATAATTCCCAGATCACGATTAACGTCAATCTCTTCTAGTGGTACGCCGTTTATGTGATAAATAAAGATTTTGAGGAACACTTTTGAACATTAAGATCCATACAATTTAGCTGGCACCCATGTTCTATTTGAAGTTGCTTACAAGAAGATGTCCCTGAGCGACAGTGACCACTTACCATCAGATCAACTGTACGCTCGTTTACTAAGTGTTCTATTAAAAGCACCACTATTGTGTTACTGAATTGTATTTTAAGTCAATACAAATAGTTGCCTTTTAAGCTATTGTATAACTTTTATCGCGGGTTTGAGCGCGGCGACCGAATCAAGAAATTCCGTAACGAAAAAACCTAACACCCCCCACTTCGCCTACCATGTAGTGCGGCCGAGCGTTCGCTTAACGTCGTATATGGTACGACATTACGAAGCTCGCATAGATCGGGACGAGCTGCTCAGAAATCGGACGAATATGTAAGCAGCTGTTTATGAGAAAGTATATAGTATCAAAAAAAAGATTGAATTAATATCAAATAAAAAAAGACTGCATAAATAATTATAATTGCATAAGTTGATAAAAAATGCTATGCAATAGCTTTACCACGGCAGACCCCGAGTGCCGCACGTTTTTTTCTTTTTTATATGTTTTAGAACGTCTGATATTTTCTCTATTCTATAGTATAACGAAGGCTAATATAAATGCAAATTCACGGTCCTCAGGTACCAACTACCTAACCTTTGTTAAAACTAGTCAAATTACTCAAGTTCCAGTGCCCAACTTTGTCGCTCTAAACATTACACTACATATACTCGTATTTATTCCACGTTAGATTTTTCCTTCGACTTTGCCCGCTTCGGTCACTTCTATAACTGTAATGGGTATCATATATGTACTATAATACAAATAATCCATACTAATATTATAAATGTGAAAGTCTGTTTGTTTGTTTCTCTTCCACGTCACCACATAGCTATCATATGATATGGTTTATAAACTAGGAGATAGGAGGGCGGAGAGTGACGTAGGCAACTTTTCACCGCGCTCTCTCATTCCCATGAGAATATCGATGTTTTATTAGTTGATACATATTTAGTAGTTCCAGACGTTGTTAGGAGATAACGTCAGTAAAATTACTTTGAAAGTTCTGAATCACGCTATCAAATGCTAATGTTAATTCGATAGGAGGGCGGAGAGTGACGTAGGCTACTTTTCACCGCACTCTCTCATTCCCATGAGAATATCGATTTTTTATTAGTTGATACATATTTAGTAGTTCCAGACGTTGTTAGAAGTTCTGAATCACGCTATCAAATGCGAATGTTAATTCCCTTTACCGTGCGGGCGAAGCCGCGGGTGAGAGCTAGTCTGCGTCATAAATTAAGTGTGCACCAAATTTCAAAGGAATTCGACTGGTAGTCTTTGCGTGGAAGAGTAACAGACACATATAGGTACATCTTCACTAACTTTCGCATTTAGAGCAGTGATAGCCTAATGGTTGAAACTTGCTCTCTCAATCGGGAGGTCCGAGTTTCAAACCCAGTTACGCACCACTGATTTATGTCGTCAACCCATTACTGTCCCACTGCTGGGCACGGGTCTTCTCTCGGAATGAAGAGAAGACATTCTGAGAGAAGACCCGTGCCCAGCAGTGGTACAATAATGGGTTCACGAGAGGATATATCTTATTTATATTAACCAGTTACTTATTATCCAATTGCGTGGATCTTGGTCACAGCCAATGCCGAATACCACTACAGGCAAACTACAAATGTATACCACCTTTAAACATACCAATAGAGAAGGTGGTAGAACAAGTGTAGATCGACCGGGGAAGTACCACCGCCACACTTATTTCTAGCGTGAAGCATTTCTTTCGTTTCGATGGAAGGATGTGGTTGCCGGCACACTTTTATATGAGGCGACCATCATAGTCCTCGGGAGTAGCAACGCATTTGTTATTGACTTCAGATAGAACCCATGTTCTGTATGAATATTACAGATGACCATGGGTGGCAGTGACCACTTACCATCAGGTGGACTGCATGCTCGTTTGCTACTTCAGTCAAATAAAAATAAAACAATACTCTTATAAATACTTACTCAAATCATTCAAATGCTTTAATGAAAAGAGAGCAAAAAATCAAAAAAATAAACAAGTTTCAATACTGCTCACGACTTTAATATTATTACTTTTACACTTCAATGAACAGAACTAAGGTTACTTTTACAAATAACACGCGCTTTCTACACTCATAGCCCCACACTAGGATTTTCTCCTGTGTCGTGGGTACCATGGACACACACAACACGAATACACAAACACCCAGACCCAGAACACGAATCTAAACTCATCATTCAGATGCCTGTCTGGCCGGATCGAACCCGGGACCCATTGCGCGTCAGACCGGTACGTTAACCGCTCCGCCACGCGGGTCGTCGATAAATAGAAATATGAAATACTAAGTCGTTCACCTAAGATATAAATAAAGCAGATAAATACAGCTGTAACTTTGTTTTTCTTGTAGATAAAGGATGTTTCACTAATTACTAAGTCCGAGACGTTCAGGTCAACTACCTCAAAGGTAGCTAACATCTGTATAAAAATAATGTTAGAATATGTGTATGTTTAAACTAAGTTATTTAAATTATTAACGCTTTTAATTATTTAACAGATATTAGTTGAAGGTGGTAGAACCAGAGTAGTTAGACCGGGGAGGTACCACCGCCACACCTATTTCTAACGTGAAGCATTCATTGCGTTTCGATGGAAGGGTGTGGTTGCCGGCACACTTTTATATGAGGCGACCATCCTAGTCCTCGGGAGTAGCAACACATCTGTGATTGACTTTAGATAGAACCTATGGTCTTTATGACGTTGCTTACAGATGTCCATGGGCAGCGGTGACCACTTACTATCAGGTGGACTGCATGCTCGTTTGCTCTTTCATAATACCAAAAAGTATATTTTAAACAAAAAAAATATCACTGCTTTTCAGTGAAGGAAAACATCACGAGGAACCTACAGAGAGTTCTTTAAAAAAAGTTCACGGAGGTGTGTGAATTCCACCAATTCGAACTTGGCTAGCGCGGTGGACTATGGCCTAAACTCTTACATTCTGAGAGAAGACCCGTGCCCAGCAGTGGGACAATAGTGGGTTGACGAGAGGACATATCATATTTATACTTATACCAGTACCTATACCTTATATATATTTATACCAGTTACTTATTATCCAATTGGATTGTGGTCACGCCAAACTACAATCCATGCAACTTATATACAATGATTCTTGAATAATATTAGTTTAAAAATAAATAATTTATATTGCCTCCACAGGTAATCAATCTAAAAACTAGTCTATTACCTACCTATTAGTTTTGGAGTATTTATTTCTTAGTCGATCTTGCTATTGTTGGAACTGGTGATTGAGAACACTGGCATCTGACGCATGCGCAACAGCTTTAAAACGTCGTACAGCTGGCAATCGCTATCCTTGTTAGATTGGCGATGTTACGCGCTAGCTTCCTCTCACTTACCCTTCAATATTAACCATCTTTAACAGCCAGTAACCCTAACTTTCGGCCAGATTTAATTAGGTTGCCGTATATCATAATAATGAGAAAAAAATAGCTTTGTTTTGATGTAAAAATGATAAACATTCGTTATTTAATATATCGAAATCATACCTGTTTTTACCTGGCTGCGAAGAGGTGCGGGAAAGTGCGCAACGGCAACTACGATTTTTCAAAGTCTTTATACCTATTTCCGTGAAGTGAACGATATTTTATTTCAAAATTTGATAAGTGAAATTTTTCCCGCGAAATCAAATAATAATAATTTAATTAAAAATATTATCAGCCACATTTTTATTGGCAACCTGGTAGATTTTTATTCTCCTAATCATAAATATGAGTAAAAATGTGGATTTTAGCACGCACACGATAACTACACAAATTTGCAGTGGGATCTTAATCTAACTGTTATGACAATATTTCTCATTATAGTTGCAATGTATAGTTTACCAAACTGACTCATGAATTAAATTTAAGGGACAAGTAACAAGAGATAGACTATGTGGCATTTTTGATCATTTGCGTATAAAACCACTTCGGAAATAGTGAAGTTAACTAATTTGAATAAGTTTGCCTATTTTTTTCTAATAGCGTATGATTGTATGGATGGTTTGATGGGTGTTTTTACTCTGTCGCGGAAAAAATAAATATACAAATTACTTTACACATAAACTTTTTGTAAGATGAAAATATTCGTAGTGAATTGTAACGAACGAGCTAACGGTCATCTTATGGCATTTGATTATTGGCGCATATGAACATCAATCACCCACTCTGTAATCTGCAAGCAACTTCATACAAAAGTAGGGTTCTAGCCGAAGCCAATCACAGACGCGTTGCTATCCCCGAGAGTGGTTGCCACATATAAAAGTAAGGCGTTAACTGCACCCTTCAACTGAAACTCAAGATCTCTCTTCAGGCTAGAAATAGGTATGTTATACAGAATGTAGCATGTTTGCTCTTACACTCTTTCTACACTAAGATTTTCTCCTGTGTCATGGTGGTGAACATACACAAGACGCTAGACAAACACCCAGACCCAGATCATCTAAACTAATCATTCTAAGCCGTCCTCCGCCAGCGGGTCGTCAAGGTCATCTATCGAATACTTCTGAACAGTAGTTATAAACGCTATCCAGGTAACCCTTGCTATTATCGCTACCTCCTATGCCCTGATCCGATCTTCTTCGTAGGTAGTTCAGAATCTAATCCCGAAGCACACGTCCGCTAGCAATCTCGTGACATGTTACTGCTACGTCTCACTAACAGCGAACATACTATAAACTACGTAAAGCGTTATTTCTTGAGACAATTCTAAAACAAATTCTATTACAAATAGTTAAGAATATTTTCCGGCGCACGTGTATTGTCTTTATAATAATAATAATAATCATAATAATTTATTTCATATAATTGGGTTGTCCATATTATTGTTAGCTTTAATTTAACAACTTATTATTTAACTACGATGTCCTATCATGGCTGAATAAAAGATAAATTGCAATAGGTTTTCCCGGTTTGCTGGACCATAAGACGAAAAATACGGAACCGATTCTTTCGGTTCAGTTGTATTCAGTGCCTTAGTTATTCTAAAGGTAGAAATATATAATAAGAAAAAGTTTTATCACCTTACATATTCCTATTTAGATTAAAACAATAATACACTGGGGTCTTGATATATTCTTCAAGTATTAATTTATTTTAGTTAAATTTATTAATTTAAATTAAAAAAAAACCTTTGGTGTTAATGTTGAATGAATGTAGTTACTATTTAAAACAATACCAAAGTGATTAGCCACGTCAGTTATAGTTCTAAAAATGTATACTTTATTTACCTATGTTTTTGATTTTTGGCAAATAGTGAAGCTTACTTCCGGCTTAATGATAGTACTAAAAGAGCTGCCATACTCCAACTGCTGCCATACTGAAGCAGAATTTTAGATATAGGTCTGAAGCGTGATTAAGAATACAAGTGGCGTCATCTGTTGACATATTGTTGTAATTTCGTCCAATCACCCCCGTTCAGACTAAAATCGATATCATCCATGTGATACGTGAAGACTTCGCTAAGGTAACAAGTGCCTCACCGACTGTTAACTTCCGACGATTCATCAAATGATAGCGCCACTCTATATCTCATCGCTCGCTCGTTTCTCGCTACTAGTCGAACATCTCCGTTAATCTCCTACTAATTTCAAACTGACTTGAAACTCCCGGTGAAATTGCATCGGAATGCCTATACGGGGGCTAATTTTAATGGAGCAGTTATTGAGTCTATCATAGAGTTGAACGTTAGATGCGACATATTCTAACTCAACTCTGATAGGCTTGGGCATACTTGCGTCTTGCATATGCATACATGATTGTTGTAGATCTACTGTCAAAATACCTTACTCATGGTTTCTGCAAACATATAAGGATTTTGTATTTGCGCCATATGGCTGGACGGTAACCTACCTCTGTGTTTGATTACAAGAGGTTCGGGTCGCTATATCAGTATAGAATTTCCTCCATGTTGCCAGATGATAAAAGTATGGTTCGATCGGAGAGGTTACCACCGCTACACCTATTTCCAGCATGAGGCAGTTCTGACTTACTTTATATGAAGCGACCATCTTAGTCCTCGGTTATGGAACCGAATCTGCGTTTGCTTTCGGATACATCGCCTATTCTGTATGAAGTTGCTTATGCTTGCTTACAGCTGGCCATGGCCGGCGGTGACCACTAACACTAACAGCAGTTCTCTAAGCGCTACTGTGTCTCGGTTTAAGACATGTTCATTTAAGGCGATTCGGGTTAGTTCTCAGGATAATCGGTAAAGAAGCACAGGAGAAAATATAAATTTAATAGTATTTTTGAAGGGAAACTTCTTTAGGCGCATGAGGGTAAAATTTTTACAGATGAAACGTCACGCCGGTATGCAACGGAAGTGTCGGAAAAGAGAGAGAGAGTGATCGAGACCGATTGAGAGAGAGTAAGACAGGGCGAACGTAGCATGAGCAACTAGCCGTGGAGTGAGAGTAGGGAGCAAGCGAGTGAGAAAGATTGAGAGAAAAAGTGAGACAGAGCGAACGTCGTATCACGCCTTTTTCCCTTCCTTCCGTATAAATATAAACAAGATTTATAAATTAGTTCGCCAAAGAAGTTTCACTTCTGACATGTGTACTTTGTACGCACGCATGTTTTTTTTGTCAAGCGATGAGAGAGTTATAGGCCATAGTGCTGGCCAAGTGCGAATTGTGGACATTATTTTCGTGGGTATGTTGGCTGGGATTGCGTGGATGGTGGTGTGTGAGTATTGGTGTTTATTATTTTTATATAAATATAACCTAGTGATAAGGGCTACGTGATAGAAGGTAGTCACCGTCGCCTGTGGACATTTGCAACACCAGATCACTAATACATCGGCGGCTTTAGAGGAGAACACTTTTCGCACGTTTTTTGAAGAGACTCATTTTACCATCGTCAACCTATTATTTATTATTTATCACTGCTGGACACGGGTTTTCTCTCGGAATGAGAAATAAACAACTCTCGGGTGTGCAGGTTTCCTCACGATGTTTTCCTTTATCGAAAAGCAGTGATAAATAATTTATAATATGCATAAATCAGTGGTGCGTGCCTGGGTTTGAACCTCGGACCTCTCGATTGAGAGGGCAATTTGCAACCATTAGGCTATCATTGCTCTATTAGGCTATCACTGCTATCATTATCACTTCTCATTTTATAACGCTCCGGAATTATCTCAGGAGGAACTTCATTTAAAATTTTGCACGTCCATGGCAAAAACGAGAGTGCAAACCGAACTGTGGATGATCACGAGCCAGTTGTTGCGGATGGAATTCATCATTCGGGGAATGGTGTGGTGAAGAAAAGGTGTCGTAGGCACCAGGTCAAAGAATTCCCATTAAATATAATTAGTAATTTTTGCATTTTTTATTACAAAAAATATAAATACATAATAAGAGAAGTCCATAACAAGCTTACTAAATTAGACTACGGACTGCAGTGATACGATTATAAGGGAATCAGTCAACGTCGGCAATCCGTTTTAAAGTTACCAGGAACATTGCGGTGATATACGGAGTAATGGCGTTAGTGTACTGAAAGTTTGGAAAGGGAAATTAAAAATAATACACTCTTCAGACAAAGCCCTACACTGCGATATATCCTACCTTGTGGCTGAAATGACATATATGACAGGTTCATACTCTACGAGGCCTACGCCGTAGCACATTCGTAGCTCATTAAACGGAACTCATTCTTAGCATATGAAATCCCATTTTTTCCTTATTCATTTTATCTCATTCCAAAACAAACCTTTGTACATTGAAGGAAATTCGCTTTATAGCATTTCATGGCGATAAAAATAAATAAAATAAGAACACGCGTTATTCACGACGTGATTTAACATTCAGACCGGAATATTTATGCGGCTATCAATATGTTTGGCTTCGATATGTTACTCTTTCAGTATAAAAACGCAAAGAATATTTAATGTTATTTGTCTTGTGACAACAAAGGCTTTTCTTTCATGTTTTTTGGTTCCACTATCGGGAAAACTCCCGCAATTGATACAATTTGTTCTACGTACATACAAGTTTGTCACTTGACGACCCGCGTGGCGGAGCAGTTACCATACCGATATGACGCACAATGGGTCCTGGGTTCAATTCTCGGTCTGACAGATATCTGAATGATTAGTTTAGATTCATATTCTGGGTCTGGGTGTTTGTATCTTGTGTGTGTCGACGGTACCCACGACACAGGAGAAAATCCTTGTGTGTAAGTGGTTACTGCCACCTATGGACGTCTATAATCAACTTCATACAGAACATGGGTTCCATCTGAAGTCAATCACAGATACGTTGCTACTCCCGAGGACTATGATGGTCGCATCATGTGAAAGTGTGCCGGCAACCACATCCATCGAAACGCAAGAAATGCGTCACGCTAGAAATAGGTGTGGCGGTGGTACTTTCGAAATTTAACCTGACAGTATCACATACATAGTTCATTTGATTTAGCTGTGGTAGAACCAGTGTTGTTCGACGTAAAGGGAAGTACCACCCACACACTTATTTCTAGCGTTCTCTGCAGATGTGATACAGCGACCCCGTGCATGATTACAGGTTACACCCGAGGTTACCTTCCGGCCATATCGCGCGAATACAAAAACCTCACATGTTAGCAGAAACATATAACGTTTAAAGGTGGTAGAACCAGAGTAGTACGACCGAGGAAGTACCACCGCCACACCTATTTCTAGCGTGAAGCATTGGTTGCCGGCACACTTTCACATGAAGCGACCATCATAGTCCTCTGCAGTAGCAATGCATATGTGATTGACTTCAGATTGAACCCATGTCCTGTATGAAATTGATTACAGATGTCCATGGGCGGTAGTGACCACTTACCATCAGGTAGACTGCAAGCTCGTTTGCAACTTCAGTCAGAATAATAAAAAGTATTTTTACCAAGTAAATAGGCGTAAAAAGTACAAAACAAAAATCACACCACAGTGCTACTGTACGTTACACATGAATTTCACAATGAAAATAACAATCAAAATATTTGTTTCACAGTTACGTCATTCCATGCGATCTTGCATAACTAGTTTGTAAGCCAAGAGGCTTACATTCGAACCGTGCACCTGTGCTAACCGAACGTCTTAATGAAAATTTACGAACATTGCCTTGAGTTGCTTAATTAAAGCGCATTTTCATGCAACTCTAATTGTGCCCCGGTGGCCCATTCTCGCACATTTAAACAGGATAAGTAGGAAATGGGCAGTAGTAGGTGAGTGCTGACGTATTTAAGCCGGTATTTTGAGAACGAAAACAAGATTGTTCGTGATTTGAAATGGATTGGGACGGAATGAAATGGAATGGATTGGAATTGAAAATTTAACGAAATGGGATGAAAAGGGACGAAATGGTGTAAAATACAATAAACGGTATGAACTGTAATGAATAAAATGAGGTGGTAGAACCAGTGTAGTTCGACCGGGGAAGTACCACCGCCACACCTATTTCTAGCGTGAAGCATTTTGTTGCGTTTCGATAGAAGGGTGTGGTTGCCGGCACACTTTCACATGAGGCGACCATCATAGTCCTCGAGAGTAGCAACGCATCTGTGATTGACTTCAGATCGAACCCAAGTTCTGTATGAAGTTGATTACAGATGTCCATGGGCGGCGGTGACCACTTACCATCAGGTGGACTGCATGCTCGTTTGCTACTTCAGTAAAATAAAAAAAAAATAATGAAATGTTTTTATTTTGATAGTTAAGATAATTTTTGGATTGATACGGAATTAATGGGAATGGGCTGGAATCGAAGGAAATTTATTGAAATGGGATGAAAAGGGATAATATGGAGTAAAATACAATGAAACGGCATGAAATGTAATGAAGAAAATGAATTATTCTTATTTTGACAATTACGATATTTTTTTCTATACTATTACGGGATCAGTTGATATGATCCGGCAAAAATTAAGATTTACATATTAGGCGGCCATTCTAACGAACTAAAATAGGAATTCTAAGAACTTACGTACCTTTGTAAAGGGCTTCAACAAGAATCGGAGTTCTATTTGGTAACAGTCTATTTGCGGCAACAACCACTTACTGTCAGGTCAATCCGTCAAGCCGGTAGTGCGGTAAAAATCCCACATAACTCAGGTACTTTTTGAAGGTTTCCCCCTCGAGAACAAAAAAAGGGTTGGTCATATTGGCTGGAGAACGATCATACTCCGACTGTTTTAATTCGAAACTTATATACATACTTGTACTATTTTGAAGAACTGCGAAAGTGCAATGTAAATTCCAGTGGTGCCATCTCTTGATGCATTGCGGAAGGTCGCTACACCAGTAAAATTAGTAAAGATTTTACCGCATTTTAACGAACTCATTATAAAGCTTCAAAATCTGCTTTATATCCTGAGAGAACGTTTCAAAAAGGCATCAAGTTGCACTAACTTTATTAGTATACGGCGACCCAGCTGCATAATTATGAGGGTTGGTACGTGCGGTTCTACAAACGAAGCGATCAGTATGTACATTTTCAATATAATATACGGAACCAGAATTGTAACTTACTATTCGTCATAGCCTAGTGATAGTCTATTGGTTAAAAGTTGCCCTCTCAATCGAGAGATCTGAGGTTCAAATCCAGGCACGCACCACTGATTTATGTGCGTATTACAAATGAACTATCACAGCTTTTCTGTGAAGGAAAACATCGTGAGGAAACCTACACACCCGTGAGTTCTTTAAAAAAACAAAAAAGTTCTCGGAGGTGTGTGAATTCGCACCACCAATTCGCACTTGGCCAGCGAGGTGGTCTATGGCTTGAAGACTCTCTCATTCTGAGAGAAGACCCGTGCCCAGCATTGGGGCAGTAATGGGTTGACGAGAAATTCGTGATATGGATATGCTTAGCTTAACATAAAATCATTTTCTACGATTCAAGCTACATTAACTTAGATTATTATAACTGAACATTATACTTTTAGATTTCATAATACCAAGTCTTATCCGTCTCATAGACGGACTGAAAAACGCATTCAAGTCATTTTAAACATTTTATTTTGCATACCATAGCTCTCTGAGAATGATTTAGTTTAATTATGGGGTTAAGATTCCACCCCAACTATGCTTTTATTTAACTATGTAATTTGTATTTAACTATATTATTTGTATTTGTGGTAGTAATGGCTATAAGTCGATCGTGGTGTCATATATTAGATACATAACGCTTCCAACATTCATAGTTTCTCATTAGGATTTATTCTCTCTCTTGTGTCACACACATAGATGCATACACCAACCGGACTAGACTGAACTGTAAATGAACCATGACTAGAGCAAGAATGTAAAATCTCGGCAAGTCTGAAACGTCGGGATCTATTATGGTAGTATGACCACTCCACCATAGCGGTAATCAACAAACAGTATTCTGTGAACATTTTGAAAAATACCTTTAAAACGAGACGATAACCTTTATCGCTTTCGTTATTAACATGCTCGCCTCTGTTTATATTACTATTTAGTATAGCTAGGATATGCGGTTTGGTGTTAACCGTTTTATGTCGAGTGTATCGTTACTCGCCTCTCGTTTTAATTGAAGTTACTATGTTGCTCGTGAATGGCACTAGCATTTATAAGGTAGAAATTATATGGTTCGACCGGGTAGGTACCGCCGCCAAATCTATTTATTTATTTTCAACAAACAAAAAGACGCCTTCTACACTCATAACCCCACAGTAGGATTTTCTCCTGTATCGTGGGTGCCATGGACACACACAAAGACGAATACATAAACACCCAGACCCAGAACAAGAATCTAAACTCGATACCTGTCTGGCCGGGAATCGAACTGGGAATCCTCTGCGTGTCAGACCAGTAACCGCACCGCCACGCGATCGTCTAGAAAGTGCTGCTATTATCCATTTTCTTCGTCTCGTTATACATGGTAAGAGGGTTTGTCTGAGGTAAGAAACGACGAAAGAACGAGGTTGTACAGCGAAGTTTTTGTACCAGGTAGTAGAAAAAGAAGGAACAGTTACATTAAACCGACACCGACCCGACACTACACAGCGAAGTTTAAACAATATTACAAGAGAATATAATGAAAACTACATAACTTCTATTATTCTCTCGTTCAAATTAATTTCTTCTTAATTAGCAAAGTAGCAGCTTTGTTTCATTATCACGTGATGTAATTAAAAATAAATGAGAGAGGCCTATTGTTCTATTCATCATAGAAGTATTACCGTCTTATTTAGCTCGTGGAATATAAACAATTAATAATTCTAGCTTATGCTCGCGACTTTATCTGGGTACACTTTTCATAATAAAAGTGGTAGCAAATAAGCATCTGCTTCATATGGCTAGTGCAGTACCATCTAATCAAAGACAAGGTAAAGCAAGGGGCCGTTTAAATATTACGTAAGTTACGTGGTGGAAGTACCAGTGTAGTTCGACCGGGGAAGTCGACCGTCACACCTATTTCTAGCGTTAAGCATTTCTTGCGTTTCGAGCACAGCACAATTTCACATGAGGCGACCATCATAGTCTTGGGGAGTAACAACGCATCTGTGATTGACTTCATGGAACCCATGTTCTGTATGTAGTTTATTACAGATGTCCATGGGCGGCAGTGAACAATTACCATCAGGCGGACTGCATGCTCGTTTGCTATTTCAGTCAGATAAAAAAAAACTAACTTCATTTCATTTCAATGAATGAATTAAATAAAAATATATCATGTAATATCCGTAAAACGTAATACCAACCTTAAACCATAGCAAGGAAACCGAGCGTGACAGATAGTTATACCGCGGCCAGACTGCCGCTATAAATTCCCTCAACTGCACAGAACCAGTGTGGAACATGTGTTCTTTACAAGTGCCGTGGTTTGCCGCTAACGTGTTATAAAATGCTTTTATTTTATTTTGGTTTGTCGTATGTGTAAGTATTTGTCGTTTATTTAATATTAAATTCCAGTAATTTTCGACTTCCAATAATCGATAATATTACAGCGTCTTAATATGTAACTGGTACTCAAGATACATGGTTTGTGAATTATTTTTAAAATATTGTCAAACTGTTATTGAAGAATCACGCATCAAGCTAGAAATAAGTGTGGCGGTGGTACCGCCCGGTCTAACCACGTAAATTATAGTTTTTGTAAATTTAAGTATTAAGTCCCTTTAATAACCGTGCGCTTTAAACACTGCCAAAAATTCGAATTTTAATTTCTCACCAAATGCAAATTTCGCATCCGGTTCCCTTTAATCTTACTGACGTATTTTACCAAAATGAAATAAAAATACATCATATAAAATGTAATCCGTAAAACGTAGCATCAACCTCAAACCATAGCAAGGAAACCGAGCGTGACAGATAGTTATACCGCGGCCATTCTGCCGCTATAAATTCCCTCAACTGCACAGAACCAGTATGGAACATGTGTTCTTTACAAGTGCCGTGGTTTACCGCTAACGTGTTATAAAACGCTTTTATTTTATTTTGGTCTATCGTATGTGTCAGTATTTGTCGTTTATTTAATATTAAATTCTAGTAATTTTCGACTTCCAATAATCGGCAATATTACAGCGTCATAATATGTAACTGGTACTCAAGATACGCGGTTTGTTAATTATTTTTAAAATATTGTAAAACTGTTATTGAAGAATCACGCATAAAGCTAAAAATAAGCTTGGCGGTGGTACCGCCCGGCCGAACAACTTACATTCTAGTAGGTACTTTGTGAAATTAAATATTAAGTCCCTTTAATAACCACGCGCTTTAAAACACTGCCCAAAGTTCGAATAAAATTTTATTTCCCACAAAATGCAAATTGACCATCTGGTTCTTATTTATACTGACGTATTTTACCATAATGAAATAAAAATACATCATATGAAATATAATCCGTAAAACGTAATACCAACCTCAAACCATAGCAAGGAAACCGAGCGTGACAGATAGTTATATCGCGGCCAGTCTGCCACTATAAATTCCCTCAACTGCACAGAACCAGTATGGAACATGTGTTCTTTACAAGTGCCGTGGTTTACCGCTAACGTGTTATAAAATGCTTTCATTTTATGGTTTTAAACTGATATTATCGCCGAATTTCTACATTTTAATATGTAACAAGTACTCGCGATATGCGTTTTTGAAAATGTTTTTATTTTATTTTGATCTCTTTGTCGTATATTTATTTTAAATGCTTGTATGTTTCGGCTTTCTATGATAATATTGCAGCATTATAATAAATATAATGTAATGAGTACTCACGAAATACGGTTTATGAATTATTTTTAAAATGTTACGTTTTTATTGAAAAATCGATAAACATCGCACTAGAAATTAGTATGGCGGTGACACAGGTCGAACCGTATACATTCTAATACTTTGTAAAAATACATAATAGGTTCCTTGAATGACCGCGTGCTTTAAGAAACTTCTCAAAATGTAAATACAATGTTATTTTAAACAAAATGAAAATTTAACATCCGGTTCCCGTTATTTTTACTAACGTATTTTACCAAAATGAAATAAAAATAAATCATATAAAATGTAATCCGTAAAACGTAATACCAACCTCAAACCATAGCAAGGAAACCGAGCGTGACAGATAGTTATATCGCGGCCATTCTGCCGCTATAAATTCCCTCAACTGCACAGAACCAGTGTGGAACATGTGTTCTTTGCAAGTGCCGTGGTTTGCCGCTAACACCGCTAATGTATAAAATAAAAGCGTTTTAGAAACGCTTTTATTTTATTTTGGTTTGTCGTATGTGTCAGTATTAGTCGTTTATTTAATATTAAATTCTAGTAACCCAGTAATCGACAATATTACAACGTCTTAATATGTAGCCGGTACTCGAGATACACGGTTTGTAAATTATTTTTAAAATATTGTCAAACTGTTATTGAAGAATCACGCATCAAGCTAGAAATAAGCGTGACGATGATACCGCCCGGTCGAACAACTTACATTCTAGTAGGTACTTTGTGAAATTAAATATGAAGTCCCTTTAATAACCGCGCGCTTTAAAACACTGCCCAAAATTCGAATAAAATTTTATTTACCACAAAATGCAAATTGACCATCTGGTTCTTATTTATACTGACGTATTTTACCAAAATGAAATAAAGATACATCATATACAATGTAAAATCCGTAAAACGTAACACCAACCTCAAACCATAGCAAGGAAACCGAGCGTGACAGATAGTTATACCGCGGCCATTCTGCCGCTATAAATTCCCTCAACTGCACAGAACCAGTATGGAACATGTGTTCTTTACAAGTGCCGTGGTTTGCCGCTAACGTGTTATAAAACGCTTATTTTGGTCTGTTTGTCGTATATTTATTTAAATGCTTGCAATTTTCCGCTTCCATTTAACATGTTACAAGATCATTTCGGTGGTAATATACAATAATAATATAATAAAATCATTAAACTCGATTTGGGTAACTTTGAACATTTTTTACAATATTTGTGATATTATAATCTGTTTTATATTTATTGCACCTTGTTTTTATTAAATGAATAGTGTCCTTTTTAGCTGGTTTATTAATCTAACACAATAAATTTACGGAGAAAACAATTAAACTATCCACAATTACCCCTAAAACTCAAATTCAAAGTTATCCTTAGTTTTGGGTAACTTTCAATATAATTTTTTGAGGGTATAAAATCCGTCATTAATCGAATATTTTAAGGTCTGAGTAAAATTAATTAACATATTTTTGTTAATTAAAACCAAATCTATAGAAAATACATTTATTTTGATATATAAATACAATAGACAACTTGGTCTTGCCATATGAATCAAGGTCGATCAACTTGGTGGTAAAATAAGATACTTTTTTTTTTTTTATTATTTATACCATCCATCCATAGGATGGACGGAACATCGGGTACCTTTGGAAGGTTTCCCCCTCGAAAACAAAAAAAAAGGATGGACGGAACATGGACATAACATCCATCCATCCATCAGCCTTTTGATGTCCACTGCTGAACATAGGCCTCCCCTAAATGGCGCCACTCCAACCGGTCCTGTGCCCTCTGAATCCAACGGTTTCCCGCTGTCTTCTTCAGGTCATCGGTCCATCGGGTAGGGGGGCGACCTGTACTCCTTTTGCCTAAACGTGGTCGCCACTCGAGGACCTTCCTTCCCCATCGGTTATCGGTCCTGCGAGCGATGTGGCCGGCCCATTGCCACTTCAGCCTACTAATTTTGAGAGCTATGTCGGTAAGCTTCGTTCGTCTACGGATTTCATCATTGCGAATCATGTCTCGTAGCGAAATTCCGAGCATGACCCTCTCCATAGCACGCTGAGTGACCCTGAGTCTCCGAATGAGGCCTACAGTGAAGGACCACGTTTCGGCGCCGTAGGTCATCACTGGCAACACACATTGCTCGAATAATTTCGACTTCAGGCACTGAGGAATTGTGGACGAGAAGATACTACGAAATTTCCCGAACGCAGCCCAGCCGAGTTGGATTCTTCGAGTGACCTCCCTCTCAAAGTTGGACTTACCCATCCGGATCGTTTGTCCCAGGTAAATGTACTCGTCGACAACTTCGAGAGGAGTGCCGTCAACAACTACCGGTACGGGTGTGACATGGACATTAGACATGATTTTCGTCTTGTCCATGTTCATCTTAAGACCCACCCGTTGTGAGGCACTGTTGAGGTCGCCTAGCATTGTGCTGAGGTCCGTCAGCGAATCTGCCAAGATGACTATATCATCGGCAAATCGAAGGTGCGTGATGTGTTCGCCATTGATGTTAATGCCAAGACCTTTCCACTCCATCAGCTTGAACAAATCTTCCAACGCAGCGGTGAACAGTTTCGGCGATATAACATCGCCTTGTCTGACTCCCCGCTGCAGTTGGATTGGATTTGTGCTTCTGTCGTGTACTCGGACTGACATGGTGGCGGCAGTGTATACACACTTCAGCACCTCGATGTACCTATAGTCGATCTGGCATCGCTGAAGGGACTCCAGCACCGCCCAGGTCTCGATAGAATCGAAGGCTTTCTCATAGTCCACATAAGCAACACATAACGGCAGATTATACTCCTCGGTCTTCTGTATAATCTGCCGCAGCGTGTGTATGTGGTCTATGGTGCTGTAGCCTTTTCGGAAACCGGCTTGTTCGGGAGGCTGGAAGTCGTCTAGCCTGCGTGCAATGCGGTTAGTGAGGACTCTCGAAAACAGCTTATACACGTGGCTCAGAAGCGCAATGGGCCTGTAGTTCTTCAAAAGAGTTTTGTCGCCCTTTTTGAAGAACAGCACCACTACGCTTCTGCTCCACGCTTCCGGGGTTGTCCCACTAGTAATGACGGAATCGAACAACTTTTGGAGCGCCACTAGTACGGGTTTACCGCCAGCTTTTAGCAGCTCTGTTGTGATTCCGTCATCGCCCGGTGCCTTGTTGTTTTTCAGCTGTTTGAGAGCCTCTCTAATCTCATACAGGCTGACGTCCGGGAGGTCCTCAGTATAGTGTCGGGTCAGTTTGGCACGTTTGTCGCCCGCCTTGTTACGGGCGGGAGCACGTGCGGAAGCATACAACTGTCCGTAGTATTTCTCAATTTCTCTCAGAACATCGGAGTTAGACGAAACCATGGTGCCCGATTCGGTCTTCAACCTCGTCAGCAGGCTCTGCCCAACGCACAGATCCCTGGCGAACACTCTCGAGCCCTGGTTCCGCTCAATAGCGTCTTTTACGCGATGGGTGTTATGAGCACGCCAATCGCGTCGCCTACTCTGAGAGATCTGTTTATTGAGCAGTCTGTATTTCGACATTGAGGCTGGAGACTGCACACATAGTTCTCGCCTCTCCCTCATGAGACCGAGAGTATGTTCTGAGAGAACCCGAGACCTACTACTGGAGTGGGTCTTAAAGTACTTAGACCCCACGTCGTGGACAGTTGTTACTACCTTGGTGTTAATTTCGTCCACAGAAACGCAAGAATCGAGACACGCGAAACGGTTTCGTAGCTGAAGTTGAAACTCTTCGGAGCCCTGGATTTGGACAGGTGTTGGTCGGAGCGTAGACTTCATTAGGCGTGACCGTTCCAGCTTTACGTTGATATTTAATGTGCCTCTTACCATCCGGTGATCACTTCCGGTTTTCACCCTGTTGATCACAGAGACATCATTAAATATGTGCCGTTTGTCTGCCAAAATGAAGTCTATCTCGTTCTTAGTGGAACCATCAGGACTTATCCAAGTCCACTTTCGCTGTGCCCTCTTCTTGAAGAAAGAGTTCATCATAAAGAGGCCCTCCCTCTCCAAGAAGTTGGCAAGCAAGTGGCCTCGGTGGTTCCGTTGTCCAATTCCAAAGGGCCCCACCTTCCGCTCGCCGTCGTTCCGTGTGCCCAGTCTTGCGTTAAAATCCCCCATAACAACGGTGAAGTGGGTCTTTGAGGTATGCATGGCTCTACTTACGTCCTCATACATAACCTCGACCTCATCGTCTGGGTGTGTCGAAGTCGGCGCATATACCTGTATGACCTTCAGCGAATACCGTTTAGATATTCTGAGTATAAGGTACGCTACCCTTGAAGACACACTGTCGACTGTTACCACGTTGTTAACGAGGGATTTGTGGACGAGGAACCCGACACCACCCTGAGACAGGTGGTCGCCCTCCCGGTGATAGAACAAGTTGCCCGATTTAAGGATTATCGTGTCCTCACCCTGTCTTCGGACTTCAGACAATCCCAAAACACTCCAGTTCAACTTGTCTATCTCTTCTTCCAGCTCCCGTATCTTCTCGTCGGTCCTCAGTGTCCTGGTGTTGTATGTTGCCAGGTGCAGAAGTCGTCGGTTGCGGTAGCCGGATCTCTGCCGGAGATTCTTAGCACCCCCTGCCCCGCCGTTACCTTGGCCGCTACCGTAGCCCGGAATAGCGGGGCTGCCGGGGACTGGGGGCCGGGGTTCTTCTGCACCTTTCATTTGGGGGTTTTTGCCGATAGTCACCGCGCTTGGCATGCGTGTTGGTGACCGCAGTAGGTGTAAGTTACACAAGGAGATGCTGCTGCCCATCTCTTGGATTTATGTCCCTTAGTCGCCTCGTACAACATCCACGGGTAGAGAGGGAGTGGTGCTATTCTAAAAGGCCGACACCACACGGCCATAACATAACATAGGCCTCCCCTAAATGGCGCCACTCCAACCGGTCCTGTGTCCTCTGAATCCAACGGTTTCCCGCTGTCTTCTTCAGGTCACCGGTCCATCTGGTAGGGGGGCGACCGGTATTCCTTTTGCCTAAACATGGTCGCCAATCGAGGACCTTTCTTCCCCATCGGTTATCGGTCCTACGAGCGATGTGGCGGCCCATTGCCACTTCAGCCTGCTAATTTTGAGAGCTATGTCGGTAAGCTTCGTTCGTCTACGGATTTCATCGTTGCGAATCATGTCTCGTAGCGAAATTCCGAGCATAACCCTCTCCATAGCACGCTGAGCGACCCTGAGCCTCCGAAAAAAATATTTTTTTATGATACAGGTAACTTTGAACCGTTCAAAGTTACCCATATAACATCCAATTTCGACGTCGTCAAAAGTTTAACAGTTTTACGCAATATTCAAAATGGGATACGGATAGTACAGTTTCAAAATAATAATATACAATATACATTTTAAAGATATAAACACCAAAACACACCTGTTTACGGTAAGTTTTATATTATAATTGCTATTTCAAAATGAAGCATTAAACACTTGCAACAACTTCACTACGGAAAAGGCGGTATTTTTTAAAATTATGACATTGACAGGTACCTTTTTTTACTTTCATTACTTTTTTGCTATTACAACATTTTGGCAAACCATTTTACGCAGGTACGATATTGAAACAACAAGAAGTTTCCATGTAATAAATTAATATATTTTTTTCACAACTTCGTTCAAAGTTACACCGCTGTTCAATGTTACCCAAATTGACTGTACTATATTTGGATTTAATAGAAAATTTGATAAATTTTTTTAGAAATTGAAATATCTTCATGCCATTATTCGAAATAAAATGTCTTTATTTGGCATGGGCTTACGGAGGCACCTAAATTGTCAATTACAGTACTTTTTCCTACATTACCAGCCTAGCGGAATATGACCTTAACCGAAAAAATGCGCTATTTTTACTTTATATCACATTCGTCGATTTATTTTAGTTGTTTTTCTATCGTCTTTTTTATCGTCTATATATTAATAAGTGAAGCGAAAACTAGTGACTTAACTCTAACTGGATGTGATGTTACTGTAAATGTAACTGGGTCGAAATATCGACAAATATAAAAAACCGCATATTGAGCGTTCGCATAGCGTATTAAAATTATCAATTCTAAGAAAACATTAGTCTAAAATCATATGTTTTTATTTTTATTTCACGACCCGCGTGGTGGAGCGGTTACCATACCGGTTTGACGAGCAATGGGTCCCGGGTTCGATTCCCGGCCAGACAGGTATCTCAATGATGAGTTTAGATTCATGTTTGGGGTTGTGATTGTGTATTCGTCTTGTGTGTGTCCATGGTACCCACGACACAAGAGAAAATCCTAATGTGGGTATGAGTGTAGAAAGCGGGTTTAATATATTTTCGATGTAATATGCAAATACATGAACTCCTTTATGTATGCATTGAGATAATTAACGTAATGCGTGTGAAAGGAGGGATAAAAGACGAAGTCAGAATTAATTTAAGGGAATATTCTCACAAGAAAGATAAACAGTTGATCCTTTTGTTAGCATATGTTTTAAATGAGTAACAGTAATTTTCAACGTTGTTTTTGCGACAGTTTTGAAATGACTGCAAAGGGTTACTTCCGAGCCTATTTTTATATGTTTGTAGTAATGACTAGTAACGCCCATAATTTTAGGCTTTTTTAAAAATAAAAAAAATGTGCGGCACTCGGGGACTGCCGCGGTAAAGCTATTGCATAGCATTTTTTATCAACTTATGCAATTATAATTATTTATTTATTTATACAGTATATTTTTCTTTGATATTAATTCAAGTATTTTTTCTTTTATACTATATACTTTCTCACAAACAGCTGCCTACATATTCGTCCGATTTCCGAGCAGTTCGTCACGATCCGTGCGAGCTTTGTACTGTCGTACCACTTACACGTTAAGCGAACACTCGGCCGCGCTACATGGTAGGCGGAGTGGAGGGTGTTAGGTATTTTTCGTTACGGAATTTCTTGATTCGGTCGCTCATAGCCCGCGATAAAAGCTATGCAACAGCTTAAATAACATGCGATGCTAACTATAACTAAAAATAATCCGTTCAAATATTACGAATTACATTTTTAAGGAAGACTGACAGCAACTGATGTTAGTGCATCAAACTGAAAAAAAGTGTATGCCACGGGAATGCTACTGTTGTCCCCAGAGATAAGAATCCTACCCGAAGTTGGTCGCAAAAGCGATGCTACCCATAATAGTTAGAACGCCTCGTACAAGTGTCTCTTTAGCATATTCTTTAAACTAAAACACAGCACTGTTTAACGTTATTATAAGGTAGAAAGGGGAGTTACCACCAAAATCGAACTTTTTTTTATCTGACTGAAATAGCAGACGAGCATGCCGTGTGATGATAAGTGGTCTCTGCCGCTCATGGACATGTGTAATCAACTTCATACAGAACATGGTTCTATCTGAAGTTAATCACAAATGCGATGCTACTCCCGAGGACTATGATAGTCGCCTCATATAAAAGTGTGCCGGCCACCACAATCATCGAAACGCAAGAAACGCTTCACGCTAGAAATAGGTGTGACGGTGTTACATCCCCATTTGAAGTACACTGGTAGAACCAGTAGAACAACCAGTAGAACCACCTTCAAAACTAAAAAAAAACATTATCAAATATAACAAATCCGTTCACTACATTCAACACGCCGCTAGTTTGTTTGCACAAGCATATTTGGCATGTCAATTCAAATATACAACAAGGTACCGCTTAACATATGGAGTATACATACAATAGCAGCATTTAATAAAGAATTTAAGGATTATTTAATAAACAAGTGTTATTATTCCCTTAATGAATTTCTACGTGACGCAGGCTAACAGTATTTTTAAATTATTTGAGATTTCTTTTTCATTTTATAATGTATGTTAAATGTTGACAATTTATTTTGAACTTTTGTTGAATTACAATTAATTAAATAAATAGATATTTTTGACATTTTATAAGATATGGCTTATTTTATATTGTAGTTCGACTTCTATTTAATACTAGCTGTCCCGACAAACGTTGTTTTGCCGTATAAAAAATTAAAAAAAATGTTAAGGGTGGACAACCCTTAAGGGGTATGAAAAATAGATGTTGACCGATTCTCAGACCTACTGAATAAGCGTATAAAATTTGGTAAAAATCGGTCAAGCCGTTTCGGAGGAGTATGACAACAAAAACTGTGACACGAGAATTTTATATATTAGATTAACATTTAAATGCAACTTGCACGCCTTATAGGTAAATAAGAGGACTTGTAAATTTATTTAACATAAAATGTGTACCTTATTTTTTGGCAAACAAAGATTATTATTATTAGTATTAAAATAAGTACCTAACAGAAATTCCCTATTCATTTCAAAGACTGATAGAAACGCAAATATTTTCAAAGCAATTCATATTGAATACGTTTGTTTGTTAACGATACAGCGGGTTAAACAAATATTAATGAAATAGCAATTTAAAAAACTTTCAAAGGTTGAAATAACGTTTGGATTAATGTAATGGAAACTAGGACGTTTTAGTTTATTTCTGTGTAATGCAAAACTATCATCTATACTTATAAATAAAATTGAAGTGTCTGTTTGTAATATCAAAATAACAGCTTTTTATCAATTGCATATGAAAGTATACATGATACTGATAACAAAACAACAATCAGTAAAATTTTTGTCTGTCTGTCTGTCTGTCTGTCTGTCTGTCTGTCTGTCTGTCTGTCTGTCTGTTTGGGGTAATCTCCGAAACCGCTGGACCGATTTTATCGGGATTTTCACTATTATATAGCTAATTTTACAGCGCGTAACTTAGGCTACTTTTATTTTAGAAAAATAATTAGGGTACTTCGGAAAAACATAAAAACCTTCAAAAATACCTCCGCTTTATGCAGATTAAATGATAACTTAGGTTCAGTCGATATGGTTTACATGAAACTTGGAGTGAACCTTGAGTATCTAGAATAACATAATATGATAAAAAAATTGACCTTCAACTCCTCAACCCTCATGATGCAGGGGTACTGCCCGCCTAAGCCGCAAGAGCTACTTATTTTCTGCTTTCAAATATGGCATAACGTTTTTGAGCAAAAACAAATGGTGAAAAATTTGACCCTCGACCCCTCAACCTTCATGATGTATGGGTATTGCCTGCCTTAACCGTAAAAGTTAGATTTTTTTACTTACAAATATTTAAGGAGGTTTGTAAGCAGAAACAAATGATGTAAAAATTGACCTTTACCTCCCTATGATTCGAGGATACATCGTTAACCCATTATTGTCTCACTGCCGTGCACGGGTCTTCTCTCGGAATTAAAAAAATTTAGGCCATAGTCCACCGCGCTGGCCAAGTGCGAATTGGTGGACTTCACATACCTCCCAGAACACAATGTTTTCTTTCACCGAAAAGCAGTGATAATTAATTTCTACTGCGCACATAAAACAGTGGTGCGTGCCTGGGTTTGAACCTCGGACCGATTAAGAGGGCAAGTTTCAAGTTTCACTGCTCTTGATTCGAGGATACCTACTGCATATTCTACAGAAGTTGGCCATTAGTTGCTTTCATCCATACAAATAAATGTAATTTAAATGTCTTTTGAATATGAGAATTCTACTTTTTACTAAATTAATATGGAAATGGATATTCCGTTTTTTAATTCACAATCTACCTTTTTGTAATAAATCTACTTCGTACAAACAAATTTATACCTACAAACAACAAAGGAAATATAATTAATTCGATTTATTTTCGTAGTATTTCGTAGAAGTAAATAATATTCACGATTATAACTATAGATACACCTACACAGGCAGACACGTCACGATGCTGCCGCGACCGAGCATTCTCAACTTTCAAGCGTGTTTATAAAGATTTACTTTGTGTATTGTTTTAATAAGGGATAACAGATGTCGCTGGATGTATCCTGAGTTACGCCAAGGGCTAATTCTTGAAGTTTGTAGGTATATAAAAGTGAGTGAATTATTTTGAGTTCAAATTCGAATACGTTGGATTCAATTGGTACGATTTGTTTAAAATAGGGACTTTGTAACATATCACTATTAATTATAAGCAAGTAATATTATATTTTTTTCTTAACGTAATGATATACTCAACTGAGTTCGAAAAGGAGGAGGATCAATTCGGTTGGTATGTTTCTTTTATGTGTGTACATCGATTTTTCGGCCAACTGGGAAGAATTTTCTTTCATTCAATGGAGTTTACTTGCAGTTTGATACTATTATCATCATTCATAACTTCAGAACTATGTGAGATTGCGATGGAGCATCATATAAGATATTTTGGTATATGTACCTATCTATGTAGAATTGAAACGAAGATAACTTAAGTCATCGACTTGCATGGATTATTAACAAGAGCTGTTAATAATTGTAACAATATGCTGTACAATGTGTACAAGTACCTACTGGTATTAATAAATATTTAAGGGGGGGACTTTCATGTGACAAATGTTATCTATTTACTCAATATTAATAAGAAACAACAGGTAGAGCTTGAAATATTCAAGGAATTTTCAATCAAACAAATGGGGCTTTTTGCCGTTTTGTTTATAAATAATGGTACGGAACCCTTCGTGCGCGAGTCCGCTTCGAAGTTGCTAAGTTGCTATCAGTCCTACCGAAAAAATGTAGTTTAGTTAAAAATTTTGTAGGCATAAAATTGGATACGTAGGTATATGTCATGTGTCCCTGTAGTTCCGGGATTAGAATAGGGCTACGGCATCCCCTGCCTGTCGTAAGAGGCGACTAAAAGGGGCTTCCGGGGTTGCAGATGGCTAGAGTGGGAGCTCGAACCGTTCGGTCAGGTAATCCCGGGAAGGACGGCGGTATGTGTGGTCGCATATCGTCGTAAAGACTAGACGGAGCGGTGGGCCCAGCCGCCCATCTAGGAGGAGCCCGATAGGACAACGCACTCGGAGGATTCCGGTTGAATTTTCGAGATCCCGGAGTCCTCCTTTTAGCACCGAGGAAGGCCACCGGGGGGGTTTTAGTGCGGTAAAAATCCCACATGACCCTGCGTCGCTCCCGCGGCGTCGGGTACCTTTTGAAGGTTTCCCCCTCGAGAAAAAAAAAAAAGGTATATGTCATGTATTTTTAAAACGCGGGCGAAGCTGCGGGTTTCAGCTAGTACTATATAAATATAAACAAGAGCAGTGATTGACGAACCGCGTGGCGGAGCGGTTACCATACCGGTCTGACGCGCAATGGGTCCCGGGTTCGATTCCCGGCCAGACCGGTATCTAAATGATAAGTTTAGATTCATGTTCTGGGTCTCGGTGTTTGTGTATTCGTTTTGTGCGTTCATGGTACCCACGACACAGGAGAAAATCCTACTGTGGGACTATGAGTGTAGAAAGCGTTTTTTTAAAAGTGATAGCCATAGTGATAATGGTTTGAAACTTGCCCTCTCAATCGGGAAGTTCGAGGTTCAAACCCAGGCCAACCACTGATTTATGTGGGGTACAACCCATTATTGTCCCACTGCTCGGCAGGGGTCTTCTCTCAGAATGAGAGAGTTTTAGGCCATAGTCCACCGCACTGGCCAAGTGCCAATTGGTGGACAATTCACACTTGGCAACATCGTGAAGAAACCTACACACCCGAGAGTTCTTTAAAAAAAGTTTTCGGAGGTGTGTGAAGTCCACCAATTCGTACTTGGCCAGCGCGGTGGACTATGGCCTAAAACTTTCTCATTATGAGAGAAGATCCTTGCCCAGTGGGACAATAATGGGTTGTACTATGTAAGTTTTTTTACATATTTTTCATTATAATGAATAAACTAGCCTAATATTATTACAAATTAATTATCGCTGTTTTACGGCGAAAATAACGTGAACAAAGAAGGGATTAAAAGATGTAAAAAGTCTCCCAATTCGCACTTGCCCAAGCCGTTGAATGTGGCCTAATGTATTTTAGCGCTTGCCAAGTGCGAATTGGTGGAGTAATGGGTTGGCACCAAGTAATAGAAAAAACTCTAATGATACAAAAGTACACTAACAAATAGATATCTACCAAGAAGGCCAAAACAAAACCTATTAAGAACAGATTTATAATAGTTGCAAATAGGATTTACCTTTGCCTTAATAAGTAACACAAAAAAACTTTACTACAGATACAATAAGATCTATATCTTAATAATTTGCATCAATAAAGAACAAACAAAAAACCTAATAAAAACTGTTTAATAACAGTTACGAGTATTTTTTTGTTTTGACACAATGGTATTTCTACCAGAATGGACGAAAAAATGCAACAAAAACTTTTACCAGTTACAAATCGTGTTTGGTTTTGCAATAAGTTTCTTGACGCCAACATGCCCCAGTTAGTACGGTTACGGTTTAGAAAAACAACGACACGTCTATATAAATCCGTTTATAGATCAAAGAGCAAAACATGGGACGATAAATAAAGCTAAGCCTGGATAATACACTGTAGTACGACAGACAGAGGACATGGTAGGGGCAGAGGCGATTTAAAACTTTTTATAATTTTCGAAGGTTGTAGAACCAGTGTAGTTCGACCATGGAAGTACTACCGCCACACCTATTTCAAGCGTGAAGCAATTCTTGCGTTTCGGTGGACGGGTTGCCGGCACATTTGTATACGAGGCGACCGTAGCAGTCCTCTAGGGTAGCAACGTATCGCAAGTTGTTTACAGATGTCTATGGGCGGCAGTGACCACTTACCATCAGGTGGACTGCATGCTCGTTCTATTGTTACTTCAACCAGATAAAAAAAAATGTTACACTAAATTTTTTTCCAACCCCGATAAAGAAGTTTCACTTCAAAAATGTGCGCGGGTACTAGCGTACACCCGTAAGAAGTCAAACTTCTTTATGACGTTATTTTTCAAAAAATAATTTACTATATGCAACTTTACAGAAATTGGTTAAATAAAGTTAAATTAGATAAAGTTTAATAAAAGGCTTTTATTAAACTTTATCTAATAATCTAATCTATAATAATCTATCTAATATCACGCGTGGTAGGGATAAGAAAAAGATGGAGCGTAACGGGAAAAAAAAGGCGGCACGTAACAGAAAAAAGATGGCGCGTAACAGAAAAAAAAAGATGGCGCGTAACAGAAAAAGATGGCGCGTAACGAAAAAATGTTACACTAATTTTTTTTCCAACCCCGATAAAGAAGTTTCACTTCAAAAGTTGGTGTTATATGGGTGATGGGGTATAACCGTACGATTGGAATTGTACAATTAATTTGGCCATTTATTTGATGGGTGACTTTATACACTACGCCATGAAAATTGCGTACGTATTTGACTTAGTCAATTTAACGATAATAGCTACATTGGTCTAAATTTCAAATTTATGGTCTTATCCCACCCTCGATATTAACTCAACTCACCATAATGTAAAAGCAGCAAACAAGCGTCCATCTGATGGTAAGAAGCCACTGCTGCATGGACACCTGTAATGGACTCTAGATCAGAATAGAGTAAGTGTCGCCGCACACGGGCGTCGCGGCGACCACTTACGCCGCCACTAGAAGCTAGTCACCGTGTGCGGCGAGTGTATATAAAATGTATCGAAACTATAGGAAATATGCCAGAAGCGGCGTTTGTGGCCGCCGCGAGTGGTCCGTATGTGTCGATCTTTAGTTGATATCGACGACAGGTATCTTGCTACTTCTGACGTCCAAGTAACGTCTCTAATAAACATGTCTTCTTTAACACACTCTTAACCCAAAATACAGCAACGCTTAATCCTACTGAAAATATGTAAACATAGGTCTGTAGTCCCCCGTCCCTGTAGCCTCGGGATCAGAATAGGGCTACGGTATCCCCTGCCTGTCGTAAGAGGCGACTAAAAGGGGCTTCCGGGGTTGCAGACGGCTAGAGTGGGAGCTCGAACCGTTCGGTCAGGCAATCCCGGGAAGGACGGCGGTATGTGTGGTCGCATACCGTTGTAAAGATTAGACGGTGCGGTGGGCCCAGCCGCCCATCTGGGAGGAGCCCGATGGGGCAGCGCGCTCGAGGATTCCGGTTGAAGTCGTTTCGAGATCCCGGAGTCCTCCTTTTCAGCGCCGAGGACGGCCACCGGGGGGGTTTTAGTGCGGTAAAAATCCCACATAACCCTGCGTCGCTCCCACGGCGTTGGGTACCTTTGGAAGGTTTCCCCCTCGAAAACAAAAAAAAAAAGGTCTGTAGTCCCGGGACCAGAATAGGGCTACGGACCGAAGCGGGCGAGAGCCGAAGGAAGAGAAGAGAGCAGTGATAGCTTAATTGTTGAAGCTTGCCCTCTCAATCAGGAGGTCCGAGGTTCAAACCCAGGCACGCACCACTGGTTTATGTGCGTAGGTATTAGACACTAATTATCACTGCTTTTCAGTGACGGAAACAACGTGAGGAAACCTACACACCCGAGAGTTCTTTAAAAAAAGTTCTCGGAGGTGTGTGAAGTGCACCAACTTGCACTTGGACAGCGCGGTGGACTATGGCATAGAACTCTCTCATTCTAAAAGAAGACCCGTTCCCAGCAGTAGGACAATAATGGGTTGTACCCGACCGAAGCGGGCCAAGTCATGAGAATAACCTGATAATAAATAATTGTTCACATAAAGGGGCCTAAAATTATAGCCAAAAATACATCTTTTAAAAAACTAATCGCTTTTTCAAACACTAAGACCACACCCGAAAAACATTGCACACGGTGAACCGGAGTTATCCGTATAAAGGCCGCCTTTTATTGAGATGCATTGCTGTTGTTGATCTGTGAAGATTAAAGAGTATACAAGCCGACCACTCTATCGGACCGAGGGAGACATGTTGCAGCAATGTATGCGACAAACGCACTAAATGTGCAATCGCACTTATATGAAGCATTCCAAGTTATATGAACTAGAAATTCGACCGTAATTTAAATTAAAAAACCAAACTTCATGTCCAAAATAGCACGGATATTTTTCAAATTCAAATAAATTGTAATTTTCGGGTTATTTTGAACGCACCCGTTAAAGGTAAAAAGAGTTTTTAGCTGCATTTGAAAGCAATAGCGGGTATTTTGACATAGACATCTGACTTTTTTGACGTTATGTGTTTTCATAGTAAGACAATGAATGTTCTATTTCGTCTATTATGTACGTGTTTGTGTCAATTGCAAGGTATTTTATGTAATGTATTTTTAGGTTCATTTTATAAATGTTTCATGCATTTCATACTCGTCCATTAGCGGCAAGTACGAGTATCTTTAAAACGGATAACAAGTTTTTGCTTCACGTATTAATATATAGATGAAATGTCTTTATTTACTTATTCCTGCAAATGCGCTTGCTTCGAGCACGTTTATCATAGAAATAAGTATCCCCGGTCTTAATCCTATTCATAAAATATGTGTTTGCCAAATTCAAGAAAATCCGACCAATAGTTGTTGCGTAAAAAAGTCACTTTCAAACATTCAAACAAACATGAAACGTTAATAATAATACCAATATAATAAGATAGGAATAAGGGGCCTTACACATTGTCAGTTACAATATTTATTGTCATATGTATTTTCATTTTCGATTAATATGTTCCTAACTTCCTCTCTTAAAAAACCACTGTGACGCCAACGGTGCTCAAACGGTATCTACAAGTGATGTAACAATTGTTATCATTCGATATTCGCGAATGCGAATGCGAATGTTGTTTTTTTTCTGTTTTTCGTGTAGCGTGCCGGAGGATATAGATTTTGGCGACCTTTTGACGTGACAAGATCTAATAACTCGATAGAGCCGGCTGCACGTAACAAAAAAAAAGACTCATGCGGCATAACCTCGCTTTGAGGCGTTCCATTTAAAACTTGAAATGCAAGTGAAAGCACGGAACGAGCAACAAAGGGGCACAATCGGCCTCCGCGTTCGGCAGCGTTCGACATCTGTCTCTCTCCTACTTGAGTGAGAGTGTCCGCGTGGACAGCTGCTATATAATAATATATTTACATGTTTTCGTCAAGTATGAAGTGCAGTGAAAAGTGTAAGTGAAACAAAATATCTATCAAACAAATAAAATTACGTCACGTTCAACTATCGTCAGTAAACCGACTTTACTTACGGGGTTGGAGTTTGGAGTGGGAGCTTGAACCGTTCGTTCAGGCGATCCCGGGAAGGACGGCGGTATATGTGGTCGCATAGCGTCGTAAAGCCTAAACGCAGCGGTGGGCCCAGCCGCCCATCTGCGAGGAGCCCGATGGGGTAACGCGCTCAGAGGATTCCGGTTGCGGTCGTTCCGAGTTCCCGGAGTTCTCTTTATAGCGCCTAGGACGGCCACCAGGAGGGGCGGGGGGTTTGATGCGGCAAAAATCCCACATAACCCTGCGTCGCTCCCACGGCGTCGGGTTCCTTTTGAAGGTTTCTTCTCGAGAACAAAAAAAACTGACTTTATAGACAAGCGATTTTTTTTTATTTGGCGACCTTTTTTTGCAAATCACCGAGATTCAATATTCGCAAAACATTCGCACAATTCTTGCGAATGCGAATGCGAATATTCGTTACATCACTATCTACTTAAACCGAATCGTAAAACAAACACAATTTATTTATGTAAACGTAACAAATCACTATAATAAGCGAAACAAAGATTTATCGTGAAACGCTTGCCCGGTTTTATTTATTATTTACTTAGGGCTAAACCGTATTGTAGCGGACCCATACCCTTCGTGGAGCTGACTCATGGCTTGATACTTTGCTATTGATATTAAAGGATCGGGTTACGTTGCAAATGCCATACGATCGGGTACGATAGTATGGCATTTGCAACGAAACAGGTAGTTTCACGCATTACATTCATAGCGTTACAGTAAGATTTTCTCCTGTGTCGTGGGTACCATGGACTTACTCAAGACGAATACACGAACACCCAGAACAGAACCCAGACCCAGAACAGGAATCTAAACTCATCATTCAGATATCTGTCTGGCCAGGAATCGAAACCGGGACCCATTGCGCCTCATACCGGTATGGTAACCGCTCCGCCACGCGTTTACAACATGCCTCGTTTAAAACATTACAACATTGTTTTAGATTTTGTAGTATTTGATAAGTAAAATGAGTTCGGAGTGAAATATTTATAGGGTAGCATGAAGCAGAAATTCTTTGTTTAAGTTTTAATACTAGAAAGGTAATATTTGCCCTGTTTTCTCACAAACAAATATTTTTTGGCTGATTTCATACGACTTCGCTGTGATAAGGTGGACAATACAGTATATGATTTCAGACTAGTATTATCGCGGAATTGATACATTATAATAATTAACGGGTACTCACGATATGCGGTTTATGAATTCTTATAGAATTCTTTTTGCCGATATTTCGACCCAGTTGCGTGGATCGTGGTCACGGCCAAACTAGCCGTGAGTTTGGCCGTGACCACGATCCACGCAACTGGAAATATCGGCAAACAGAATTTTATAAGAATTCATAAACCGCATATCGTGAGTACCCGTTAAGTATTATAATGACAATGCAGTACTAGTACAACTGTAAATGTAATAGGGATTAAGTTTAATTAGTGTAATAACACCTGCGTGGTCCCACAGAACTCGCCGCAAGATGCTGCGGCGCCATGAATACCCCGCACAATGGAGCGTGTGGTGTTGAGATAATCTTACCTATAATACGGTGTGATATTATACTTATACGGGAGTGGAAAGACAATACTCAGCCGTGGGGTTCTTAGTCCTTAGGAGTAGCAATGCAACTGTAGGTAATGTCAGATTAGATTAATATAACCTTTTTTGGGCCGCAGCCTGACCACTTATTATGTTGTAGTAATTTGAAATTGCCGCGTTCTCAACTTCTCACTACGTGATGACGTTTGACAGTTTTGTTAAACGTTCTTGCCGCCATCTCTGCTATAAAAGTGTTTGCTAATGTGTATTATTCTGTTAAAATAAATAAGTAATTAAGTATAAAGCCTATTAATTACATCAGGTTATGGGCCCAGGACGTAATCTGTTTGTAATAAGTATCAGTGAGAAGTAATATCAGTGAAATAACGATATACAAAGTCGCCGGTCATTAAAACTGACACGACATAACCTAAAGCTGCGTGGTTTGTGTAGAAAAATATTTTTTATACAAAATGTCTTCAAATACAATGACTCTTATCGAAAAGTTAAGTGGTCGAGATAATTACAATACATGGAGATTTGCCGTGATGACATATTTACAACATGAAGACCTGTGGTGCTGTATCGAAAATAAAGGCGAACCTGTTGATTCAAAGCTCGACCTGAAAGCAAAGGCAAAAATTATATTGTTGGTTGACTCAGTGAATTACATACATATACAAGAGGCAAAAACGGCAAAAGAAGTGTGGACCAATTTACAAAAAGCTTTTGACGACAAAGGGTTGACAAGACGCGTGGGCTTATTGAGAGATATGATTACAACGACGTTAGAAAATTGTCAAAATGTTGAAGATTACGTTAACAGAATAATGAGTGCAGCACATAAACTTCGAAACATATCATTTGACATCAATGATGAGTGGCTGGGTACATTACTCCTTGCTGGATTACCCGAAGTCTACAAGCCAATGATTATGGCCCTCGAAAGTTCTGGTGTGCCGATTACAGCAGACTCTGTAAAGACTAAGCTCTTACAAGAAATAAAGAGCTCCGAGTCAGTAGCATTGTATGCAAGTAAGTCAAGTAAATATAAACAAAAGGACTCTGATAGTTCTCCGAAGTTTAATAAAGGTCCCCGTTGTTTCAAATGCAACCGTTATGGTCACATAAGTAAAAATTGCAAAACAAAGAAAAAGGACCAAGGCAAAGAAACTGGATATGTCGCTGTGTTCTCGGCATCCAGTGCAGCAAATGACAGTAAGAGCTGGTTTGTTGATTCAGGAGCGTCCATGCATATGACAATGAGGCAGGACTGGCTATACGATGAATCATCACCTCCAATTACAAGCATCCGTATTGCTGATGATAAAATGCTTAAAGTGAAGAGCTGTGGAAAAATAGATCTGCCTATATGTAATAGTGTAGGACAAACACAAACCATACAAGTAACCAATGTGTTGTATGTGCCTGAGTTAGCAAGCAATCTTCTCTCCGTGAGTCAGCTGATAAAGAAAGAATGTTCTGTACAGTTTAGTAACAATGGCTGTAAAATATTCAACAAATCTCAAAAAGAAGTAGTAGCTTGTGAATTAGTGAATAACATGTATCGTCTGAACTTAAGTAGTGCACAAGCATATGCATGTGATACAAAGGAAAGTGACAGCTACTTATGGCATCAAAGGATGGCTCATCTCAATATGACTGATCTGAACAAACTCTCCAAATGTGCAGAAGGTGTCAAGCTTACTGACAATAAGCTGGATATGATATGTGAATTTTGTCAAGAAGGAAAACAGTCCCGGCTGCCGTTTCCTAAGGAAGGTTCTCGTGCTAAGAAGGCTCTAGAACTTATACATTCCGATATCTGTGGGCCACTGGAGGTGAAATCAGTTGGAGGAGCGCAATATTTCCTCACATTTGTGGATGACTATACCAGGAAAGTATTTATTTATTTACTTAAAAACAAGTCTGAAGTATTTAATAAATTTAAAGAATTTAAAGCATTTGTGGAAAATCAACTTGAATGTAAAATAAAGAAATTAAGAACTGATAATGGAAGAGAGTATCTAAGTAACGAGTTTATTGAATACATGCAAAATTGTGGCATTATACATGAAACTTCTAATCCATATACCCCACAACAAAATGGGTTAGCGGAACGTATGAACCGTACATTGATGGAGAGAGCTCGCTGTATGTTGCTTAATGCTAATTTACAGAAACACTACTGGGCTGAAGCAGTGGCGACAGCTGCGTACATAACGAACCGCTGTCCAACAAGATCCATTTCATACGCTACACCTGAGGAGTTATGGTCCGGGAAGAAGCCAAATTTGAAGCACCTTAGAATCTTTGGATGTGAAGTCATGGTTCATGTTCCTGATGCTAAACGTCAAAAACTGGATCCTAAGGCAAGAAAAATGATATTTATTGGCTACTCAGAAGTCACTAAAGGTTACAGACTATTAGATACTAAAACAAGAAAAATTCTTATCAGTAGAGATGTTGTATTTCTGGAAAATTCTGTACAAAGAAAATATTGTATGGTTCCGCTAACAGAAAATAATAATAATGTTAAAATATGTGCTGATGAAACAAAGAACATTGATGAATCTGTTGAGCTAACAAATCAAAGCACAAGAGAGTTAAATAACTCATCTGTAACATTATCCGATAATGATGAAGAAGAAACATTCTTCTCCGATGATGATCCTGCATATGTACCTGAAAAAGAAATAAATATTAGTGGACCTAGTAATATAACACTTAGAAATAGAAATAGAAAATATGAAACTAATACTTACCTCTGTCAAGGTGGAGAACACGAAGAAAATGATACTCCAATAACTTACCGAGAGGCTCTGTCATCAGTGGATAAAGATAAGTGGAAAAAGTCTATAGAAGAAGAGTTGCAAGCACACAGTAAGAATGAAACATGGGAGTTGGTGAAGAAGCCAGATAGAGTGAGAACTATTGGCTGTAAGTGGGTTTTCAAAGTGAAAGATACACCATCGGGACTACTGTATAAATCAAGGTTATGTGCCATGGGCTGCTCACAGAAACACCAGGTTGATTACACAGAAACATTCTCACCAACTGTCAGGTATGACTCTGTAAGAGTTTTGCTTTCTAAAGTGTGTCAGGATAACTTGCAAATGATACAGTTTGATATCAAAACTGCTTTTCTCTATGGATCCATAACTGAAGATATCTATATGAATCCACCAGATGGTTTAGATGTACCTGAAGGGCATGTTTATAAACTTAAAAGGTCATTATATGGGTTAAAACAAGCACCCAGGTGCTGGAATCAAACATTTGATTCTGTTTTAAAGAAATTTGGTTTCACCAATAGTCACTCAGACAAGTGTATCTATATTGGTCAGTTAAATGGTAGTAAGGTGTACCTAATACTGTATGTGGATGATGGACTAATAATTTCCAAGGATAAAAGTGTGTTAAACAAAGTTATTGATGATTTAAAAGTAAATTTTGAAATAAAAGTATGTGAACCTAAAAACTTTGTTGGCCTAGAAATTGAGAAAGGAGAAAACTACATATTTCTACATCAGACCACATATATACAAAAATTGCTGAATAAATTTAGTATGACTAATGCCAATGGGAACAGTACACCAGTAGAGACAGGTATCAAATTAGAAAAGAATACATCGGAGCTAGATAGAAACATTCCATATAGAGAAGCTGTGGGCTCCTTGATGCATCTAGCTATAGTCAGCAGGCCTGACATAATGTTTGCGGTTAGCTTAGTCAGCCGATATCTGGATGGTTATGATAGTACTCACTGGAATGCCGTAAAACGAATAATGAAGTACCTCAAAGAAACTAGTGATTATGGTCTGTACTATACACCTTCACAAAATAATACACTAGAAGGTTATTGTGATTCTGACTACGCTAATGATACTGAAACAAGAAGATCAATGACAGGATATGTATTCATTAAGAATGGTGCTGCTGTTACTTGGGCCAGTCAACGTCAGCAAACGATAGCACTATCTACAACTGAAGCAGAGTTTATGGCTGCCTGTAGTGCTACAAAGGAAGTTATTTGGTTAAAGAGACTTTTGTTAGATATAGATGAATATAATCAGGATTCTGTAACACTTAACATAGATAATCAAAGTGCAATATCTGTCATAAAAAATGAAAATTATCATAAACGATGTAAACACATAGATATTAAATACAAGTTTGTTAAAGAGAAATATGAAAGTACAGATATTGATCTAAAGTATATAAGTAGTAATGAACAAAGGGCTGATATATTTACTAAACCCTTATGTAAAAGTAAATTTAAATATCTAAGAAGTAAATTAGGTATTAGGAAAATGTAACTGTACTTATAAAACTTGATTCTGTAATACTTTGTTTAGTAATACTATGTATGTGTAGAGTAACTTAACCTATTGTTTTTGTTAGTTACTATTATTTGTTTCACTTTACAATGAGGAACGCTGTAATTTGGAGAGAGTGTTGTAGTAATTTGAAATTGCCGCGTTCTCAACTTCTCACTACGTGATGACGTTTGACAGTTTTGTTAAACGTTCTTGCCGCCATCTCTGCTATAAAAGTGTTTGCTAATGTGTATTATTCTGTTAAAATAAATAAGTAATTAAGTATAAAGCCTATTAATTACATCATATTATCCTTGGATGCTCGTTTGATATTTCACTCGTTTGATGAAGTGAATGATTTATTTAAAACAAAAATAGAAGAGTGTTAATTTGCTTATGCAAATTAGCACTCTTCTATTTTTAAAAGTCATTGGCAGTTATTCTCGGTTTATATGCTATTTTTTTCTCATATAAAAGCAGTCTGTTAAGTTTCTTCGAAAATTCAAAAAACTCAAAGTAATCTTCGTTTATGAAACGACAACTTGTAGTTATGCAATATTCTTATACTCATCCGAGGTGTTCCGACTTAAACCTCGGAACAACGCAGTAGGTATTGCCAAAATCTGGTAACACTTCTATCTGGGGTTAATGAAATAAAATGAAATGAAATATCTTTATTTTGCATAGGCCTACGGGGGCACTTACAAATTGTCAGTTACCGGATCGGAACACGACCTCAACTGAGAAGATCCGGCAAGAAACTCAGCGAGTTTGTCTTTTTACATGGTAATCATGTTTGTTTACATTGTATTGAAAGTTATTAACAGATATCCATGGGCGTCAGTAGCTACTTACTACCAGATGGCCAGCATGCTCTTAATAAAAAAATGTATTATATAAATAAAGTTTACTCGTAGGATAGTAAGACAGTGTAAACATGTTCACAGAAATATAATAATTCTAATCAAAACTTGCAGTGAGAACGCGTCGCTTGAAATGCGAAATAGAGACAAGCCGTATTGTGAACGCGGTTTCATTATGAGGAACTTACCTCTACTACTGGTATTTTGGCAATCTTCCGCCAAGCGATGTGATTATGCTTGTAATTATAATTTCATGAACATTAAGGTGTCTGGCGAAGGTTTTGCCTTAAGTGTCTGGCATTGAAGGACGTGATTTTGTGATTTTTAATAATATTCTGAACATAATACCAAAAAATCATACTTTATAAAATAACGAAAGTAGATCGGTATATTCACCACCTTAAGTACCGTTTACCTGCCAAGGCCATTGCAACCAAAATTTCATAAATTGGCACCGTTCTTATTGTGTTGGGAACGTGCGATAGCAAATTTTGAACTTTAATAAAATGACGTAGGTCTGGGGTTTACTGGCTCTTAGGCTATTGGGAGAGGCCGTGTTTCGTGTTGACCGTATTTTAACCGACTGTCCAAAGGAAAGAGGTTATCTATTCGTCACGTATTTTTGAAGTGAAACTTCTTTAGGCGCATGAGGGTAAAATTTTTACAGATGAAACGTCACGCCGGTATGCAACGGAAGTGTCGGAAAAGAGAGAGAGAGAGTGATCGAGACCGATTGAGAGAGAGTAAGACAGGGCGAACGTAGCATGAGCAACTAGCCGTGGAGTGAGAGTAGGGAGCAAGCGAGTGAGAAAGATTGAGAGAAAAAGTGAGACAGAGCGAACGTCGTATCACGCCTTTTTCCCTTCCTCTTAATCTTGGAAATTTAAAGTTTTAGATTTGTATAAATATAAACAAGATTTATAAATTAGTTCGCCAAAGAAGTTTCACTTCTGACATGTGTACTTTGTACGCACGCATGTTTTTTTTTAATGTAGTCTCAGTTCGAAGCTTATGACTGTGTATACTAATATTGAGAAAACTTCTATAGCGTGTTTTAGAATGTAGTGGCTCCATCTATTGGTAAGTTGTGGGAGGTTGTTACATTATAAAGAATGGAGAGTAGATAAGTGGTACCAAATGGTCTATATTTGGTTCTATTTCGTTTATTATTTATGTGTTTGTTACAAATGCACGGTGTAATGTGTGTAATGTGTTTTTAGTTTATTTTATGTATGATGTATGCATTATTTGAAAAAAGTATTAACATTCTGCACTCCTTCTCTACGTCCACTATAACAGTGCAACATTTCATACTAATCCGTCCGCGACATATTACTTAAAATGCACCACAAGTTTTTGCTTCACGTATTAATATATAGATATTTATACACCTTTTTACATATTTTACCTATTGTTACAATTCTTGTTAGCATAATTAGTAAGCAACGTCCTTAAAATATTTCCTTTGTGTTATCTAAGGACCAAGGAAATTGGCTGTCGTTTACTAACTTGGCGGAAGCCTGATACTTTTCGTAAATATTGTATTCGTTTTCCATTATAGACTGCCCACCTCATGAAGTATCACAGTATTATTTTTCTGTAGTAAATAATCTAGCATACTAAAGATATACACTACATTCATATGTTTTCATTAGATTCAAGTAGTAAGCGAACCGGTACTGCCTGCAGTACCTACTTACTATCAGGTGATCAACATTCCACCTGATAGTAAGTAGGTACTCCCGGCAGTGGACATTGGTAAACAACTTCATAAAGAACATGGTTTTATATGAAGTCAATAAATAGTTGCGTTGCTACTCCCACCAATTCGCACTTGGCCAGCGCGGTGGACTATGGCCTAAACTCTCTCATTCTGAGAGAAGACCCGTGCCCAGCAGTGGGCCAATAATGGGTTGATGTGGTTGCTACTCCCAAGGGCTAACATGGTCGCCTCATATAGAAGCAGCTGTTTGTGAGAAGTATATTGTGTCAAAGAAAAAAACGTGAATTAATATCAAAGAAAAAAATACCGCATTAATAAATAACTAAATATAATTGCATAAGTTGATAAAAAATGCAATGCAATAGCTTTACTTTATAAGATTGAAGTAGCAAACGAGCCTGCTGTCCACCTGATGCTAAGTGGTCGCTGCCATTTGAAGTCAATCAAAGATGCGTTGCCACTTCTGAGGACTAAGACGGTCGCCTCATATAAAAGTGTGTCAAACACACTCTTCCATCGAAACGCAAGAACTGCTTCACGTTAGCAATAAGAGGGGCGGTGGTATCTCCCTGGTCGAACTGTATTAAAACTCATGCAACTCTCGAATCTAGTTTCTGTAGTAGTGCCTGGCGTCTTTTGCAAGGCTTAGATTCAACATAGTGTTATGAAACTGTAATGCCACCGCATTTCATGTATGAAGTGAATACAATTTAATTAAATACTGTTGCTTTGCTTGAAGGATTTATAACTTTGTTGTTAATGGGACTTCATTTGCATTGATGGCTAAATGATTATATCAGAGTAACTGACTTCAGATAGAAAGCCTGTCATTGTTCTAGAAGGTTCTTACAGATAGCCATGAGCGGCAGTGGCCACCTACCATCAGATGGACTGCATGCTCGTTTGCTACTTCCATGTCCATCTTTCATCAGAATAAGTAATGGTGTAATTTGTGTCCTCAATACGAAATTACGGTTTTTTTAAACAATCATGGTTATTTTTTATTAGATTGGAGAAGCAAACGAGCGTGCAATCCACCAATCCATCCTCAGTTGTTGTTATTCATGAGCTCGCGATGGTTTTTGTTGTTTTTTTTATGATAGCGTAGCAACATGCGCAGGGTACAGCTAGTTATATATAAAATATTTAAACTTCAGGTTGGCAGATATCTAACAACAGTTAAGCAGTTTAAATCAGGCTATAAACAGGAGAAAACTTTATAAAAAATCGCATATAACACACCTACGAAATTAATCCTTTACGAGGTACAAGCCTAAGAGAAATTCGAGTCTTGATAGAAATGTTAATGTCTATTTATTTTTGGCTCGAAAACAGAAACCGCAAATCAAATTACGAAAGCCACGTGAGTAGAGATCATATCAAACTGCCGAAGTCCTGACCTTTAACCTTCATTGAGGTGTCAATTGGTGCTCTTGGGAATTATCAAGTAGATAAGCCTTTGTTGTGTACGTGATAGAAATGATAATAATGATAATTGTCTACCACAAGATGAACGAGCTTCAGAATAGAAGTAATGCTTTATCTTGTTTGAGTATGTTCATGTACGTTCTTCTGAAAATATCTATCATAAACATTTTAAGGATAGTGTGGGGTAAAAGAAATTACTTACACACATCGATATAGAAAAACCGATATCGATATAGTATAAACCGATATCGGTATAGTAATGTCTATTTCGATGCTTACACAATATTTATGTTTATATTAGTGCGTTTCGATGGAAGGGTGTGGTTGCCGGCACACTTTTATATGAGGCTACCATCATAGTCCTCGGGAGTAGCAACACATCTGTGATTGACTTCAGATAAAACCTATGATCTGTATGAAGTTGATTACAGGTGTCCATGGGCGGCAGTGACTACTTACCATCAGGTGGACTGTAAGCTCGTTTGCTACTTCAATCAGATAAAAATGTGTGCGTGTACTAGCGTACACTCGTAAGAAGTGAAACTTCTTTATGACGTTATTTTTCAAAAAATAATTTACTATATGCAACTTTACAGAAATTGGTTAAATAAAGTTAAATTAGATAAAGTTTAATAAAAGGCTTAAAATTTTTCTTATAATCTAATCTATAATAATCTATCTAACATCACGCGTGGTAGGGATAAGGAAAAGATGGCGCGTAACGGAAAAAAAAGATGGCGTGTAACGAAAAAATGTTACACTAAATTTTTTTCCAACACCGATAAAGAAGTTTCACTTCAATAAAAAAAAGAAAATCAATAATATACGTCAAGTCAGATTTGAGTTTCACATGAGATTAGACACAAGTGAAGACTAAAATCAAATATATCTTATAAGTGTATTTGATTTTAGTCTTCAATAACAAACATATTTAAAACAAAAATAACGCAGAGGACAACCGCCCGCGGGTTTCTGTGGAATATACTGGAATTTTTACATCATTCTTCCGCCTTGCGTTCACAGCGAGATTACAATTTTGATGCCGAAATGAATTTTAATATCGAACCGTGTATAAACATTTCTGTCGCGGTTATTTAACCTTATACATGTTGGTCGAAGGAATTATTAAGGGTTTATTATATACTAGTCACCCGTCACAACGGTCGAAACTCGACCGTAATATTAAAAAATTAAACCTCATATTGTCCACCAAGTAGCAACAATATTTCTCTAATTTAAATACATTGTCATATCATGTCAATCAAGTTATTATAAAAAGAGGTTTATTAACTAAACTGCATTTAAAAGAAATAGCGGGTATTTTGACAAAGACATATGACATTTTTGACGTTATGTTTTCGTAGTAAGGGCCGGCACTCATATGACGGAGCGCAGCGCAGCGCATTTTTTGCTGTCAAACTATTATCGTCATTGTCCCTTTAGAAATAATATCCAAAATTAAATAACAGCAATTTATTTCTGAGGAGCATGGAAGCGACCACATGCGAAAGGTAGCGCGGGAGCGCGACCGCGCGCGCAGGAGCGCGACCGCGCGCGCTCGACGCGCTACTCCGCGAGCGTCCGCTTTCGGTCGCCGCTAGCCGCTGGGCTCGCCGGAGCGACGCCACAGGCAGCAGCCGCCATTTTGTTGTCAACACGTGTATACTTGTGCCACGCTGAAAACTGCAAAACGAATGACGACCGTTTGTCGAGTATATTCCAGCGCATGCTCGCGCATCCGCGCGCATTCTCCCAGTAATTAGCGCGAATTTCGGCTAGTGTGTGATTCGTTAAGAAAATTTCGCGGGCATGCGCTGCGCTGCGCTCCGTCATATGTGCGCCGGCCCTAAAGACATTGAATGTTCTATTTCGTTTATTATGTGTGTGTTCGTGTCAAATGCAAGGTAGTGTGTGTAATGTGTTTCACCCAGCTTGCACTATATATCTTTTCTAAGTTTCCATGATAACAATAATAAAGTACGATCAATTATGGTCGATAACACAACCCAGTCGAAAAATACAAGAACTTTTTTAAACCCACTCGGAAAGCAAGCGAACATTTTGAATCGTAAACATGTAAATATTGAAATACATTTAAATAATCAAACAATATTCGTCACGTCTGCATCTGGATTCCGGAAACATTCGTCAATATTCGAACTCGATGCATGCCTTTGAATATGCGGAGCTTTGAAACGTGACGACATCTCGTTTGCATTTTTTACAACCCGCATACGAGTGTCGCGACACCAGACACTACTCTAGTTCAATCGTGTTTCCTTTTCTCTTTGCATGGAGCATCTTTTGTAGTGTTAGCAGCTAACGAGCATTCAGCTTGTCTGGCATTGTCTTCATGGTTGTTTCTAATAAATTGCTATAGTTCTTCTATGCGTCAATAATCATCTATATATAACTAAGCAGTCCACCAATTCGCACTAGTCCTCCAATTCGCACTTTTTTTTTTGTTTTCGATGAGGAAACTTTCAAAAGGTACCCGACGCCGTGGGAGCCACGCAGGGTTATGTGGGATTTTAACCGCACTAAAACCACCCCGGTGGCCGTCCTCGGCGCTGAAAAGGAGGACTCCGGGATCTCGAAACGACTTCAACCGGAATCCTCCAAGCGCGCTGCCCCATCGGGCTCCTTCCAGATGGGCCCACCACTCCGTCTAGTCTTTATGACGGTATGCGACCACACATACCGCCGTCCTTCCCGGGATTGCCTGACCGAACGGTTCGAGCTCCCACTCTAGCCGTCTGCAACCCCGGAAGCCCCTTTTAGTCGCCTCTTACGACAGGCAGGGGATGCCGTAGCCCTATTCTGATCCCGGAACTACAGCATTAGTCCACCAATTCGCACTAGTCCACCAATTCGCACTTGGCCAGCGCAGTGGACCATGGTCTATAACTCTCTTATTCCGAGAGAAGACCCGTGCCCAGCATTGGGACAATAATGGGTTGACGACGATATAACTAGCATATTCCCTTAGCTCCGTTTTCATCAAGGTCACAATGGTGATGAGTATCCCATGTGTTAATCCAGAATAAAATGTCTTTCCTATTTCTAGCGCGAAGCATTTTTTGCGTTTCGATGGAAGGGTGTGGTTGCGGCACACTTTTATATGAGGCGACCATCATAGTCCTCGGGAGCTGCAACGCATCTATGATTCACTTCAGATAGAACCAATGTTCTATTTGAAGTTGCTTACAGATGTCTATGGACGGCAGTGACCACTTACATGCATGCTCGTTTGCTACTTCGATCAGATAAAAAAAATGTCACTATTCTTTAGGATAAATAGTATGATGAACAGATAAACCAGAAAACTTAGCCAGTTGAAAGACAATCTTCACTCAAAAAAGAGACTAACTGAATTACGCACTTCGGGTCCACTGTATGCATAGAATCGCGTATCCTGTTTGTTTGATAATAATGGAGAGTCATTTGTATTTGGTAATCATAATGTAAAACTGCCTGTTTATTTTAAGAAAGCGTCCTTGCCATAGTACAAATAAGGAACAGTAGGGAAACTAAGCCCTGTTTATGAAATAATTACCTACACTCTATTGAAGCGATAGGGTTGTCTCCATGTATTGTTTTTGTAATAGTGTTATAAACAGGTACTTATTTTACACGTGGTCAATCAATCGAATTGTATATGTACTAAGTTTACAAATAATATTATTAGGTATCCTGACAGCTTCGCATTTTAATCCCAGCATTGCAAAAAATATTATGATACTTTGTTTGAAATACGAAAAACAGTTTAAGATGTTTGGAAATGCGTGTGATATCTAGTAATTAAAAAACCATTACATAAAAATGCAATATTCTTCATAAATTACAAATTATTCACTGAAAAAAAAATGCTTCCACGATGACACGTTCTCTATTATTGAATTTTATAGTATAAAAAATTCAAACCGCTGTATACATTTTTAAAAAGATCGCGGACACAAATAGCAACGCGACCATTCGTCTTCACGTGACACTCGCTACTAAAGAATCGCGAAACCCCTTAGCGGCCTCGTTAGGGATTGCAATCCGGCCTCATTTTCAATCCGGCCGGATCCGGCCGCTTTTTTCTCAATCCGGTCGGATCCGGTCGGATTAATCGAACGGTTAAAACAGTGTGAAAAAGGATCGATTTCGAACGGTAATTATTTTTGTAATATGATCCGGTGGAGGTCCGGATCCGGTGGTGAATTGGTACCGGATCCGGTTTGTGTAAATTTGTGCCGGATCCGGTTTTTCGGACTGCAATCCCTAGGCCTCGTCAATGCAATGTTTGTCTGAGTGCGCCGTTTTCGAACGCTTGTAGGCAGTTTCCGTACTGTTCCTAATATGTTACTGCTATTGCTATTTCAATAGATTTAGCTATATATATAGCTATTTCAAGCTACATCGGACGCGGGATTGGGATAGGTGCCCGCTAGTGATATTTTTTTATCAATTTATATGTTATTTATAGTACTGTAAGGCAAATGGAGTAAAAGACGGTCCTTTCAGTCAGCCTTACATTATGTCCTATAAAGACATAAACATTTTTGTATGCTACTGCTTGTGTGTTTTAAAGTAAAAAGTTTCTAAGAAAGGTTTTCTTTTTGGCTAGTATCCACTTAGATTTATCCACAGAAATTTCTATAGGTTCCAGCGTCCCATCAGATATGGCTTGAGGCATCACATGTTACACAAGCCATAGGTACATGAGAGTCAACTAACAAGTTTCGTTATAAATATTTACGCGACACCAGATTGCAAGATTCACTCACAATGAATCACATCCAAGTGTGATACAAAAGGCAACAAAGGTAGCAACTTTACGAATCGTAGCAACAAATTTCAACCCTAAACTTCGTGAAAAAGACTCAAATTTCCATAGCAAAAAGTCGCGTGTAAAGTGTGAACTTGTTTGATAGTTTCCACTGGTATTTTATCTTTCATATCTGAAGCGAACTTTAAAATGATACCAATGGGGTTTTCGGAATGCAAAAGGCCTGGTTACCTAGTTTCCTTGTTCTAGTTTATCAAAGGGTGCGTTTATAGAGAAGCTGTATTACGTGGTTACAAGTTTTATTTTTATTCTCTTTTTTAAGATTTTGTATTGTGTATACGTGTATGTAGTCCACCTAATAGTAAGTGATTATAACAGTCCATACATACTTCTAAGCAACTTCATATGGAACAGGGTTTCTACTTAAGTTAATCACTGATGAGTTGCTAGTTCCTAGGACTAAGATGGTCACGGTAAAGTAAATAACATAGGCATTATAAGTTGCCGCGTTTGACAATACGAATACTAGGCGTGGTGACTATTCGTCCCTGTAGTTTCAGGATCAGAATAGGGCTACGGTATCTCCTGCCTGTCGTAAGAGGCGACCAAAAGGGGCTTCCGGGGTTGCGGGCGGCTAGAGTGGGAGCTTGAACCGATCCCGGGAAGGACGGCGGTATATGTGGTCTCATACCGTCGTAAAGACTAGACGGAGCGGTGGACCCAGCCGCCCATCTGGAAGGAGCCCGATGGGGCAGGCAACGCGCTCAGAGGATTCCGGTTGCGGTCGGACCGAGTTCCCGGAGTCCTCTTTATAGCACCGAGGACGGCCATCGGGGGTTTTTAGTGCGGTAAAATCCCACATAATCCTGCGCCGCTCCCACGGCGTCGGGTGCCTTTCGAAGGTTCCCCCTCGAAAACAAAAAAAAAGAGAGAGAGCTTGAATTGTCCAGCCAGGCGATCCCGGGAAGAACGGCGGTATGTGTGGTCGCATACCGTCGTGAAGACTAGATGGAGCGGTGGGCCCAGCTGCCCACATAACCCTGTGTCGCTCTCACGGTATCGGGTACCTAATGAAGGTTTCCCGAGAACAAAAAAGAAAGAAAGGCGCGGTGACAATTAGTAAATAAATTCATTAGCGAAGGTCTATGTCCATCACAGGAGCTCAGAAGACTTAAGAGTAACGAAATATTACCAACTTAGGTAAGCTCAGCTATATTAATCGTGTCGTTGCTACGGTGTTTTGTTAACATGAATAATGGTACAACTAGGTCTTGATGGTACCTTCATGTCGTCAGTATAATGTTATTGTCACACTTGATAACCGCGAATGAATATTATTTATTTGTTATAAGTCTTTAAAATAGGCAAGACTATAATCAATACTAATAATACATAGGCAAGTCTATAAGCAATAATTATAATAATAATACATACCCTAGTTTTTGAGTGAAACCACCTTATTATATTATCATCTTTTGGGAGAATGAGCACTGGACAATTGTTTCATGGAAATCAACGATTTTGTAAGTAAAATGCAAATAGGATCAATTAATACTTAGAGTTTAATTAATTAATTAATATTGAGTGTATTACTGGATTGCATTTATTTTGAGGTGGTAAGTGAAGTTCGACCGAGGAGGACCGAAGAACTGTTCCTTCCGTTTCGATGGAAGGGTGTGGTTGTCGGCACATTTTCACATGAGGCGATCATTATAGTCCTCGGGACTGACAACGCATCTGTGATTGACTTCAGATAGAATCCATATTCTATATAAAGTTGACCGCAGTGACCACTTACCATCAGGTGGACTGCATGCTCATTTGCTACTTCAGTCATATGAAAAAAAAAATCATAGTGGCATAAAGTTCCATCGGGAGTTATTATTGTCGCATCCATTTCTATCGTAAAGCAGTTCTTGCGTTTCGCTGAAAGGGTGTTTTTAATGACTCACTTTCATTCTAGGCGACTATCTTAGTCCTTGGAAGCAATAACGCATTTCTGTTTGACTTCAAATAGAAACACTCTTCTATATGAAGTTTCTTGCAGATGTCCATGGACGGCAGTGACCATTTGCTTAGGTGGACTGCTCGTTTTCTAATTCAATTTTAAAAAATGCCATATAATAATGGACAATGCATTTTATAATTTTACTATGTAACTGATTTTATGAAATAGTGATTAATATGTGGCGACCTCCCGCTACTCATCAAGAGATGGCGCTACTAGTATTCTGAAACACGCTATCGAAGTATTTTCAATACCCCGCATATATACAAGTTCCGAACAACGACTGTCGGAACACGGCCGCTCCCTCGGCATGATCACCTAGCCTGGCAGAGATCTCCCTTTGCCAAAAATATTTTTTCATTTCATATTTATTCACTGTAGGCCTCATTCGACGGCTCAGCTATAGAGAGGGCTATGTTAGGAATTTCGCTTGAGACATGATTCGCAACGATGAAATCCCTGTACGAACTAAGCTTAGCTGTCAAAATTAGTTGGCTGGAGTGGCAGTGGGCTAGCCACATCGGTCCAAGAACCGAAGTTTAGTTTTTAATTTAAATTACCGTTGAATATCGATCGTTGCGTTGACTAGTTCATTAAATTAAAAACAATGTTTTCATTACAAGAGCAGAAACCAAACGCGTCAAAACGTTTTTGAAACTATCCTTTTTACGATGTACATTCAACAGAATGAAAGGTACCTTTATGTAAGATTAGTACTGCAAATTCGTAACCACGCAAAGGCCAATAAGAATTCCTACGCAGGTTTCTTAGCTTAGGCAGTCACGCTTTCATAAGAAGCTTTCGTGGCCTATAATTAACTTCAGGCTGTAGCAGGCAGCTCTAAAGGCGGTTCCTATTTGTGAAGCAGACTTGTTGGCTCACTTTTATACGCATGTGTACTTCAAGATGTTCTTTGAAAGTAAAAGTAAAACGGATTTAGTCTTTGAGACACTCCTGGAGTCCTTAAGGTTATTAATACTTCTGTGTTTAAAGGTGGGTAGGTATTGACATAGGTTGTCCCCGTAGTTCCGGGACCAGAATAGGACTACGGTATCCTCTGCCTGTCGTATGAGGCGACTAAGAGGGGAATCTGGGGTTGCGGGCGGTAAGAGTGGGAGCTCGGGCCGTTCAGCCAAGTGACCACGCGAAGGACGATGGCATGTGTGGCTGCATGCCGTCGTAAACACCGAGAAGCACGGTGAGCATGAATCGGTCACCAGTGAAAGTCCCAAAAGGGGCATTGCGCTCGGAGGACTCCGGTTGACGTCGTTTCGAAATCTGGAGTCCTCTTTATAGCGCTGAGGACGGCGACCGGGGGGGTTTTTAGTGCGGTAAGAATCCCACATAACCCGCGTCGCTCCCACGATGTCGGGTACCTTTTGAAGGTTTACCCCTAGTAAAAAAAAGGTATTGACATGGGTGGCAGTGATGACACTTGAGCTGAATGCTCGTCTACTACTTTTATTAATGTGAAAAAGTTTGTGACAGTGAGTTGATATGGCGTATATTAGATTCGTTACCTTAGTTTTGTTTGTTGTGCTGTTTGTGTCATTATTATGTTTGTTTGTTTGTTTGTTTGTTTGTTTGGACCGTATCAAATCAAATGGCAAATCTAATATATTTGTAATTCGTATCTGGAGATAACAATTAATGTTTAGTTTATGTTATGTAATTTGATTTGTCTTTATAATACCTTATACATATAAAGGAAGAGCGGGGCATCCTGACACAGGTAAATATTTACTTAAAAGGATGCCTAAACTGTAGTTTCTAAGATGTAACCATTTTATGAGAATTAAACTGTTTTCTATAAACTGTTTTCTACTTAATAAATTGAGAACATGGATGTTCTCAAAAGCGTTTGCAATTGGAAATTGTTAGGTTTTTCAAATGCGGTTAAAACCTCGAACACAGTTCATAAAGTACAAAATAAACGTGTCTAGACTATCACTGTATATGTAAGCGTGCACTCATAATATTTCGAGACAGATAGACATAGCCCGAGACAGCGATGGCCATTACCGAAGCGCGTTTGATCGCTTATTGCGTTAGACTGGAGCATTAAAACAGCCCCACAGTAGGATTTTCTCATGTGTCGTGGTGGCCATGGACACACACAACGACGAATACACAAACAACCAGACCCAGAACAAGAATTTAAACTTAACATTCAGACACCTGTCTGGCCGGGAATCGAACCCCGAACCCACTGCGTGTCAGACCGGTTTGGAGACCAGAAGGCAACACGGGTCGTCAAACAGTCCTTCAAGTTCAAACCCTTTGGAACTGCGAACACAGTCCGTGCAATATAAAATAAACATCTAGACTATCTGTATGTAAGCCTGCACTCAGAATATTTCGTTAGAGCGATAGACATAGCCCGAGACAGCGATGGCCGTTACCGAAGCGCCTTTGATCGCTTATTGGGTTAGACTAGCGCATTAAAACAGCCCCACAGTGGGATTTTCTCCTGTGTCGTGGATGCCATGGACACACAAACACCCAGACCGAGAACAAAAATTTAAACTTATCATTCCGACACCTGTCTGGCCGGGAATCAATCCCGGAACCCACTGCGTGTCAAACCGGTATGGAGACCGCAAGGCCACTCGCATCAACCCATTATTGGCCCACTGCTGGGCACGGGTCTTCTCCCAGAATGAGAGAGTTTAGGCCATAGTCCACCGCAAGGCCACGCAGGACATCAACCTGTTACTTTTTTCAAACCCCATAGAAACCGCGAACACAGTCCGTACAATACAAAATAAACCTATCTAGAGTATCCCTATATGTAAGCCTGCACTCAGAATATTTCGTTAGAGCGATAGACATAGCCCGAGACAGCGATGGCCGTTACCGAAGCGCCTTTGATCGCTTATTGCGTTAGACTGGAGCATTAAAACAGCCCCACAGTAGGATTTTCTCATGTGTCGTGGTGGCCATGGACACACACAAAGACGGATACACGAACAACCAGACCCAGAACAAGAATTTAAACTCATCATTCAGACTGACTGGCCGGGAATCTAACCCGGAACCCACTGCGTGTCAAACCGGTATGGAGACCACAAGGCAACACGGGTCGTCAAACAGTTCCTTTTTTAAACCCTTTGGAACTGCGAACACAGTCCGTGAAATATAAAATAAACCTATCTAGACTATCTCTAAATGTAAGCCTGCACTCAGAATATTTCGTTAGAGCGATAGACATAGCCCGAGACAGCGATGGCCGTTACCGAAGCGCCTTTGATCGCTTATTGGGTTAGACTAGCGCATTAAAACAGCCCCACAGTGGGATTTTCTCCTGTGTCGTGGATGCCATGGACACACAAATATCGAGACCTAGAACAAGAATTTAAACTTATCATTCCGATACCTGTCTGGCCGGGAATCGAACCCGGAACTCACTGCGGTTCAAACCGGTATGGAGACCGCAAGGCCACTCGCATCAACCCATTATTGGCCCACTGCTGGGCACGGGTCTTCTCCCAGAATGAGAGAGTTTAGGCCATAGTCCACCGCAAGGCCACGCAGGACATCAACCTGTTTGTCCCTGTAGTTCCGGGACCAGAATAGGACTACGGTACCCTCTGCCTGTCGTAAAAGGCGACTAAAAGAGGCTTCCGGGGTTGCGGGCGGGAAGAGTGGGAGCTCGAACCGTCCGGTCAAGTGACCCCGGGAAGGACGGCGGCATGTGTGGTTGCATGTTGCCGTAAAAACCAGAAGGTGTGGTGAGCAGTTCACGCCCACCAGAGAAGAGCCCGATGGGGCACACGCTGAGGACACCGGCGGCGGTCAAGTGGAGTTCCCGGAGTCCTCTTCGCAGCGTCGACGTCGGCCACCGGGGGGGTTTTAGTGCGGTAAGAATCCCACATAACCCGCGTCGCTCCCACGACGTCGGGTACTTTTTGAAAGTTTCCCCCTCGAAAACAAAAAAAAAAAAAAAAGGACATCAACCTGTTACTTTTTTCAAACCCCGTAGAAACCGCGAACACAGTCCGTACAATACAAAATAAACCTATCTAGAGTATCCCTATATGTAAGCCTGCACTCAGAATATTTCGTTAGAGCGATAGACATAGCCCGAGACAGCGATGGCCGTTACCGAAGCTCCTTTGATCGCTTATTGGGTTAGACTAGCGCATAAAAACAGCCCCACAGTAGGATTTTCTCATGTGTCATGGATGCCATGGACACACAAACACCCAGACCGAGAACAAAAATTTAAACTTATCATTCCGATACCTGTCTGGCCGGGAATCGAACCCGGAACCCACTGCGTTTCAAACCGGTATGGAGACCGCAAATCCACGCGGGTTGTCAAACTGTTAACTTTTTCAAACCCGTTGAAATCGCGAACACAGTGCAATGTAAAATAAACCTATCTAGACTATCTCTATATGTAAGCCTGCACTCAGAATATTTCGTTAGAGCGATAGACATAGCCCGAGACAGCGATGGCCGTTACCGAAGCGCCTTTGATCGCTTATTGGGTTAGACCGGCGCATTACACCCGCCAAGTTCATCGGTAGAACTTAGTACCACTTACTGCATGCGCTTCTTGCTTTTGAGTGAATAATTGTGTTATGTTTTATTTTATAATAATAGTATATTTATTACTAGTAAAAATACTGCAAACGTTTTTGACCGAATTGACATTGTATTATATAAGTAATTTTAGATATCTCTTACAGAATTCTAGGTGTTAAGCACTTTAAAATGACGTAGATTTTGATGCATTATATAATAAGATGTCATATATTAAAAACCAAATAACTTTACTCCAAAATTTATAGAGTTAAACTATCTAATAATTTATGTCAAATAGATCTTATGTATCAGACATACCCTTAGGAGGTTATATTACTATGCTTGAACATTCTGCATACTTTTTACAAACGTGCGTGAAGTCAATTAATTCACAGTTGGCCAGCGTGGACTACGACCTGAATTCTGCTTTGATTTTGATCACAACATCTTCCGACAACCCATTATCATATCCCACTGCTGGGCATGAGTCTTCTCTTCTCATGTCTGAGAATGAGAGAGTATTCGCCATAGTCTACCGCGCTGGCCAAATGCGAATTGGTGGACTTACACACCTCCGACGTACACACCTCCGAGAACTTTTTCTAAGAACTCTCGGGTGTGTAGGGTTCCATGCAATGTTTTTCTTCACCGAAAAGCAGTGATAATTTATTTCTAACACGCACATAAATCAGTGGTGCCTGGATTTGAACCTCGGACCTCCTGATTGAGAGGGCAAGTTTCAACCATTAGGCTATCTCTGCTCTACTGATCACAATATATTTATTATTAATTATAAGTCTTTTTAAGATGTTTAAATAAACAATAAGTTTTTTTAAGTTTCAGTTGGAACGCCTTATTTGTTGTCGAACCCATACTTAATAACTTTACACTGCTGCTATTTGATAGAAGTAAGTGTGGCAGTGATGCCCACTGATTCCAACACGTAAGATATTCTGCCTTCAAGTTCAAAAGATGAAGTTTACTTTTTCTAATATCAGTTTTGGTGCTATATCAAAATTTGCCAGTAGTCTTAGGGTATTGAGCTGAATATGATCGATGCTTGTGGACCGCTAACTTTCAATGTAGCCGATCAATCTCTTGCACAATCTCCCAATAATTCCGTTATCTAGATGAATTATAACGCCACTGATGAGGTACGGAGATAGCTTGCAATTTTCTTTTTATTGTATATTTTTGCTATCTGCTGAGTGAATGATACACACACACGCTTTCTACACTCATAGCCCTTCACTAGGATTTTCTCCTGTGTCGTGGATACCATGGACACACACAAGAAGAATACACAAACACCCAGACCCAGAACATGAATCTAAACTCATCATTCAGATACCTGTCTGGCCAGGAATCAAACCCGGGACCTATTGCGCGTCAGACCGGTGCTCGGTGTTGGTAACCGCTCCGCCACGCGAGTCGTCGTAAACCTAGTAACAAATTCCCTACCCACCGCCCTTATGTTGACATTGCCTTAGCATATGAGAGTCCCGGAGGGTAAGACGTCCCCCTATACGTACGTACATATTCTAATTTGCCAGGTCGTAGAACTAGTGTAGTTCGACTGCTACACTGATTTTGTAGTGTGAAGCAGTTCTTGCGTTTCGGTGGAGGGTATTACCGGCTCGCAGTACTCGCTGAATAACAGTACTCTTGTCATTAATCCTCAATTATATTAATACGTGAAGGAAAAACTTGTAATTAGTTTTTAAGATACTTCCCGTAGACGGAGGAGTATGAAATTACGCACGGTTATAGTTGATGTAGAGAAGAGTGACCATTGCGTAGGTCACTTTTCTCTACATCAACTTTAACCGTGAGTAATTTCATACTAAAATTTTTCAAATAATGCATACAATAAATGAATCAACTAAAAACACATTACACACACTACCTTGCATTGAACACAAACACATATATAAGATTATCATGACTGTACGCATATTCTTAGAAGTAGTAGAAAATTACTTTTTATTATTTCAACGCGAAACCGCGAGTAAAACCTAGTTAAAATAATAAACGTGAAATCTTTTGAGCATGTGTGTGTTTGTTACTCTTTTACGCAATAACGACTAGTCCAATTTTGCTGAAATTTGACACACGTATAGTTTTTAACATACATTAACATATAGGATATTCATCAACGTTGTTTATATGGGCGGCGAGCCGTTTGTTTATATTTTGTTAAAACATGTTTAATATGTAGGTAAATTATCGGCGAGTTCAGGAGTAATTCAGTAATATTGTATTAAAAATTTGTATTAAATTAAATTTGTATTGAATTATTCCACATCGCTCGTGAGACCGATAACCGATGGGGAAGAAAGGTACTCGAGTGGCGACCACGTTTAGGCAAAAGAAGTACAGGTCGCTCCCCTACCAGATGGATCGATGACCTGAAGAAGACAGCGTGAAACCGTTGGATTCAGAGGGTACAGGACCGGTTGGAGTGGCGCCATTTAGGGGAGGCTTATGTTCAGCAGTGGACATCAAAAGGCTGATGGATGGATGGATGTTATTAAAAATGTCATTAGTGGGCATCGCGAATCACGCCACGAAATAGTGATGCGATATGGGTAGTACTGAATTTTGTTTTAGTATTTAAGTCTGCGCGCAATCGGAGCAGATTCAATTGCATTTAAGTGTCATCATAACCTGTTACTCTGCTCAATTTTAAATAAAAATGTAAAAATGAACATAAGTTACTTTCATACAAATGTTTCTTTCATAGATTTAAGTAATATGAAGAAAATAAATGCAATAAAGGAGGTACACCGACATATACAAGACTGAAGCGGACGAAGCCGCGGAACTAACCTACTAATATCAGGATAAAATGTTACATCATTTGTTAACCCAAATAAAGACAGGCATTTTTTAATTTAGGCCTCGCAAAAGTTTCAATTAGTTCCATACGTCATACATGACAGGTCGCCTTGAAACTTTCAATGCCCGAACGCTGATCGATGGTGGTTTGACCGCTAACTCCAAAATAGCCGATCAGTCTTGTAAAAGCTTTTATGGATAAACCACGTTTTTTCATGCTTTGTTAGCGGGAATTAGGGCTCTGCAATGAAGTTGTTTAACGTAGTATGTAATGAATGATAGAAATTATTATGTGTTGTCTTGTATAGTATCTTTGGAACTTTTGCTAACGAAGTAGTATCCATCCATCCATCAGCCTTTGAAACTTCACTGCTGTACATATCTTATCCTTGCAGTTCCGGGATCGGAATAGGGCTACGGTATCCCCTGCCTGTCGTAAGAGGCGACTAAAAGGGACTTCCGGGGTTGCGGGCGGTAAGAGTGGGAGCTCGAACCGTCCTGCCAAGCGACCCCGTGTAGGACGACGGCATGTGTGGCCACATGCCGTCTTAAAAACACCAGGGAGGCGCACTGAGTACAATGCTCACTGGGAAGATCCCGAAGAGGGCATCGCGCTCGGAGGACACCGGCAGCGGTCCATTGATCGCGGTGTCCTCCATACAGAGCCAAGGATGGCCACCGGGGGGGTTTTAGTGAGGTAAAAATCCCACATAACTCGGCGTTGCTCCCACGGCGTCGGGTACCTTTCGAAGGTTTCCCCCTCGATATCAAAAAAAAGGCCTCTCCTAATCTGCGTCACTTTGACCGGTGCTAAGCCATCTGAATCCAGTGGTTACCCGGTTACTTCAGTTCATCAGTCCACCTAGTCTGGAGGCGGCCTGCACTCCTTTTGCCCAGACGTGGTCTCCATTCGAGGACTCTTCGGTTCGGTTGTCTGTCCTACAAACGTAGTAGTATACTAATACACATCACGTTTAGGAAACTAATGGTAGAAACGTGTAAGAAAAAGCTATATTTATTTATAATGGGTTATAAAGTAATTAAAAGGTTTGACCTTGGAAGTACCCCCCGCTTCAACTATTTCTAGCGTGAAGCAGTTTATGCGCATCTTTGAATCGACGTTTCACGTGATGAATGATATTAATTATGATTTTTAGTTTAGATAATAATATCTTTGCACTTTTCTTAATGTGAGTACATAACATGAGGTCCAATATAAATAAATAAATTTCATTATATTTCATTCCAGCGTGGAGGAGCGGTTACCATACCAGTTCGACATGCAGTCTGTTCCGGGTTCGATCCATGGCCAGAAAAGAGTCTGAATGAATTTAGATTCGCGTTCTGGGTCTGGGTGTTTTGTATTCATCATGACACAGTGGTGGTGTCAACCCAATATTGTCCCACTGCTGGGCACGGGTCTTTTCTCAGAATGAGAGAGTTTTAGCCCATAGTCCACCGCTCTGGCCAAGTGCGAATTGGTTGACAATTCATAGTAGAAAACCCTTGTTTTCGCTATGAGTATAGAAAGCGTTTATTTTCAAAAAATCTCATGAATAAATAAAGTAATATTTTTATTTCCATAAAATAATAAAATAAGCAACAGTAAGACTAACTTCGCTAACCCACTAATGTACTTAGTCCCGCGTGTATTCAGTTTGCGGAATAGTGATGTACCCACAATTATGTAGGTACAAAATAGATTTGGATGTAAATATAATAATGAAAACAAGAGACTTGTTGTGATATACACGATTGTCAGTATAATTAATAATAGTTTCCCCGGCAAGGTTTCAGTCATATTATTAGTATATTGATACTAGGAGTGGTATGATTTTAAGAGTCATCAACTTGTTATAAGTAATCCATGCCAAATTTTTCAATTTTTTTTTTATCTGATTAAAGTGGCAAACGAGCATGCAGTCACTGCCGCCCATGGACATCGGTAAGCAACTTAAATAGAACATCGGTTCTATCTGAAGTCAATCACAGATGCGTTGCCACTCCCGAGGGCAGTGATGGTCGCCTCATATAAAAGTGTGCCGGCAACCACATCCCTCCAACAAAACGCAAAAAAATGCTTCACGCTAGAAATAGCTAAACTAACTTCACTGGTTTTACCACCTGCATCAAAAGTAATCCACAACTGTCAGCCAATCAAATTCAATTAAAAGCCAATAAATAGTTTTTGTGTGAAGAAGTAAAAATATCCATCCATTCTCACAAACCTTTTCCTTTACAATTTTAAATGGTACAAAATGTACCGGAAACCTTTACAACCCTAAACACATTACTAGCAAAACAAGCGTGGAGTCAAAGTTAATAAATCTGCGTGGAAATGTAAAAGTTATACGAAATCACAAGTTCCCCATGAAATATGTGCTAGGAAATTGAATCCCAGTCGCGGGTAGTCTTGCAAATGCGACATTTTGTGAAATGATTACCCTTTTATAGGTCCGGACCTTTACGTAATTGGGACCCTTTTCGTACATTCCGGCTAGAAAGCTATGGGGTTAATCTGATAATATATCATTATTACAATATTAAATTTTGGTATAAAATATTTCGTTAATATTTGTTCGGCAACTTTATATTCAACTAAAACAGCACAATAAAAAAGTGCGTGTGTCAGCTCCAACGCACGACTGGAGTTTACTCACATTTAAAATAGATGGCGCCATACTCCCACACTAAAGATATAAATAATACCAATACATGGTTCATTTTGAAAAAATATATCTAATATATGAATACGTATTAAAATATTAATATTGTACGTATTTACAGAGTATTTACATTACTTATCTTAACGATTTACTATTTTAAATAACATTGAGATTTCGGTAAAACGTAATCACGAAACCTATGCATACCATCCACGCGTACTGATAAGATAGTTCTAAAGTTTTAACTAGATGGCGTTATACTCAATAAAAAAACGTAACGAGGTCATTCATCAGTAGATTTTACTCCTCACATTTTTCTCTTAGCGGGCCCTTATAAATACAAATCGATTCTTAAGGAGTAAACTCCAAAAATGATAATTACAATTTCGACAATCTTGTCTCGTCTCGAGTCAAGATTGTCGAAACCCGAAAGTCCCGGGACTCGAGACAACTAAAATTATGAAAAGTTCCAGGGTTGCGAGACACGAGACGTCCCAGGACCCAAACCATACTCCACACCTATTTCTACTGTAAAGCAGTTATAGCATATCTATCGGTGAAGGAATTGCTGCCAGTTTTATGGCGACAGCTTGGTTCATTCCCCGTGTTACTACCAATCTTACTACCAGTAGTAAGACGGGGAATTTTATTACCGTTGTTACTACTGCCGCTGCTAGTAGTAGCACGGGGAATAAAAAATTAGCGTTCTTACTACTGTCTTAAATCTCAAACGAAAAATCCATTTGGGCTCTGGGCTGTAGAGTAAACCCAAGAAATTGACATTTATACACAGTCATAAATATACTCTCAAAAAAATACCCTCCAAGTAACTTGGAGATGTCAAGAACATTGGTTCCATCTAAAGTAAATCACAACACTTTTTTATAAATTGTATTACCCGCTCGCAGAACGCTATTCTTTCATGATACAACCAAATCTAATTCATCCGACATCCAACGCTATAGTTCTACCAAACCCTAATCGTCGGAGTAAAGGAATTCAAAGTAAAATTTTTCATCTTAGTTTACGTTAAAAATCATAAAAAATGCACTTCTAAGATCAAACTCACAGATTGAGTTTCGGCTCACGTTTATATGAGATGAATATCTAAATTTTTCCCTAGTAGCAACGCATATGTGATTGACTTCAGATCGAATCCCTGTTCTAATAGAAGTTGTATGGTGATGATGTCATGTTTGTTTGTAATATAAACAAAACTATGTGAGTTAAGTTAGCAGGGCGTTTTATCGCTCTACAGTCGTATATAAATTCAGAAAATACAATTTATAAAAATGTTAAACAAAAAAGAAAAAAACATTTTAGTGTTCGAGAGTAGCAACGCATCAGTTGGAGATTTACTTCAGATGGAACCAATGTTCTTGACATCTCCAAGTTACTTGGAGGGTATTTTTTTGAGAGTAAATTTATGACTGTGTATAAATGTCCATTTCTTGGGTTTACTCTACAGCCCAGAGCCCAAATGGATTTTTCGTTTGAGATTTAAGACAGTAGTAAGAACGGTAATTTTTTATTCCCCGTGCTACTACTAGCAGCAGCAGTAGTAACAACGGTAATAAAATTCCCCGTCTTACTACTGGTAGTAAGATTGGTAGTAAGATTTATTTATTTATTTATTTAAACTTTTGAAACACCTTATACTAAGGGTTACAAGGGTGAACTTAATGCCTAATGGCATTCTCTGCCAGTCAACCCTGGGCGATGGCGATAATTTGTGGTAGGCATATAAATGTTATAAAAGGAAATTTTGATAAAGTAATCATTATTTTAAAATATAAAACAAATATATATATATATAAATATATATATATATATATATATATATATATATATATATATATATATATATATATATACTATATATGTATACATCTACCTTTATCTCTAAATAATATATACAAGATATCTATAAATACAATAATACTAATAAAACATAATATTTAATATATATATACTTACATTATGGACTGATATGAAATGTCGATACTCTCATCACAGTTGTAAATAATGCTCCCGTACAAGCCTCCTGAACGTGCTCTTACATGTGGCTTTTCTGATGTTTTCGGGTAGGGCGTTCCAGAGTAGTATCGCCTGTACACTGAAGGAATACCGGAAATAACTACTGTTATGCTGTGGAATATCGACTTTTAAAATTCTGGAAGAACGTAGCCCACTGCCGTGGGACGAGCAGTGGAACTGAAATTTTTCCTTTAAATAAAACGGAGAAGCTGGATCGTGTAAAATAGAGTACAGAACCAAGAGAATTCTAGAATTACGCCTTTGACGAATAGTTAGCCATTTAAGCTGACGTCTATAATTAGAGATATGATCATATTTACGAAGATTAAAGATAAATCTGATACAATTATTAAGGAGGCGTTCTAGCTTATCAAGAAGTTCATCCGTTAAGTCTGGATAGCATACATCCGCGTAATCTATGATGGGTAGAACGAGACTGTGTATTAGCATGATTTTAGTCTTATAAGGTAGAAAATTTTTAAGACGATAAAGAGATTGCAATGTGGCATTCACCTTACGACTTATCTCAGTTATTTGATGACGCCAAGAGAAATTGTTATCTATGAAGAGACCAAGGTTCTTCACGACGTTACAAAGGGAGATTATACTATTGCCATAAACAATCGAAGGTAAATTTGCAACGTCTACTCTCGTCAACAGTCTCGCACTACCCACTATGATCCCCTGACATTTTAGGGGATTCACAGAAACACCGTACTGACTAGACCAACATTTTACAGCTTCTAGGTTTTTATTGATGGTGTGTATAGCACTATGAATATTGCTCATACTACATTTAACATACAATTGCAGATCATCTGCATACAGATGATACGAACAATTAATAAGAGAAGTGATGGAGTTGATAAACAACGAAAATAACAAAGGAGAAAGTATCCCGCCTTGCGGAACCCCAGCATTAAGGTTAGCCCACTTAGAGCTCTCTAGCTCAATACGAACTGCCTGCTGACGGTCGCGAAGATATGATGAAAACCACTTAAGGGCAGTTGGTGTGAAGTTCAGTTTAGAAAGAACGGATAGGAGAATTTCGTGGTCGACTGTGTTAAAAGCGTTTGAAAAGTCAATCAGCACCACTACTGCAACCATTCTGTCATCCATAGCCTTCCTTATATCATCGGTTACTTTAATCAACGCAGTAGTGGTACTATGACCGGGACGAAACCCTGACTGATACACGCTCAGTAGGTTATGTTTACATACAAAAGAGGAGACTTGCTTATGAACACAGGCTTCCAAAACTTTAGAAAGGAATGGAAGTATACTAATTGGACGAAAATGTTTTGTAAGGGATGGATTTGAGATTTTGGGAAGAGGTCGCACAAAAGCCTTTTTCCAAAGAGACGGATATTGACCTGATACCAAGGAATGATTAATAATGTGTGTAATAGTTGGTAATAAACTCCTTACTATAGGACATATCATAGATCTACTGATGTTATCACATCCAGTGGCCCTTGATTTAATTGATGTAATAGCTTTCATTACTTCCTCCTGTGTCACAAGAGAAAATTCAAAGTTGGGAATGCAGGGCGATTGCGTAGCAGCAATTGAGGTTTGAGTATTACATCTGATTGCAGGGTCCAACATTGAAGTAGTGACAAAATATTCATTTATACAATCAAGAGAAAGTGAGGGACCGCAACCATAATTCGGTGGTTTACAGAAACCAAGAGAGCGAAGAAATTTCCACACATCAGCGGGGGAAGAATTATAAATGTTTTCATGAATATAGCGGCGTTTAGCTGTTCGTACCATCTGGTTGCATCTGTTTCTAGCTTTTTTAAAGTTTAACCAATTCAAGTCTGTTCGGTCCCTTTTAAAAGCACGGAAAGTCCTATTCCGCCTCCTCATCGCCATTTGGATCCCCCTGGACATCCAGGGAGCCGGAGCGCGCTTGATTCTCACTTGGTGAACAGGGGCATGGTCATCATACAATTTAATAATGGCGTTATTAAATAATGATACCTTGTTATCAATTGAGGATGCTTCAACCACTGAACCCAGATTGATATTGGACGCGTCACTCAGCAGCTTCCTAGTGTCCATTTTCCTATAATTCCGTAGTTGTAGAAATTTATATTCCGATTTTGGGGGTTTACAGTTATATGATAGGTAAAGGAGATCATGACGTGAGAAACCCGGAGCAGAGAGCTGACCATGCTTTAAAACGCGATCTGTTGAGGACGTTAAAATCATGTCAATCCAGGTGGGATCAGTGCCAACATTACAATGTGTTGCTGACAGTGGAAGTATTGAGAAATTAACTGAAGCCACCATGGATTTGAACTTTCGACTTTGAGAAGACTTTTTCAGTAAGTCGGTGTTGAAGTCACCCATTATTATGTGATGAGCGTATGCGGACCCAAAGGAATCGAATATGCTTTCCAGCTTAATAAAATAGTCAATGGAAGGAGGACAGTAGACCACACCTAGTAACACCCTGGTACCCTTCACATCAAGCTCTAAAAATAGGTATTCGGCAGAGGAGGAGTAACTCGATGGAGAGGCTAAGACGATTTTATAAGCAATCGAAGCTCGCAGATAAATAGCCACACCTCCTCCGCCTTTTCCTATTCGATCATTTCGTATAAGAATGAAGCCTGGTAAAGGAAACATTGACGATTGAAGCGATGGTTTTAGCCAACTTTCTGAAATTAGAATAGCATGAATGTGATCACACGAGAAAGCGCATTCAAGTTCCATGTAATGACTCGGTATACTTTGGGCATTAATATGACACACATTCAAAGTATTGTCATTGCAGAATACAGAGTCAAGTTGATTTTTTAATGAGCAGGAGTCAAGAGTATCTTCGCAGGAGACATAGGAAGCATCAGAGTCGTTCGCTGAGAAGTATGAACAAAAGGAGTCATCAGACATTTACAAAAATATAGTATAATAATACGTATATATATAAAAATAAAATAGGTAATAAATAATAATGCAATGAATTAACAAACATAAAAAAAAAAACAAAACAAAAAATACTAATCAACACATTTAAAGCACCAACCCATCAGCTGACTGTTAAATTGGTAGTAACACGGGGAATGAACCGACAGCTTTGATCCTATGAAGTTGCAAAGCATCTATGATCAGCTTTAAATATAATTCTTCATTTATATAAAGATTTTTTACAAGATTGAAGCAGCAAATGAGCATGCAATTCGCCTGATGGTAAGTGGCAACTGTCCCCATTAACAATTGTAAGTAACCACACCTCAACAACAGGATGCGTTGCCACTCCCGAGCACTGAGATGGACGCCTCATATATGGAGCCGGCAACTTCACCCTTCTAACGACACGCAAGAATTGCTTCACGCTAGGAAAAGGTGGTACCTTCATTTCAAACCACGATTTTCGAGGACGGCTGTTACTTACCATCAGATGGACTGCATGCTCGTACGCTACTTCAATGTTATAAAATGTATCACAACAGTTTTCAATACTATGCGAAAGTTGGCTTCGGTGTCGAATATTCGAGTTTTTATTCAATTGTTCGATCAGACAATATCAGAAGACATACATTTTTAAAATGTAAGTGTATTCCTAATACACACATAAATCAGTGGTGCGTGCCTGGGTTTGTACTTCGCACCTACCAATTGAGAGCAAGTTTCAGCCATTAGGTAATCACTGCTCAGTATTAAATTGGAAACTAATTATCACTGCTTTTCGGTGAAGGAAAACATCGTGAGGAAACCTACACACCCGAGAATTCTGAAAAAAAAAGAGAAAAAAAAAGTTCTCGGAGGTGAGTGAAGTCCACCAATTCGCACTTGGCCAGCGCGATGACTATGGCCTAAAACTCTCTCATTCCGACAGAAGATCCGTGTCCAGCAGTGGGACAATAATGGGTTGAGGACAAAGTGTATTCCTGTCTGGATTCATTGAAAAGTAGCAGTTTATTAATACAAAAAAATGCAAAATACAAAATAATATACATTTTATTAATATTTAAATCGCGTATAAAACTTGTTACTCTAAGGCAAGATACTGGAGCTAACTTTCATTACCATGTAAAAAAAACATGATTGTAATAATATTTAAAAAAAATGGATATAAATAAGAAAAAAAGACAAACCCGCTGAGTTGTCTTGCCGGATCTTCTCAGTTGAGGTCGTGTTCCGATCCGGTGGTAGTGTAAGAAAAAAAATGTAACTGACAATTTGTAAGTGCCCCCGCAGGCCTATACAAAATAAAGACATTTCATTTCATTTCTATTTTTTTCGTTTCCGTAAGATTTTAGTTTCAATCTTCGGAGTCCGATTCTCCTTGTACACAGGCGCACAGACGTGGTAACAATTGACACATTTTCAAAAATATATCAAAATAAGATGTGTAAAGGTAGAACGCGCCTAAGGCGTAGTCTGTTTCACCCAACTCCACTACTTTTCCACTCAAAAGTATTTGTAACATAATTGTCATGAACTGAAAAAGAATTAGCAATATCAATCCCAAAATCATTTAGGAAGCTGACTCATTTAATGTATTCAAAATAAAACTAAAGGTACTAATAGTTAATAATTACATATGTATAACAAGTGATAAAATGCTTTAAATGAGGGTAGATGCTGCCTAAGCATCAAACGAACGACGAATAGATTTAGCCATAAATGAAATATTGTTCTCATGCAAGTGACTGTAAGTCTTTATGAGAAATAAATTCTTTAAACCTAAATAGTACCCAATGAGTTTTGTGATATGAGTGTGACGTTTGCCATATTAATGAGTATCCCATGTGTTGATCTAGGTTATAAAATATTTGTATTCCAAAATTCAACGAAATACGACTTGTAGTATTTGCATGAAAGAGTAACATACATACATACATCCTCACGAACTGTCACCTTTCGACCGGGGAAGTACAACTGCCACATTTGTATTTCGAGTGAAGTAGCTATTGCATTTCGGAAGGTGTGATTGCTGAGCTGTCACCAGGCAACCCTTTTCCATCAAATAGAACCTCTATTCTATGTGAAGTTACAGATGTCAATGGGCGGCGGTGACCATTCAGTATCAGGTGGACTGCATGCTTTGCTACTCCAACTGAAATGTTAAAAAACAAGCAAACTAGCATGCATTTATTTGATGGTCAGTGGCCACTGCTTTCCATAGGCATCTATAATTAAGCTAGTTATGATTAGAGCGTTATCTGAGGTGGGTCACACATACATTGCCATCTGAGAACTAAGTTATAACGCCTCAATCAAGGAGCTATATCTTCTTTACAATATACTGAAATATAGCAGCGCTAAACAACGCTGACAGGATCGGGACTTGATATGTTCTACTTACATAATTCAACCGGTGAAGTATCAGCGCCATACCTATGTCTAGCATGAAGCGATTCTTGCGTTTCGGTGAAAAGGTTGTGGTCGCCGGCTCACATTTATATAAAGTGACCACTTTTGTCCTCGAAAGTAGCAACGCATCTTTGATTGACTTTACATAGAACATTTGTTCTGTATGAAATAGCTCACAGATCTTCGTGGGCGGCAGTTGACACTTATCATCATCAATCTAGGCACTGCCGGCGTAATACTCTTAATCTTATCGTATTAAGATAAACTATAAATGTATAAAAGCTAATATGTTGCTTACGAGAATATAGCTGCTCATTATAACTGTAAATGTACCCAGAATAGCTTTCCAATGTTCACAATTTTTTAGGTAAAAAGCACGATCATATGCAAATGCTGAAAAGCCTATTACAAAAGGTGCTACTACACTCAGTCCAATTATATGTAGGAACCAATGCGTAAAGTCGAACTGAAATAAATTTACACAAAACATTAGAAAAAAATGATTAATTTTAAATTAAACATCTAAATGATATTTAGATGGTGGCACACTAGGTGGTGAGGTGAGTTCAGTCTTTGATGATTTGGATTTTCTAACAAAAAAATTTGGAGAAATTGGACTCGACTTAAATTTTTCGAAATGTGAATTATATATAACTGTAAAGCGCCGTAAATATGCACCTATTTCTCAGAACTACATATTTGTGCTATTTGCAGTGGAGACGATGGTACGTGGACGTGGACGTGGGGGCCGGAAGCGAAACATTTATACAAAGAATTGTCTTCGCGCCTGATTGACGCCTCCGGTGACCCGAGAGCTGGAGCTTACGTCGGTCAATTAATGAGTTTGGCAATTCAACGAGGTAACGCTGCTAGTGTCTTGGGCTCAAAAATAGTATCTGTACGTAAATATATCAATAATTATGTAAATAGCATTACAACTAAAGGACAATAAAAAAAGATTAAAAATAAGTTTCGCCATTTCGTTTTTAAATGATTTTTATTCAGCACGCTCTTTTTTATTTTTGCGGCTCGAATTTAATATGAATATAGCGGCAATGATTTAAATTGTCTAATATAGTCTATTAGACTTTATGATGCCTGATTGATCTAATATTTGGTATGCACCTTTAATCGTAATGCCAATACATACGGTATCATTGCAAATCCAAGATGGCCAACGATACAAAATGGCTGATAACATCATTTCACAACTACGTGAATCTGGGTATTAAATGAAAGAGCTTGGCTAGTAAAATAGAGAAAAAATAAAACTCTTCTATAGATGTTAAGATTATGGCAGGTAATATAGTTTTTCATAATCCTGAGGAGGTTATGAAAAAACGTGTAACCTGGTAATATAATGATAGGGCTTGACTAATAGAATAGTGGAACACTGTTAAAAAGTTGAATAATGTTCGGTGGACGCATATATAAAGAGTTTAGACAGTGTATAATTAAAAAACAAACTAATTTTCTCTTTTAAGCTTAAGCAAAAGGGTTTTTTGTTTCAATAATAATTATTTTTTGTTAAGACGGTATGTGTTAACGTATAATATAGACTTACATTAACAAAAGTAAGATATATAAAAAATATGACACAGGATCCCCACATGAGATATATCAATGATACAATGTGGACCTTGAATTGACTTCCAATATACCCGGTCACTATGCACGTAGCGATTAACTGAAACAGAAATAAATTTTTAGGCAACACGCTGAATTTGGCAAGATGCTATCGCGTGATTTGATCGAGCTAAACAATATGTTTGTTGCATGGGTTCCCTTTTAGGTTCCCCCTTAAATCTTTATTTCATTTTGTTTGTTTATATCTCTTGTTACAGAGGCAACAGCAAAACACCATCTGTGAAAATTTCAAATGTCTAGGTTTACGAAATACAGCCTCACAGACAGATGGACAGAAGGACAGCGGAGTTTTTGTAATGAGGTTCCATTGTCATATTTCGGGTACAGACCTTAAAAAAATAAAAATTATGAAAAATTAAGTCCTAAATAAAAATATTCTCCAACACATAAGAAACAAATTATTCAAAAGTAATAAAGAAAAAAATGATGGTAGGTATACAGGTAGCAGTTATTTAATTTATACACGTACCTAATAGTTTAATTCCATTCAGGGGAATGTATGGAAAGTAGCATAATACATACATATTTTATATAAAAAAGTTCTTGCACTTGGGTGCTAAAGACTGGTTGTCGACGGTTTTTGACTTTTAATTGAGAACCCCTATTCTATATGAAGTTGTTTACAGATATCCATGAGAGGCAGTTGTTCCTTGCCTTCAAGTGAACGGCATGCCATACTACTTCAATTTAAAAAAAAATGTATAAAAATTATTACTTTCTCTTGTCGCTAGACTTTGAAGGGACCAGCAGTGGTCTCTAAAATACCCACCTTAGCCATAACAGACTTCATCGTCAACCCATTATTGTCGCACTGCTGCACGGGTCTTCTCTCAGAATAAGAGAGTTTTAGGCCATAGTCCAATGCGCTGGCCAAGTGCGAATTGGTGGACATAACAGACATTGGACATATATATCATCAGTGTTTGGCTTTGCTGTTTTCGGATTTAAAGAGTTTGGGGAGTGAATCTTATCCAAAGCGAGGAGATACATTTGTGTCGAAACTGTTCTATACATATATACATATCCAAAAGTAGTGATGAATCGTAAAAAAATCTTACGCTAATTACGAGGAATATATAAATGAACGGCGATGATCTTGTACGTTCGAAACATATCATCACGAAGTTCAGAGAAAACAAAATAATTCTGGAAAATAATACACAAGTAATGACCTTTAGGATTAAGAAGTTATGTTCTAAAATTAATGGAAGCTTTGATAGTAATCATAATTCAATAGTGCATATTTTTAAGCTATACAACATACTACTTATAAGAGTGATAAAATGAGGTATAGCATAAACAAGAAGAAGGTGCATTTCTATTTTATTTGTAAGAATGTGGACAAGTAAAAGGTTGTAATATCATTTGTGATTACGTCAAAAGTGTTTCTGCCTTTTTACAGAAGTGTCAAGAGCTGTTACTTTCTCAATACTCAAATGTAGCAACACGTCTGTGACCAGCCTCAGGAAACTCTAATCTTATCTGGGACCAGTAACAATGTCTATAATGGCCGTCCATTGTCATATCGTGAATTGCATGATCGTTTTTATACAACAAGGCGTTGCTACTAAGTCTTTGGAATAGGTTCTACGTTTACAATTAGACTGAATTTGTACCTCTATGAGCTGTTTCCTTATAATAAATGCAACCTTTTAACTCTTCAAGTCTTCGTTTTCCATCTAGCCTACTACTTTATACTCCCCACGGAATATTTAATTAGCGTCAGCGTTGAAAGTATTTCATTAAAATCGTTACGAAGTTTCGTGACCTTCGGTCCATATATTTTTGTTGACCAACGCTGATACGTGCAATGTTTTGTAAGCCCTTGGATTGTAACATACCTATTTGTAGCGTGAAGCAGTTCTTGCATTTTAGTTGAAGTGTGTGGTTGCCGGTTCATGTTAACATGTTACCTCGAGAGGAGCAAATCTTCTATGTTCAATGTCAGATAGAACTCGTGTTCGATGTGAAGTTACGTACACATATTCATGGCCGCTACCACGTCACGGTGACCACTTATCATTAGCTGAACTGAATGACTGACTGCATGTTCGTTTCTTACTTAAATCGGATAAAAAAAATATAACAGCAGCATAAAATTACTTACGCAGCTGGAATCACAAGAACTAAGTTGGCATTGCTTGAAAAGTACTGTTTTAGACCCCAACTGAAAAATAAATGAAAATGTGTCATAGATTACACCGGATCCTAATAAGTAAATAAAAAAATCTTTTATTTCATTGCAGACAACAAAGAAAAGGTACATGTTTCGTTTGATTTAATAAAAAATATACTACTTGTTACTATTATTATTCTATACATATACATTTATATTATCCAGAGATTTCCAATCCTCTCTTGATTGTGCTAATTCAATCTAGTTTGGGTTAGCGAGTTTATTAATGTCGCCTTCTCAAATAGGTCTACCGGTCTGCCCTCTATTCTTTTGCCTTGCCCATGTGGCCATCCTTTTAGTCCATCTTTGGTCTTAAATTCGCCACCAGATGAAGCCACTTGCTCGGCCCATTTCCATTTAAGTAATTGAGCGTGAGTCAGATCATCTTTTGCTTTTGTGATATTTCATCATACTGCGTTTTATTCCTCGTTGGCGAAAAATATTTTATCTTTTGTTTTCAAGGTAAACTTCATTGATTGGGAGGCATATGTTAGGCATTGTCCCTGTAGTTCCGAGATCAGAATAGGGCTACGGTACCCTCTGCCTGTCATAAGAAGCAACTATATAATGTTAAGGTAAAATGGGATTTTTAACCCACTTTCCCCTACAGATGTGTGAGCATAGCCTCTTACTTGCCTTATGCCTAATGCCATCAAATATCGTAGGATAAAAGGCAAACATACAAATTAATTTATTTCTGATAAAACATTAAAAAAGGCATACTTACTTATATTCACAATAGAAAGTAAAAACAGCCGTAATTATTAGCATCACGAATACTATGATAAATATTATTCGAACGAAAGGGTTTTGTGTGCTTGGATCATACTGCATACCTTCGCCACCAGATTCTAAAAAAAATATTGGTGAAATAATCTTTAAGTGTACCCTTAGACTGGAAGAACAAGACTTTTCAACCACTGTCACCGACATTACCAAGCGCCATGATAGTACCCAACTGACTGAGGCCTATTTTAACAATGTGTATAGAAGTAGATAAACTGGGTTATAATTACGTATAAAGTAACCAAAGTGACCAAGTTTCACTTACCTTCGTATTGAACCCATGTTGAAGTGAAACGACTTTTATGAAAAGGACTTTTTGCATGACGAGATGACAAGAACTTTTTGCTAGCTCGTATTTCTAAATCCTTTTTTGACTTCTTATAACTTTCGATAATATCATCTTCTGAGATTACTTTAAAAGAAAATTCAATCTTATCTTTCTCATTTTCAGCTCTTTCATCTTTATCGTCTTCTTTTCCTGTAACTTCATCAATTCTAGGCAATGCAATATTTTCTCTATTTTCCTCTAACTCTTGATTTTGTCCATCTTCAGCAGGAAGAGGTATTGTATTCATCCCTTTTGTGATATTATAAAATGCCTTTGAACTTTATTTCTGACAAATACCATTAGCTATAGAAGCTGACATAGTAACGCTTGTCCCTCTGTCTCTTTATTGACAATTTACTTTTTAAATATAGGTAATTTGCTTACCTAGAAAACTGTGCGGTTTTTTGAAACACTTGTAGAAATAGAAAGATACTCGAAGAAACTTTGACAACTTCTATTCTTCTATTTTTTTAGTAGTACATAGCTATTTTTATTTCATGAAACAGGTCGAACAAAAATCCATACTACCTTTGTAAAAGTCATTTTACCTTTAATATGTAGCGCAAATTCTGTGTTATTTAAAGTTAAACCGTGTGCATATAAATAATAGTCGATAGTTAGATCAGAATCACTTTTATAGTAGTAGTAGTATTAGTAGTAATATAATAAATAAAAATAACAATGATTTTAATAATACTCAAAAGAATACAAATTAAATTGTGGTAATAAGCAACATTTATTTTAGTAAGTGATTTGAATAATAGTCAGTCTGATAGCTTTTTCATTTAATTATTTCGGGTCACTTGTCCTAATTTTTTTTGCCTTTCTGTTTTTAATTTACTCTGATTTTTCACCTCCCCAGGTTACAATGATTAATTGAACGATTTTGAAGAAAATATCATATATAGCGGTGTAGATGTAAAATGCACCTAGCGTATAATCATCTTCAGTCATTTCAACGGCTCCGCTTTTCAAAAGTATTTGTAATTCAATGGTCATGATCTGGAAAAAGTGAACAAATTAATTATTTCGCACTAAACATAAGGAAGGTAGGAAAATAAAAGTAGGGGAGCAAAATAGCTCCATGAAAAAAAAGGAATAAATATATATTCTTTATACAACGTGTAATTTGAACAGAATAGCGCATAGACGGCGGAGTTTTACTCGAAACATAAAGACAGTTGTAAAATTATTGAAAATTTGTCATATGACATTAAACAGATATAATAACAATTTGAAATCTGGAGTAGATAATGTTGATACAAGAAAGTTAGATTGGTCTTTAATGAAGAACAGGAAAATTAATTAACAGAATAAATGTTAAAATCTGCAGCGTTATTTTTTTTCGTAATTTATCAGAGAAAGCGCAATAACTGGCATACGAATGTGCACAAAAATTTAATGCTTCTCGTATCTGGGCATAAAAATGAAAAAGCTGGCTTTTTGAAAAGAAATCCTCAGCTTTCCATCGGAGTATCGAAATCGACAGGTACTGGCAGAGCGTCATCTTATAACTCTCGTCAGTGTTGGATAAATATAAGTTTCTTCTCTCCAGAATATATAAATGTAAAGCGAGATGATTATCGGATAATACAATAGTTTTAAAGCCAAGAAAAATGATTGCCAACAAAGAAACCAGGCAAGGAGCTGTCGTGTCTTCAGAAGGTACATTGGTCACCGTTAAACTAGCAGCAAATGCATTAGGGCACACAGCTCCTCCTATGTACATTTTTTCCAAGACTGAAATACAATGATGTCCACCTAATTGTAAGTGGTCACTACCGCCAATGGACATCTGTAATAAACTTCATATAGAATATAGGTTCCACCTGAAGTTCATCACAGATGCGTTGCTACTCCCGACGACTAATATGTTCGCCTCATATAAAAGTATGCCGGCAACCACACCCCCATTTCGAAACGCAAAAAATGCTTCACGCTAGAAATAGGTGTGGCGGTGTTACTTCCCCACTTACTTATTAGGTGGGCCGCCGAAATCCATTGGTGCAAGATAAAAAGATGGATGAAATCAACGTAATTCCTCATATGATGTGATGAAGTGATCAACATATTGATCACTGTTCGGTTTTCTGTCAATGAAAGAGTTTTAGGCCATAGTCTACCGCGCTAGCCAAGTACGAATTGATTTAAAGAACTCTCGGGTGTGTTGGTTTTCTTACAATGTTTCTTTTCACCAGAAAGGAGTAATAATTAATTTTTGCACGCATATAATTTTTGAAAACATCCCGATGGAGAGGGAAAGTTTCATCCATTAGACTATCACTGCTCATATTAATAAGAAATGATAATCTTGCCTACACATCTATGTTGAATAGAGAAATCTAAATATTTCTTACTAACCAAACTATTATATTTTTAGTACTAACCAACACATTGAGGAGAGACCCAATAAAAAATAAAACTAATACATTAGTAGAATATGGGTCTCGAAACACTTCGTTTTCTATAGATTGATTATGCGAGATTAGGGTAAAAAAAATATCAACTGGCAAAGCGACGCCAAGTGCTATAAGGTGGAGGAAAAAGCTTGTGAAGTCGAACTGAAAACATAAATTTCAAATTAGTATCATTGGATGTAATAATTGACAATATAAACATTCATGAAGTAAGTGACGTAAAAAATAATGAAATGGATGTTAAATATTTTAACCTTAGCGATGTATAATTTAACATATTTAACGCCATTGACTTAAATGCTAATAAAGTAATTTCATTTGAATTTTTAATATAGTAAATAGTGTAAAATGCAAATTAAGAAGATCTTGTAACCATATGAAATTACCATAGCTTAAGAATCGGAACAATAATTTGCAATTGTGCGATAGAAAACTTTAGGAAACTTAGAAATTTAGTAGAACAATAGAGGCAACCGCTAAATAAGATTTTTTTGATATTGCACCTCTAAAAGGCTTAAAAACGTTTGAAAGCTTGAAACGCTATCAATATTGAAATAATAATAATAATAATTTATTTATTCAGGTAACTGAACCCAAAAATTACATTTACAGCATTTTGTCATATGTTTACTTATACAGTGATTAATATATTGACAACCTTATCGATTATTGATCATTTTCAGGATTCTGTTGGAGCTTTCTCGGACATGGTGTATCAGAGTGCTGCATTTTTTGCGAATTATAGTGTAAAAACAATTGACATGTGCTTTTGCAAACATCCCTGATGCACTACAGTATCTCGGTAGCCCCATCAGCATCCTAAATCCATTATTAAATTGAATAGGAAAAGCATTGTAAGTTTTTTGGTTGTAGTTGGACCAAAGGCTGCTCGTGTAAAAAGAAGTCGAGTAAGCGTTGAATAAGGTTTTTTTAACATTAAAAGAGCAACGAGCAAACCTTCGAACCAACATGTTAACCCTCACTGACAATGCTCTTCGTTCTCTTTCGATGTCTTCATCGTCTTTGAGGTGTGTCAGGCAACAATGTGTCCTAAATATCTAAATGAAATGAAGGCTATCACTGATATTTCTGGTTGCTAACAATAAAACATCTATGTCACCGCTTTTGGTAAATCAAGACTTATAGAGACTACTCCTTCATAATCTACCATTAATAAATGTATTAGTGAGTATGTGCTCGTGAAATGTGGACTTACAGGAGTACAAGCTACTATTATTAAAGCTATCACAACGACTGCTTCGATGACGTACATATATGTTATCATTAACGTTTTTAATCGCCCTGAAATATATCCACCAACTATACAGACACCACATAACTGAAACAGAAATCAAAATATTTATAATTATAACAAAGGACAACCGCGTGGAGGTGTGGTTACCATACCGGTCTGACACGCAGCAAGTCCTGGGTTCGATTCCCGGCTAGACAAGTAACTGCATGATGAGTTTAGATGCTTGTTCTGTGTCTAGGTGTTTGTGCATTCGTCTTTGTGTGTTTCCATGGCACTCATGACACAGGAGAAAATCCTACTGTGGGACTATGAGTGAAAAGCGGTTTAAGTTTGAAAATGAGTAATGAGTCGATTATGAAGAAATATATGTCGAATGTATTTCTATGAAAAATGTGAAATTTGAATGTCGGTAGAAAGGACTCTTTGGATGACGAGATGACAAGAACTTTTTGCTAGCTCGTATTTTAGTCTAAGATCCGAATCTAAATCGAAACGTACCGGTTTGATAAGAGAATCAAATTAATTTTATAATAAATTTCATATATTAGAAAATAAATTAAAAATAGGTAGACAGCAGAAATCCTGGACAGAATATTTTTAATTATTTTTTGAAAAATGTTTTTTTATAAAATTTTGCAATATTAAGATAATAATAAAATTTTATGCTGGACTTAAAATATAGAACATGTAGAACAGCAATGTTCGGTCCTTTATTATCACACAGTATACTTACCTCGGATCTCTCTGTCATTCATTTCCGGACGCATTGAAATAATTTTTTTTTAAATTTGTATACCCCTATTAGGACCGAATTTTTTGCAGTCAACCCTATATCATCGTGTTCAGAATAAAACAGCGCTTATGCTGATATTAATTTTTTTCTATTATCGAATCTAGTGAGAGTAACTAGTATTGACATACCTGTTTATACCTGTCTACCCAGTAGTTCGTTCAGGTAAATAATAGTCTACCCTACGTTTGCACATTCTACATGTTCTATATTTTAAGTCCAGCATAAGATTTTATTATTATCTTAATATTGCAAAATTTAATAAAAAATCATTTTTCAAAAAATAATTAAAAATATTCTGTCCAGGATTTCTGCTGTCTACCCATTTTTAATTTATTTTCTAATATATGAAATTTATTACAAAATTAATTTGATTCTCTTATCAAACTGGTACGTTTCGATTTAGATTCGGATCTTCTACTATTTCTAAATCCTTTTTTGACTTTTTATAACTCGATAATATCATCTTCTGAGATTTCCTTGAAAGAAAATTCACTCTTATCTTTCTCATTTTCAGCTCTTTCATCTTTATCGTCTTCTTTTCCTGTAATTTCATCAATTCTAGGCAATAATTACTTAGGTGCTTATCTACTTTTTTTCTCTTTCTTTCTTTCTTTATTTACGCATGTCAGAACTTGATACTTTTCTTAATATCTGTTATGAATACTGTTGAACAATTAAAAAAATGACTTACTGCTAATAAGGTGGCTATATGTTTCCAAGGGAACGCTCTCGCACAATCTAAAACCGCACTGGCCAAGTTGAAAATAAATAAATAAACCCTAAAAAAGAAATAAAATGTACAAATACTGGCTGCTCATTGGCTACTATTGCTTGAGCGATAGTTGCTAAAGCTATCATCTTGTTCCTTACGATTCATACCAGTTGCTTCAGACTCTATCAATCTTGCATCAATATTTTTCTTATTTGACTTAAGTAGCAAATGAGCATGCAGCCTGATGGTAAGTGGTCACTGCCGCCCATGGACATCTGTAATCAACTTCATACAGAACATGGGTTCCATCTGAAGTCAATAGATGCGTCGCTACTCCTGAGGACTATGATGGTCGCCTCATGTGAAAGTGTGCCGGCAACCACACCCTTCTATCGAAACGCACGAAATGCTTCACGGTAGAAATAGGTGTGGCGGTGGTACTTCCCCGGTCAAACTACACTGGTTCTACCACCTTGATATAAGTTGATTGTTTATAACGCTTGTATAGATAAGTTATCGCCGAGCAGTTTTTCTCAGATACACTGCTCAATATTACAAAGCGAAAGAAGTGTAATAAAAATGTGATATACTGTAAAGCTGGTTAAAAATTGTAATAAACAAAATACTGCAATAACACATGGAGAGCACGACAATATTTTTTTACTACTATAGTGACGTCATATAGGCATCAAAATATAGTTTTTTTTTTCGGTATTTGAAGAACGCGAGTATACTAAAATAGAGATTTAATATGCAGGTTATTTAGTTGACAGAAATTGACATTTTACATTTCCTCTCAATACTTAATACTTACTTAATATAATACGCTATTATTATAACACACCTTACTTTCAAAGATAACCTCACCTAACCTCAACAAAATTTTGGAAACGCATATCCAGACAGAGAAAAAGCGTGGCTTAATTGTGATCTGTATTTTTATATATACATAGATAACACCAATCCAAACCTACTTGCTTACCCACACGGAATAACTATAAGGAGGCAGCTTTCTTCTAAGTAGAAATGTCGTAAAGTCCTGAAATAATAATATTAATAATTAACATTTAATTACTTTCCAATTATAGATCAAGTAATGCGTCGTGTTTTTACTCGAGTCACTCGAGTAAACGTATCAAACTTGTACTCGATTGAAAAAATGTATAAATCGAGTCATAGACACTTGAGTGATCGTCTTGAGTTATCGACTCAATTAGGCATACCGAATCAAATCGGAGCACCGAGTTGATTTCGTTGTTGTCACGAGATGTTCCTTGACTAATATATTTTATATATGTTGTGGCCGTTTTCAAAAATTAAATCGTGTGGTTTGGATTCTGTCCCTTCTTGATATTCCACATATGAGAATATTAATAAACATGTCATTTTTAAGTATCATTTTACTAGAGTGACTCTACAAGACAAGTATAACTCGAGTAAAGCAAATCGAGAAAAAAAAGAATCGAGTCGAAAAATTCTATTCGAATCGCAACATAACTCTAGAATGGAACGTATGGGTCGATTTTGACTGTTATTTGAGTTCCTGCACACAAGTCCGGCGTTCGATGGATATAAGTTGCGTAGACGCTGAGACAACCCGTGGTGAAATTTTTAGTTAAAATGCTTCTGTAATTGTCTTCAGTAAGGTTTTTTTACTTGAGGCCAATAGCGAAATTTCTGTACGATCCATTGTTAAGCCCTAGCAATAGCATTACAAGCGGACAGATTGTTTGTATAGATTTTTAAATATTTCGTTTTCCAAGGTGGTAGAACCAGTGTAGTTCGACCGGAGAAGTACCACCGCCACATCTATTTCTAGCATGCTAGTGAAGCATTTCTTGCGTTTCGATGGAAGGGTGTGGTTGCCGGCACACTTTCACATGAGGCGACCATCATAGTCCTCAGGAGTAGCGACGCATCTGTGATTGACTTCAGATGGAACCCGTGTTCTATATGAAATTGCTTACAGATGTCCATGGGCGGCAGTGACCACTTACCATCAGGTGGACTGCTTGCTCGTTTGCTACTTCAGTCAGATAAAGAAATAATAATACTTACAGCATCGTTGAGGAGAAATTGTACAGAATTGTAAGTATTAACATCACAAGTACTATGCTATACACCTTTCTGAGGAAACGGTTTTTTGTGCTTGGGTCATAATTTAATGGATCAGCACCTCCATATGAATAGCCATATTCACCAGACTCTAAAAATATCGTATAAAAATATTATTGCAAGAAAACATTATATATAAAGATGTCAGTATTCACTTTTCCGCTCTTTCACTATTCTAAATTTGACACTATCTGAAATTGGAGTCAGTAGAGCTTGAAAAGGCTTGAAGGCCATAAATATTTCTAACGCAGTTCTTTCGTTTGCTGGAAGTGTCTTCAGATTAACTTAGCGGTCTTCATATTCATAAGAAGCAGCATCTCTAATTGGCTTTATCTCTTTTCTGCCTGTTAATCTCTATTCTTTGTGAAGTTTCAGATGTTTGTGGTTACAGATGTTCGTGGGCGGCAATGGTCACTTAACATATGCTTATTTTCTACGTAAAATTTGTTGACCTTGGGAAGCGTACCCAAAAAGCTGGCGACATTCCCTAATGCCAATACTAATCCTTTGCCAGAGGTAAGCGCCAGCCCTTTGGTCATTGGTGCATAATCTACATCAATCTTGTAAAAAAAAGGTAACAAGATTTTTGAATTTTCTCTTGATGTTCGCAGCGATATTACCGTATTGGACCCACGTAGATGCAAACCGAATGTTATGGTGAGAGTTCTTAGATTGACTGTTGACATTATATTTTTTACTAGCATGTGTTTCTAGATCCTTTGCTTTAGAATGTTTATTATTTTTTATTATTTTTTGCTCTTCGAAGGATTCTTCATATTTTTTCTGCTTGTTTTCATTTTCAATAGTAGCAGTATTACGTTTCACTACATCATCACTGTTATTTGTATCCATTCCAATAAATTCCTGTATAAGGCTATCTTTAACTGGTGGTTCTTTCTTATACATTCGTTCGGCGAAATCACGCTCAACTTTAATGGTAGTTTCTATTATTTATTAAATTACTTTGGAGTACATATATAAAGTAGTAAAAAATCTAAGCATATTTATGACACAACAATATTTATCTGAATTATATGAGCATAATCAATTCTTCTGCCATAATGACAGGTATATAGTATACAGGTATATAGTATATCAATATTAAAGAGTATGAAAAGTTTTTACTTTTTGTTTATTATTAGATTTTTTTTCATTGACCTGCGTCAGCTACACATATTAAAGAAAGCAAAATAAACTATAATGTAACCTTAGTGTCAAAAATAGCGTTGATACTCGTAGTACATACGGTTATGCCTTGATATAAAGTGAGAGGGTTAGGGTAGCGGATGAGAGCGTTGGATAGCGGAAAAAGTTAGAAGAAGGATTTTGTCGCCTGTGTGGGCACTTCACCCACATTTCATATGTTACGTGTATGTAATTTATTCATTATATTACACTGCACACTGTACACATACAGCAACACATCATACATACAATTCTATGTAGTTATATTTATATACATTCGGCACACATACACATACATGACATATACAACAAACACGGCGACACATTAATACATATACATCTACACTTCAACACTACACCCCCGGACTCGAACCCGGGACACAAGGTGTGTGTTGGAGTGCTGCCGAGCGGCCGGCCGCGGCCGCCATTTTCTGCGCGCGCGCATCGCGCCAGCGGTCGCCCCCCGCCGTCTCATACCTCACCGGCTCGCGGCTTGACCGCTCCGGCCGCGCCCGCTCGGCAGTCGGCTAACCCTCGTCCCGCGCTGTACCTGTGTCGCTTGTTACGCCTGGCTAACCACTACGATCTCCGCGTAGTGTTTACGTTAATACCTAACCTCGCTATTCTGTGCTTATGAACAATATAGACTTTCGCTTGTGTGCCTAGATTATAAAGACTATTTTTAGTGTTTAAGTTTAGTGCCTAGGACGCTTTCTATCGTTTCTCTCTCTCCTTCTTCTATCTTCTATCTTCTTCTATCTATCTTCTATACTATAATAAATCTGTAAGAGGTCGCTGTCTGTACATGGAATAAATTTAGGTGAAAACCATTTCTAGAGGTCTTTAATACGATATAGAACCCAAAATAATGGTTTTTAGAAATCTTTTCTGTTTGTCTGTTTGTCTATTTATCTGTTTGTCTGTTTGTCTGTTTGTCTGTTTGTCTGTTTGTCTGTTTGTCTGTTTGTCTGTGTGTTTGAAAACGCTAATCTCAGAAACGGCTTATCCAATTTGAATATAATTTTCACTGATGTGTTGGGGGAAACTTCACTTAACATTTAGTGTTTATTTTATGTAAATCGGTTTACGAATAAAAAAGTTATGTCAATTTAAATCTACGCAGTATTGATTCTGTGTTCCATAAGTGTTAATAAGATAAGTAACTGCATAGTTGAATTGGTAGAAACTAAACATGTTATGGTCTGTAAAATGTATTCCTTTGTTATGTATTTTTTATTGGTTATGTGGGTACCTATGTTATTTGATACTATACAAATCTATATCTCTATATCTATATATACTTATATAAAAACGAAAGGATGTTCTCTCACTCATATAATGAATAAACATCGTAGAGCCTAAACTGCTAAAGATACGAATATGGTTTTTACTAGGGGTTCCTTTTATGACGTAGACGTCAGTTAAGAATGAATTTTCTGCCCCCCCCCCCCCCAATTTAACCCAAATAGGAGATGTAAGTTTATATGAAAGTCAGTCAATTTTGAGGCCACCTCAATAAAATTTAGTATTTCGCCTTGATTTTTATGTTAAAACATCGTTTCAAACCGACTTCCAAAAAGGAGGAGGTTATCAATTCGTCTGATTTTTTTTTAATATTTTTTTATTTTATATTTGTTACTCGATTTCTCCGCACTGGGTGAACGGATTTGGATGTTTTTTTTTTCATTTGAAAGGTAGTGCGTGTCGTCGGGTCCCATTTATTTTTAGTTCACTTTTGACAGTGGCATCCATAAGAAAAGGGCATAAGTCTGATATTTGCATTAACGATGTGCGCGATAAATAGATGAATAACTCAATTTCCCGCCAACCGATTTTGATGATTTTTCTTTTATTTGAAAGAATGTACTTCAAGGGTACTCTGATGAGTTTGATACGGTTCTGATCATAGGATCCATTTCTTTGAAGCAAATTAACGAAATTAGCGATACTCGGCCAAACCTTAGCTGTAGGAGTCCAATTGGGTTGAATGTAGAATGAGATTACTAAGCAGATATTTCCTAAAAAAATTGACCTTCAACTCTTCAATCCTGATGATGCAGGGGTACTGCTAGCCTGAACCGTAGAAGTAAGTCAATTTGTTTTTATGGATATATAATAAGATTGTTAAACAAATTCATGGGACAAAAATTTGATCTTCAACTCCTCAACCCTGATGATGTAAGGGTATTTCAAGACTAAACCGTAAGAGTTGGCTATTTGGCACTTACGGTTATGTAATAAAAATACCAAGCAAAGATACACGATAAAAATGTTGACCTTCAACTCCTCAACCCTGATGATGCAGTGTTATTTCAAGCCTAAGCCATAGGAGATGGCCATTTGGTGCTTTCGGGTATGTAATATGATTACTAAGCAAAGATACAAAATGAAAATTTCGACCTTCAACTCCTCACCCCTGATGAGGCAGGATACTGCTAGCCTAAACTATACGAGATGGGCATTTGATGCTTTCAGGTATTTAATATAATTACTAAGCAAAGACACATAATGAAAATTTTGATCTTTAACTCCTCAACCCTGATGATGCAGGGGTACTTCAAGCCTAAGCCATAGAAGTTAGCTATTTAATGCTTTCAGGTATGTAATATAATTACTAAGCAAAGACACATGATGAAAATTTTGAACTTTAACTCCTCAACCCTGATGATGCAGGGGTACTTCAAGCCTAAGCCATAGAAGTTAGCTATTTAGTGCTTTCGGGTATGTAATATAATTACTAAGCAAAGACACAAGATGAAAATTTCGATCTTCAACTCCTCAAGCCTGATGATGCAGGGTACTGCAAGCCTAAGCCATAGGAGTTGGCCATTTAATGCTTTCGGGTATGTAATATAATTACTAAGCAAAGACACAAGATGAAAATTTTGACCATCATCTCCTCAACCCTGATGATGCAGGGGTGCTTCAAGCTTAAGCCATAGAAGTTAGCTATTTAGTGCTTTCGGGTATGTAATATAATTACTAAGCAACGACACAAGATGAAAATTTCGATCTTCAACTCCTCAAGCCTGATGATGCAGGGTACTGCAAGCCTAAGCCATAGGAGTTGGCCATTTAATGCTTTCGGGTATGTAATATAATTACTAAGCAAAGACACATGATGACAATTTCAACCTTAAGCTCCTCAGCCCTGATGTTGCAGGGTACTGCAAGCCCAAGCTATAGAAGTTGGCTCTCAAGTTCTTACGTATAAGTAATAAGAATACTAAGCAAAGACATGGGATATTTTTTTTACCTTCAACTCCTCCCTGATGATGCGGGATAGTGCAAGCCTAAATTAAAAAAGGTAGTCACATAATGCTTACGGTTGTGTTTAGTATATAAGTTCAATGACAGCTCATTAAACTGAAATGTGATTAATAAATTAAACTTCAATTCATCAACCCTGATAATCTAAGTACACAACCTACTTAAGCCGTATGAGTTTGGTACTTATTGATTACAATACATTACGACCAGTTGAGAGAACATTGTGATGAAAAGTGTCACTTTGAATACCTAAATCCTCTTAACAATAACATGACAATACTCCTGGTATTGTCATGTTATTGTTAAGAGTTGGATTTAGCTGCAGCTTTTTAAACAGGATGGGTTAGGTTAGGTTGGAACATAAAAGAAAACATAAAAAATAAGCGAGCAGGGTGCGGCAGCGCCCTGCGAGCGGGTGCGCCCTGTTCGTATGAATTGTAAAAGTGTTTTGATTATGTCTTCCGCTTTACAAAGAACAATGCGGGATTTACGCACACAAATAGCCCGATGCACCTCTTAAAAGATCTTATATTTGGCCACATGAAACAAAATATGAACTTAGAATATATGTCGCTGTTCAGTGATATTCCAATTTTCTAATAATTTACTTCAAGTAGATAATAGTGCTTTGTTATCCGGAAAAGTTAAAATCAATCTTTATATCGATACGTCTTCGTTTAAATGTGGAGGAGTTGGTTGAAAAAGTATATCCCGATATTGTTAATGCAACCAATAACACTATAAATTGGTTCCAAAAGAAGCCAATATACCCACCCACCAATGAACGTGTCGATAAAATAAATGATTTATTTTTTTCTAAATTTAAAGCAGCGTCACAGATCTACTATTCGGTAGACACAGTCATTGAGATAGAGGAAGCAGTACATTATCCAACAGAATTTTTGAATTCCTTAATGCCTTCCGGAACTCCTGAACACAAATTAATATTAAAAGTAGGTTTACCTATAATCTTACTTGGAAATTTGAATCTAAAAATTTGAAAATTTGAATTTGAAAAATAGTATTTTCCAATTCGGAAAACTTGAAATCAATCTTTATAATCGATACGTTTTGGTTCAAATGTGGAGGAGTTGATTGAAAAAAGTATCCCGATATTGTGAATTAGAATGTAAATTGGTTCAAAAAAGCGATTTACAATATTAGAATTCGTCTAATTACAAAAAAATACATAACAATACGTTCCTACCCACAAATACACACTTTAAATTCGTTTTTCACTCTGTGTTTGACCAGGTAATTCTTGAGCGACCAAACCGATATTAATGTTACTACTTTTTATCATGGAATTCCCACGGTGTCGAGATTTGCGCGAGAAAAACTTTGTGACACGTTGATTTGCACGCGGGCAAAGCCGCGGGTACAGCTAGTGTTAAATATGGTAGATTTAAGTGTGGACAATTGTTTAGTTGTAAATAGTGTTAGTGCATGCTATGGACCCTTAGGTATTATTGTGATCGCGCAATAAACTCTTGTTTAAGTGGAATTGTGCGTCATTGACTATTCACTTTTTCCTGCACACACCCCATAGACTTCTCACCACACACACACCCATCTCCATACCTGCAAAGGAACGCTTGATTGTTCTTTCTTTCATCTTATTTAGAGTAGGTGCTCTAAATCGTTAAATATGGGGACTTAAAATTGTCGGTAGGTCATTGCTATAGTCTTGCAATTTTATTTTCTCTAGTCACTCGTCAACCCATTATTGTCCCACTACTGGGCACAGGTCTTCTCTCAGAATGAGAGAGTTTAGGCCATAGTCCACCGCGTTGGTCAAGTGCGAATTGGTGGACTTCACACACCTACGAGAACTTGTTCAAACCAATGTCACTATTACACACAATAGACCAGATTTAATATATATAGTGTCCTGTCCACCAATTCGCACTTGACCAGCGCGGTGGACTATGGCCTAAGCTCTCTCATTCCGAGAGAAGACCCGTGCCCAGCAGTGGGACAGTAATGGGTTGACGACGAATATATATAGACAAAATTAATAACCGAACCTACTTAATAGACGTATCTGTACCATCCGATTATAATATAGGACCTAAAGAAATCGAAAAATTAAGTAAATACCACGTGCTCAAAAATGAAATTAGCCGTTCGTGGAAAACGCAAACGGCAATCATCCCAATAATTATTGGTGCAACTGTACATACATACATTCATCAACCATAATCAGTAAAGTGCTAGGAGATACTGTCTTCCCCCTCGAAGGGATCTCCACCTTGTCGTCGCTCTGGATCCATCCGAGGGGGCTGTGGAGCTCGGTGTTTTCTGGCCTCTGGAGCCAGGAGGGGTCGCGGGAGGAGAGGTGTCTCGGTGTGTCGTTGCCGTACACCCTGTCTCCCGCGACCGAGCGGGGGCGCACCGTCAGATGCGTTGGCGGTAGGGCCGCAGAGGAAGAGGAGATGTGGTGTGTCGTTGTCGTCCTCCCTGTCCTCTGCGGCCGTTTGGTGGTTTGCGGCGGAACCAAAGAACGGATCTGCCGCTGGGTGTGGGAGGTCAATGCCTGTAGGGTTGCCTTGCGGGTGTCGGCTTGCCATGCCCACGGCCCCTGAGTGGCGGTCTCGGGGTTGGACCGTCGCGCTGCGGATGGGGGCTTTGGAGGTAAGGCGCGCCTTTGTGTTTTCTAGCGCGCCTTGCTGTTGGAGGGGAGCTTTATGCTCCACGCGGGGAGGGGCTGCAGGAGCGGCCGAGCACCGGCGGGTTCGCGGAAGACTGCGAAAGCTTACCCGTGTTCCCGCCGTACGGTGCGAGGAGAAAACACAGTCGGGGTTTAGCCGGTATGAGTCCGGCATAACCCAGCTGCCACCCCGGGTGGCTGGGTATACATAAGGATTACCCACTTAAAAAAAAACGGGAGATTCTGTCTTTGTAAACAACACACAAAAAGATACCCAGAACACAGAGCAACTAACACATACAGGGCAAGAAACAAACATACAGAATAAATCAGAACAATTATTTACAAGCACAACAGATTCAATCATTTCACATCCAACAAATACAGGAGAATTTAATTGCAATGCGCCGCCGGAGAAATCTAAAAAGAAGAGGTAGATTAAAGTTAGCCTGTATATTATTATATATTACATCCTATAGTTTTATAGTTTATTTACTCTATTTAATACTTAATTAGTAGCGGGGACATAGATACCTTTTTTCTTGTGGGTTACAGGACGGGGTATCTATAAATATCGGCAACAGCAGCCGTGAAGGTTAGTAAATTGTGATTTTTAAATCACAATTTACTAATATAAAATAAAATATAATAATAAAACAAAAATACCAAAAAAAAAAAAAAGAAAAAAATGTAAAGCTAAAAAATAGAAAATAGAACTAAATATAAAAAAGAAAACTAACAAAATAAAACTCGAAAAAAAGAGAAAAAAATAAAAAAAAACGATAAGACCGAGATTTGAACTACGACTTCCCGCGGTCCAATTTCCCAACCGAGCTATTCTAACTTCGTAAATGGTGACAAAATTTCTCTTCGTATTCGGTCTCTTCAATCTTTATGCAATGAAAACACGGACAAAACGACATTTTTTGAAAATGAAACTTTGCTAGATCGATTTATCGCCCCCTAAACCCCCTAAATACGAAATTTCAAGAAAATCGTTGGAGCCGTTTCCGAGATCGTTGATATATATATATATATATATATATCAACGAGCAATTCTTGTATATATATATATATATATATACAAGAATTGCTCGTTTAAAGGTATTAGATAGATGTGCGCGATAAGTTGGCGACGAATAACTCAATATCAAGCCAACTGATTTTGATGTTTTTTATTTTATTAGAAAGGATGTACTTCAGAGGTAGTCTCATTAGAGTTTGATAAGGTTTTGATCATAGCATCTATAACAAAGTAATGGAACTCCTCAACTCTTTGCAGCAAATTAACGAAATTAGCGATATTCGGCTGAACCTAAGCTGTAGGAGTCCAATTGGGTAGAATATAAAAGATTACTAAGCAAATATTTACTATGAAAAAATTGACACTGGGGTACTGTTAGCCTGAACTATAAAAGTTAGTCATTTGATGTTTACTGATAAATAATAAGATTATTAAGTAAATTCATGGGACAAAAATCTGACTTTTAACTCCTCAACCCTGATGATGCAGGGGGACTTCAAGCCTAAACCATAGGAGTTGGCCGTTTAATGCTTACGAGTATGTTATAAAATTACAAAGCAAAGGCACAAGATCAAAATTTTGACCTTCAACTCCTCAATCTTGATGATGCAGGGTACTGCAAGCTCAAGCTATGGAAGTTGGCCATCTGGTGCTTACGGATATGTGATAAGAATACTTATCAAAGACACGGGATGTTTTTTTTTACCTTCAACTCCTCCCTGATGATGCGAGGTTTGCACCTAATTATAAAAGGTAGTCACTTAGTGCTTACGGATGTCATTTAGTTACAATATAAGTTTAATGACAGCTCATTAAACTGATATGTGGTTAATACATTAAACTTAAAGTCTTCAACCCTGATAATATATGAGCATTGAAATAAAACATCGTGATAAAAATAAAAATCGTGCTATATTCCATAAACCTATACGTCAGTCATCAGCAAAACCTATAAGTTGAACCATTTTCAAAAACAAAGACAAGATAGAAGTGTACAACATAAAAGCACCCAAAGCGTAGTCATCTTCACTCAATTCGACTGACCTGCCGCCTAGTATCATTTGTAACTCTATGGTTAACATCTGAAAAAAGTAAATACCAGATTGAATTAATTTTGATATTATCGTTTATCTGATTAAAGCTGGAAAAGAGCATGCAATTCACCTGATGGTATTTATTGCCGCACAACATCTGTAATCAACTTCATATAGAACATAGGTTTTATCTGAACTCAATCACAGTTTTTTTTTTATCTGACTGAAGTAGCAAACGAAAATGCAGTCCACCTGATGGTAAGTGGTCACTGCCACCCATGAACATCCTTAATCAACTACATATAGAACTTCCTCGGTAGAACTACACTGGTTCTACCATCTTTCAAATACGTTATTGCCCAGGACTAAAATGGTCACTTAATACGAAAGTAAGCTTACTTTACGGTAGACGTACTGATACGAAAAGACTGCTCCACAGTAGAAATAGGTGTGGCGGGGTACCTCATGGCTCAAACTACATTGGTTTTACCATACTAAATATTCGAGTATTTAAATTATTATTCAATATAAATTGTCTACGTAAAATATCTTTCTGTCTACACAGAAGTTTTGTTAGCATGAATTTAGTTATTTCCAAGATCATGAAAAAAACTTTTTCTACACTCACAGCAGGGTTTTATCCTGTGTCATGAGTGCCATGGAAACAAACAAAAACGAATACACAAACACCCAGACTCATAACAAGAATCTAAACTCATTCAGATACCTGTTTGACCGGGAATATAACCCGGAACCCTCTGTATGTCAGATCACTATGGTAACCCCACCGCCACGCGGGTCGCCATGAAAAACATTTGAAAAGCATATAAACGTATGAATGTGGGTACTTACCACAACTTCTATCAAAGTTGCAACAAGCAGGATGATAATTAGCAAGGGTTTCATAATGGAACCAGTTATCATCATGGTGACCAGGACTATCATTGCGACAACTGAGAAGGCGGTGGAAATCACCACCACGTACAGCATCAAACTTGTGAAGTCGAACTGAAATAATTCTATCATCAGTATCATCCTGCTATTTCAAGGAGTTACGATTAATACTCTTCTAGAAGCACGCAGTCATGCCTAATACGGGTTAGTGGTCCCCGCCGGTCATGGACATCTCCAGATAAGATTAGTCTTGACCACAGATACATTGCTACGGGTGCTCGGATGAGTAGGTACTCATTCTATCCGTCATTTCCTTCACTATTCATCCCACTTATCACGATAGGGAGGTTTTATTTTGCGGACATACTAAAAGTTCTACAAAGTACCCTTTTTTCTCGAGGAGGAAACTTACAAAAGGTATCCGACGCCGTGGGAGCGACGCAGGGTTATTTGGGATTTCTATCACACTTAAACCCCTTCTGTGGCCGTCCTTCGCGCTATGAAGAGGATCTCCAAAGAAATGCTACCGGAATCCTCTAAGCACGTTGCCCCTTCGGGCCGCTCACGGGTGAGCGGCTGGGTCCACCGCGCCGTCTGGCCTTTACGACGATATACGATCGCACATACCGCCATCCTTCCCAGGGTCGCCTGGTTGGATGATACGAGCTCCCACTCTAGTTGCCCGCAACCCCGGGAGCCCCCTTTTAGTCGCCTCTTACAACAGGCAGGGGATACCACAACCCTATTCTAATTCCGGAACCTTAGGGACGTCTACAAGGACCTAATAAAACATAGGACTGTTAAAGTGACTCACATTGGAACAAGCAAGAAGGATGCAAACAAACACCACGGCAGCAGTAGCGATGGTGGCATAGAGGACTATCTCGGTGCTGTAGTGCGCTGACACTTTTGCAGCCAGTACACTCATGGCTATCACCTGGAAATGATACAGGTAAAAAGCGTGGCATTCGCTGAGTCTGTACCTGTTCGCAGTCACTGATTGTGCTACATTAAATTATTGTCACTTTCTTCTTACTTACTTTATACAATTTATAGCCATTGCTTTTGTGTTTGTGTTTGTACACACGCTGTATATTTATTTATTTATTTATTTATTTATTTATTTATTTACATACACTTAAGCTATAAACATTACAGATATAAATCCAATTCGTATATTGTGTGAAACATGTAATTACTGTGAATAAAGCATTCATTTATTCATTCATTCAAATAATCTTTAAATTGCTATTATGTGTAATCGTCATAAAATTGTATAAATATGCAGTCTATGTATAAGTAAGTTGTCATTGCTACCCATTAAGATATTCTCAGAGCTCATCACCATGAGCATGGCATCAGAGTATTTTTGCGCTTTTCTTGAAGAGTTATGTACATGCGTTCTTTGAACGTGCAATAAGATATTTTTTCAAAGCCAGCGATGCATAATCTCTGGTATTGCAAATGTCCACATGAGGCGGTGAATACCTTCTATCAGGTAGTCCGTTACGTAAATTCGATTGTATTCTAAAAATTTGTAGTCTATAGTTGCGTGTTTTCTAAATGCATAAGCTAATAAACAATCACTAACCCGGATGCCTCAAAACATTCGCTACGAGCGACTATTATGCGCATATGAAATTTCACTGGAAATTGTGTTACAAGTTGCAGTGAAATTTAATAGAAATGTTATAAAATCGGTGACACTAGCGGCCCTAAGCGAGTAACGCTTAAAGCAATTGTTTCGTAGCCCCGTATTAAGGCTACCAGTTGCTCAAGGGACCGTAAACGATGTTGAGACATACCTATGCAGGGGTTTTTTATCCGATTGAAGTAGTAAACGAGCATGCAGTCCACTTGATCGAAAGTGGTCACTGTCGTCCATGAATATATGTAAGAAACTTGCTATTCCCAATGGCTAAGATTGTCGCTTCATATAAAAATGCGTCGGAACTACACCCTTTCACCAAAACGCAAGAACTGCTCCACAATAGAAATAGGTGTAGCGGTGGTAACAGCTGGATTCAGATTGCTCAGAACTGGTCAAAGTGGCGCAGATTAGGGGAGATCTATGTTCAACAGTGGACTTTCAGGGTGCATGACGGTACCCCAGTCGGACCAAGTTCTACCATGCATTATAAACTCACCGTAATAACTAAACAAACGATATTACAGGGCGGGACTCGTGCGCACGGCGAGCAGTACATTGCGTAGTGCGCCATCATTAACGTTAATCTGTAAATAATATCCAAATGTTTGCTGTAAATAACACTTGCAGCGGTATTGCCTGTTTTTTAAAGAATTTGGTACCATGCTACCGCGTGTTTTGATTCGTCTTAGTCGAGATCGTGATCAAATTAAGTAAGTGTGACGACCCACGTGGCGCAGCGGTTACCATACCGGTCTGACGCGCAATGGGTCCCGGGTTCGATTCCCGGCCAAACAGGTATTTGAATGATGAGTTTAGGTTCCTGTTCTGGGTCTGGGTGTTTGTGTGTTCGTCTTGTGTGTGTCCATGGTACCCACGACACAGGAGAAAATCCTACTGTGGGGCTCTAAACTCATCATTCAGATACCTGTCTGGCCGGGAATCGAACCCAGGACCCACTGCGTGTCAGACCGGTATGGTAACCGCTGCACCACGCGGGTCGTCAATCTACATATATCCGTCTACCAAAACGCAGAAATGTTTCACGGTAGAAACGGGCGGTGGTAACTCCTTAGTGGAACTATATCGGGCGTGAAGAGCACCACCTATTTCCTTCTCTTTCTTTAGATGTCGTAGGTGGCGACTAAAAAAAAATTAAGAGTAACAACGTCCTCTTATGTAACGATAACACCAACTGCGGTAAATAACATGCTTGCCAGGCGTGTACTATTTTCAAAAAATAACCATTAAGGGAAGCCTACAGCCTTCAAAGGCTGATGAGTGGACGGAAAAATTAAAACCTTAACGTAGTAACTGCGAGCATGGACGGGCTCGTAGGCCAAAGCTAGTACTATTAAATAATTAATATGCCATTACTCACGTAGCTGGCAGCATAATACCCATTCCATGAGTTTGGAAGAATTCTAACGCGTCTTCTCTGAAAGATAAGAACTATGGTATTAACAAGTTTTAACTTTTATCTGATTAAATATCTCTTTAAAGAAAAAAATGTGTGCGTGTACTTAGCGTACACTTGTAAGAAGTGAAACTTTTTTAAGACGTTATTTTTCAAAAAATAATTTACTATATGCAACTTTACAGAAATTGGTTAAATAAAGTTAAATTAGATACAGTTTAATAAAAGGCTTTTATTAAACTTTATCTAATAATCTAATCTATAATAATCTATCTAATATCACGCGTGGTAGGGATAAGAAAAAGATGGCGCGTAACGGAAGAAGATGGCGCGTAACAGAAAAAGATGGCGCGTAACGAAAAAATGTTACACTAAATTTTTTTCCAACCCCGATAAAGAAGTTTCACTTAAGTTTCACTTCAACAACCCCGATAAAGAAGTTTCACTTCAAAAACGCGTTGTAAGAAAATCTTTTTAACTTAGCAGCTAAGCAAGTGTTAAGTAATAGAGATATAGGTACATAAGTATGTTTTTATCTAATTGAAATAGCAAACTACCATGTCATCCACCTGATGGTAAGCGGTGACTGCCGCTCATGGATATCTGTAAAAATCTCCATACAGAACCAGGGTTCAATCTGAAGTCAATCATAAATGTGTTGCTACTCCCGAGGGCTAAGATAGTCGCTATATAAGAGTGAGCCGGCAACCACATCCTTCCACCGAAACGCAACCCCTTCACGCTAATTAATGAGGTACCTTTCACGAGGTACCTCATCAATTACCGATGATGATAGTCCTCTACCTAAACGAGTTCGGTAGCAGTTGTACCATGCTCGTTTAGGCTTTAATATTAATATCAGATCCACATAGCAATAGCCGAGCTTCCAGCCATCAGCCTTTTGATGTCCATTTCTGAATATAGGCCTCCCCTAAATGGCGCCACTCCAACCGGTCCTGTGCCCTCTGAATCCAACGGTTTCCCGCTGTCTTCTTCAAGTCATCGGTCCATCTGGTAGCCGAGCTTAGTAAGATTAATAAGAAGGTTTTAATCGCCCACTAAACAGTGGGGATGGTAAATATCTTTTACACTTGTATATAAAATTATAATGTTTTTATTAACATTTTAATATTATATATAAATGTTAAGGATCCGGGAGGTATTCGACTTCCTAGAGAATTGCCCGGGTAAAGAGGGTACCCCTCGAGGCCCGAAATTCCCTACCCACCGCCCTTATGTTGACATTGCCTTAGCATATGAGAGCCCCGGAGGGTAAGACGTCCCCTATACGTAAGAAGGTTCAGTTATTAACAGCGTTAACATTAACAGCGTTCAAGTTTAAATCACTTTAAACTTGAGCGCTGTAAATGCTAGAATTGGCTAAGTGGCAGTATCTTAGCCTGTTCTTGCTGAGCCCGACGTTGCAGTTCTACAACTGTATCTTGTGTAAACATTGTTGAGTTTAAGTGATTAAATACCGGCTTGATATTTGCGGAACATTACTTGGGTGGCTGTGCTTTAGTTCCGCTGATTGTTAACTTATATACATATGGTATAATGATAGAAATATAGTTTAGAGGTCTGAAATGAATGAACTGAACTGTATATGAAACTTCTGTGTGTTCAAAGGGATCTTTGATTTCTGGTCAGACAGTCTTCACTGCACTTAACTACCTATCCCGGATGAGAATTTTTTCCTCTATATATGTCAATGATATCCACTGAATAATACCTATCTTATTTTTGTTAATAGAAGTAGCAATCGAGCACTCCATCTAATGGTAACTGGCCTCTGCCGCCCATTGACATCTGTAATTACAAGATAAGTGTAACCTGAGATTGGACAAAATTTGTACCCCTGTGGACTAAGCTGGAATACATTGGGTAAGCATCGCATCGCCGTCCCAGTAGCCTCGGGGTCAGAATAGGGCTACGGTATCCCCTGCCTGTCGTAAGAGGCGACTAAAAGGGGCTTCCGGGGTTGCAGACGGCTAGAGTGGGAGCTCGAACCGTTCGGTCAGGCAATCCCGGGAAGGACGGCGGTATGTGTGGTCGCATACCGTCGTAAAGACTAGACGGAGCGGTGGGCCCAGCCGCCCATCTGGGAGGAGCCCGATGGGGCAGCGCGCTCGGAGGACTCAGGTTGAAGTCGTTTCGAGATCCCGGAGTCCTCCTTTTCAGCGCCGAGGACGGCCACCGGGGGGGTTTTAGTGCGGTAAAAATCCCACATAACCCTGCGTCGCTCCCACGGCGTCGGGTACCTTTGGAAGGTTTCCCCCTCGAAAACAAAAAAAAAAAAAAAAGCATCGCATCGCGGACCAATATGGGCGAACTATCAGCGAGGCCCCTTTTCTATAATACCCGAGATCTATCCAGTAAATCTAATTTAACAACTATCTTAACAAACGTGTTTTGGCTTCTATCTCCTCCTTCAAAAAGGCCTCGCGAGGCCCCTTTAAGTACGAGGAAGTGGGCGATTGCCCACTGCGCCCACGCCTAGCTACGCCACTGCGGGTAAGTGTATACCCTTACCACATCCATTAGACCAAAATACATCAGCGCTTTCCACTGATGTTATTAAGCAGATATACGTATATATCTTTATTAATATTGACATTGTTATTTATTTACTTTATTCCCTCCAACGCACGTTACACGGATAAACGGGTAGTTTGCTCAAGTTAATGTGCAAATATATACTCATGGTTAGTCGGCAGTAAATCTAGCTGATAATATAATCTGTGTGACAAAATTGCTCTACCGGCTTAGTATCAACAAGAACTAACTCTTACTGTTCTTATATCACAGGAGTTAAAGTAACGAGCTGTGAAAGTATTACTGTAGAAAGAGCTCTCATGTTTTTAGATTTAAGTGGGTCGTAAAGTGTTATTCTTACACAAACACTTTTAAATGTTAAGCTTCATTTATAAGTGTTTTTATTATAGACTAGTTGACCCGGCGAACTTCGTTTCGCCTATAAGTATAAAATCTAAAATTATCAGTGTTCCTCTCTACAATATTATGCATGTATCATACTAATATTATAAAGGCGAAAGTTTGTGAGTGTGTATGTTTGTTACTTCTTCATGTGTGTGTTCTTCTTTCATGTTCATTCACGATTTTCATAAAATTTGGTAGGGAGTTAGCTGACACTCTGGATTAACATATAGGTTTGCCACATCCCACTTTTTACCGTGGGAAAATATCTTACTCCCACAGGACAATCCATACATTGATTTTTTTAACGCGGGTGAAGCTGCGGGATTCAACTAGTTATACATAAAAACCTTCCTCTTCAATCACTAACTATTAAAATAATTGCATTAAAATCCGTAGCGTAGTTTTAAAGATCTAAGTATACATAGGGATAGCGCGAAGCGACTTTGTTTTGTACTATGTAGTGATTTAACATGAATGTAAGTAGGAAGTGACCACTGCTGCCCATGGACAACTGTAATCAACCTCGGATATGAAGGGAGTATTACCTGAGTTCTGCCATAGAAGCGTCGCCACCCCTGAGGCGGGAATAAGTTGGGATGCCTCTGATTATTAGTAGCAAAAATGACACATACCTACACAGGACACATCAAAGTCTGATGTCTGTCTCACTTATGACACCCTTTAGTCTACCTTTTTTTGTTATCTAGGGGGAAACCTTCAAAAGGTACCCTTTGCCGTGGGACAAACGCAGGGTTATATGTGATTTTTAACTCACTAAAACCTCCCTTAGCGGTACGTGGAGGACTCCGGGATCTCCAATGGAACACAACAGAAATCCTCAACCCTTCAAACTACCTGTTTTATTTGAAGGCTTCGTTTTTTGGTCAACGATATCATTGCATTTAAACCCCGAAGGGTATCTACCGAATTTAGATTACACAAGCTTAACCCACGGTTTTACTCGGGCTTAAAATGTGATTTATAACGTCGAAGTAAAATAAATGGGGTAAAAATCATAGAATGTATCTATTATTACTTACTATCAGATCTCCAAACTATCTTTTGCACATATATGCGAACAGACGTAACTATCATTTTACTATATGTATATAGTAACAATCAGCGGAACTAAAGCGCAACCACCCAAGTAACGTTCCGCAAATATCAAGCCGGTATTTAATCACTTAAACTCAACAATGTTTACACAAGATACAGTTGTAGAACTGCAACGCCGGGCTCAGCAAGAACCGGCTAAGATACTGCTACTTAGCCAATTCTAGCATTTACAGCGCTCAAGTTTGAAGTGATTTGGTACTAAATGAATCTTATTATTAATCGCGCTAAACCCGGCTACGTTGCTCTATGGATCTCATATTATTATTCAAAATCAAATGAGTATTGCCGTGGTTTCGTAATGTAATAACACTGGCACACTTCTATACTAGCTCCGAGTACGGGAGCACGTCTGACCTTTACCTCGTGCGTTACGAGACATGACCATTTGACAGCTACCCTCTCCCCTAGACAATGAATTATATCTGTAAATAGATACATACACTACAAGTATGACTAGGGAGTCGTACTATACTCCCTACTACATAGTACATACTATACTTTGAGTATAGTACGAGCCCCTAGTCGTAGTATAGTCATTTTACTTTGAATATTAATATCAAATCCACAGAGTAACGTAGCCGGGTATGTACCTCCCTAGGTATCGCGTATACACCTTAATATTTGAAGCTGTTCACGCGTTTTGGTACAAGGATGAGGTGCATCACTTTCTTACGAGAGCTCACTTTCATCAAAGGTTGTAGAACCAGAGTTGTTCGACCGGGGAGGTACATATTATACGCCACATCTATTTCTAAAGCATTTCTTGTGTTTCGAAAGAATTTTGTGGTTGCCGGCTCACTTTTATATGAGGCGACCATGCTAGTCCTCAGGAGTAGCAACGCATCTGTGATTGACTTCAGATATGACCTATGTTCCATGTAATAGATTTCAAATAGAACCGTTGTTTTGTGGGACAGTGACAACTTACCATCAGGTGGACTGTATGCTCGTTTGCTATTTCAAACTTTAAATAATGATGAATTATGTTGAAAAATAATTTTATAAAGTCTATGGTCATAAGAAGTTTTTGTTATCTGCCGATAGAGGCGCTGTTCCTTTTTCTCTCTGCCTACGTTGATTCTGTAATGACGTTGTGCTCAATGTATTATAGAAATATATCGTGTTAAATCAGAAGTCTAACAAGTGTTTTTATTGAAGAATTGCCTAATCCCAATAAATTACACTTTCATAAGTCCAGCTGATGGTTAACGATCATCGACTTAGAAGTTGTCGATAGATGGACAACTGCAATTACCTCAAATATAGAGGATAATAGATTTTATATTAATAGATTTTCTACTTTTTGTTGATCAAAATCCTTTAGCATCTCTGAGAACAAAGTCCAAACACCTCGTAAACTCTGAATAACTACACACTCCAAGCCAGAATACAGCAGCTTAAAACTGCTGTTATAAGACTCAAGTAGGATTATTAACGGATCAACGATATTTAAACAGGGCATAGACTGCATTACTGAACTTAATGAGAACAGTGCAATTACTTTAAAAGCCAATCCGGCGCGCTTGTTTAACCCGGATTAGTTCCTAGATTTACAATTGCAATTTAATTTCAGTTCAAGAGCTCTTCTGGATATAGCGTCTGTTTTACCATAAAATATGCGATGGATTGATTTAACGGAGTGAATTCTGAGGAATGATTATGAACTTTATAATTATAAAGACTTTTTTAACAGCGGCGTAAAGTGTTTATAACTTTGAACTTTGGGGTTGAAAAAGTTTACTTGCAATACAGTTAAAACTAAATATGGCTTAAATTGGCGGCCGCTTAAAAGATTTTTTTTTATCTGACTGAAGTAGCAAACGAGCATGCAGTCCACCTTATGGTAAGTGGTCACTGCCGCCCATGGACATCTGTAATCAACTTCATAAAGAACATGGGTTCTATCACAGATGCGTTACTACTCCCGAGGACTATGATGGTCGCCTCATGTAAAAGTGTGCCGGCAACCACACCCTTCTATCGAAACGCAAGAAATGCTTCACGCTAGAAATAGGTGTGGCGGTGGTACTTCCCCGGTCGAACTACACTGGTTCTACCACCTTGGAATACCTTTGAAGGATCCCTTGATGACCGCTTATGAAAAACGTCTATTTTAATAACTGTTTAATGACGTAAAGCATACTGTTGAAAGTATATTTTTCATATAATAAGTAGTATTGTATAAAAAGGAGATAATAAATAATAGTCATGAAATGAAATAGGAATTGCTATAAGAAGATTAAAATAACGATATGACATGTACTTACGATGCAAGAACAAATGTAACGAATGCGGCCGTCAGCATAAGCATAACCAGTACGATGATGAGAACGCATTTTACGAATCCATTGCGTGTGGATGGATCGTAAGACATGGGTGCCCCATATCCTGGAAGATAACGAATGAACTTATGAACTAATAAAAGTATCTTATTTATTTAATAGTTGTAGCAATTAAACATGTAGTCCATTTGGTAAGTAGTTTTTTTGTTCTCGAGGGGAAATCTTCAAAACGTTGTGGCGCTGTGGCGTGGGAACGGTGCAGGACTTTACCCGCACTAGGACCCCTCCGGTGACTGTCCTCAGTGCTACAAAGAGGACTCCGGGATCTCCAAAGGGACGCAACCGAAGTCCTACACATACCGCTGTCCTTCCGGGAGTCGTCTGATCGAACGGTTCGAGCTCCCATTCTTGCCGCCCGCTAGCTAAAAGGGGCTCACCTTTTATGACAGGCAGGGGATACCTTAGCCCTATTCTCATCTCGGAACTACAGGGACTATTCGCAGCTACAGCCACAAATGGACATCTGATCTCTACCCTATTTACAATAAATCTTATCGAGGATTAAGTTGGAATGTTTCAGATAAGTGCGTGTGCCATACCAAACTAAAATATAGTAGCGCGCAGCATTACTGTTAACGGATAAAAACCGATGTGACGATGGTGTTTCTGGACTCTTAAATTTTGCGTTAATTGATCGCAACTTTCACTTTGATAGAAAATGTTCTTGGCATGAAACGTACGAAGGTAAGTTATCATGTTAAAAGTCGTAAGCGAAATGAAACATCTGTTATATAAATATTTTATACAACAGATGATTAAATCAAACACTGGAACCTTAATTTTTATTAACGTACTCCTAAAACTAATGATGTCAATGACCTTCTGACTAGCTACTTAGAGCAAGAGTCAGTTTTGGACATTCATTTCCTATTTTTTGTTATATCAAAAAATTTCTATTATATTTTCCTATGATGCCAACGCATTATTTTCCCACTGCTGAGCACGGGTCTTCTCTCATAATGAGAGAGTTTTAGGCTATAGTCCAACGCGCTGGCCAAGTGCGAATTGGTCGACTTCACACTCCTCCGAAAACATTTCTTTTTTATAAACATTTCTCGTGTGTGTAGGTTTCCTCACGATGTTTTTCTTTGCCGAAAAGCAGTGATAATTAATTTCTAATACGCACATAGAACCTCATTTGATCCTCGGACTTCGCGATCTAGAGGACAAGTTTCAACCATTAGGCAATCACTATAATTATTTTCTTTTGCGTTAATGTGTTATCTAAAGGTTTATCTATGGAAATATTTTTACTAACCTCCATAGTATTGGCCAGGTTGTTGATACATCGGGTGTTGGTATTGTCCTTGCGGAGGTTGTTGATTATAATAAGTATCATAAACCTTCATTACTATTAATGTATCTTTCTTCTCATTATTCACACTCTCTTTATTTTCACTAGTTTTATCCGATTTACTTTTTTCTACACTATTTTCAATTTCTATTTTTGTGTCTGCTATAGTTTGTTCTTGTTCAGGACGTGAGTTAAGCATCTTTATAACTGGTATTTCATTTTTAGGTTTATTTTCAATAATATTATTACATGTGTTTATCTTTGGATCTTCATTATCCATATCAACGATAACATCAGATGTTTTGTATATAGGGAAGGATTGTTCGTTTTCATGTTCGGGATTTTGTTTACCGCCTGTATCACTCATCCAAGTTACTTTTATAAATTATTCAATACATAACACAAACTGAATAAAGTTAAAAAAACATCTAAAATTATGCTGACATTATTTGACAGCTATACAGATGATTTAAGATATGTATTTATATTTATCTTTTATTACGTTTGACATTGAAGAAAGGAGGTGGGTAAAAATTAGACTAGGCGTATAATTTTAAATTAATATTATCGCGGTATTTATACATTTCATTATGTAACGAGTACTCACGATATGCGATTTTTGTATTTCTTGCTGCTGATATTTAATTGGGTCGGAGTCGAGTACCCGTCACATAATAAAAAAAATGCGTATATTTTAGAAAATGTTTTAAGGTGAGCATTCGCGTTACGACGGTCGCGCGGACTGTCGCACGAAATACGGTCGTATGCGACAAGTTCGACCGTGAATGCTTTGGACCTAAGGCGCACTGTACGACCAAGGTCACATGACCTTGGTCGTACAGTGCGCAGGTCCGTTGCAGTATTCAACTTGAACTATCGTTGCATCAGTCCGTGTGACCGTCTCAAGATGACCCACCTTTAAATATATTATTAAAATTTGTCCGTGCCGGTAAAACAATATCAATCATAGCGCCAAATAAATACTGGCAAGATACTGGAGCTAACTTTCATTACCATGTAAAAAAACATGATTGTAATTATATAAAAAAAATGGATATAAATAAGAAAAAAGACAAACCCGCTGAGTTTCTTGCCGTATCTTCTCAGTTGAGGTCGTATTCCGATCCGGTGGTTGTGTAAGAAAAAAAATGTAACTGACAATTTGTAAGTGCCCCCGTAGGCCTATACAAAATAAAGACATTTCATTTCATTTCTCTTGCCTCTATGAATGATATTGTTTTATTAGTACGGACACAATTTAATGATATTTTAAATGATAATTATAAGAAAACGATTATAGTAAATAAACGTAAAAATATAAGTGTATGTTCCTACATACATTAAGTATTTTGCGTTTATCTCAAAACTGATTTTTTTAATGGGAATACAAAAAAAAACACGACACAATATACGCCTCGAAACAAAAATATTATCACAATGTGACATTGTTGAGTTGCTTGATTTTTAAAGGAAATATAACTTGATTTAACAGTTAAATAATAGGAAACTGAGCATTACAATAAATATTTTAGGATAGGTCATGAATAATTTGAAATTGAAATATACGACAAAAATAAACCTCTTTCAATTACTAATACTCGTTATAAAGGTCGTTATCAATTCCCAATACTCGTTTTAAAGGCTACATTATTCGGAGATGTATTCAACATCTCCGAATGAAATAGAGTTCTACAAAATGCTAAATGATATCAAAAGCTCCGCTTTCTGTGAAAATTCGAATGGAATAAAACCGTGGACTTTACCAACCTACTTAAAAGAAATAGGTGTTTTCATTCCTCACTAAAATGGTAATGAGGGCCGATTCCGTTCTAGTCGGAAATAATACAATTGTTTCTATAGTGCTGTCTACTTCTAAACTTTGATGTGGGACATTTGAGGAAGGTTTAACTAGAATACGAATACTGCATTCTGGTTATATACATAATTCACAGTAAGGCAAGATATTGGAGCTAACTTTCATTACCATGTAAAAAACATGATTGTAATTATATAAAAAAAATGGATATAAATAAGAAAAAAGACAAACCCGCTGTGTTTCTTGCCGGATCTTCTCACTTGTGGTCGTATTCCGATCCGGTGGTAGTGTAAGAAAAAAAAATGTAACTGACAATTTGTAAGTGCCCCCGTAGGCCTATACAAAATAAAGACATTTCATTTAATTTCATTTCATTTTATTTCATTTTATTTCATTTCATTTCATTTCACAGTAGAATTCATTGAATGGGTGTCATGGATAAAATCAAAATATAGAACAAAAATATAACTGGATCAGGACTGTGTAAACTGATTGATTTGAGCGTATACTTGATTTTTTTTGATAAGCTAAATATCAACAAAGTGTGAAAAAGAAACCCATAAAAACTATTAAAGGGAAACATACCTTAAAACATATGTACGTGAAATTCATACATAGAGATACTGAGATATTTATGAAAATAGCCTAGGATAATAATAATTATCCTAGGCTATTTTGGCGCTCACCATGGCGCTCTGCGACGTGGTGTTCATATTTTACTTATACTACTATTCTTTAAATGTTGCTGTAGTTATAATATATTTTTTAGTAAGATGCATAAACGTTCTGCTTCTACAAGATGTTTATATTCTACCTATACTTCCATTCTTCACATACTAACATTAGTTGCGTTTCGATAGAAGGGTGTGGTTGCCGGCACACTTTCTCATGACGCGACCATCATTCTCGGGAGTACCAACACATCTGTGATTGTCTTCAGATAGAACCCATGTTCTATTTTAAATTGCTTATGTTCATGGGCAGTAGTGACCACTTACCATCAGGTGGACTGCTTGCTCGTTTGCTACTTTAGTCAGAAAAATAAAGTTAACTTTGTTCTTCCACCACCACTTAAACCAAAATGTTCTTTTGGAAATGTCTCCGAGAAAACAGCGCTTTTGGCAAACTCACTTCATAACGATCTGAGGACACGAGCGTTCCCTTATTTCCAATTCTGGATGCCGTTTGCATATTTCCTTTTATTTCCAGGATACCAATTTTGCGTGAATCCCTCGTTTTCATTATTTTCTCCTCGTTATTTTTATTAACTAGCGCTGCATTTGAACCTAGTATCTTCATTTTAAATTAAGTTAAGCTTTTTTGGAACGGTTTTTGGCTGGGAAAGGGGAAAACGTTTACGTAAGGTATTAACTCTCCTTTTTATACTACCAAAGTAGCAAACTTGCGTCTGTCTATTTCTAGCGTGAAGCATTTCTTGCGTTTCTTGCGTTGCCGGCACACTTTTATATGAGGCGACCATCATAGTCCTCGGGAATTGCAACGTATCTGTGATTGACTTCGGATAGAACCCTATGTTCTGTATGAAGTTGCTTACAGATGTCCATGGACGGCAGTGACCACTTACCATCAGGTGGACTGCATGCTCGTTTGCTGCTTCAGTCATAAAAAATATATGTAATGGAAAGTGGTCATTGTAGCACATATCATCAACATATAAGATTCTTGATGTCGACCATAATATATAAACGTTGCTGGAACGATTAAAACGCGTGGAACGGCCCGAGTATATTATAGCATATAAACAGCTTTTATGGTAAACATTGTATCAACATTGCGTTGGAAGGGTGTAGTTGCCGTCTAAATTACGGATGACGCCACCATCCTAGCTTCCAGGAGTAGTTACGCGTTGGTGATTGACTTCAGATAGAGCTCTTATTTTGTCTGTAGTTGCTTGGACTTGCTCATTTGTGGTGTGGCTTATCATCAGATGATCTGCGTGCTTGCTGCTTCAAACGTGTAAAAAAATCTTACCTTTATAAGATTGCGAAATAGGCAAATAGACATGACGACAGAGAAGTATTCTCTGCTCGAAGTAACGGAAAAGTTATAGTCACTTCATTTTCTGTTTAAAAGGATTTAATTTAAGATGCTCTCGAAAAACTCGTCAGCGTTAAATGTACAAGGCTCTTTTAAAAATTGTTTACCTCGTCCCTAATTTTGGGGGCAGCCACCCCGTTTTCTCCAACTTTTTCGCAGCAAAGGGCCACAATAAACAAAATTCACAAGATAATAAGAACAATAAAAGCTTGAAGATTGTTCCCAGAGCTTGTCGTTGAGTTTATTTTAAACGAAAGTATTTCATCCTTTGCTTTCCTTGTACGAAAGTGGAAGATTTTAAGTGGTTTTGGGAATACAATTAATTTTAGATCAAAGAACTTTTGCTAAGGTGCTAGTATGAAGGGATTTTGCCTGAATATATTTACATTACATTAATAATTACCTATGTCTGTGATTGTTTTGTGAATTTCACAACAACGTCGAAGCAATTGGTAATTAATTTAATACATGTATTTAAACCTTGGACTGAAGATGCAAGAATCATGAAATCTCTGTAGTCTCTGTTTCGAAGGTAGTATAGTCAGTGTAGTTCGACCGGGGAAGTACCACCGCCACACCTGTTTCAAGCGTAAAGCATTTCTTGCACTTTGACAGAAGGGTGTGGTTTCCGGCACACTTTCACATGAGGCGACAATCATAGTCCTCCGGACTAGCAACGCATTTGTGATTGACTGTAGATGGAACCCATGTTCTGTATGTAGATGATTACAGATGTCCATGGGCGACCGTGACAACTTATCACCAGGTGGACTGCATGCTCGTTTGCTACATAAGTCAGCTAAAAAAAATGTCTGAATGAAAAATGCAATCCTTACACTTACTTGACTTTCACCAGCTTTATTGTACCACTTTTGTAGGACTTTGGGAGTAAAGTAGTTAATATCGGATGGAGTTTGTTTATTTAGCTTCACTCCCTTAATAGCCCCCTTCATGTTTCATCTATTAGAATTTCTTTTCTAATAGCATAGGATTAGTTTTTAATTCAACGACCTTTACAAACTAATAACATAAGTTACACGACATTCCAATTACTTCCACGCATTTCAGATTTCAATTAGTCTTACTATAAACTATGGAGAATACTGGAAACGTAAGTGAATTCCGAACACACTAACGATTGAACTAGCAATAGTACGTGACCAGAATGGGAATGGAGCGATGCAGCCTTATCGAAACAAATAGCCTCTAAGCCCCTAACATTTGATTGTGCATGCCTTTTGTCTTTGGACAACGAGAATGCAATTGTGGAGGAAATGATAGATTTAAAGTTTAGGTGGCTTGAAACAAACGCATTATATTTTAACCATGATCCACATATTAAGCAACTTCGAACAAAAAAGAGGTTCTATCTGAAGCCAAAAACAGATTACAAATTTTTAAGACAGAGATGGTCACCTCATTCAATCGTGGGCTGGCAAATATACTTTTCCACCGAAAATCAACTGCTCTACGTTCCAGTCATTCTGAATCTATAACACAGCTACTATTATGTTATATGTTATAGGTATTTGACATTATGAAGAACTTTTCGGCTATTACCCTAATAGTTGAAACTTGACCTCTCGATCAGGAGGTCCAAGATTCAAACCCAGGCATGCAGCGCTGATTTACGCATATTAGAAAACATCGTGAGGAAACCTACACACTCAAAATTTCTTAAAAAACAGTTCTCGGAGGTGTGTGAAGTCCACCAGTTCGCACTTGGCCAGCGCGGTGGACTAAGGCCTAAACTCTCCCATTCTGAGAGAAGACCCGTGCACAGCAGTAGGCCAATAATCGGATGTTGAGAGAGAGATTTGAAATTAGGTCTAGACAAGATTACAGTTTTACATGTGATGGACCATATACACTTTACAGGCCACAACAGTCTAATACTGCGGTAGGGCAATACTGCGTTGTCCCTGTAGTTCCGGGACCAGAATAGGACTACGGTACCCTCTGCCTGTCGATAGAGGCGACTAAAAGGGGCTTCCAGGGTTGCGGGCGAGAAGAGTGGGAGCTCGCACCGTCCGGCCAAGCGACCCGAGGAAGGACTGTGGCATGTGTGGTTGCATGCTGCCGTAAAAACCAGAAGGTGCGGTGAGCAGTTCACGCCCACCAGGGAAGAGCCCGATGGAGCACACGTTGAGGACACCGGCGGCAGTCAATTGGAGTTCCTGGAGTCCTCTTCGCAGCGTCGAGGTCGGCCACCGGGAGGGTTTTAGTGCGGTAAGAATCCCAACATAACCCGCGTCTCTCCTACGACGTCAGGTACTTTTTGAAAGTTTCCCCCTCGAAAACAAAAAAAGGGCAATACTGCGTTATTAAGCAGACGTAGGTCTAAGGTTGGTGGTTTTGGAGTCGAAATACGAAGGTTTCTATCTTCAAATGCCTTTCAAAGCACGGAAACGTGCAACAAATTTATCTTTTAGCGACCATTTATGCAGGTATCGACCATAGTTAATATTGCTTAACTTTGTACATTAGTTCTTCACACAAACCGTAGTTTAACAAATACTTAGGCAATTTGTACTATGAACATGTATATACATTATTCGGTACCGTTAAACACAGTAAGTGAAAACACCATAAATCTTAAACAGTTGAAAGCAAGAAGTCTTAGGAAGTAGTGGAAAGTTGAAACTAGGTCTGGCTTCGAACTGTGGCGAGGAACTTAGATTTATACCTAAATGCGTGTGAATCTTCGGCGAAGTTAAAGTAGGACAAACTTCGGCTAGTAAATAACTGTTGGTTTTTGCAGGTTATTTTATCTATTTCGGAACTTTGGTTTTGGACATCTGTGGATGTGGTGCGTGTTTAAGTTTGTTTTGTTTTATCAAATTGATATAACAAACGAGCATGCACTCCACTTGATGTTAAGTGGCTACTGCCGCCCATGAACATACGTAAGCGACTTCATATAGAATTATAGACCAAGATTTCTATCTGAAGTCAGTCAAAGTTGCTAATTTCGAGGACTAAAATGGTCGCCTCAAACAGAAATGAGCCGGTTCAAGGTAGTCGAATCAGCGCTGTTTCTAGCGTGGAGCGTTTCTTACGTTTTGTGAAAGGGTGTGCATGCAGGTCCACTTTCATAATAGTTGAAAATCTTAGTTCTCGGAAGTGGAAATAGATGATTGACCTTTCATAGAACAGCGACACTGACCACCTACTACCTGCATGCTCGTTTGTTACTTCGTGTTAAAAAAATAAATAGTCCTTCCTATATTCAGCTTAGATATTTTCAATTAAACTAAAACCTTTCATCGATTGATTCATTTTAAAAGTAAAATCATGTCTAGATTTTGCGATTTTTCAAAATTCCAAAACGCTTTAGTTACTCAACTAAAACAAGAAATATACACAAGTATTATATCTTGATATCTCCAGTCTTTATTTAACCTTTGCCCGAAGTATTTAACTGCGGCGAGGTGGAACTTCGTGAAGCCAGTTATTGTTTTGTTTCAAAAGCAACTCTGCAGGAAGACTCCGCAATGAAATTTATGAGGTTGTAAAAAGTTCTGTGATGTTGAAAAAGACGAAGTTTTTATAAACAGGAAGTGAATCGGTTTTAATTTTGGAACGATTTTTAAATTACCTACGATTGTCAAAAGAAATGTTATGTTCTTAATGAAATGTCTATAATGAAATTCCATATGGTTTCAAATTCTTTCAAGAAAAATTCTGTTAAAGGCATATCCCATAGCGTATAGTGTAGACCAAATGTTTTAGAACACCTATCTTTGATTTAGATCATCACTGTTTTCTTCCGCTTTAAATTTCAAAACCTATTATTGGCACTGATGAACACGATTTTTCACTCAGAATGACTAGCTCCTAAATATCTACCGCGCTGATCAAACACGAATCATGCCTTTGTCAACTAGTTGAAATAAAATCTGAGACATTTTCTTATATATTGAAACAAAAGATTCACTCATAGGAAGTCAACAAGAACAAAAAATGCATATTATGGACTTGAATGTTACTGAGAAAACATGCTATTCTATCAATTTTAGTAAACTACTTTTTCTCCGCGGCGCCGCCCGCTTTAATCAAGATTATCGCGGCAATGAGTATGCTAAGTGTTAATAAATTTAATAAATTATCAATAAACCAGAATTCAGCAAAATGCGTTCAGTAGTTTTATAACCAATACACATACATAACAAATTCTCGCATTTAATATTAATAATATAGCTTTTCTCTTACTTAAGATATTTATACCTCACTCCTTTCACTACCAGGTGCTACATTTCTATAACATAAAGGTATAACTTTGCCAAAACTTACTTTATTTCTGAAGAACAGTAAATACCAGTCCTGTGAACAGGACGTCGTTCGGGCGGTGTCAGCGTCCTTCCGGTAACATCGGTGAAATAGCTGACGGACTTGTGTAGGGTAGGTATGACTTTTTACTGTTCTAGGATAAGGGTTTAATAAGGTATATTTACTGATCAATGTGCTAAAATTAAAATAGTTGGCAACTTATACAATTTGTCAATTTGTTTTCTCGACATTCTTAAAAAAAAATCTTAAAATGCTTTCTACACCAGTATTTTCTCCCAAAGTAGTATTATCTCCTGTATCGTGGGTGCCATGAACACACAAAGACGAATACACAAACACCTAGACCTATAATAAGAATCTAAGCTCATAATTCAGATACCTGTCTGGCCGCGAATCGAACCCGGAACCCAATGCGTGTCAGACCGGTATGGAAACTTCACGCGCCCGGAACGCGGGTCGTCAAATTCTGCATATATACAAGTTCTAAACAGAAACTATCGAAACACGGCCGTTCCCCAGGCATCAATACCTAGCCTCTTGAGAAATGTTCCTTTGACACAATGCAGGAAAAGTTCTTCATTCGCAGGAGTTATGTTCTGCCCATTGGCTACGAATTGAGAAACTGTAAATGATCAGCAATACTCCGAGTACAATACAGCACTTTTTACTTACAACGACTACATACGTAATTAAAAAATGTTTAGCTGCGAATACAAGAAAATGGTAATATCATTTTAACCACGAATAAGACAAATGTGAATGTGGAATCCGTGAATAAGGTGCTTTTACTGTAGTAAGAATTATGTAAACGTTTTCGGTATATCTACACACTTTTTTGTGAATTATTGGTCATTTACCTTATGAGTGAGATTAGTTATTACCAAATCAGAAATTAATTATCTATCTTCTTGAGGATGTCGTAGGACCATCTTTCTGTATATTATGAACACGTGTTGCTTTTACCAACATGCATGCCATGCATGCATTATTGGAAACAAAGGAATCCCCGTTAATATGTATAACGTCTAGCAGTGAATCAAAAGGTTTTTTGAATACCTAACTTTAAAAACCAGTTAATAAACAAATGTGTAAGTTACTACGAATTTTGATATATGATCGAAACAGTAAACAATATCAAATAACATAAATAAAGTAAATTAATTTAAAATTAACCACGAATTAAATGTATATTAATGTATACTCAAAATACATATCTGTAGTAATTTTTAAATTAAATTAACATGGGAATAAATTTTACGTAATATATGAAAATGTTCTGCGACTCCCACCATTAATATCACATTAAATACAGAGAACTGTATTTTATATGTTAATCCAGATCATAAACTGTACGTTTGCACAATTTAGTCCGAATCATCTAAACATTCTTCCATCCTAACAAACTTCACTTTCCAATTCAATAGAGAAATAAATTTTACAAGAGGCCACTCATTTGGTGTCTATGGCTTCGTATGTGTTATGGTTACATATTGCTTTCCCCTTCCCCCTTTTTTCTATATGTTACATCCGTCAAGCTGTTTATTACAGGCATACATACATACATACATACATACATAATTACTCTTTCTCTCGCAGTCGAGTAAAAATAAAATATGAAACGGGAATTCCACGAATACCTGCCCCAAATCATAGTCACCGTACAGGTACCTCATAAATTTCAACGTGCTATGAAGGCAAGTTTCTTTTGTTTCCACGAATGTTTCCCCATTTCTCTTAAACTTTTCCATTGCCCTCGAGTTAGTTTAAACAATCAGCACCTGTAATATAGAATTGCAGTTGTGTTCTGTGTATACATTGAAGATATTTTTGCGGGAGTATTATTTTTAAGAAAGAAATGAAGTACAAGTCGCAAACAGTATTTAGTAAGTAGAACAAATATGATCATACTATTCGTAATTTACTAGTCTTTTATTTACGTAAATTATTGTGTTATGTGATTACTATTATTAGTAATCATCTTATTATAACAGATTCTATGACTTTATGTAAATGTGGTATGATCAGCGTGTGTATTAGTAGGCAAGATACTGGAGCTAACTTTCATTACCATGTAAAAAAACATGATTGTATTAATATTAAAAAAAATGGATAAAAGAAAAAAAGACAAACCCGCTGAGTTTCTTGCCGGATCTTCTCAGTTGAGGTCGTGTTTCGATCCGGTGGTAGTGTAAGAAAAATAATGTAACTGACAATTTGTAAGTGCCCCCGCAGGCCTATACAAAATAAAGACATTTCATTTCATTTCGGTCATTAATCCTTTTTTGAAGGTGGTATAGCTCGATGGTAGATGTAGATACCACCGCCACACTTTTTTAATCCTTAATCTGGTATTTGCACCTTACCTATTCTTTCAGTTTACACCCACTCTTTTTTCGCACCCTAAGGTTGTCTGGAAGAAATCGCTGTTTAGTGATAAGACCGCCCTTTGTATTTTAAAATTGCTATTTTCTTTATATTATGTTCTGCTTTTTGGGTACAATAAAGTATATTATGTAGCTCCGCCCGCTTCGATCTCATTTACCATGGTTAAGAGTATTCCATCTGTTAATCCAGGCCATAAACTATCTTTGTGCCAAAGCAATTGGCCAAAAAAGTACATTCTACGTACACATACATGGAAAATATATTGTACAATAAAAATCTAAAAATAATATAATAATATTATTGAACGTTCCTCATCATGCATATCCGTGTAAGGTAAAGTACGTTAATGTATGTAATATACCTATTTTATATTTAGCTTTATATTTAGCATTCTACCTAACGATAAGACAGACCCTTATCTTTAGGTAGAAAGTATAAAAAAAAATATAATATAAGATGTTATATTACAAAGATAATCAAAGCCTTTGTGGTTTGGCTTCAGATGTTTCACAGCTGTGTTAATCTTTTTTTTTTTTTTTGTTGTCGAGGGGGAAACCTTCAAAAGGTACCCGACGCCGTGGGAGCGACGCAGGGTTATGTGGGATTTTTACCGCACTAAAACCCCCCCGGTGGCCGTTCTCGGCGCTAAAAAGGTGGACTCCGGGATCTCGAAACGACTTCAACCGGAATCCTCTGAGCGCGTTGCCCCATCGGGCTCCTCACAGATGGGCGGCTGGGCCCACCGCTCCGTCTAGTCTTTACGACGGTATGCGACCACACTTACCGCCGTCCTTCCCGGGATCACCTGACTGAACGGTTCGAGCTCCCACTCTAGCCGCTCGTAACCCCGGAAGCCCCTTTTAGTCGCCTCTTACGACAGGCAGGGGATGCCGTAGCCCTATTCTGGTCCCGGAACTACAGGGTGCAGCTGTGTTAATCTAACGAATCTAGAACTATGTACAGACATCTCGTTTAAAGTGTGTTTAAAAATTACTTATCCGACTCGTTTTAAATTAAAATTTTGAAGGTAGAACCTGCGCAGTTCGACTCGTTTGCTACTTCAATCGGATAAAAAAAAAATCTGGAGAAGCAAGCATATAGCTAACCTTGATTAATATTTATATTATTATTACGTACATTTGCAAAATGAATAAAAGACATGATTATTAATATGCAAATTAAAATTTTAGTCCTAAAATTTCTGTCACATCCGAAATTGTATTGACTACCCTTTTCAGTTTTTTCTATCGGAATTTATTCAGCGTGTGTCCTGTCCTGTCCCCTTTTTATAAAACCTTAATCCATTGTCGCATAAAATCCCCGAATAACGACTTTTTTAAAGGTTTTAACAAAGTGGACGGACGTGCAGCGTTAAATACTAGATTTTTGGAATTGTAGAGTTGTTAAAGAATTGTCGCAGTAGCGCATTGAAGTGAGAAGAACTCAGGTAATAGTTATTTTTATTCAGTTCTGGAGAAATGCTCGGTATTTTCTACATTGAACAAAACATAGACCATAAAAGGAAAAGTTTCTTGGAATACTTTTAGTTCTAGTAGCTATTTTTAAGGTAGAGTTAAACTTAATATCTTCTTTCTTCTTTATAAAAATGAATGTTTGTCTATATGTACTCTGTAGAATCGTAAACTATTGATTTGATCATGTAATGATCTTTAGCAAATTGGTACTTCACGAGCTTACGAAGGTTTATGGTGTATTTTTTTATTTTTTTTTTGTGATGGCGTAGCAACGCGCATAGGGTACACCAGTATACTTATAAAAGTTCTTATTACAATAATATTTTAATTAAAAATATAATTTAATCTAAAACTAATATATAACCTATATACATAATTATAGTAACTAAAAATTATAATAAAAAATAATATAATATATATATATATATATTTTAATAAAATGTTACTTTTTACGTATAGCGCATTATTATCACTAGCTACTACCTGCGGTTGTGACGACGTGATTTACGAAGTGCGATTTTTAGTTTTTGTGTGATAGATTACCAAACAGAAATACATCTATTTTTTATATTTATATTTTTTCGTCAACCCAATATTGCCCCGCTGGGCACGGGTTTTCTCTTAGAATGAGAGAGCTTAGGCTCCACCGCGCTGGCCAAGTGGGAATTGGTGGACTTCACAAACCTCCGAGACCTTTTTTTATTAAGAGCTCTTGGGTGTGTTGGTTGTACACGATGCTTTCCTTTACTGAAAATATTTATATTAACATTATTAATAGGATTTTCAAGACACTAAACTAAATATATAAAATGATATATATAATATAGAGATATAGATATATATAAAATGATATGGCGTTTATAGATATATATAAAATGAGGGCTTTTAGATACAGGCGCAGTCAATAAGGCAAGCATTGTTGGTACAGCGCAAACTCACTGACAAAGACATGCTGGTATTGTTTACTTTTTGATACTCTAGATGTTTTATACATGTCACACTTCTTTTCTAAGGCATGGTTCTAAATGTGTTAATGCACGCAATTTTATTTCAACTTTTAATATTACTAATGTGTAAGTTTGTGTGAATGTGTGTGTGTGTGTGTGTGTTTGTGTGTTACTTTCGCAAAAACTGCAACTCGTATTTCGCTGAAATTTAGCACAAAGATAGTTTCAGTGCTGGGTTACTACATGGGAGACTCGTTAACATGGTAAAGCGAGCAAATCCGCTAAAATAAGTTAGTGTATATTTAAATATATTTTCAGGACACTACACAACAAATATTTTTGGCCTCTCTGATTTTTTTTTCAATTTCTTATTGTTGTTTTTAATGTGAACGTTTGTGAGGATTTATTTGTGTTTGTTATAAAAACAGTGTATAGCTAAAACAAATATTTTTCGCCTCTCCGATTTTTGTTCAATTTCTTATTAATGTTTGTGAGGATTTATTTGTGTTGTTACTCTTTTCCACAAAAAAAAAAATGTATTACTCTGAAATTTGGCACACAGATATTCACGAGTTATGGGATATACATTAATATGGTATGTGTGATCAAAACGGGCGGACCCAGCAGAATAAGTTAGTATATATACATATATTTAGGACACTACAGCCCTTTATATGTAGTGACATATGTGTATCAAAAGAGGATTCTTGGAAGCTGGTGCAGTCAATAAGACAAGCATTGTTGGCGCAGCGCAAACTCACTGACAAAGACACGCTGACATTGTTTACTTTTTGATATTCTAGACGTATCTAGACGTGTTATATATCAAACACTCCTGTATTGCTTGCTGTTAACTGTAACATTTTTCTATGAGCAAAAATGTTTTAAACAAATATTTTCTAACTGCTAGCTAATGCAAATAGTATACAGCTAAAGCAAATAACATCTTTCGCACAATATTTTTCGCCTCTTCGATTTTTTTTTATGATAATCAAAAGAGGGTTCTTGGAAGCTGGTGCAGTCAATAAGACAAGCATTGTTGGTACAGCGCAAACTCACTGACAAAGGCATGACAAAGACGCGCTGACATTGTTTACTTTTTGATACTCTAGACGTATCTAGACTTGTTATATTAAAAAGTCCAGTATTGTTTGGTGTTAAATGTACCATTTTGCTATGAGCAAAACATGTTGTGACCAAATATTTTCTAACTACTAGCTAATGGAAACAGTATACAGTTAAAGCAAATATTTTACGCCTCTCTGATATTTTTTTATGTTATTAATGTGAAAGTTTGTGAGGATTTATTTGTGTTTGATACAAAAAAAATACATATCGTACTTCTCTGAAATATAGCATACAGATATTCAGGGATGGGATATTCATTAATATCGTAAGTACGATTAACACGGGCGGACCCAGGAGAATAAGTTAGTATATATACATATATTTCAGGACACTACAGCACTTTATACGTAGTGACTTATGTGTATATCAAAAGAGGATTCTTGGAAGCTGGTGCAGTCAATAAGACAAGCATTGTTGGTACAGCGCAAACTCACTGACAAAGACATGCTGACATTGTTTACTTTTTGATACTTTAGACGTTTTATATCTATATATTAATACCTGAAGCAAAAACTTGTGGTGCATTTTTAAGTTATATGCCGCGGACGGATTAGTATGAAATTTTGCACGGTTATAGTGGACGTAGAGAAGGAGTGCAGAATGTTAATACTTTTTTTCAAATAATGCATATAAAATACATAAAATCAACTAAAAACACATTACAGACACTACCGTGCATTTGTCACAAACACATAAATAATAAACGAAATTAAATATTCAGTGGCCACTTACCATTAGGTGGACTGCATGTTCGTTTGCTACTTCAGTCAGATAAAAAAGGCATACCACGAAACGAAAACTAATACCTAACTAAACTAATAACACATTGCAATAAATGATGGAAAACTTCGATTAAGATTGCTTTGAAAAAACTCAATAAACTTCCACTAAGTGTACACTTATGCAGCTGTTGTAATTATGTGGGCTAAAGATATACAGTAATATATTTATTTATTTATTTATTTATTTATTCACTCATAACTTACATCTAACATTACAGGTTATCCTAATACGTTAGTGTAGTGAAATAAATTATTATTAAAAAAAAAAATTATAGTACATTAAATACATGTTAAAAATTAAAATTACATTAAAATATCTTATCAGTTAATTAACTAATAATTAATGTCCAATATAATTAAAATAGCAAATATAACAAAAATAATAATATATAGTATAGTAAATTGGACTTTTAAGATACTGGTGCTCTCAATAAGACAAGCGTTGTTGGTTCTGTGTAAATAGTCTGACAAAGGCGCTCTGACACTCGTTTTTATTTGTTTCGAGTCATATCAAGTCCAAGATTGTATTTTATTTATGTGGCCCAGTTGGTACAAAGTCAGTGTTTAATACAGATACAAATTGTTTTCTTGTTAAACTTAGTAGTTAAAGTATCTTAAGCTTTATTTAGTAGAACTCATCTAGAAAGGGGAATTTTTGTATTGGAAACTTCTATGGATGTGTAGGATTTAATATGATTCCATATTTACCGTCTTACGAACTATTTGACGACGCGCATGGCGGAGCGGTTACCATACCGGTCTGACGCGCAATGGGTCCCGGGTTCGATTGTCTGCCAGACAGGTATCTGAATGATGAGTTTAGATTTATGTTCTGGGTCTGGGTGTTTGTGTATTCGTCTTGTATGTGTCCATGGTACACACGACATAGGAGAAAATTCTACTGTGGGGCTATGAGTGTAGAAAGCGTGTTTGTTTTATTATTTTCAAGCATTGCTGTGTTCGGGCTGAAGGGCGTGGTAGCGGAGTTATACTATAGTATATCCGTAGCGTTCCAACTAGGCTCTTAGGGATAGCAACGCATCTGTGGCCAAGCTCAGGTAAACGCTTTAAAAGCTTAAACGCTTTCTACACTCATGGCCCCACATTAGGATTTGTTCCTGTGTCGTGGGTATCGTGGACACACACAAGACGAATACACAAACACCCAAACTCAGAACATGTCAAACATAATTTAAATACCTGTCTGGCCGGGAATCGAACCTGGAACCCATTGCGCATCAGACCGGTATGGTAAACGCTCCGCCACGCAGTCTTTATTCTTAAGCTAAGACTTTTTATCTTTTCTGCGGTTGATTATAGATGTCTAAGAACGGCCTTGGCTACTTATTATCAGATGGATTGCATTCCCGGTTGCTACTTCTAACCTTTACCTTACTAATATTATCTTTGCTTTTATATAATGTTTAATTCTCCCCACATATTTAATAGCCTTAATTATTTTGTCTTTTTTTTTGTTATCTTTTTGTATTTGTACCTAACAACTTGGTTTTGTCTTATTTCTTTTATATAATGTAACATAAATCAACAACAATATCTAGTTTAACGAATGATGTACGCATCCATAATTGGCATGCACACCAATTTTGTGTAGTGTAAGTTACTATTGTTAATGTCTATGTGTCTATTGTATTGCTGTCGATGTGTCAAAAAATATATAATTTAAGTGTGTTTGTTGCTCTTTCACATGAAAACTACCTGATCTTTGTCTTTGCATTAGCCTTTGTACTTTATGATCTAGATTAACACATCTCTACATAGTATAGAAAAGTCGCTTCCCGCTGTCTCTCCCTATGTATGCTTAAATCTTTAAAACCACGCTACGGATTTTAATGCAGTTTTTTTTATTAGATGGAGTGATTCAAGAGGAAAGCTTTTATGTATAATACATGTATAATATAGCGGAGAAACACTGATAATTTTAGATTTTTGACTTTTAGGCGGAACGAAGTTTGCCGGGTCAACTTGTATGACATTAATTGCCGTGGTAAACGTGACCGTAGCGGACGGAGCTATGCGAATAAGCTAGTGTTATATATAAAATAAAAAGTTATAAAGAGTCATATCCATATACCTGGACAATTTATTGCTCCTGGAAGACCGAATTAGACAAAATGACGGACGAAACAATCCCTGCGTTGTTTACAAATGAATCCTTGGGACTGCCACGGATGTAGAAATGTCATGGAATGCCAGATGTAATTTATTAACTGGTACAGGGCAGTAACATAATTTTAGAAGTTAAAGTTATAAAATAAAAACTTTAAAATGAGAATGTATTAAAAAGTTGTCGGCATTACAACTAGATGGCGTTGTACTTCTTTCTGAATCATGTTAATGATTTTAGTTCGTAGTTTATATATGACCTCAAGTTTGGTATATGCGAAATCATTCATGTTAAGTTTCAGTGTTGCCGTGTGTGAATAACACATATGTGTAATTGTGCTGCGATATATATTAAATTCATAAATACTTTATATAGAAGAAAGGTTCTATCTAAAGCAATAGTCAACACTTTTCTCTTACAAACAGACTGTAACACGTGTGGGTCGCGGTTTTCAATGATTTTTGGGTAGGGTGGTTTATGGGCCCGAGGTTATAACAACTTATCTGTGTTTCCTCCGGAGATCGATTGGAAGACCTTCTTTTTGGAACAATTTTATACAAAAAGTCCATTAGAAACAAGACGGACTTATATCGTTTTACATTACAGGACTTCATTTACTTATTTCTCTATTTAATATCATAAGAAACAGTCATAGTTTTTTTTATCTGAATGAAGTAGCAAATGAGCATGAAGTTCACCTGATGGTAAGTGGTCACTGCCGCCCATGGACATCTGTAAGCAACTTCATATAGAACATGGGTTCTATCTGAAGTCAATCATAGACGCGTTGCTACTCCCGAGTACTGTTATGTTCGCCTCATATAAAAGTGTGCAGGCAACCACACCCTTCCATCGAAACGCAAGAAATGCTTCACGCTAAAAATAGTCGTTCACATGTTATCTTCACAGGATTTAATCTAACTTACTGTTATCGTTACTAACGCATTGCATTCAAATAGAGGGCAACTCTATAGAGGTTTGAAAAGTAGAGCAACCGTATAATCACCATTAGTATTCAGATGCCTCATTTCTGTCGCATGACCATTGATTAAGCGTCCGTGGGGGGGCGCCCTGCTTTCCCATGCAATGATGGTTATGTACTTAGTGCAAAATCTGCTCTAGTTTCCTAGCAATATTATTTCCATTCGTTAAATCAGGTATTTTTATTACTATTTACATATAAATCTCTCGTTAACCCATTATTGTCCCACTGCTGGGCACGGGTTTCCTCTCAGAATGAGAGAGTTTTATGTCATGGTCCACCGCGCTGGCCAAGTGCGAATTGATGGAAAAAGCGAATTAGTGGGCATATATATCACTATCATATTGATAAGTTATAGAACGCATTATGGTTCGTCTCTGAAGGAACCACGACCTATTTTCTATCTAATAACAGCGGTGGGTAAAAAGACCGGTATGGTAACCGCTCCGCCTCGCGGGTCATCATTTTTTTTATCTGATTGAAGTAGCAAACGAGCATGCAGTCCACCTGATGGTAAGTGATCACTGCCGCCCATGAACATCTGTAAGCAACTTCATATAGAACATAGTTCTATCTGAAGTCAATCACAGATGCGGTGCTACTCCTGAGGACTATGATGGTCGTCTCATATAGAAGAGTGCCGGCAACCACACCCTTCCATTCTTCACGTTAGAAATAGGTGTGACGGTGGTACTTACCCGGTCAAACTACACTGGTTCTACCACCTGCAGTTCATAAGACGGTAAATATAGAAGCATATTGAGTACTACACATCCATAGAAGTATCCAATATAAAACTTACCTTTTCTAGATGAGTTCTACTAAATAAAACTTAAGATACTTTAACTACTAAGTTTAAGGCCACCGAGGAGGTTTTAGTGGGTAAAAATCCCACATAACCCGGAGTCTCTCCTAAGACTTCGGTGTACCTTTTGAAGGTTTCCTCCCCGTAACAAAAAAAAAGGGTACCGTTGCTGGTTTTTGGTTTGATGTCAATGGAGCAGAAAGAGAAGAGAGATGGAAGAGACGGAGAAGACATAATGTGTATAGAAAGCGTGTGTATATATTATAACACATTCGTTATCAACACTCATAGCCCCACAGTAGGATTTTCTCCCGTGTCGTGGGTACCATGGACACACACAAGACGAATACACAAACACCCAGACCCAGAACAGGAATCTAAATTAATCCTTAAGATACCTGTCTGGCCGGGAATCAAACTCGGGACCCATTGCGCGTCAGACCGGTATGGTAACCGCTCCGCCACGCGGGTCATCATATGTAAATGAGTACATGTATGTCGTATGTATTTATTCGACGCGTTCCAATTTAATCGTCACAGCTAGGAATGTATCGTCCCGGCTAGCAATGTATCCTCAAATAAGAACTAAAAGTATTATTGTTAAATTACTAAAACTGGGTGTTTTGTTTTAAAAAGTGCGGCAGTCCCCGAATGCTGCACTTCTTAAAATAAAGCTATTGCATACCATTTTTTTAGCAACTTAAGCAATTATAATTATTCATTTATTTATGCAGTATTTTTTCTTGGATACTTTCTCACAAACAGTCCGATTTCCGAGCAGCTCGTCTCGAACACTCGGCCGCGCTACATGGTAGGCGGAGTATGGGTGTTAGGTTTTTTCCGTTACGGAATTTCTTGATTTGGTCGCCGCGCTCAAAGCCCATTTTAAAAGCTATGCAATAGCCTAAAACTTCAGTGCTTGAAACTTTAAAAATTGATTGTCATCGAACCGATCAGTTGATTGTTTTTTGAGAGAATTTGAAAAAAAATTCTGCACTTCCATTATTCTACGTCCTTGTAAGGTATTGCCGCTCGTTTTATTGTTATATAGTCCTTCATATTGTCCAACATGGTTTAATTTCAAATATCCGCCTGTATTAGCAGCCTTTGATGTCATTTTTTTCCTCTCCCGTCCTTCATCGTTTACGCCATTGACATGCCTTCAGGTATTCATTTTGGGGACGCCATTGTCCTTTTGAAGACGTTAAGAAAAATACGTCAATTATTTTTTTCCTTATTAATTTTGTATTTATGAAGTCAATTTTGAAAGACGTGTTCAATTGAAAGAAATTAATATTGTTCGAAGTTGTAGGTTTAAATTTATATCAAAGCACACATAGCTCAGTGGTTTGACAGATTTTTAATTTGGAGGTCCGAGATTTGAATGAGAGAGACAGAAGACCTGTGCCCAGCAGTGGGACAATAATGGGTTGACGAAAAAGAAATATGCAGTTGTTTACAAATGTCCATGGGTGGCAGTGACCACTTACCATCAGGTGGACTGCATGCTTGTTTGCTACTTCAAACAGATAAAAATATCATTGCGACAGTAATGGCTTAATGTCAACTATTTATCTAGTTTTCTCTCTTTATTTTTTGTGTAATAATAAAAAGTCGTTTTATAATAAAAAAAATGTGTGCGTGCACTCGTAAGAAGTGAAACTTCTTTATGACGTTATTTTTCAAAAAATAATTTACTATATACAACTTTTCAGAAATTGGTTAAATAAAGTTAAATTAGATAAAGTTTAATAAAAGGCTTTTATTAAACTTTATCTAATAATCTAATCTATAATAATCTATCTAATATCACGCGTGGTAGGGATAAGAAAAAGATGGCGCGTAACGGAAAAAAAAGATGGCGCGTAACAGAAAAAGATGGCGCGTAACGAAAAAATGTTACACTAATTTTTTTCCCAACCCCGATAAAGAAGTTTCACTTCAAAAAGTAAATTGCAAGGTATGACTGAGAACGCAAAAAATAGTTTTGAAAAAACACAATAACTTCAAACTAAGGACACTGTAAGTTCATTTTGCACGAAAATATCTCAGTTATTAACAATGTTATTTAAAAGTCCTTCAATCATTAAAATAATACAGATGTTCTCATGTAAAATAATAGAGTGATTTTTAAACTTACAAGAACTAATCGAAAAAGTTCCCAAAGGTTATTCTTTTGAAAGCTGGAAGAAGGCTTTTTACTTTTTGTGCGAAACCTCCCAGATTCCCATTTAAAAGTTGTATAAATACCTATAAATCTAAGAAATAAAAACGTGCTCAGAACTTATTTAACAACTTTCTTACAACCTATTGGAATGGATAACAAAGAGTTATAAAAGGCGAATTGAATTCAGCTGGAATCCGATTGTTTTTATTTGAAACGAGCATAAAAGTTTGAAGTTGTATCTGTGAAGTTGGGAAGGTTCTTGTCTCACTGTGAATGGAGATTATTCAAACGATGGAGTTAAATTATAATTATTATAACCTAACCTAATCCAGCAGCAACCTAACCTAATAGAGCAGTGATAGCCTAATGGTTGAAGCTTGCCCTCAGGAGGTCCGAGGTTCAAACCCACGGACTACTGATTTATGTGCGTATTAGACATTAATTATCACTGCTTTTCGGTGAAGGACAACATCGTGAGGAAAGCTACACACCCGAAAATTCTTAAAAAAAAGTTCTCAAAAGTGTGTGAAGTTCGCCAATTCGCACTTGGCCAGCGCGGTGGACTATGGCCTAAAACTCTCTCATTCTGAGATAAGAACCGTGCCCAGCGGTGGGACAATAATGGATTTGGCACCAGAGTCTTAGCTGAGGAATAGATGCGTTGTTTTACGTACTCGTATATTACTCTTACTCAGGGTTGCCAGACGTCCCGATTTTTTCATCATAATTAAGTGTCCCTAAACTTCCTAATCCATCCAAATAGTAAAAAAAAATATGTAGGCTTTCAAATTCATCTTCAATTTTCTAAAGCCTTACAGTTATATCTTCTAAAGGTAACCGACGCCGTGGAAACGACAACGGTTATGTGGGACACTTACCGCACTAAAACTCCCTCGATGGCCTTCCTCGGCGTTACAAAGAGGTTAAGGTGGCATGTGACAACACATGTTAGTGCGTTCCCGGGGTCGCTTGGCTGTACGGTTCGAGTTCCCACTCTAGCCGCCCGCAACCCCGAAAGCCCCCGTTAGTCGCCTCTTACGACAGGCAGGGGATACCGTAGCCCTATTCTGGTCCCGGTTACAAATATATCTAGGATATAGTTTGGTCGCATGCTGTGGAACAACTAGAAGAAGTCGGAACAACGTATTATTTTAATGTGGTAGATAAAGGTTGGCTATTGAAAACTAATAATAGTGTTGGTATCGAAGGCTTAATCTCTTTTGCTGTCGCCGAGTAAAACGTGAGTCTTTTACTAAACATAATTTAATAATAACGACTATGCAGTTTACCTGGTAACCCATGAGTCTTTTACTAAACATAATTTAATAATAACGACTATGCAGTTCACCTGGTAACCCAGGTAAACTGCATAGTCGTTATTATTAAATTATGTTTAGTAAAAGACTCATGTTATAAGCAGTGTTAAACGCTGTTGGGTGGTTCGAAGTGTATTTGACGACCCGCGTGGCGGAGCGGTTACCTTACAGGTCTGACGCGCAATGGGTCTCAGGTTCGATTCCTGGCCAGACAGGTATCTGAATGATGAGTTTAGATTCTTATTCTGGGTCTCGGTATTTGTGTATTCGTCTTGTGTATGTCCATGGTACTCACGACACAAGAGGAAATCCTATTGTGGGGATATGAGTGTAGAAAGCGTGTATGGTAATTTATGTGTAATTATAAAAAGAGGTTGTACCTTATTCCTCCAGGGAAGCAACGCATTTTACAGGTAGAACCAGTGTACTTCGAGTGGAAGTACCGCCGCCACACCTATTTCTAGCGTGAAGCATTTCTTGCGTTTCAATGGAAGGGTGTGGTAGCCGGCACACTGTTATATGAGGCAAACATCATAGTCCTCGAGAGTAGCAACGCATTTGTGATTGAATTCAGATAGAACCTACGTTGCATTTGAAGTTGCTTACAGATTGCTATGGGTGGCAGTACTTACTATCAGGTGGACTGCATTTTTGTTTGCTCCTTCGATCAGATAAAAAGAAACCTGCAGTCGATTTCTGGTAGGGTTCGAGTATATGTCCATGGGCGGCAGCAACTTACCATCGGGTGGCCAGCAAGGTTGATTTTATAATATAAAGAATAACAGTACACTATTTCTGGAGTTTACTCCTTAAAAATCGATTTGCATATATAAGGGCCCGGTATGAGAAAAATGTGAGGAGTAAAATCCACTGATGAATGACCTCGTTACGTTTTTTTATTGAGCATAACGCCATCTAGTTAAAACTTTAAAATTATTTTAAAGTTAAAATTCCAGGCGCACACCACAGATTTTTCTAAAATGATATGCCTTTTATCACATGTTATAAATGAATTATGACAACTTTACGGATAAGGAAAACGTGAGGAAACCTCGAGAGTTCTTAAAAAGAAATGTTCTTAAAGTTATGTGAAGCCTACTAATACCACTTGGCCAGCGTGGCGGAGTATGGCCCAAAGAAATTCTGAGAGTAGACATGTATCTATATGACAATAATGGGTTACGATGCATAAATTAGTAGAGGTTAAACGTTCTTAATTTGGGTTAAACAAAACAACATAAAGATCCATTATAGACCTCAAGCCATCAACAGGCGTGTCAATACGTCCTAATGACAAGTTCAACAGAACTTTTATCGTTTCGCATTGTTCTAGTGTTGCATGCGTTGGGACTCACATTAAAAATTGTTACAGGAAAATGGTCTTTACCACCAAGACTTAGAGACCATTATAGCTCGTCATTTAAGTTTGATACTTTGATGTATTGTTTGGATTAAGTTGTAAGATGTAGCGGGCGTAAGTTTTACTTAAGAAACAGGTAACTTAGCATAAGGCTAGTATTTTATAAGACTAAATAAATCGTTAATTCATCGCCTTAAATATTAGGTATTTTTTTATAATAAACGAGCATTAATCGTAAAGGACCTATCTAAAGACATAAGATACATATGTAATCAACTCCTAGATAAGAACATAATCTTATCTGAGGTTGGCCACAGATGTATCCTGAGAGCTAAGATAAAATGTGTCGCATAAAAATATCTCTCTTCCATTTAAAACATAGTAGCACTTAACTGTGATGTCAGAAAAAACTATCTTATTAGGTAGATTTAATATTGATTTTAATAATCAATAATTATTAAAATTATTAAATTTATAAGAAAGGTATGTCGAACACATGTAAAGTATTCGTCATACTTTTCTTATAATATTTGCTTCTACTACCATTCCGCACCCTTAGCACTAGTTTATTATGTTTTCCCAAAACAATTGTATACATATTAGCAAGTTTTGGCCAAAAACGAAAAATACCTTGGAATACATGACGACAAGGAAACATATATAAAACTCATACTAATGGTATAGCAAAAATTTGGAGAAAATTACCAACTGTGCACGCGACAAACTTTTGACTGTTAAGAAAACCCGAGAGGGTAAGGCTAGCTATAACATAGGTGAAAACGAAGAGTAATAATAATTAATCATATCAATAATATGAATGTGTAATTTGAAGTTTGTGATTATGTATGTGTATTTGTTGTTCTTCCATGCAGAAAATACTGGTCAGATTTTGCTGATATTTATGCACACAGATAGCTTATGACTTGGATTAACATATAGGTTGCTAGCTAAAGCAGTTAATGTACAGTAATATGATTATTATTAACGTATTTAAAACGATTCGCTTATGACTCACACCACAACCCAGAACAGGAGCGTTCTCCATTATGTGGTGTAAACTCATTCGACGGTCGTTTGAAACTAAAACACGACGGAATCCGAACGAATTGGGTGTTTCGTAAGTGTTTTTGAATGAAATAGCTCTTCACCTTTAAACGGGAAACTTTTCAGAAGATGATACTTACTTTCAAGAATTGGCTTTTGAAAAATAATCTCTTGTCCTGTTTAACGTACTTGAGGAAAAGGAAATGTTGAACGATTTGTAATTGAGACCAAACGGATATATTAAAACCGCGATTAAGTATGGCCGTTGCAGTCCACTAACGTCAATCAATCTCAATTAAAGAGAAATCCTATATCAAACTTAATAATTAATGGAGATTATATATCTAATAAGGACCGATAACCGATGGGGAAGAAAGGTCTTCGAGTGGCGACCACGTTTAAGCAAAAAGAGTATAGATCGCTCCCCACCAGGTCGACCGATGACCTGAAGAAGACAGTGGGAAACCGTTGGATTCAGAGAGCACATGACCGGTTGGAGTGGCGCCATTTAGGAGAGGCCTACGTCCAGCAGTGGACCCCAAAGGGCTGAGAGAAAAAATATCTGATACTAACAATAAAGTTAACCGTTGCTATGTTCTGTTCTTCAGGTTCAAAACTTAGCCTCCCTGAAGACTGTGACATAGCATCTATGGGAAACGTCAGGTAAGACTAATCTTGTCTGTTGTTGGTTGCAGATATCCACGAATGGCAGTGTACGCTATAATCTGATGGACTCCAAGCTCATATAAACTTCAATAATTAAGAAAAAATTCTGCAGTAGCAGTACTTTATTTTCCAAAAAAATGTAGCCAAAAGTATATAGTATGTGAAACGAGATATCATCTCTGAATTACCATTAACGGGTCGGCCGAAACGATTTCTATCAACGAACGCGTCTCTTATAAAACGAATTTTAGATTGGACCTTTAGGGAATCATGGTCCCTTTTTAATTTCAAAGTGGAATCGAAAACACGAACCGCGATTGGAATAACCTGAGCTAGGGATGTGATTATTTCTGAAACATATCGATTTTGTGATCAACTCGAGTCAAAGTATCGAGAATCGATTTAATGAAAATAGATTTTTGACGATACGCGTGGCGCAGCGGTTACCATACCGATCTGACACGCAGTGGGTCCCGGGTTCGATTCCCGGCCAGACAGGTATCTGAATGATGAGTTTAGATTCTTGTTCTGGGTCTGGGTGTTTGTGTCTTCATCTTTGTGTGTGTCCATGGCACCCACGACACAGGAGAAAATCCTACAGTGGGGCTATGGGCGTAGAAAGCGTATTTTTAACCGACTTCCTAAAGGAAAGAGGTTATCTATTCGTCACGTATATTTTTTTTTTTTTTTTTTTTTTTTATGTTAGTTCGGGCGAAATGGCTAGAAATCGTCGACCTACCGACACGATTCATACGACATTGTATGCGGCTAGTTTCACAGGCAGTCCCATATTGAGGGAAATGAAAACCTTCCGGCAGTTTTCCCGGAAAATTGGAAAATGTCGGATTCTTAAAATCTTGAATAACTTGAGTGTTTCTAAACCGATTTCCATTTTCTTTCTTTCATTTGATAGGAAATTTTGTCACGCAACTTTTTCTTTTGGACATGGGTATGCTGTGATGCTTAACTCTTTAAGTTATGGGGTGGAAACCACCACCACTCCTCAAGTTTTTTAGCTAATTTGAGATAACTCGGCTTCTGCTGAATCGATTCTTATGAAACTTGGAATATGTATTATATATCTATGCTTATATGGGTTGACGAAAAATTTGATATTCAACTCTTTGATCCTGATGATGCAGGGTTACAGCTATCCTAAACTATAACATTAGCTATTTGGTGCTTACATATATGTAATAAGACTACTAAGCAGAGACATGTGATGAAAAATTTGACCTTCAACTCCTCAATCCTGATAATGCAGGTGTGCCTCAAGCTTAAACCATAGGGGTTGACCATTTGGTGCTTATGGGTATGTAATAACAATACTAAGCAAAGACATATTATAAAAAAATTGACCTTCAACTCCTCAACCCTGATGATGCAGGGTACTGTAAGCCCAAGCCATAGAAGTTGGGATCTGTTGCTTACGTGCATGCGATGAGATTACATAGAAAAGATATGACATGAAAAATTTGACCTTCAACTCCTCAACCCTGATAATGCTGGGGTCCTTCAAGCTTAAACCATAGGCGTTGGCCATATGGTGCTTACGTATATGTAATGAGATTACTAAATAAGGATATAACATTATAATTTTGACTTCAACTCTTCAGTCCTGATTATGCAGGGGTACTTCAGGCTTAAACCATAGGCGTTGGCCATTTGATACTTATGGATATCTAATATATTTACAAAGCAAAGACGTATGATAAGAAAATTGACCTTCAACTCCTCAACCCTGATGATGCAGGGTACTGCAAGTTTAAACCATAAGCATCGGCCATATGGTGCTTACGTATATGTAATGAGATTACTAAGCAAAGATATGACATAATAAATTTGACCTTCAACTCCTCAACCCTGATAATGATGAGGTCCTTCAAGTTTAAACCGTAGGCATCGGCCATATTGTGCTTACGTATACATAATGTTGTTGTTCACAATACCAACAATGACTTTCGGAGAGGATATAATTATGATTAAAAATTCCACTTTGAATACAATTACCTGGAAGATGCAAGAGTACTACCAACCTTTTTAAATTGGATGGGTTAGGTTAGGTTGGAACATAAAAGAAAACACAAAAACTAAGCTCGCAGGGCGCCGTAGCGCCCTGCGAGCGGTTGCGCTCAGTTCATACGCATTGTAACAGTAATGTAAGATATCGCTTAGGCTTTTGTTTGACTTGTCATATAAGGTTGAGTTTAAATTAACGTTTCCATTTATGCTTGAACTATGCAGTCTTATTGATACTATGTATTACACGGTCTCGTATAAGTGAATTTATCGTCATAAAAAGCGTGAAAAAAAAATTTTTAAACAAAAAAATACAACCGACTTCCATGCCACATAAAAGTAAAAAATAATTTAATTACATGTTGGTTTAGAGCAAACACAGTACTTAGTACATAGTTCCGAAGTCGGCGCTCTTATAAGACACATAGTTTCGTCGTGATCCAGCGAAATATGGTGAGCGCCGACTTCGGGACTATGTACTAAGTACTATGTTTGCTCTAAACCAACATGTAATTAAATTATTTTTTACTTTTATGTGGCATGGAAGTCGGTTGTATTCTTTTGTTTAAAATTTTTTTTATCTTATTTGTTAAATATAAGAAGAATCTATTCTGACGGAAAAGGTCAAACGTCTTTTTTGGTGTCTAGAAACTTTTAAGACAAAAAAATATAAATACCAAGTATCTGATAGTGACAAAATCATTACATAATGTCAATTAAAAATATAGAAGATTTTGGTAAATAAAATCGATTTTTCAGAGTTTTGCAATAATTTATCGACATTTGGCACAGCAGTAAGGTGCCGTTGTGGACTGTTATGAAGATACGTTATAATATTTGCAAGCATGAGTTGTAGCCACCAGCGATCATTCAATTTCAGAACACGTCCAACTTTGTTTTACCCGACAGCGTCAGCAAGAGGGAAGGCAATTAAGACAAAACTAATGATAAGTCATACATTTCAATTTGTCTAGCCGCAAGCATGAACGCATGCACGGTATTAATATTTTCACCAGCGCCAATTATAAGCAATGGAACTGTTTGCTCTGATGCTCACATCACCTTTTCTTCACAAAGTTCCATCCACAACAATTGGACCCGTGGCGGTGCTCCACAGTTCGGTTTGCGCGTTCCTTCCTGCCGCGGACGTGCAAGATGTGGAATGAGCTTCCTCCTGCGGTATTCTCGGAGCGCTATGACATGGGGCTCTTCAAGAAAGGTGTAAAAAGAGCTCTCCTTTAAAGCCGGCGATGCATTAGTGACTTCCCTGGTGTTTCAAATGTCCATAGGCGACGGTGCATGCTTTCCATCAGGTAGCCCGTCTGCCTTATCGTTAGGCTCAACTATAAACAAAAAAAAATGGAAATCAAACCCTGTTAATTAGTGGATTTCAGACATAACTTCAGCTTAAAAATTTAATACATCGCTGGTGGGAAAAAGTCCTAAAACGGTGATGAAATATAAAGTGACAGTAGTGTGCTAAGATAATATGTACTAACTTTTCCCCGCAGGTTCACCCATGTTTCTTTTAAAATAACTTCACTATCAAATCACATTTGTCTATCAAATCATACATCGTCGTTAACCCATTATTGTCCAATTGCTGGGCACGGGTCTTCTCTCGGAATGAGAGAGTTTTAGGCCATAGTCCACCGCGCTGGCCAAGTGCGAATTGGTGGACTTCACACACTTCCGAGAACTTTTTTTAAAGAACTCTCGGGTATGTAGATTTCCTCACGATGTTTTCTTTCACTGAAAAGCAGTGATAATTGTTGTCTAATACGCATATAAATCAGTGGTGCGTGCCTGGGTTTAAACCTTGGACCTCCCGATTGAGAGGGTGAACTTCAACCATTAGGCTATCACTGCACTCAAATCATACATGCATGGATTGTAATGAAATAAAGATACAATTTTACATCAGCTTTGGACTTTACTTTACATATAATATTACATACCTATAAATTAAATACGTACGTTTGGTTTGATGCGATTTCAAATTAGAATTCTAAGATTATAGAAACTTCTTTATTTAAATGTGTTTGTATTTTAGTCCTTTAAACTAAAGTATATCTATTATAAATATATAGGCAGACTGAGCTGATCTTTAATATATAGATAAAGGTAAATATATAAAGAATAAACAATAGCAAGTTATAAATGATTTTCCCTGAGCGGCAGAGAAAATGAACCGGATTTTTCTGTATTATTTGCCTTCTACGGATTTAGCTAATTAGTCGGCCAATATTGGTGAAACGATTGTGTTGGCCTTATTACCTACTGTTGGGGCCTTTTATGAGTTTTCTGAAACATAACACAAAAATCTGTGACCCGATGAAAACGGGTGTAAGTCTGATTTTACCCAAGTGTGTTAAAAGGAGGGTAATTATTCTGAGCGCATGTACGTTTGTGTGTACGTTTATATGTGTTTTATGTATGGCCAACTATTTGGCAAGTGTTGCAGCCTAAACAGCTTGGCAGATCGTAACATAATATAATATATCATTATTATCGACTATCAAGAATTGAATGAATGAAAATGGATTTTTGATTTTATCTTAATGGTTAAATATAAAAGTATTCCGACGGAAAAGGTCATCAGTCTTTTTTGGTGTCTACAATCTTTTAAGACGAAAAAATATAAATACCAAGTATCTGATAGTGACAAAATCATTATACAATTATTATCGATTTCGCAGAGTGATATAGGCTATATAATATTTAAATATGGTGCCTGCGATTAGACAAAAGGGGAGAGAGACGATATTTCTATAGTGTAGGAGTAGCAAAGAGGCATGTAGCTTTACGATACTAAATGGTACATGGATATCTGTAATCATTCTCAGATAGAACTTGACTCTTACTACAGCCATACACGCATTACTACTTCTGATAGCCATATCCTTCAGAGCAGAACACAGTGTTACATTACTATGAAGAAATTGGTATAGTTTTGTTTACTTGTACCCTTAGTACGTACTCACCAAATAGTGCTTAGTTTATCGCACGTTAAAGTTCAAGACGAAAACGTAAGCATGCAATTTACAATGTACATATAGGGCGATTACGAAAGAAATTATTGTTTTGAGGCACATGATAAAAGTAGAGAACACGACAGCGCTACAGTTGTATTATCTTCTTCTAAGTATTAATATGTGAAGTAAAAACTTGTGATTTATTTTTAAGATACTGGCCGCAGGCGGAGGAGTGTGAATTTACGCACGGTTTTATGGGATATATAGAAAACGATTACGCAAAGCTAATATTTTTTTAAATTATGTATAAAACATACATAAGATCAACTAAAACACATTACACTCACTAACTCACACATACACAATAAACGAAATAGAACATTCAATGTCTTACTATGAAAACACATAACGTCAAATGTCAGATGTCTTTGTCAAAATACCCGCTATTGATTTTTATTGAAGCTTAGTTAATAAACCTCTTTTTACCTTTAACGGATGCGTTTAAAATACCTTGAAAATTATTACAATTTATTTAAATTACAGAAATATTGGTGCTACTTTGGACAATAAAAGTTTAGTTTTTTAATTTGAATTACGGTCGAATTTCGACTGTTGCGATGGATTATGTAGAAATAGTTGTAAAGATGATGTTTTTGCAGGTACTACATTACTACAATTCTTTCTAATGTCATTATGGGTTTTTTATGATGTAATTATGGAAACTTCTTAATGAGTTCCTCTGTACAGAATTTCGAGTATTACAGCTGGCATTCTAAATTCTCAATACGTTAGTAAAGAAACTAAGAAAACACATTCTAAATGAGTTCACGGAATCAGGTCAGGTACGAGCGAGTTTTTGTGTGGAGTTAAAAAACTAAACTAGGCAACTTTGTATGCTAGCGTACCGAGTAATAGAGAATATGTTAACTAACGAAAAATACGGGATTTTTTTGTTATGTCACTTTACTTTAGGGTTTTATTTGGGATTGTCGGTACGAATTTCTATTTACTTTGTTTTTGATCGTATTTTATCATGTTATACTGTAATATTCGTTTCGAAGAGCAACTACAACTAACTTTTAAAGCGACACATACACTATATGATTTCACTATGTCACTCTGTTTGAAGATGTATCATACTAAGGTCACCAATAATACAAAGTCACACGTATTTCCAACGTGAAGCATTTCTTGCGTTTCGATGGAAGGGTGTGGTTGTCGGCACACTTTTATATGAGGCGACCATCTTAGTCCTCGGGAGTAGCAACGCATCTGTGATTGTCTTCAGATAGAACCCATGTTCTATTGCTTATGTTCATGGGCAGTAGTGACCACTTACCATCAGGTGGGCTTGCTCGTTTGCTACTTCTGTCAGATAAAAAAAAACAATAATGATGCTGTACGTAGAGCAACTTCACAAGAATGTTTAATTCTGTTACCGTGACATAATTGTACACTATATATATGTTTTCACTATGTCACTCCTTTTTGAAGATGTACTTGAATCATACTAAGGTCACCAACATGCATGCCAGGCGTGATGAATATTGGGAAAAGTCCCTATTAGCGACTGATACAGACCTATTTTTTTTTTTATATGATTGAAGTAGCAAACGAGCATGCAGTCCACCTGATGGTAAGTGGCCACTGCCGCCCATGGACATAAGCAATTTCAAATAGAACATGGGTTCCATCTAAAGTCAATCACAGATGCGTTGCTACTCCCAAGGACTATGATGGTCGCCTCATATGAAAGTGTGCCGGCAACCACACCCTTCTATCGAAACGCAAGAAATGCTTCACGCTAGAAATAGGTGTGGCGGTGGTACTTCCTCGGTCGAACTACACTGGTTCTACCACCTATGTTCGGTATTGGATGACTAAAGGCTGAAATAGACAGAAGATGTTCATCGTTCATGCTTCTCGCTTGAATTGAGATGTGGACTGCATCGGACGCAGACTGACCAGAATGCATCATTTGAACATTAAGACCACACCGTAAAAATTGAAAACTAAGAATGGTTCTCGTTAGAAATAGGTGTGGTTCTATCAAGAGTTTGATGTAGCGACTAGCTGACCCGCGCGACTTTGTTTACGTAAACTAGAGGCTCTCAAACTCATTTCGTCTAACGCCCTCTATGAACATCTATTATTTTGTAGCGCCCCCCATTTTTTTGCCTTAAAAACTTTGATATCGGTCTAGATTGGAAATTAAATAAAACCTATCAGCGTTGCCAGATATCCCGACTTTAAAATTAAAATTAAAGTTTGTCGACCAAAAAACGGTCGTGAAAGCTATACAAATTTAAGTCAATGTCTGCAGTCTGTCAATCTAAAAAAGGGTGGCTAAATTGGAGAACGCGATCCCCCTTTTAGTCACAGCAGCGCTTCCCAAATTTACGATATTTGTAGAATGTCACCAATGTTCTACCATCGCCACACCTATTTTTAACGTAAAGCAGTTCTCGCGTTTTGGTGAAAGGATTTGGTAGCAAGTTCGCTTTCATATGAGGCGAACATCTTCCTGGGGAGTAGAAACATCTGTGATTGACTTTAAAAAGGGCTCTTGTTCTGTATGAAGTTTCTTACAGGTGTCTGAGTGCGGCATTGACCACTTTCCATCATGTTCGTTTGCTACTTCAATTAAAAAAGGTATTAAGTCGTTATTCGCTGCCATTAAAACACATCCTCAACGTCGAAAGCACTCAAATTATTTATATCGCCTCCCACATACAGTCGCCAGTTCCCTGTGGGAGTGTCTGGCTGCGTTTTTTATCCCAAATGTTCTATGACGCGACTAGAAATACCTATTTTACTACAGTCAGGTCATTGCCTTTTCAAGCTTGTATGTTTTTAGTATGGAAGTAGCGAACGAGCATTCAGTATACCTTTTTTTCTGACTGAAGTAGCAAACGAGCATGCAGACCACCTGATGGTAAGTGGTAACTGCCGCCTATGGACATCTGTAATCAACTACATACAGAGCATAAGTTCCATCTGAAGTCAATCACAGATGCGTTGCTACTCCCGAGGACTATGATGGTCGCCTCATGTGAAAGTGTGCCGGCAACCACACCCTTCTATCGAAACGCAAGAAATGCATCACGCTAGAAATACGAGTAGGTGTGGCGGTGGTACTTCCAAGGAGGAACTACACTGGTTCTACCACCTTGATGATGTACCTGATGGTAAGTGGCCACTGATACCCATAAGGTTATAGTCTTTGTATATTAATTAGCAGCAAATTAAGCAGTGATAGCCGACATTAAGTATAAGTAAATAATAGTCAAATCTCACTTTTTCAATCATCAGATTTGAAGTGTTTAACTCAGACACACGCCTCTTATTTTAAGACGAGATGAAAACATCGTGAGGAAATCTACGCGTGTGACTTAGAAACACTTCTTGTAGGCTCGTGGAGTATATCAATTCAAACTTGGTCAGCGTAGACTGTTTAAAACCAAGAGGGTTTTAATATGAGACATAAGGCATTTAAAGCCTAGACGATAATGGATTGACGACATATGAATTAGGAAACTAACACCCTTTAATCCGTTCCGGGGATTAATTTAGGACGCCTCAAATAAATATATTGCCCTTACGAAATATTTATACGTATACATAGCGCGACATGTTTAGTACCGGCTTCCACGTATCTATGTATTTACCATTTATATTTTATAATCGTTAATAAGCATAAGAGTAATATAAAAAATAATTAAGGTTATATAATTGATTAAATTTGGCGCAATATAAGATACGATTTGTTAAATTTAGTTTCATATTAATAAGTGTTATATTGTAAGACGTGGTCGCCTATAATTGGGACTTATACATATACATATAATAAGGACTTATTTAAATCTATACTAATATTATAAAGAGGAAAACGTTGTATTTTTGTATTTTTGTATGTTTGTCATCAATTAACTTAAAAACAGAGCAGTGATAGCCTAATGGTTGAAACTTGCCCTCTCGATCGGGAGGGCCGAGGTTCAAACCCAGGCACGAACCACTGATTTATGTGCGTATTAGAAATTAATTATCACTACTTTTCGGTGAAGGAAAACATCGTGAGGAAACCTACACACCCGAGAGTTCTTAAAAAAAAAAAGTTCTCGGAGGTGTGTGAAGTCCACCAATTTGCACTTGGCCAGCGCGGTGGACTATGGCCTAAACTCTCTCATTCTGGGAGAAGACCCGTGCCCAGCAGTGGGCCAATAATGGGTTGATGCGAACTTTAAAACTACTGAACCGATTTTAAACATTATTTCACCATTAGAATGCTTCATTATCCCTGAGAAACATAAGCTATTTTTATTACTAGAATATATAAGGCGTCTTTGCTAAAACTTGAGTAATGTGATTCAAAGCGTCAAAAATTTTGCTCAAAAATTTTTTTCATTGCATACACTGTAATGCCTATTGATAATAGAATAAAAAATGTCCAGGAGTAGTGCTCAAATGTACCTATAATCGTTGGATAGAATACATTATAGTCTGCGCGAACGAAGTCGCGTCGATTCTGCTAGTGTTTTATAAAACGTAATGTGTACGTTTCGTTGGCAATACTAATAAATAAATAAACCCACGAGGTGAAATGCTCACTTAGTCGACATGCAAAGGGTTCAGTATTAACTCCCTAGACAGATAGATATGCTTTGAAATTAGATTTGCATTCATTGTCTGGGCTCCTAAATCTTCTTAGACTCTTCACTCGCTTAGTGCTTTGTACGTTTTTGAAAGTTTGTAAGGGACTTAGGTCATAGTCCATCACGTTGGCCAAGAATTTGGTGTCCTAATAAAAAATCTTTAAGGTGATTTTGCATTTCGAATACGATTTTCATAATTACGAAAATCTTATTATACAGAAATCGTAACTTTAAAAATCAGAGAGTTTGGGTTTCGGCTATCTAGTGCCCTAAATCCTACTAGTCCTACTAATATTATAAATGCGAAAGTTTGTGAGGATGTATGTGTATTTGTTATTCTTTCACGCAAAAACTACTCAACGGATTAGGTTGAAACTTTACAGTAGTATAGGTTATACATCAGAATAACACATGGGCTATAATTTGTAATGATTTTTTTTTTATAAGGTTGTAATATAACGAGAAATATCAGGTTAGTCGGAAAAAAAGTTGTGCTCTGAGAGCTATCTTCGCGTACGCTGCCTAAACCGTTGGAGATATCCAAATATAATGTACCGTGGGATTGTTTGGCTCACATAGATCTAAATAAAAGTCCGCGACAGCATATATCTATATTTTATGTATAACCCACAATAACTCTTTTTATACTTTGAAAATTTTAAAAATTTCAAGTTGATGTTTCCATGGGTTTTATACAAACTAAATATTAATCCTTATCAAAATAAATGATTTCAAAAAATCAAGCATCTAATAAAGATTGAATCTGCCTTTTACACCATGTAAATTGGATAAGTAGTTTAGAAGATATTACGAGTATAACATATTGCGTCAATTGATTGACCGGCAGTACGCGCCGTGCGCCGCCGCCGTATACAACGAAGTTGTATGATATTAATATTTGAATGGTTATAAAACACGGAACAAAATGTGAAAGGTCAATGACGTCTCTGTAGTTCCAGGAATAAGGAATCCCCTGTCTGTGGTAAGAGGCAACTAAAAAGGAGCTTTCGGGGTTGCGGGCGGCTAGACGGAGAGCTCCAAACACCCAGTCAGCAACTTCGGGAAAGATGTCAGCATGTGTGGTCGCATGCTATCGTGAGAGCCAGGATGGACGTCCAGCCAGGCGATCCCGGGAAGGACGGTGGCATACGTGTGGTCGCATATCGTGGTAAAGACCAGATGGAGTGGTGGGCCCAGCCGCTCACTTGGGAGGAGCCTGATGGGGCAATGCACTCAGAGGACTCCAGTTGCGTCCCTTTGAAGATCCCGGAGTCCTGGTGCTATAAGAATCCCAGAAAACCCTGCGTCGCTCCCACGGCGTACCTTTTGAAGGTTTCTCCCTCGACAAAAAAGAAAAAAAGTCAATGAGAATGAAACAGCGGAAAGGTTAAATATGCTATTCAATCGTCATCGACCTTTTAATGTAACACAACTTGACACATATGTCAGATTAGCAGTAGTTTAGGTCGTAGTTGACCACGCTAGCCAACTGCGCGTTGGTAACCGTCACGCGTTTTGAGACCCTTTCTTAAAACTTTTAATTTCAGAGTAAGCATTAATATCTGTTGCCGACAAAACTAATTCAAATTAATATACGTGCCTGTGATTTGAAATTTGAACACACTGATTTAGGCGATTAACACACGGCACCGCGCACCGCCGCGAATAGCGGTGCCCCGCGCGGTAAGGTGGTTTACGTACCTGTACGCGCGGATGGACCGATCATCAAAATAAACTTTTCGACATCGAAATGCATTTTTGCTTCAACGATGATCCGCGCTGTTAGGCGCCAGCCCGTGTGTGAGGCGCACTGTAGTTCGCGCGGAGACAAGGTGGTGATGAGAACACCGCTGGACCGCGCGGCCAGTCGGTGTACGTTTGTGAGGCATCAACGGATTTAATAGACCCCAATACAACATGAGATCCGCTTCACCGCCTACCGTGGCATTGAGCGGTACCGTATGTTAATCGCCTTAGGAAGTAGGGCAAGGGTTCAATCTGAAGTAGATCACAGATGCGTTGCTACTCCCGAGGACTATGATGATCGTCTCATATAAAAGTGAGCCGGCAGGCACACCCTTCAAATGAAACACAAGAACTGCTTAACGGTAGAAATAGGTGCGGCGGTGATGCCTCCCTGGTTGAACCATTGCTCTACCACCTTGCAAACTTTATGTGGCAGACTAAATTCCACGCGAGCGAATCCGCGGGCAAAAGCTAGTTGACTATAAAACATTAGTTAATAGCACTAAACTATAATATAACTATAAAATATTATCGCTTTAATATATGAAAAATAAAAGCAATTTTCACAGGCCGGAGTGGAAATGGTTTAAAGATTCGCAATCCCATTTAAATAAATGGCTGAAGCAGGAACGGTCTGAATCGTTGAATAGAAATAGACTTAAATGCCCTGAAGGCTTAAAGGTTATGACTGTCACGATTCAATCACTAATCCTAGTTTACAATGTTTGTTGTAGAAGTAAATGGGTGTGCAGTTCACCTGATGGTGAAAAATCCATAACTAAGTGGAATAATATTATAAATTTGAAAGTGTGTTTGTTTGTTCCTCATTCACGTCGCCACATAGCTGGCGCGCGTGGCGGAGCGGTTACCACACCGGTCTGGCGCGCAATGGGTCCCGGGTTCGATTCCCGGCCAGGACAGGTATCTGAATGATGAGTTTAGGTTCATGTTCTGGGTCTGGGTGTTCCTGTATTCGTCTTGTGTGTGTGAGTAAATCCTAGTGTGGGACTATGAGTGTAGAAAGCGTGATATGATATGGTTTATAAAATGTTGAGAGATAGGAGGATGGACAGTGGCGTAGGCTACTTTTTATCGCGCTCTCTCATTCCCATGAGAATATCGATGTTTTGTTAGTCCCTAGATAATTAGTAGTTCCAGACGTTGTTAACAGATGGCGTTAGTAACATTCATTTGCAAGTCCTGCACGCTATCAAATGCTACATGTAATTTAGTTAAGTCAAAAGCAACTTAGAGATTCAACGGAATTTTGAATTTGTTCTAACGATTCGGGCGAAGCCGCGGTTAAGGGCTAGTTATTCATGAAGGATTCTATTTATTTATGAAGTTGACCACAGTTGTGTTGCTACCACATAGTACTACACCACATGCAGTCTTCTGTTATTATATTTGGCAGATGTTGAGTCGCCCATTATTCTTTTTCTTCCCTTAGAACACTCTACCAACTAAATATCAGTTCACGCTATTCAGTTGGTAGTGTTGTTCATCAGGTGGTCGAACCAGTGTAGTTCACCCGAGGTAGTACCACAGCCCCATCTGTTTCTAGCGTGAAGCAGTTTTGGCGTTTCGATGGAAGGGTTTGGTTGCCGGTACACTTTTATATGAGGAGACTATCTTAGTCCTCGGGAGTAGCAACGCATCTGTGATTGAATTCAGATAGAACCCATGTTCTGTATGAAGTTTCTTACAGATGTCCATCGGGGCAGTGACCACTTACCATTAGGTGGACTACATATCCGTCTACTTCAATCTTATAAAAAAATGCATACATGCAATTTAACGGATCGAGAGGTCCGAGGTTTAAATACCAGGCACGCGCCACAGTTTTTTTTTTATATTATATGCGAATAAGACATTAATTTATCACTGATTTGCGGTGAAGGAAAACACTTAGAGGAAAGCTCATTAAAAAAAATCTCAGAGGTGTGTAAAGTCTGCCAACTCCTACGTGATCAGCGCAGTGGACTACGGGATAAAACTCTCACATTCTGAGAGAAAACCCGTGCCCAGCAGTGGGACAATAATGGGTTAACTACTAGCTGTGCTTAGCGTCTAGTGTTTAAATCGGTTGATGCGTGTTTTCTTTGGAAAACAAGTGGAGCCGCGGCCTCATTTATTACTGGGTAGCGGTCGTCAAAACCTGTCGAAGCCTTAATATGCAGCATATTTTTTTCCAGATTACAGTAGAAAGCAAACAGTTAAGTATCTCATTAAGTGAAATATATATTTCTTTGAAGATTAAACGTCTTTAAAACAAAATTTATTTACAGTAGCGTAGGGGGGTACGTTTTAGGCTACCCTGTTCTTGGAAAAACCTAGCAACAGATATGAAAAACATGAAAGTGATGGTTACGAAACGGTTTTAACTTAATAGCATCATTTTTTTGCAAAGTAACATTTATGGTATTACTAGCAATACATAGTATAAAACAAAGTCGCTTCTTGCTGTCTGTCTAGCAACGCATCTGATTGACTACAGATAGAACTTTTGTCCTGAATAAAGCTGTTTGCAGATATCCATGGGCGGCAGTGGCCATTTACCACTAGATGGACTGCATGCTCGTTTGTTACTTTTGTTTACAAACTTATAAAAAAACAAACTTATAAAGTGTTGTGATAATGTAATTCAATCATCAATCCAGCTACAACGATGGAACACAGTTGCTATTATTACCAGTTGCCAAATGAAACAACGCGAACTGCTTACTAAAACGAAGGGCGTGGCATGACTTACCACGGGTGAGGTCAAGAATAGAAAAGTTTTGTAAGAATAAATAAAAAAAATTTCACAAAAAACATCTACCGACTTCCATGTCACAAAAAAGTAAAAAATAATTTTTAATTTTGGTTTAGAACATACTCAGTACTTAGTACATAGTTCCGAAGTCGGCGCTCAACATATTTTGCTGGATGACGTTGATGAAACTTTGTCTAATTATATATATGTCGGCGCTCATTTATGACCGTTCCTGCTTCAGCCATTTATTTAAATGGGATTGCGAATCTTTAAAACATTTCCACTCCGGCCTGTGAGCAGTGATAGCCTAATGGTTGAAACTTGCCTTCTCGATCGGGAGGTCCGAGGTTCAAACCCAGGCACGCACTAATGATTTATGTGCGTATTAGAAATTAATTATCACTGCTTTTCGGTGAAGGAAAACATCGTGAGGAAACCTACACACCCGAGAGTTCTTAAAAAAAAAAAATTCTCGGAGGTGTGTGAAGTCCACCAATTCGCACTTGGCCAGCGCGGTGGACTATGGCCTAAACTCTCTCATTCTAAGAGAAGACCCGTGCCCAGCAGTGGGCCAATAATGGGTTGATGCGATATAAAAGTGCGCCGGTAACTACACCCTTCCATTGTAGCGTAAGAATTGTAAGAAGAGTACCTCCCCGGTAAAAATACTCTGGCATCACAATGAATATTACGCCTGTGCAAGAATAGGCAATTCAAGAAAACCCACTGAAATTGAACAGCTAAGATTTAAATATAATTACTTTTCATGCAGTAATTTAAACAATTATAACGATGATAATATTCCTAACATGTATTGCCATATTAGAGCAGTGATAGCCTAATGGTTGAAACTTGCCCTCTCGATCGGTTCAAACCCAGGCACGCACCAATGACTTATGTGCGTATTAGAAATTAATTATCACTGCTTTTCGGTGAAGGAAAACATCGTGAGGAAACCTACACACCCGAGAGTTCTTAAAAAAAAAGTACTCGGAGGTGTGTGAAGTCCACCAATTCGCACTTGGCCAGCGTGGTGGACTATGGCCTAAACTCTCTCATTCTGAGAGAAAACCCGTGCCAGCAGTGGGCCAATAATGGGTTGATGCGATATGCGATTGCCATATTTATTGCAACGTGAATTACTTGAAGCATTTTAAATTTCACTATCACTATTCTATAACCGATTTATAAACCACAATACATTTAAAGAATTAAAATAAATACATTTAGAAACAACGTTATTTCGTGAGCACGTACAATCTCTGATAATAAGACCCTACCCGAGTAAGGGTCAAATGTTTTTGCTATTCCAAAGGCCTCTATTATCGAACATAATTTCTCCATTATCGTAGAAATCCCATGTTGGATTCGGATACATAGAATATTTTAGGGAAATTCTTATCACATACGGTTTTATCTCTTGTTGGAATTATTTATATTCCAAATGTTTGTTCACATCATAATTGAAGGACAATAGTTACTCAATATTATTTGTAAAAACAAAAAAAATATTTGTACGATGTATAGCTGCGATACTGGACAAATATTTATCTTTAATAAGAGAAAATAGAATTCTTTGAATATGTTATGATTGCGTATAAAGAACATTATGACGCCTATGATGTGCAGGACACATAGAAAGGATGGGTTAAATCAGAGTACCCTAACGTTTGGTTGGTGCCAACTCATCATTATCCCACTGCTGGGCACTGGTCTTCTCCCATAATGAGAGAGTTTTAGGCCATAGTCCACCACGCCGGCCAATCGCGAATTGGTCCTCTCGGGTGTGCAGATTTCCTCACGGTGTTTTCCTTCGCCGAAAAGCAGTGATAATTAATTAAAAAAAAAAATTATGCGTGCCTGGGTTTGAACCTCGGACCTCCCTATCGAGAGAGAAAGTTTCAACCATTAGGCTATCACTTCTCTCGATCACCTTAAGGTTTATTACATGGTACGCTAGATGGCCGAAGAAATCGAAGAAAACCAAAACATGAGTTGAAATCTAACAAGACTTGAAAACTTTGGGCGTGATGAGAGGGGGTGCTTTTAATTGCAGCTTAGCTAATTAAACCTCTTTTTATATTTAACGGTTGCGTTCAAAATAACTTGAAAATTATTAGAATTTATTTGAATTTTAGATATATTCGTGCTGCTTTGTACAATATGAATTTTAGTTTTTTAATTTAAATTACGGTCGAATTTCAACCGTTGCGACGGGTGACTAGTTACGGTTAAAGTATGTGTTACATGCTTTAATGATTGAGGAATATTTTGAAAAAATCAATAAAGACTTTTGGAAGTACTCTTAGACGGCGCCATCGCCAAATCTATCCATTTATAAGTATTTATTAATATAACAACAGTGTTAATTTTCACATAAAAGCTACAGTTGCTAGTATTCTATATTAGCCACGAGATTAGATTTTATTAAATAGTAAGTACATGACGGTTTTACACATAAGTATTATATACAATAAATTTGTTAAATAATAAATATACTAAATCATCGGCTATAGTAGTCACAATTTGTATTTCGTTATTTATAATAAAAATTTAATAGTATTTATGATATCTCACGTTCAGAATCCAAACTCAAATTTAATTTCATCACCTCGATATCTTCTTAAATAAATTCCAGTGTGCCAGTAGCAGGAGCTACGAAATCAGCGTTTATTTAGTTATTTAATATGATATGATAATTTGTCAATCACGCCTTATTGTGTTGGTTTCACCTCTGCTACTGTTAAAGTATTACGCATTAAGTAATTTGGATAACTAGTCCAAGCTTTTACGAAAGGCGAAATGATTGCCATCACCGCAAACGATAGTGTCCTGGTGACAGCGATGGCCTAACGTGGAGCTAAGAAAAAAAAACAAATATTGAAAAAAAAACTATTGTAAAAAAGGCACGGACGCTCAGTCTGTGGAGTCGTTGTATTATAATAAAAAGGCAAAAGGGGGCTAAGATGGTCGCCTCATAACAAAGTATGTCGGCAACCACACCCTTCCATCGAAACGCAAGAAATGCTTCACGCTAGAAATACGTGTGGCGTTGGTGCTTTTCTGGTCGAACTACACTGGTTCTACCACCTGTGAAATGCCTACGTGCTCGTTTGCTACTTAAACCTTATAAAATCCAATTTAATTTATTACCTTCAGCTCTAACTCTTCTCCCTTTTTATCTTATGACGTCCTTTCCTATTTATTCATTGCTATCGCTGTTTTGTTTTTGTTTGTTTGTTTTATTTTCTTAAATAAGTTTATTATTCTACTCTTAAAACTTTTTATTGCACCTCACCTATTTTAATATTTTTTTTTTACATTATCTCCTCACCATAAGGTTGTCTGGAAGAAATTGTTGTTTAGCGATAAGGTCGCCTTTTGTATCGTTATGCTACTTTGTCATTTATTCCTTTTGGGTGCAATAAAGAGTATTATTATTATTATTTATTTAATAAAAAAAATATAACTTTTATAAACATCGAATTTAATGGCCCAACAGTATTTTCTCAACTGAACGCAACCAGCGCGTGAGTGACGCTATCTGAAATGAGCGTCTGGGAATGGTAGAATAAATAAAATGCATTCAGAATAAATGTGGTGTTCTAAATTGTGACAGATAGTATATTATGCTCACTTGCGTTATCGTTGAGTTATAACCGCCTGGTAGATCATAATAAAGTAACCAGACGCGTTTACGTAAAAATCTATGTTATTCTTTAGTCTATTATTTTAAATAAACTTTCTTTTCTTTTTAACCGACTTCAAAAAGGAGGTGGTTCTCAATTCGGCCGGTACATATATATTTTTTATGTATGTACAAGAATTACTCCGCGTTAGTGGACCTGGTGGAGCTGGTAGTTGGTACTACTTAAATATTTTTAGAAACTATCTATGGGTTCCGGAGAAAATGAGGGGAACTCCTCAATCCATGTTACTATAACAGCCATAACTTCGCCGTTTATGATCCTATTTTAATGACTTTAATTTAATCTATAAGGAGCCGCAGAAGATAGTATTTGAAGGTATAGGAAGCGGTATAAGCTTTTGAGGTTTTCCGGAGACACTTCCATACCTAGTTGTAATGATAATAATGTTAGGCGCTCCTGTAATCTGGTTCAAAAATATACATACTTATTGAAGGCGTTCCAACTTAGTCCTTGGAGGTGGCACATTTTTGGAGGTAAAATAAATTTACTTCGGATTGAATACATATATACATGAGTATATACTTCGGTCACATACATGTATATGTTCTTATATATTCTGTTGTTCACTGTATGAGTTCACGACGGCTACTCAACATTTAATAAATAGTTTTAAATAGAGTAAGAATATTAATATTTATTTTATGTTTGTACTTATCTAACGCATTAGGATATCTACCCTGTAATGTTAGATATAAGTTTGGATAAATAAATAAATAAATAAAATATATTATCAAATACTTCGGCCACGTCGTACGAAACCAACACATACACTACTATATATGCTGTAAACCAAAATGTATTTAATTTTTTTTCCTAAGTACTCTTAGTACATAGTCCCGGAGTCGGCGCTCACTATATTTCGCTGGATCACTACGAAACTACATGTCCGATATGAGAGCTGATTTCGGAACTATATACTATAAGTATACATTCAACAGTCGTCAGTGTAAGTATACACCAACAGTGCCTTATTATGTTGTAAATTATATACCCACGTTCTCACCACTAGTCGAATGTTGCGGTTAAAGCAAAAATTTCAATATTTAAACCAATTTCAATTTGGGAAATGTGCTAGCCTATTATACAAATTGGTGGAAACCGACGGAGAATAAATAATGGTATTGTCATGCAAATTATTCGGTAAATGCTTATTAGTGGTGTGTTTAACGGGAGTATAAAGTTAGGTCTTTGAATTGAGGTGATGTTTATGTTATGATAAGTGTGATATGGAAAGGACTCCGGCCTTAATGATTAGGTAAGCACCATTTAGATTATAACTCTTTTTACATTATCTCCACATTAAGATTTTTTTCCTTTGTTAGGTGTGTGAACATGAAGATGAATATGAGGTTAAAGAATCTTTATTTCCAAAACACGCAAAATATGGAAACACGCAGCCGCGAAAAAGAAATCTAAATTCATCATTTAGATATATGTTTGTCCATAGTCCTTTGCGTATCAGACCAGTTGGTGACCACTTACTCGCGCAGATATTTCAACATTCAAGTTATGAATTTAAATAGTTGTTCTGTATTTTTTTGTGCGGTATGTATGTATTAAGTATGGGGAAATGCAGCACCATCAAATCTTAAAGATCTACAAACTACTCAAAATAAAATAATTAAGGTATTGTTTCATTATGACTACTTAACACCAACAAAACTTCTATATACCAAAACAAAATTGCTAAATTTAAAACAAATATACACATATAAAACATTACTACTAATTCATAAAATCATAAACAATAAAATACATTCTGAAATAACTTTCACCAAAAATCATCAAATACATAATAAGAAATTGAGAAATGCCGAAAACATTAACTTACCTTTTCCGAGAACTCGATATGGTTCTAAAAACTTAATGTTTGAAGGGGTCAAAATTTATAATAAATTACCAAAAAATATAAAAGAAATTAAACCTTTAAGTATATTTAAAAAGAAAGCAATGACATACGTAATAGAAAACATCCACATATAGACAGTTAATAGTCTTAATTAAAAAATTATAAACTAGGTATGCTAGGTAAGTATATCATAAGTTGTCTTGTAAGTGAAATTTTTGTAATTTCTTAAGACAATAAATTCTTTAAACCGAACCGATATGTCGTATGTGCTGTACTCCCATCTCATCTCATTCTTTGTGTCTGAAAGAATTCTTGTATATTAGTTTCGTAAATGCTTAAATTCCTCATTATTTAAAATTTAAAATTAAAAAAAACCTTTAGCATTCTATCTTTATCTTCTGTTCTAGTTTCAAGGCATAACTTTCATTACATATTGCTCTCCACGAAAGCTAACTAAGTTATTTAGTCAATGCATCCGTTGGCGACCTCAGATAAGACTATAATCTTATGGGGGTTGATTGCATGCAATGAGATAGGGACGAAAGCGACGACTTTACGACTGGTTCTTGAAGTTGTAAGATGAAAATTGAAACTCTCCACATGGGAATATACAAGCGAGTGGAAAGGTTAGGGGGCCAAGACATTCCCTTGGCAAAATGTGTCAAAATAAACAGACTCTCCTTTATTAAAGCTGTAATATCTATAACTTTTTGTTTGTTTACGAGGGGGTAACCTTCAAAAGGTACCCGATGCCGTGGGAGCGACGCGGGTTATTTGACATTCTTACCGCATTAAAACACCCCAGTAGCCGTCCTCAGCGCTGCGTGGAAGACACCGGGATCTCCAACACAACACAACCGGAGTCCTCCAAACGCGATGCTCCTTTCGGGCTTTCCCCGATGGGCGTAAACGCTCACCACACGTTCTGGTCTTTACGATATCTTTCTATACCTACACCTCTCTCCCTTGATTTTTGAAATTTGTCTGCACAAAGCCATACAATATTAAAAACGGGTGACCAAATTATGATGATTATTTAAACATTTCCTCAATAAATTAGCATATCAAAACTTCAGCACTTAACAGCAGAAACTTCTACAAGTAAGCAAATGTCACTCCTAATTACGGTCTTAGCAAGTTTAATTGATGCTTTAATTGGAGTTCGGACTTTGTTCGATGTCAGAGTTTTTAAGAGCCGAATTCGAGAAATAAAAATCTTTATGCCATTATGTATACATATCGCTTTGCATGAATAAGCGCACAATTCAAAATCCTTCAATTTTAAAGTAAATATATAGTTTTGTCCGAAAATGGCCGAAAAGGGTTCTCTAACTACACCATAGTTAATTTATTTTTATTATTTCAAGGGCTGATGGATGGACGGATAGATGGAAAGTGAGAAGTAGCTTATTCAGTCAAGTAATACAGAAAGATATTAAAAAATTAATTAGTAGTTATACGCTACACAGACAAATGACATAATATAACATGTTTTAACTCCCAATATAATCGCAACGTGCAAGAAAAGCGTAAATGTTAATAACGAGTGATATCGAAATGCCATGCAACTTTCCAATAAGCTCGATAATGACTTCATTATCGCCCGATGAGCTGCATAATGTAGTGAAAATGAGGTGCTGAAAACACCCATGTGGAATATAGGCATAGACTAATGAATGATGTAGAGTGGTCTAATGATTTTTTTTTGTTCTCGATGGGGAATCCTTCAAAATATACCCGACGCCGTGGGAGCGACGCAGGGTCATAACCCTGCGTCGCTCCCACGGCGTCTGGTCGGTCGTCGGGCGTGTGAATTCAACATATTGAATTCACACTAAAGAGGACCCTGGGACCTCCAAAGGACTGCTGCCGGAAGCCTCTGAGCGCGTTGTCCCATCGGGGCCTTTTAGGTGGGTGGCTGGGCCCACCGCTCCGTCTAGTCTTTAGTCTTTTAGAGGTCTCAGCTGGCTCAATTTCGGCCGTGAAACCTCGATCGCTATCTCGAGGCCCAACCTGCGGATTTCCGCCAAGACGCGTGCCACTCCGAGTTCTGCTATCCGAACCGTCCTTTCGAAACACTCAGGGGAGTGTCTTCCTAGCTTACAGATGTCTATGGACGGTAGTGACTACTTACAAATAAGTTACATTTCATGCTCGTAAACTAATTCAATTTTCTTTCAAAAATGATTTTTCCTTTTTATGATTTTTTATGTTTTATGTTTAAAGTACACGAAACTAGTTTTTAACCCTTTTTCTCGATTTAATCCTTACGTTCACTACTTTATGAAGCGTAATACGGCTGTTATAGAGTAAAATTAATATTGTAGTTGCTTCTCTTAAATTATTTAATGAAAAGACTACTGAAAGCTCTTCATCTTTTTGAACCTTTTATTAGTGTTTTTTTACACTAAGTAGAATATTAATTTATTATTATCCATAAATTAAGATAAAAATCCAATGTCTGGCGTGCTAAGAATAGATATTTCCAGACTTTGTACTTTCTATGCGTTTGTTATCACATCGAACTAAAGTACTTAATTTAATGTAAATGGTTAAAACTTTTTTTATCACTGAAGTAGCAAACGAGCATGTAGTACACCTGATGGCAAGTGGTCACTGCCGCCCATGGACAGCCGTAATTAACTAAATACAGAATATGGGTTCCATCTGAAGTCAATCACAGATGCGTTGCTACTCCCGAGGACTATGATGGTCGCCTCATGTGAAAGTGTACCAGCATCCACATTCTTCTATTGAATAAATGCTACAATAGAAAACTATATTTTAGTATGAATCTTTAGTTAACATTCTATAAAATCCATCTACTCTATCTTTTTTATAATGTTTACGTTATTTTAAGAGCGTGCAGTCCATTTGATGATATGTGGTCACTGCTGCCTATAGACACCTGTAAGCAACTTCAAAGTAAATAAGACATGTGTGTCTAAGGCTAAGGGTTTCTCATATAAAAGTCAACGTGTTAAGTTTATATTATTCAAAGTTTTGTTACCTGTTTTTAAACGTGAAAGATTTCCTGAAGGTGACAGAACCCACGATGTAGGTTCCTAAGCACCAGAAGATCACCCCCGGTTCTTAAAAAAAACTTTTCGGAGGTGTGTGAAGTCCACCAATTCGCACTTGGCCAGCGCGATGGACTATGGCCCATAAGTCACTCATTCTGAGAGAAGACCTGTGCCCAGCATTGGGACAATAATGGGTTAACGAGACGAGAGATAGAACCCATGGTGGTTTGACTGCAGTGAATCATCTACATACCTATTTCTGCCCGATAATACTATAAGCAATGCTGTATGTGGTAACGTAGGTCAGAGGAAGCAATACTCCTGTGATCTGTGTTATTATAGATTTTGTCAAACGGCTATGCCTCCTTTAGCACCCATTGGAATTCATGCTCGTTTAAGAAGCAGACGATATTTTTTTTATCTTACAGCAGTAGCAAAGGAGCGTGAAGTCCACCTGATGGTAAGTGGTCACTGCCGCCCATGGACATCTGTAATCAATTTCATAGAGAACATTGGTTACAACTGAAGTCAATCACAGATTCGTTACTACTCCCGAGGACTATGATGGTCGCCTCATATAAAAGTGAGCCAGCAACCACACCCTTCTATCGAAACGCAAGAAATGCTTCACGCTGGAAATAGGTGTGGCGGTCGTACTTCCCCGGTCGAACTACACTGGTTTTACCACCTTGAACTATATAAAAAACGTGGATGACACCACGGGAAACAACTAGTCAGACATAAAATTGTTATGAGTGTGGCTTTTAGGACCGCGACAACTTATCTAGGACTATTACGCTTTGAACTGCATTTCCTGAATTCGCCGTCTTCACCGCAAGTTTTGAGCAGAGGACATACACGAGAGAATATTGTAATTTTAAGCAAATACCTTTAGGGTGGTAGATTGTATAGTACCGGTGAAAGCCGCTATAACTTCTTCTACCTAACAATAGTGGTGTTAAGCGCCGCTTATGTTCTACTAGCTAAGTCTCGCAGCTTTGCGTGCGTTAATAAATATAGATTGTCCCGTGGGAATAAAATATTATCCCACAGTAAAAAGCAGCCTATATGTTACTGCAGAGTATCAGCTAAATCCCTACCAAATTTTATGAAAATCGCTCCAGTCGCTTACCCGTGAAAAAGTACCAAACATACACACTCACAAAGTTTCGCCTTTTTAACATTAGTATGATTATGAAGGGGTAAGAGGCGTAAAAATCCGATGAGTTTTAATTTAATCTTCAACGTCTGATTTTAAACTAATATTATCGCAGAACTTATACATTTGGTGGTAGAACCTGTGTAGTTTGACCGGGGAAGTACCACCGCCCCATCTATTTGTAGCGTGAAGCATTTCTTGCGTTTCGATAGAAAGGTGTGGTTGCCGGCACACTTTCACATAAGGCGACCACTATATTCCTCGGGAATAGCAACGCATATGTAATTGACTTCAGATGGAACCCATGTTCTGTATGTAGTTGATTACAGATGTCCATGGGCGACAGTAACCACTTATTATCAGGTGGACTGCATGCTCCTTTGCTTCTTCAGTCAGATAAAAAAAGTAAAGTAGAAACCTATCAGGGAATGATCTCAAGCAGCATGCTAATCACAACTGGTATTGATTATTCATATCCAATGAAAACTATGCTGATTGGCTATTTCTATAATATAAGTAATAAACTTATAAGGTGAGTTGGGGTAATATCGGACATGAGTAAAACCGTAAAATTGAAACTGTAGGCTAATGTAGGCATCTTTTATCAAATTGATTACGTCATACACGTACATCATTTTCATGGCATGGTAGGTGAAGTCACACATAAAAAGAAAATGACTGACTTAAGTCTCAAATTTTAATCGTACGGTTTTACCCCAAGTCCGATATTACCGCAACTCACCTTATAAGTTTATTACTTATATATCCTTTCTGATAGGGTTTCTATGGACAGATATTATGTTATTACTAAGATCGCACAGTGTGAACCTGCCCTAATAACCGTTCTTATCACAGTTCACACATGGCGTCTCACACGCTTGGCAGCCAAGTGTGCGAATTAACTCGCGCTTGGCTTGCAGAAACTATCAAGCGTGATCGTCCTTGTTTTTACAAGAGTAAGTAAATAAGTTCTTAAATCCATTTTCTTTTACACTTATTCTTTACTACCTTATTCCTATAGTTTCACTCAAATTGACCACATTTATTGTAGCCAAAAAGTATGTTAATCCAGGTCATTACCTATCTGTGTGCCTTTCAGCGAAATGCGATCTGTAGTTCTTGCGTGAAAGAGTTGCAAACACATATACCTACAATACATACACATCACAAAAAGAATTCTATAAGAATTCATAAACCGCATATCGTGAGTAACCGTTAAGTATTAAAAGTATTTTTTATTAGAATGTAATAGCCAACGAGGAAGCTGTCCACTTAATGTTAAGCGATCACTGAAGTCCATGGATATCAAAAAGCAACTTCATATAGAACAGGAGTTGTCTCGTCAACCCATTATTGTCCGACTGCTGGGCACGGGTCTTCTCTCAAAACGAGAGAGTTTAGGCCATAGTCCACCGCGCTGGCCAAGTGCGAATTGATGGACTTCACACCCCTTCGAGATATTTTTTAAAGAACTTTTGGGTAGGTTTCCTCACGATGTTTTCCTTCACCGAAAAGCAGTGATAATTAATTTCTAATAAGCACATACATTAGTGGTGCGTGCCTGGATTTGAACCTTGGATCTCCCGATTGAGAGGGCAAGTTTTAACTATTAGGCTATCACTGCTCTATTAAGCTCTCATTGCTCTAATCATTTTGATTGAGTAATACAAAGAGTAATTCATAGCGCAAATTGATAATAAACCACAAAGAAAAACAAAGTCGCGGTCAAAACTTGTCTATTTTATCGTCCAGCACTAGATAGCATTATGGCCTGACCCACTTCTGTCAATAAACAATTTTTAGTGAACCAACTGAAACCAAAAATACAGACTCACGCTTTCAAACCAAATACATGTAGGGCAGGATACTGGAGCTAACTTTTGTTACCAATGTAAAAACAAGATGGCAAATGAAAAAAAAGATACAAAGAAAAAAGACAAATCCACTGAGTTTTTTGCCGGATCTTCTCAGTTGAGGTCGTGTTCCGATCCGGTGGTAGTATAAATGTAACTGCCAATTTGTAAGCGCCCCCGAAGGCCTATGCAAACTAAAGACATTTCATTTTATAAGCCTAAGTAGTTCCGCCAAATGTAGATTTTAAATAAAGCGTCGATGAGCGAATATTTCATCTATCACGCATACGTACAATACTTATCATTGATAGGTGATAGAACCAGTGTAGTTAGACCGGGCAGTACCACCGTAAAGCATTTCTTGCGTTTCGATGAAAGGGTGTGGTTGCCGGCACACTTTTATACGAGGCGACCATCATAGTCCTCGGGAGTAGCAACGCATCTGTGATTGACTTTAGATAGAGCCCATGTTCCATATGTAGTTAATTACAGACGTCCATGGGCGGCAGTGACCACTTACCATCAGGTGGACTGCATGCTCGTTTGCTACTTCAATTAGATAAACAAAAGGTACAACACATAAAAACGAATGAGATAATGCTTTATTTTATGTTTTTTGACCAATATATTTGCAAAATTGATACATTTTTAAATAAGTATATAACTGCAGCTCACGTGACTCGATACGGTGTAGTAATTAGTTTATATAAATAACAATTAGTACACAATTTATTGCAAAAGAATACAGTTTGCGTATTGTCTATATCGAGCCCATAGAATATACAAATCAGATGTTAAATAGGTTAAATGAGCTATCAATATCATTGTAGTTTCAGCGCGATTACTATCCATGCAACTGGGTCGAAATATCGGCAATAAAGAAATTGAAGACGCGTATCGTTTCGTGTATTTCCGTTATCGTTCCCTTTTGAATATAATTTATTGTATGATATTACTTTTGTTTAAAAAAACACATGTAAAAAAAAACATGTAACCTACAATTTGTAAGCACCCTCGTAGGCCTATATAAAATACAGACATTTCCCTTCATTTAATTTCATTAAAAAAACAAGACTTCGTATATGATACACGACATTTTTTGGACGAATATAAATGGACTAAAAATTTCACATTTGAAATTAATACGATTCACCACCGTACACAATCTTAAAAACACAAATCACAGCATCAATATAATGATCATTTATGCGGAAGTCTGTCGTTTTTGGTCTCAGGTGAGCACTATAATATTGTTGATGTCACTTTATAGTGGTATCAAATCTTTATGACCGGGTCTATGCGTTTACTGTCTTACCGGCAGTAAAATGTCACTTACGGTTTTTCCAAACCACTAACAGAAGGGCATTCGCTTATGTTTCCGTAAGGAATTTGTTCGGACTAGAAGATTTGATCCCGGGATTTCGATTGTCGGGTTTTCCTGGTCCAAATATTCGGGCTTAATTGATGGCTTTGTTGATTGAACGGTTTTTACTTTTGTTAGCCTACAAGTATAAGTATATTATAATAGTGTGGACAGCTTTCTGAGCTGAGAGCTGTATCTCGAGCGTCACCAACGACTATCCATTCTTTGCTTGCACTAGATACTTATTTCGGTCAAATAGCCCGAAATAATAATAATATCTTGGAAAAACTAGTGGTAACAGGCAAAAAAGAGAGCAAGAGACTTCGAGGACGTAGCCGAATAAGATGGACAGACCAAGTTTCACAACATCTAGAAATATCGGCCAGTGCGGCATGGAACCAGGCCGTTAATCGCATCAAATGGAATGAGACTATCCAGCAAAAAGCTACGATCCCCAGCACCGCATGGAAGATTGAAGAGAGAGAGATACTTACAAGTACTACATAAAAAGCGCTCCTGTTTATTGACTAGGGCATCACCGGCCTCGGTGGCGCAGTAGGCAGCGCGTAAGTCTCATAATCTTAAGGTCGTGAGTTCGATCCTCACCCGAGGCATTAATTTTTAAAACTGCATACGGTTTTTATAACTTTGTGACACTTATGAACACTTAGAGAGCAGTTTTATTTATTGACGTGGTCATCACTGGCCTCGGTGGCGCATTAGGCAGCGCGTAAGTCTCATAATCTTAAGGTCGTGAGTTCGATCCTCACCCGAGGCATTACTTTTCTAAAAGTACCTGAATTTTACTATTTTGTCATACTTTTGAACACTCACAATGGAATTGTATTTATTGACGTAGTCACCACCAGCCTCGGTGGCGCAGTAGGCAGCGCGTAAGTCTCATAATCTTAAGGTCGTGAGTTCGATCCTCACCCGAGGCATTACTTTTCTAAAAGTACCTGAATTTTACTATTTTGTCATACTTTTGAACACTCACAATGGAATTGTATTTATTGACGTCACCACCAGCCTCGGTGGCGCAGTAGGCAGCGCGTAAGTCTCATAATCTTAAGGTCGTGAGTTCGATCCTCACCCGGGGCATTACTTTTTGCAGAGTTTTATTGCGTACTGATTTAATTTTATCGGAACGACATCTGCCCATCAAAAATAATAATGAAATATATGCCTATGGCATTCACTAATATAAATTACGACTATGATACGCAAATAAAATATTTTTATTGTACTTTTACTTTCTTTTTCTTTTTTATTTGCTTTTTATTTTGTCAATAGTCATCGTACGCGGCATTCATATCGTGACCGCAGTGGATCTTTATGTTACGCAGAAAGACGTCAGTGCTCATTTCTAAGATTTTGTCATCTTTTACGATATCCATGGAAAAAGAGGAATTGGTGCAATTTAAGACTGATACTACAAGGCATAAAGTATTTGGTTTGATTTTATTTACATATCAAGTGGTAAGTTGAAACCTACAACCATAACTATGTGACCAAAGGACGGGCAGAAATTCCACGATATTGGACACGTAGCAAAGCCAAGAATCGGTTATAAATTCAGGATTTAATGTTGTTCTGGCGCAACTAAATCACTAGAATATTCGGCTGGATTTCCGTTCGCTTGCTAGGATTCGTTTTCCTAACATTCATTTTTCATCCAGTTTTGAGCAAGATTCATCTTTCTTTGAGAAGAGTGCAGGCATTTCAGATGTTCTAGAAACTAGAAGAGCTAGAAGAACAAAGATTTGTTTTTATTTTTGTGTAACAATATGAATTGTATACTAATGTAAGTGATGCAAAGCGTTGGGTATATGAGGTACTCGTAGTCTATTTTATATTCATCCATCCATCCATCCATCCATCCAGCCTTTTCATGTCCACTGCTGAACATAGGCCTCTCCTAAGTGGCACCAGTCCAACCGGTCCTGTGCCCTCTGAATCTACGGTTTCCCGCTGTCTTCTTCAGGTCATCGGTCCACCTGGTAGGGAGGCGACTTATTTTATATTATTTTTTGTGTATTGCATTTGCAGTAGAGAAATGTTTTTCGAAAACATGTATGTATGTATTTATGTTATGATCAATCACTTGGCGTGCTTCGCAGCTTAAACGACTTGACGTGTTGTACATTTGATCTTTCACTGTAACTGCTTCGTTTGCCATACTGATATAGACCATGTAATTTTTAAATATGGCGTCAGCGAACAGGAAAAAATGGGCACTATTTTTTTTGTTATCCCAATATATTGAATATCAAATTAAATTACAAAGATATAAACAGTATAATCTTTATTTTATTATTTTCTCGCAAACTCCCGCAATAAATTGACATAAAAACAAAAACTTGACTGCTTAAACTGAGCACACACTTTTCAGCATTTCTGACGTGAAGCAGTTCTTGCATTTCGGTGTAAAGGTGTGGCGTGTGTGAACTTTAATATAACGTCAAGCAGTCTTGACGTTATATCTCAAGCTTAAGTTTATCTATGTATATTCAACCTCTGAATGGATTATAGCCCTTTTTTTTGTTCTTTTGGGGAAATTCAAAAAGTACCCGACGCCGTGGGAGCGACGCAGGGTTATGTGGGATTTTTACCGCACTAATACCCCCCGGTGCCCGTCCTCGGTGCTACGAAGAGGACACCGGGATCTCCAAAGAAACGCAACCGAAATCCTCTGAGCGCATTGCCCCCTCGGGCTCCTCCCAGATACGCGGCTGGAGTAGAGGCCTACATGATTGTGACTACAAAATTGAGTTACCTTCGATTCGAACGTCTTATATAGTTGTCTCTCCTTTAGCAATCTGAGTAGTGGCAATCAACACTTTTTATTTTGTTTATTTTTTATTTACTTATTATTTCATTGCACCTTTTAACAAAAAAGTTACAATAGGGTAATCTTAATGCCTTATGGCATTCTCTATCAGTCAAGATTGGGTGGCTGGAAAATTTGTGGCAGCCTACAACTTTAGTGTTGAAGCCATTATTAATTCTGTAATTTTTTAAACGTTTATTCGTTTACATCTCTATCGTTAATGTAACTATTATATGATCAGTTAAAGGGCTTATTAAGAATACATTGGTTTGCCGAGTTAAAAAATTAAGCTCATTCTCACCGAAGTTTGTGATAACAACGAACTAAGATTAATATTGAGTACTCAACTACTCAATTGGTCTACCGAGTAAAAAAATCAAGTTCATTCTCATCCGAAGTTTGTGTTAACTATGAACTAAGATTAACATTGAGTTACTCAGAGTTTACTCAGAGTAAACGTAGATGGAAAGATGTAAGTTAATAATAAATCTAACGATTTAAAGAAAGTATAATTTAATTCAAGCTAAATTTAATGAAACAAGAGGCAATAGATGATAACTGATATTTTTAGTAGTCTGATAATTTAACAAAAATCTGAAACTTTGTTTAAATATAGACAAATGTTTACATTTTAGATTTTTGCTTGCTTTATTGATCCTAAGTAATTTGCGTTGAGAGGTCAATGGTCAAGCTTAATTTACTTTAATGGTATAATAACTAGCAACGTTTTCGAAAAGCAATTTAAAGAAAGCTGGTTCTTTTATACATTTAAGATAAAAATCCAAAATTATCAGTGTTTCTCTACAATATTATACACATTTTATATATAAAATCCTTCCTTTTGAATCACTCTACCTATTAAAATCTGCATTAAAATCCGTAGCGTAGTTTAAAAGATCTAAGCATACATAGGGACAGATAGCGAGAAGCGACTTTCTTTCATACTATGTAGTGATTCTCTATGCTCCTTCAACTAACGTGCCGATTATCTGGCTGCTGGGAGTTAAGTTCTTTATTGACCAGCTCCAGTGTATCGGTAAATATAAATATCGATTTATTAATTATTTTAAGAAGATATTCCTTTTCATAACTTTTCAAACATAATTAGAAATATGAATTTGTAATTCTCAGCCATCTTTGTTGATGTATATGAGGCGCATTTATTATAATGGAGTTGTGTTTATTGACGTGGTTACCATCAGCCTCGGTGGCGCAGTAGGCAGCGCGTAAGTCTCATAATCTTAAGGTCGTGAGTTCGATCCTCACCCGGGGCATTATATTTTAGTATTTTTCTTCATTATATTCGACGTCTTTTCTTAATTGCACTTATAAATGAGTCTTCTTAGTTATTACTTTTATTTGTAGTAGTGATGTGGTTCACTAGTACATTATTTGGTGCTTTCTAAGATTTTTCGAATGTATTTTTATATTTCTTATTTTTTTAACTTCATATTTTTTATTTTCTTCTCTATATTCTTCTATATTAAACTCGAACTCAAAATATACCTGTGTATTTCATCGAACGGTACAAACAGGAAGCGCAATTTCCATCTGCTGCAGACAGTGGACCTGCAGATGCAGTGTACAAAGTAAAATTCGATTGCTGATTTCAATATCTATAGTCAGCAGTTACGGGTTACGTCTATACAGCTTCTCACGTAGCGAAGATTTAAAATCGCCGATTTCAAATGTTTAGAATTCGAAGCTGTCTGTGACCATTTTGCTGTTGTATCAATGAACACTCATAACTTACTTGTATTTATTGACGTGGTCAGCACCGGCCTCGGTGGCGCAGTAGGCAGCGCGTAAGTCTCATAATCATAAGGTCGTGAGTTCGATCCTCACCCGGGGCATTATTTTTTGTATTGCGATATTGTGTGTTATTACTGTTTTCGTCATACTTATGCAAGTTCCTTATGAACTTACATTTGTTGACGTGCTCACCACCAGCCTGAGTTCAATCGTCACCCGGGGCAAACATTTTAAACTATTTTTTACACTTCTTAGTTCTTATTATCCTTTTTCTATATTAGACTTGAACTCAAAATATACCTGTGTATTTTATAGAACGTTACAAACAGGAAGCGCTATTTTCAGTAACTGTAGACAGTTCGTAGGTGAAGTGTACAAAGTAAAATTCAATTGCTGCCGATAGCTATAGTCAGCAGTTACGGGTTTCGTCCATACAGCTTCTCACGTAGCGAAGATTTAAAATCGCCGATTTCAAATGTTTCGTTCTGCCTGCAGTCTACTATTTTGATGGCGCTGGGGCCAAGTTCGAGGTTCTCTGTGACTATCACTAGTGTAATAATGGACACTCATAATGGTGTTGTATTTTTTGACATGGTTACCACCAGCCTCGGTGGCGCAGTAGGCAGCGCGTAAGTCTCATTCTTAAGGTCGTGAGTTCGATCCTCACCCGGGGCAAAAAAAATACTATATTCCGTCATCCTTTAATCGTCGTATTTTGTTAACCGCACTTATAATTGTACACATATAGGTCTTTCTACTATAAGTTTTTATTCAATTATTTGTCATTTAACTGTTTCGAATAGCATTTTTCATTGTTATTGGTCCTATATTAAAACGTGAAATATTTTACCTGAGTATATCATTGAATGGCACAAACGGGAAGCGCAATTTCCAGCTACAGTAGATAGTTCGTAGGTGAAGTGTACAAAATAAAATTCAATTGCTGCTGACTACAGTCAGCAGTCACGGGTTACGTTCATACAAAGCTTCTCACGTAGCGAAGATTTAAAATCGCCGATTCCGAATGTTTCGTTCTGCCGGCAGTTTGCTGTTTTGATGACGCTGGGGCGGAATTCTAGGTTCGGTCGACTACTACTATTGTAACAATGAACACTCATAATTCAATATTTAGAAGAGTCTTTATGAATGACACATCAAAGAAACTAGAAAATATTCATTAGCATATCGAATTAAACAGAAGTGTATGTATTTATGATTTTTTTCATTCAATTGGTTTATTATTGACATTTATTGACGAGGTTATCACAGTAGTTTTATTATTTTGTCACAATTTAAGCACACATAATAAGCTGCCTTTTATGGACATGGTCACCACCGGCCTCGGTGGCGCAGTAGGCAGCGCATAAGTCTCATAATCTTAAGGTCGTGAGTTCGATCCTCACCCGGGGCATTATTTTTTGTATTGCGATATTGTGTATTTTTACTATTTTTGTCATACTTATGAAAGCTCCTTACGAAGTTACATTTGTTGACGAGCTCACGACCAGCCTCGGTGGTGCAGTAGGCAGCGCGTTAGTCTTATAATTTTAAGGTTCTGAGTTCGATCCTCACCCGAGATATTATGTTTTTAAAGTACCTACAGGTCTTACTATTTTTCACACTTATGATTTTTCTCGATGAACCTGTATTTATTGACGCGGTAATCACCGGCCTTCGTGGCGCAGTAGGCAGCGTGTTAGCTATTTTGTACTTCTTAAGGTGCTTCTCATTGAAATTTTATATTTCTTATTTTTTATATTTTTTTTTGTTCTATATTAAAACTCGAACTCTAAATATACCTGTGTATTTCATCAAACGGTACAAACAGGAAGCGCAATTTCCAGCTACTGTAGACAGTTCGTCGACTGCACGAAGTAAAATTCAATTGCTGCCGATAGCTATAGTCAGCAGTTACGGGTTCCATCCATACAAAGCTTCTCACGTAGCGAAGATTTAAAATCGCCGATTTCAAATGTTTTCGTTCTGCCCGCAGTTTACTGTTTTGATGGCGCTAGAGCGGAATTCGAGGCTCACCATGACCACTACTATTGTCCTTGTATTTTTTATAATTGGACAGTAAAATACGCGCTGGCCATTTAACTGATTATTACATGCAAAAGGGACGTTAGTTTTCACTTAAGACAAAATTAAATAGTAATGTACTATTGTTGTTCAATATATGACTTTCTGAATATGAAAGTAGCAAACGAGAATGTAGTCCATCTGATTATTATAGGTAAGTGGCTACTGGCGTCAATGGATATCAGTAATTATTACCTGGTAAGAGTCGTATATGTGGTAAGCCACAGATTCGACTCCGGGAGTACTAGTTTGGAAAGGCCCGGATGAGTACCTGTGCCTCCCTTGTCACATTATATCTTAGGTGGGAAAAGGTGTGGCAGTGGTGCTTCCACTGTCTTACCATAAAGAGCTCTACCACTACTAAGTAAAAAGTCGTAACAAACACAAACTTAACTTCCAAATATACGTAAAAAAGCGGGAGTCTTACCCTATGGTGATTTTTCTTACTCGATGAGCCCCACTTTATTCGGGAATTACTCTAGGGGGTTACTGCACCCTGTGTACTACCATTTGGAACCAATGTAGTATTTTAGAGTAACAACAAAGCATTGTAGCGATTTTAGCAGTAAATGATAACGTCAAATACTACAGTTCGAGAACTGCTGGTAGAGTTATCTCGATGCGCCCTCGTTACGATTTGAAGGAAGTTTTTCTATTGCTAGCGTCAACTACAATCAGACTGTGTCCACTATGGTACTCCCGGTAAGGTGGTGTCATATGGTCGAAGTTTGTTGTAAGGATGTCCTGTATTTTGTTCTGTAAAGGTTTACATTTATATTTTTCCGGGTTCTGTCCACGGCCAGACAGATTTCTGATGAATTTAGATTTGTGCACTTGGTCTGTGTGTATTTGTAACGAAATAATAAAATTTATCTGGAGTCTTTAAAGCGGTAATGAACAATAAATTATTTGAATATTTTAATATATAATCTAAAGTCAAAAAATGGTCAAATTTAAATTTTATTTTATTATAAAGGTTAATAAGTCAATGATAAAAGTTAGGTTCTGACTCAAAAAATATTAAAATTATATTGATATGAATATATCGGCTTAACGTGAATACAATAATTGTACAGTGAAGAAAACATTATTTTTAGTTAAAGGTACAAATTTATTCAAAGAATGCCTGTAATTTCAAACTTGATGTAAGGAGATTGTGGCTATAGTAGGCCTATAGCCACAGTCTCGTATATTATATGTTTATGAATATTAATTGAATTTATTACAAAGAAGATAAAAACCAAAAGCAATTTTAGCTACTAAAATGTAAAAGATGTTTTTTTTTTGTTTTATCATTTAATTATTATTCAAATTTGATTGATTGATTTGATTGATTGATTATTCAGGCAGTGATATATTTCTTTAAATATACTAGCATATCTCTTAACTAGGTCGAAGGTCGAATTAAATGACCTAAACGGGAAGACAATGAAACCGCTAGGAGTTCAGGCATTTCGAAAATAAATAAAAACAATAGTTCTGCAGTTGCGTACGTACGTTGGTTGTGGGCATGCCATCCTTAATGTATAGGTACTACGTATTAGTACCTATACATTAAGGATGTATAAGGATGTATAGGATGATATCTACACAAGTACCTACTACCTAGTAGGTACTTGTGTAGACTGGCCACTGCCATCTGGCCATCTTTTAGCAAAGAGTATTTCGCTGTAATTTTGAGACTTGGTTGCGTTTTAATTATGAATACAGTAAGATTATTTCATATCTATTAATAAATTCTTTTTTCTCCTTTCTGTATACTTTGTCTTATATTCATAGCATTTATTTACGGCATATCCATTAGCTTGATTGACATGAAAAACTGTTTTATTAAAATTCAGCCGTTTGTTTATTTCAATATTGTCAATGAAGAATAAAATAATAGGAGACCGATAAGAGTAAGATACTTATGTCAAGAGTTAAAACTTAGTACATAGAGGTACGAACTTTTTTATGTCTGTACTTTTTTCCGATTGAAGTAGCAAACAAGCTTCAGTCCAACTGATGGTAAGTGGTCACTGCCGCCTGTTGAAAACCCCATTTTCATATAAAATCGTTTACAGATGTCTGCTACCTAAATTGTTAGAAAATCGAAGATATTGCGATAGATGCATTGACTCCTACCTAAATTGTTAGAAAAACGAAGATATTGCGATAGATGCATTAACTTCTCCTACCTAAATTGTTAGAAAAACAAAGATATTGCGATATATGCTTCTCCTACCTAAATTGTTAGAAAAACGACGATATTACGATGGATGCATGGACTTCTCCTAACTAAATTGTTAGAAAAACGAAGATATTGCGATAAATGCATTGACTTCTTCTACCTAAATTGTTAGAAAAACAAAGATACTGCGATATATGCATTGACTTCTCCTACCTAAATTGTTAGAAAAACAAATATATTGCGATAGATGCATTGACTTCTCCTACCTAAATTGTTAGGAAAACAAAGATACTGCGATATATGCATTGACTTCTCCTACCAAAATTTTTAGAATAACGAAAATATTGCGATACTTGCATTGACTTCTCCCACCTAAATTGTTAGAACAACGAAGATATTGCGATAGATGCATTGACTTCTCCTACCTAAATTGTGAGATGTACCTACGGAGATTTTGCGATAGATAAATTAACTTCTATCTTTTTTTTTCGAACAACGATATCATGATATAGATCTCAGTGGTTGTAAACGTTTTTCAAGATCCAAATCTACTAATATACCTCCGTGTAGGAAAAATGAAGAACGTAGTACATCAAAAGATCTCCGCCTTTTAAAGATTTTTTTTTTATCTGACTGAAGTAGCAAACGAGCTTGCAGTCCACCTGATGGTATGTGGCTACTGCCGCCCATGGACATCTGTAATCAACTTCATATAGAACATGGGATCCATCTGAAGTCAATCACACATGCGTTGGTACTCCCGAGGACTATGATGGTCGCCTCATATGAAAGTGTGCCGGCAACCACACCCTTCTATCTAACGCAAAAACTGCTTCACGCTAGGAATAGCTGTGGCGGTGGTACTTCTCCGGTCGAACTACACTGGTTTTTGAATGCGAGATCTCTTTATAGATTTCTGTATTAAAACAATAAAGATCTATCGAATTTGGTAGGACAAATCTAAATATAGTGTAATCTCTCTCCTTTTTCAAATTGCAAAAGACAATAATAGCGTTAAGCTGTAACAGACATACCGAACTGGATGAAAACGTCGGGATTACAGCCGCCAGTGGTTTTAATATCGCATAAATACTGCTCCATGTGTGCGATGAGAGCATGTGAACTATCACTAGCGTGTATCTAGACTTGGGAAAATAGGTCTAAGTTTGATTTTCACTAAATTGACTTCTGGCAATTTAAAAAAAAATGGTAACATTGCGATATATCTCCTATATATCCCTTTTTCTTTTCTATATCCCTTTTTCTGTGATGGCTAGCGCCATATCTGAAAATAATATGGCCTATGTCACTCTGCAAACTAAGTCGATGCCAAGGATATGTCATACGTTTTTTTTCTTTTGTTTATACTTGAACCTAGCGATAAGGCAGACGGGCTACCTGATGGAAAGTAGTCACCGTCTTCTATGGACATTTGCAACACCAGAGGAGTTGCTAATGCATCGCTGGCTTTGAAGGAGAGCTCTTTTTTTAATAGCCCCATGTGCATAACGCTCCGGGAATACCTCAGGAGGAAGCTCATCCCACATCTTGCACGTCCGTGGCAAAAACGAGCGTACAATCCGAACATCAACCGCCAACGGTCCAGTTGATGTGGATGGAACTTTATCCCTCGGCGAGTAGTGCTGTAGAGGAAAAGTGACGTAGGCACCAAGTCAAAGAGTTCCTCGGAACACTCAAATTGTAAAGCCGGTAGAAGATCATATGTTACAATACGTTAAGCCCTTTCGATTGTGGCGCATGTCAAAAAAATTTACATAAATACTGTGTTAGCCTAATGGTTGAAACTGGCCCTCTCGATCGGGAAGTCCGAACTTCAAACCCAGGCACGCACCACTTATATTTCTAAAATTATATGCGTATTAGAAATTAATTATCACTGCTTTACGGTCAAGGAAAACGTTATGAGGATACCTACATAACTGATAGTTCCTTAAAAAAAAGTTCTCGGAGTTGTGTGAAGTCCACCAATTCGCACTTGGCCAGCGCGGTGGACTATGGCCTATAACTCTCTCATTATAAAAGGTGACCCTTGACAGTGAAACAATAATGGGTTGACGACAAACATACGGTCGAAAAACATTACCCTCCTTCTGACGCCGGATAAAAACGGTGATCTCGCGATAGATCGTATTTCTAAACTTTTTTTTTTAATTTAGTAAAGCAGTCATTTCGAGAAAAATATGAGTTATACCCGTTTTTACTAGCACATATTACGTTATATAAATCGCTAAGCGAGAATGTTGTAGATTAACAGGGTTTAATAATTATTTCAGACCTAAATTCTAAACCAGAAAATAAACGGTCACCTTTAGTGGTGTTTTTTTTATATATGTCTTCGACCCATTATTGTCCCACTTCTGGGCACGGGTCTTCTCTTAGAATGAGAGAGTTTTAGGCCATAGTCCACCGCGCTGGCCAAGTGCCAATTGGTGGACAGTATGAATTGGTGGACAATTTTATATAACATTACTAAATTGAGTTTTTGATAGTTATTTTTCTAATACAAGAGTGTATGAATATATGTTTTTCAGGTAGAATTTCTTCTGTTGGAAATACCTTTTATTATTTAGCAATATAGAATTTGTTATATATTTACGACTGTATATAATAAAATTTGTTTGGATATTTCTTAAAAAATAATTGCAATAATGATACAAGAATCGCATACCGCGAGTAATCGTTGCATATTAGGTATTAGACTAAAACATGTAATTAATTGTCCCTATAAAAATAATAAAAACATACATTTCAACCCACTTTATCGAAATTATCCGAATTTCACGCTGAGAACATTTTAATATCGCATAAATAAGGCGTGCATGTTTGCGGCTGAAACATGCTGTAATGTAATAATTACAGTGCCCAGTGAGCACGAATCTTTATTGCAGATTAACAACGGAGTAATAATCATGAACAAGCCTACCTATCTATCTCGTCAACCCATTATTGTCCCACAGCTGGGCACAGGCAACCTATAACCTCTCAGAATGAGAGAGTTATAGGCCATAGTCCACCGCGCTAGCAAAGTGCGAATTGGTGGACAACTCGCACCTACTACCTATATATATAGTGTTACTGAATTTAATAGCCCTATCTAATATAGTATTAATCTCTACTAATATTATAAATAGTATATGTAAGTTCCTTTGTTACGCTTTCACACAAGAACTTCTAGTTGTATTATTCTGAAAATTGTCACAGATGTAGTTAATGACCTAGATGAATACACAGAATACTCAAGGCCAAATAAGTAGATGTTATAGGTTTAAATCAAATCAAATCTATTTATTTGTGAATAAGGTAACAGAGGTACAGTCGTTTAAACATTTTTGTTTAATCGCTTATTTTGTCACTGAGTGGTTTAAAAATTTACTTTAAAATAATTAAAGATGTAATTTGAAAGGATTATAAATAATAGTATTATATGTCATTTGATATTGTAGCATTTATGTAATAAATGCATTGTACACTCATAGCCCCACAGTAGGATTTTCTCCTGTGTCGTGGGTGCCATGGACACACACAAAGACGAATACACAAACACCCAGACCCAGAAAAGAAAAGAAACCAAACTTATATTCAGATACCTGTCTGGCCGGGAATCAAACCCAGGACCCACTGCGTGTCAAACCGGTAGGGTAACCGCTGCGCCACGCGGGTCGTCAAATATGTTTTTCAGTTATTTTTGAATATATGTTCTTGTAGCATCGTATGAGCTTTGGTATTTTGTTATATATAAGTGGCGCTCTTCTGTAAAGCTTTGGTTAAATTGGTGTGTCAATTTATCTTTAAGGCGTGATCCAAGTTGAAACTGAAACTTATTAATATTTGTATTGACAATGTTGTGTGTATGTTTCTCTTTCACCCAAAAACTAATCGGATTTCGTTGAATATTCGAACGCATTTACTTTATGTATTAATACATGAGATACCTACTTATTAGTTTCGTATGCGAAAAACTATTTATTTTATTTTAATTTAATTTAAGAAATTGAAGATATTTATAGATAGTATCTTGAGGTATTTAGCGATTGTCTTACTAAAATCTCTCTACCTTTCTAAAGTTATTAAAATTTTGAACTCTGTCATGGTTTCAAATGCGAGGCAAAGCTAGTCTCAAATACACTCAAAATGAGACAGAAGAAGCAAGACACAGATCAATTGAATGAAGTGCCTATTTTTTTATTATAAAGAAGTAGCAAACGAGCATGCAGTGATGGTAAGTGGTCACCGCCGCCCATGGACATCTCTAAGCAACTTCATATAGATAATATGTTCTATCTGAAGTCAATCACTGATGCGTTGCTACTCCCGAGGACTAGGATGGTCGTCCCATACGTGTGCCGGCAACCACACCATTCCATCGAAACTCAATGAATGCTTCACGTTGGAAATAGGTGTGGCAGTGGTTCCCCTCGGTCGAACTACACTAGTTCTATCACCTTCAATTTAATTTATTTAGTTATTGTAGATTGTACAAGTACATAACATCAAAGTTAAAAGCAATATTCCAATTAATTCAAGCTTTAACAGAACAAATACATGGGATGTTGAGTGCCTTGTGATTTTAAGGGGCCTCCCCTCGCTAAGGGGCTTCGATGGCATCTGTGACATCGAGTGTTTTTGGGTTCCGTGGATTTTTGTCTCAAAATAAGTTTATTTATTTATTGGATCATCAACACAAGTAATTTATTAAGTTATTTGTTAAACATTCCAAGCTGAGTCATTCTTCTAAGTATCAATTCATTATTATTTCAATGGTCAAAACCATTTTGATACTAACTTAACTTAACTTAGTATCAAAATGGTTTTGACTATAATCCATCACAAAGGTCAAATACTTAATTGTGAGAAGTCACTGTATGCCACAGTCTTCTATAAATAGTCAACTACAAATATGTTTTCTTTTTATGTACGGCTAATATTATACATAAATGGAAGGTGGTAGAACCAGTGTAGTTCGACCGGGGAAGTACCACCGCCACACCTATTTCTAGCGTGAAGTATTTCTTACGTTTCGATAGAAGGGTGTGGTTGCCGGCACACTTTCACATGAGGCGACCGTCATAGTCCTCGGGAGTAGCAACGCATCTGTGTTTGACTTCAGATAGAACCCATGTTCTGTATGAAGTTGATTACAGATGTCCATGAGCGGCAGTGACCACTTACCATCAGGTGGACTGCATGCTCTTTTGCTACTTCAGTCAAATAAAAAAAAAATGTCATTTTGTTCAAAGGATGTTGCCTGTAATTTATTAAAAAGCATTAAATTTGTTTTAATGACAATACGTGATCATCTTGTGGTCCGGTCTGGTGGTAACATTAGAAATAACATTTACCTAAAATCAAAGCATTTTAGTATACATTAATAACATTAAAACTAGTTGACATTATTAATTTATAAGACAAACAGAGCTCATAAAAGGAAAAATCGGTTCACGAAACATAATGCTTAATTCCTGTTATGTACGGAACTCTCCACAAAAAATCTCATCACCCTTCACTGTTCTGACAAACAGGCGTACCATTGTAATGTCATGTAATTAACCACTGTTTGGACGGAAGCTCCCTTCGACCAATATTCGGAAGGGTCCTTTTAAAATAAGACGATGTACATGCTACATTAGGGTGCGGCGTCTTTGTGTCGCAGTTGTTAAGGGACAAACATAGCTATTTCTAATTTGTCCCTACTCGTTCGTTTTGTCTAATGGCGCGTGCAATGTTGCGATGGGAATTTTTATAATCAGTATATTGGTAAGGAAAGGATACTTGCAAAGATAATAATAAAATCAGATCTCGATTTGTTTGTGCATCACGGCGTCCTTGTGTCGCAATTGTTAAGGGACAAACATAGTTATTTCTTATAAGTCCTCTGTCGTTCGTTTTGTCTAATGGCGCGTGCGATGTGGCGTCGGGAATTTTTATAGTTAACATATTGGTAAGGAGAAGATACTAGCAAACATAATAATAAAATAATATCTTGATTTACTTGTGTATCACGGCGTCTTTTCGTCGCAGTTGTTAAGGGACAAACATAGTTATTTCTAATTTGTCTCTACTCGTTCGTTTGTCTAATGGCGCATGCGATGTTGCGACCGGAATTTTTATAGTTAGCATATTGGTAAAGACAAGATACTAGCAAACATAATAATCAAAACAGATCTCGATTTATTTGTGCATCACGGCGTCTTTGTGTCGCAGTTGTTAAGGGACAAACACAGTTATTTCTTATTAGTCCTCACTTGTTCGTTTTGTCTAATGGCGCGTGCAATGTGGCGTCGGGAATTTTTATAGTTAACATATTGGTAAGGAGAAGATACTAGCAAACATAATAATAAAATCAGATCTCGATTTGTTTGTGCATCACGGCGTATTTGTATCGCAGTTGTTAAGGGACAAACATAGTTATTTCTAATTTGTCCCTACTCGTTCCTTTGTCTAATGGCGCGTGCGATGTTGCGACGGGATTTTTTATAGTTAGCGTATGTGTAAGGATATGATACTAGCACACATAATAATAAAATCAAATCTCGATTTATTTGTGCATCACGGCGTATTTGTGTCGCAGTTGTTAAGGGACAAACATAGTTATTTCTAATTTGTCCCTACTCGTTCGTTTGTCTAATGGCGCATGCGATGTTGCGACGGGAATTTTTATAATCAGTATATTGGTAAGGAAAAGATACTTGCAAACATAACAATAAAATCAGATCTCGATTTATTTGTGCATCACGGCGTATTTGTGTCGCAATTGTTAAGGGACAAACATAGTTATTTCTAATTTGTCCCTACTCGTTCCTTTGTCTGATGGCGCGTACGACGTTGTGACGGGATTTTTTATAGTTAACATATGGGTAAGGAGAAGATACTAGCAAACATAATAATCAAAACAGATCTCGATTTGTTTGTGCATCACGGCGTCTTTGTGTCGCAGTTGTTAAGGGACAAACATAGTTATTTCTAATTTGTCCCGACTCGTTCGTTTTGCCTAATGGCGCGTGCGTTGTTGCGATGGGAATTTTAATAATCAGTATATTGGTAAGAAAAAGATACTAGCAAACATAGTAATAGTGATTCAGCGATTTATTTTTGCATCACGTTACAGTAAAATCGTACATGTAAAACTTTAAAGTAGATCAAGGAGGGACAGGTTAAAATATCCTTCAAACTAGACTACTTTTAAGGAATTTGTTATCGACGCGAAACCTTCACAAGGTACGTGCCGTGGAAGCAACGCCAGGTTCTAAGTTATTTTTATCTTAACAAAATCGCCCCGATAGGCGTCCTTAGCGATGCGTGGCAGACTCTGGGATCTCCAATGGAACACAACCGGAGTCCTCCGAGCGCGATACCCCATTCGGACTCTTCGCAGTGAGCATTTGTTCTCACTGCGCCTCCTAGTGTTTACGACGTCGTCCGTCGTTCTACCCGAGATCTCTTTTTAGCTCCCACTCTTACCGCCCCTGAAGCCCCTTTCAGTTGCCTCTTACGACAGACACCTACAGACAGACGGACTATACCGTAGCCCGAGATAAGACTACCTTGACCCATTGTTTGATATATTACAATAAATAAAGGCACTTTTATGTGAACTTGTATCTCCAACGAAAGTCATAAAAGGTGAACATAAGGGATTCAATACAGAAGATACACAGCGGCAGATGAGTTAGACATACCTAATTCAGGCTTAAAATTTAACAAATACTGAATTAAAAAGCGTAATTAATAAACTTATTGGAGGTGCCTATGGACGCCTTTGTCAGTATAAAGCTTTACGCATATATTCAATATTGACTAAATGAACAGAGAAAACATTTATATTCAGCATTAAATCCAGATTTCCCAAGTTCTCGGAACTCAGTCACGCGTAACACGCGTCTGTGCTTAATAAGTTCCTGGGAATTTGAATAATGATGTCGCTTCGGATTTCTGTATTTGAGGAAAAAAAGAAATAACACACAATTGATACTAAGTGGTGATACTCGTAAAGTTAATTATAAAAATGTTTTTGAAATGTAAAACATAAACACATAAACACTTTCTAACCTCGTGTCGTGGTAGAAAAAAATGGACATAAAAAGACGAATACATAAACACCCAGACCCAGAACAGAAATCTAAATTCATTATTCAGATACTTGTATATGTTTCGGTCAGTATCTGAACAGGATAGGGAGACAGAACACGGCCCTCTGTCACCATTGCGGGCACGACGAGGATTCCGCACAGCACACGCTTGAGTACTGCCCAGCTTGGGAGTCTCAGCGGCGGGTCCTCGTCCAAAAGGTTGGAGCGGACCTTACTCCGGCGGCTGTCGTTCCGGCCACTGGGGGGTTTTAGTGCGGTAAAAATCCCACATAACCCTGCGTCGCTCCCACGACGTCGGGTACCTTTTGAAGGTTTTCCCCTCGGAAAAAAGAAGATACTTGTATAGCCGAAAAACGAACCTTGAACTATGCGGTTGGCCAGAGGGTCGTCAAATGTAAAGGTATCTAATATTTAATTGATATCCCATCCATCAGCTTTTTGATGTCCACTGCTGAACATAGGCCTCCCCTAAATGGCGCCACTCCAACAGGTCCTGTGCCCTCCGAATCCAACGGTTTTCCGCTGTCTTCTTCAGGTCATCAGTCCACCTGGTAGAGGGGCGACCTGTGCTCTTTTTGCCTAAACTCGGTCACCACTCGAGGACCTTTCTTCCCCATCGGCTATCGGGTCCTAAGAGCGATATAGCCGGCCCATTGCCACTTCAGCCTGCTAATTTTGAGAGCTATGTCGTTTGATAAACAAATTATCATTTATTTTGATGTTAGATGACGATCCTCGTGGCGGAGCGATCACCATACCTGTCTAACAAGCCGTGAGTTGCGGGTTCGATTTCTGGCCAGATAGATTTTTCAATGATGGATTTAGATTCTGGTCGATTCCGGTCTGGGACTGGGTGTTTGTGTATTCGATTGACGAATACAAAAACACTCAGACCTAACACCCAGAGATAAAGTGGTATTTATTTAATAGAAAAATATTTTATCTGATATTCGGTTTTAGCCTCTAAATCCAGACTTCAAAAGTTTTCAGGTATACAGTGTACAGGTATACAAGTAAGCGCGAAACACGCATCTAGAGGTAACAAGTTATTTGTAATTGAAATAATGATTCGCTTCACAACTCTTTAAATATAGGACTATTGCGTTTCCTTTAAAAGGTTTAAGACTTTTGGATTATACTTGCATATCAATTGTTAAAAGTTAAGTATCAAAAGTTATGATACATGATACAGACTCAATATTAAATAAAATGATACATGATACTTAGTCAATATCTATTTATTAATACGTGAAGCAAAAACTTACGAAACATTTTAAGTATGCCGTGGACGGATTAGTATGAAATTTTGTACGGATATAGTAGACGTAGAGAAGGAGTGCAGAATGTTAATATTTTTTTCAAATAATGCATATATACAGTTTTGTTAACTAAGCTGCATTTAAAAGCAATAGCGGGTATTTTGACAAAGACATCTGACATTTTTGACGTTGTGCGTTTTCATCGTAAGACATTGAATGTTCCATTTCGTTTATTATGTATGTGTTTGTACCAAATGCAATATAGTATAATGTGTTTTTATTTCCACATCAACCCATTATTGGCCCACTGCTGGGCACGGGTTTTCTCCCAGAATGAGAGAGTTTAGGCCATAGTCCACCGCGCTGGCCAAGTGCAAATTGGTGGACTTCACACACCTCCGAGAACTTTTTTTTTTTAAGAACTCTAGGGGGTATAGGTTTCCTCACGATGTTTTCCTTCACCGAAAAGCAGCGATAATTAATTTCTAATACGCACATAAATCATTGGTGCGTGCCTGGGTTTGAACCTCGGACCTCCCGATCGAGAGGGCAAGTTTCAACCATTAGGCTATCACTGTTTTTATTTGATTTTATGTATATTTTACGCATTATTTGAAAAAAAAATTGCATTGCGCAGTCTTTCTCTACATCAACTATAACCGTGCGTAATTTCATACTCCTCCGCCTGCGGCAAGTATCTTAAAAACGAATCACATATTTTTGCTTCACGTATTAATATATAGATAATTTAAATATAAAGTTTATTAATACTATTGCGCAACTATCAACTAAATGAAATACTTCCAAAATAATAAATAGGCGTCATCCCATACAAAATGTATTGTGATTTATGAGACAGCGTGAGTTATTGCAAGTCTAGATATTGTGGCAGCTGGCTAGCTTTCCCCGCAATATGGTAAGAAATGTTGCAATGAAATCTATTTTATACAAAGATTCACATAAACGTATTGCTATGTAGATTAATTTGTCCTGAAGATAATTAAAAAATGTTATATCGCAACAAGCATCGAGCAAGCTTAACTAAGCTTTTATTACGTTTTATGTATTAATTTGTTATATTGTTTACTTGTATTTAGGTATTGCTTTCTATGGGAGATTGTAGCCTGAAATAAATAAATATATAAACAATTGTGTTAAAACTCAAAAATATCAGAAAAAAAAAAGTCCAGAAATGATTCTTACTTAGGTTCAATATCAAAAAAATAATTCTACAGTGGTAATATTCATCAAATGGGCTTTCTAATTGCATTAAGACACGAAATATTACTTTCTAGAAATGTTGGAATAAAATTAATGTTATTCAAGAAATATTTTCGTTTCAACATGTTACGTATTTACTTTTACTTAAGTTAAACATGAAAAACATCTCTGCAATTGCAACATGACATTACCATTTTAATTTATAACATTACAATAATAATAAATATTTAAAATCGCTTATACCTCGCATTTCAATTTGCAATTTATCTATAACCCTTTCTCTCTCTTATATGGCTGTATTAATTATCTACAATTTCTACAATATGATACTTTATGGATGGACGGTAATCGGTTGACGGCGAATTTAGAGTCCTAGATTTCAGCGTTAACGTAATCGTGTATTTTTATGAGTATTAGACAGATTATAAAACCAGTTAAGTGCGAATCGGATTCGCGCACAAAGGGTTCCGTACCATTATCTATAAAAAAAGGCTTAAATATCACGTTTGTTGTATGGGAGTCCCCCCTTAAATAAATAATTTGTTTTTAGTATTAGTCTTTATATCATCAATATAAATACATAATCTGTGAAAATTTCAACTGTCTAGCTATCACAGTTCATGAGATACAGCCTGGTGACAAACGGACGTCGGAGTCTTAGTTATAGGGTTCCATTTTTTTCTTTGGCTATAGAACCCTAAAAAGCAATGCCCCTTTTTATCTGATTGAAGTTGCAAACGAGCATGCAGTCCACCTAATGGTAAGTGGTCACTGCCGCCCATGGACATCTATAATCAACTTCATATAGAACATGAGTTCCATCTGAAGTCAACCACAGATGCGTTGCTACTCCCGAGGACTATGATGGTCGCCTCATATTAAAGTGTACCGGCAACCACACCCTTCCATCGAAACACAAGAACTACTTCACGCTAGAAACAGGTGTGGAGGTGGTACTTCCCCAGTCGCACACTGATTCTACCCCCTATTCAACTAACAGGCACTTACAATTCGAAAAGGTTGAAGTTCGCTTGCCGGTCATTAAAATAGATTAATTTAGACATTTATCTAAGCTACATGTAATTATATTGTTTATGAGTGCAGAACATCATTATTATTTTACGTAAGTACATGATATCATTTAAATCCCAAACAACCCTACTAGTTACGAGAAGTTTAGCAGGGAGGAAGTCTGGCGTACAATTAAATTATAAACACGATTTGGCTTCAGAACTAAACTTTCATGGTTAGGATAGTCATTACTATAAAAATACAAACCACTTTAAGTTATATTTTATTAATAATAAAAAATACGAATGTACGTAAGTAGTAATTTTCGCTTGAAACTGTATGTTTCAAGTTCACTACAGTTTCAAGCGAAAACTACTAACCTATTGAATTTCGCTGACATTTAGCCCTTAGATTATGACTTTGTAATTATATGGGAAACTTATTACCGTAGTAAACGCTTTCTACACTCACAGCCCCACAGTAGGATTTTCTCCTGTGTCGTGGGTGCCATGGACACACACAAAGACGAATACACAAACACTCAGACCCAGAACAAGAATCTAAACTCATCATTCAGATACCTGTCTGGCCGGGAATCGAACCCGGGACCCACTGCGTGTCAGACCGGTATGGTAAAGGCTGCGCCACGCGGGTCGTCAACGTGATCAAAGTGAGCGGAGCCGGGGGTATAAAATAGTATCATAGTTTACATTACTTTTCACGTTTAGTAAGAGAAGCAATCGAAATCAAAAAAACATCCTAAGAACTTTAATAGAGAAGACGGTTTTAAGTTAGCGCAAACGTGGAATCCAGTGGTTAGTTTATGTCAATCACATAGAGTTCCAAGTTCGGCGCGTAAGGATATAGTTAGTGTTGTGTGTCGTGATATGGAACCTAAAATGAAAAACGAACTAGACGTAGGGTAGATAGGTTAATCTATCACTAGTGCTTGTCAACGGTTTCTCCCCGCCACCGCAGTTCCGCCGTGACCACGATCCATGCAACTGGGTCGAAATATCGGCAAAGAGAATTCGAAAAGGATTCAAAAACCGCATATCGTGAGTACCCGTTAAATATTAAAATGTCAATTCCGCGATAATATTAGTGTAAAATCATAGTATCATAATAAATCTAACATAACAATTTAAGGATTTGGATATTATAAATTTTACGCTAATACTTGTACTATACACGTCAACCAGACCTCTCAATTCTCGCCGATCTAATAAGAAAAAGTTTACTATTATTATCAAGAACAGAGTACCAAATAAAAATGTTTCAGTACAGTTTCTTTTATAAAATCCTCAACAAAATTCAAACAACAAATGGATTTCAGACAGGGTCTTAATTCGAGATTTTGACTACTTTATCCAAGTATAAAAGGGTTGTTCATAATTTATAGTAAACCGAAAACAACCCTTGTAAACCTTGCTACTTTTCAACTTTATTTTATTTGTTAACATATCATTTGTTCTGCACATGTAGTATACCTTGTAAAGGTTAATTATCTTTTTTTGTTTTAAAGATTGAATTAGGAGGCAAGCCAGGGTTGCCAACTCTCAAAAATGTATTCCCCTAAAGTCTTCATTAAAAACCCCTAAAAAAAAGGTCTTCGGGTGTAGTGCATGACGTTTTTTTCCCTTTTTTTTCGTCGTGACGCATTGATTATATAGACTGGCGGGGAGATTTCCTATTAAAAACACCTATATGTTTTTTATATTTAAAATTTTACACCCCTAAAAAATCCCCATCCTACTTGAAAATCCCCTAAGTTTGGGGGAAAAACCCCTAAGTTGGCAACACTGAGGCAAGCATGCTGTCCACCTGATGTTAAATGTTCACTGCCGCCAATGAACATATATAAGTTACTTCATACAGAACACAATCATTTCAAGGTGGTAGAACCAGCGTAGTTCGACCGGGGAAGTACCACCCCCACACGAATTTCTAGCGTGAAGCAGTTCTTGCGTTTGATAGAAGGGTGGGTTATTGATAGAATATTTTTATACTACTTGCGGTCAACTGAACATATGAATATTATCAATCTTCTAGACTTTTAGGGACAAAGAAGCACGCAACATTTAAAGTTTGAAATTTATATATCTCTCATAATATCCTTAAAAATATTCTCCTGCTTCGAAAAAAAAATCATTAAACTTTGAAGTTAGGTGTTTAAGGCCAAAATATTTATAACCTGAGTAGGTAGCGTTTCACTTGACAGATAAAGAAATAGAACGGAGAACTTAATCTATGCTGACTCAGGTGGGTCCGTAAGGATAAACGCACAGTAAGGTAAATTATGTAAATGTTTATTTCCATCTCCTTATGCCTTTTTACATGCAATTATTTGTAAAAAAATGGTTTGAAAGAAACAAATGAAAGAAGTAATTATTTTTGTTTGCTAGAGAAAATAATTAGATACAACATAAAAAATAAACCTTTATTGCAAACTTCTTTAGCAGATTTTTCGACCCAGTTGCATGTCGTAGTCTCGACGAATCAGCGAATCACTTTGGATTGCGGGGATATCAGTCGAGAAGGTTTCTTCCGCCACTGCATTTTTGCGTTGACCCTGATACATGTAACTGAATCAAAATATCGGCAAAAAGAATTATAAAATAGCATATCATGAGCATGTAACACTGAAAATGTATTAATTTTGCAATACTACTAGTATTAAATTATAGATCATTAGTATCAAGTGCCTTGCGAAGGGCAATGTTCCAATTGTACAAACCAAACCATCGCCATAGGGCCATCACTTTTGTTTAGTTTCGGATGATAGTAAATATTTGCACCGAATTTGCCTCGCGGTTGTGCCCGTGTTGACAAAAGTTTGGAAAAATTCAACGAAAGTTTGAAACAACTCGATGAAACCAAAAAAAAAAAAAACTCAAAACTATGTGGGAAAACCCGATATTTTGATATCATAGACGGAAATTTGATTGTACACTACAACTACTTGATCATGAATTTTTAGATATAGAAGTATTAACGGAGATAGTTTTGGACAAGTGAAATAATCATTATATTTGAAATAATAAAAAATAAGTACTTTGTCAATACATTAATTTACAGCTGCTACTAAGACTAGCATCATACTATTTATATGTCGGCGCGACACCACGTATTTATGAAAAACACGTCGCCGATAATAATTATTTTAGTTAGTTTAAAGATCGAATATTGTTTGTTTATTGAATTAATGATTTTTAGAATTGTAATTTAGTTTACCCTCCATAAATTTGTTATTGTCACACCACCAAACATTGTTATAAAAAGGCGAGCGAACGCCGGTAGAAAAAGAATTCTTGTTTAACCGTCAAAGCGATCGGACCTCCTAAACTGTGAATAAATCGAAGAAGTTTACTTCGGTGTTTTACTTGAAATCTTCAAGAAAGGAAAATAATGAAGACTCCTGACCTTCCTGACGTCTCTCATTCATTTCGTTATATATTTTCTATTTGAATTTTGATACTTTAATGTAATTTGAATTTGACTTAATCTTAAAACAACAATAATTTTAATCAATTTTATATTATTATATTATTTTTTTAAGTATTTTTTATTTGGAATGACATTGTATATAACAAATCTTTCCTCTTTGACATTGCAATGCCCTGACGGGGTTAATCATGCACACACAAATAAATATTGTACCACCTAGTCCGCAAGAAAGATGAGCAATAATGATTATGATTATGATTATCAAGTACTGCAATGCACAGAACTCGTTAATTTATCCAAATGAGGATACATAACGAAACGAATGCCAATTTTGTTCTGAAACGTTAGTGTGTCTGCCTTAAATTAAAAGACGTAACTTTTATATTATGGTAGTAGCAAATAAAGATGCAGTCCATCTGATGATACTACTGCTGCCCATAGACATCTGTATCAAACTTCATATAAAACAGGAGTTCTATCTGAAGTCAATCACAGATGCGTTTCTATGATGTTCATCTTATATGAAATGCTTTCACATCCTTCCAAAACATCCTTCAGACCACGAAGAGTAAACTTTAATATCAATACTTTATTGTCAGTCAAAAATAAATATAGTTTTAGTTAAATTTTGAACTCATCATCGTCAACCCATTATTGCCCCACTGCTGGGAACGGGTCTTCTCTCGGAATAAGAATTTTTTAGGCCATAGTCCACCGCGCTGGCCAAGTGCGAATTGGTGAAGGTCACAACCTTCCAGGAACATATATTTTTTTTAAACAATTCTCGGGTGTATAGGTTTCCTCAAGATATTTTCCTTCAACGAAATCAGGGATAATGAATTTCTAATACGCACATATCAGTGGTGCTTGCCTGGTTTTGTACCTCGAACCTCTCGATTGAGAGGGCAAGTTTCAACCATTAAGCTATCACTGCTCTGATTTCGAACTCACAAACGACCAATTAGCAATCTCAGTATACGCTGCCCCTTTTCTAAACCAGGTGTCTAAACCCATATCAAAGTAACGTTCTGACTCGGCGGTACAGACTATCAATGCCATAATATATTAACGCCGTATCTCAGAATACATATCGAACGCTATATTTTAACCTCTGGCGAAAATTATACTGGATCAGATGGTTTCAACCACCATCTTATAGTCTTGGCTGAATTTTAATATCTTATGATAAGACGATTATACGCTGTTAATATTTATTTAAACTAGTCACTCGTCGAAATGGTCAAAATTAGACCGCGATTCAACACAAAAACTAAACTTGATATTGTCCAAAAGATTTTCCCACATTCAATTACTTTTTATTAAATTTCATGTTATTTTAATACACCTGAAATGTAAAAAGAGGTTTGAGGTAATTGACAAAGCAGCATTTAAAAGAAAATTTAACGGGTATTTTTACAAAGACATCTGACATTTCTGACGTTTTGTGTTTTCATAAGAAGAGACTGAATGTTCTATTTCGTTTATTATTTATGTATATGTGACAAATGCACGGTAGTGTATGTAATGTGTTTTAGTTGATTTTATGTATGTTATATGCATTATTTGAAGAAAATATTAGCATTCGTACGGATCCTTATCTACGTCAACTATAATCGTGCAAAATTCCATACTCCTTCGTCCTCGGCAAGTTACATAAAAACGTACCCCAATTTTTGAAGTGAAACTTCTTTATCGGGGTTGGAAAAAAAATTTGTGTAACATTTTTTCGTTACGCGCCATCTTTTTCTGTTACGCGCCATCTTTTTTTTTTCGTTACGCGCCATCTTTTTCTGTTACGCGCCATCTTTTTTGAAGTGAAACTTCTTTAGGCGCATGAGGGTAAAATTTTTACAGATGAAACGTCACGCCGGTATGCAACGGAAGTGTCGGAAAAGAGAGAGAGAGTGATCGAGACCGATTGAGAGAGAGTAAGACAGGGCGAACGTAGCATGAGCAACTAGCCGTGGAGTGAGAGTAGGGAGCAAGCGAGTGAGAAAGATTGAGAGAAAAAGTGAGACAGAGCGAACGTCGTATCACGCCTTTTTCCCTTCCTCTTAATCTTGGAAATTTAAAGTTTAAGATTTGTATAAATATAAACAAGATTTATAAATTAGTTCGCCGAAGAAGTTTCACTTCTGACATGTGTACTTTGTACGCACGCATGTTTTTTTTTCCGTTACGCGCCATCTTTTTCTTATCCCTACCACGCGTGATATTAGATAGATTATTATAGATTAGATTATAAGATAAAGTTTAATAAAAGCCTTTTATTAAACTTTATCTAATTTAACTTTATTTAACCAATTTCTGTAAAGTTGCACATAGTAAATTATTTTTTGAAAAATAACGTCATAAAGAAGTTTCACTTCTTACGAGTGTACGCTAGTACATGCACACATTTTTTGTTTCACGTATTAATATTTAGATTTGGTATATTCTCTACGAATTTATCACAGTAGTGAGGTATTTTTTTCATTTTTCTTATAAATGTTGATACATTTTTGGTTTCATATGTAGTAAAATATGCGCGAACGTTGACAACAAAAACATTATAGTAATTTAATGATCTGTAGTATTTACCTCTAGTATTTGAACCATATACCTTTAATGCACCTTATACGAAAGCTAAAAGTTGCTTAGCGAGCGATAATGTAGAGAGTATTTATATCCGATAAAATTCGCAATGATGAAATCAATAGGAGAACAAAAGTTACCGATAACTCTCGAACTTAGTAAGCTGAAGTGGCAGTAGGCAGGCCACATTCGTAGGATAAATAATATAATGATAATACGTGGAATTTCGTTGAATAAAGACCATGTTTGAACAAGAGAAGTATAGCCCGTCCCTCAAATGGGTGGACTGATGATCTAAAGAAGGCAGCGTTTAACTGTTGCATTCAGATGGCCCAGAACCAGTCGAAGTAGCGCAGATTACGGGGGCCTATGTTTAGCAATGGATTTCGAAGGCCTGATGGTTGGAAGTAATAAAATGATAGAACAAATATGTATTTGTTTAATACTAGTCACCCATCGGCGGAAATTCGACCGTAATTTAAATCAAATTTCATATTGTTCAAAGTGGTACAAATATTTCTCAAATTCAAATAAAATGCAATAATGTTCAAGTAATTTTGAACGCACCCGTTAAATATAAAAAGAGATATATAGCTAAGCCGCATTTAAAAGAAATAGCGGGTGTTTTGAAAAAGACAATGACATTTCTGACGTTATGTGTTTTCATAGTAAAAAATTGAATGTTCTATTTCGTTTATTATTTATGTGTTTGTGACAAAGGCACGGTAGGGTGTGTAATGTGTTTTTAGTTGATTATATGCATACATATAATCAACTAAAAACACATTACACACCCTATATCATAATATATGCATTATTTGAAAAAAATATTAACATTCTGCATACCTTCTCTAGGTACACTATAACCGTGCAAAATTTCATACTAATCCATCCGCGGCATATTACTTAAAAATGCACCACAAGATTTTGCTTCACGTATTAATATATAGATAAGTGTTACGCAGGTTTTAATACTTTATTTGGTGTTCATTATAGATCTAGATAGGAACCAATTTACTCTGCTGCGTGCTATCTCCATTTAAAACTAACTTCGGGCAAAAATAAAAAAAAACGAAACACAAACGTCCGGCTCAAAGCCAATGACCGCCAAGTTAAAAATGCTGCGCGAACAAAAAACGACGTGTTTTTTTCTCTCGCATATTTGTTTTATCTAGTGCCAATTTACACTAGAGGATTGAATGGGAATTGCGAGTCGTATGTAATTTTTATTGCGGCTTTCCGAGATTCAAATAGTACTACGAACATTTATACGTTTTAATTAACCGCGTGTTTTATATTCATTGCGTTGAAAGTGATACGTAATAGATTATTAAATGTCACGTGTTTTAGCAGTTGCATTTATTGCAGTTCGTAAAGTAATTTATTTATTTACTTGAGTTAAAAATTGAGTGCTTACAATATGTTGAGAATAAAAATACGGGGCGTAATGCTTAATGCTTTGCTGTTTTCTTCAAATCGACTTTTCTTTTAGCTGCCTCATACCTCTTTTACCTTTACCTTTTTACCTCAAAATACATTTGTTTTGCTCCATGTCACTCTCAGATAGTGAAAACTTTACTGATATATCCCCTAATCTTAGAACCCATATATAAAATTAATTTGTATTGTATGTCTCCCAAATAAAAATAAATGAATTAAAATATTTGTGTTAATCGTTGCAGTGTTCTGTTTTATAGGACTCACGTGTAAGGGGTAAGTGTACATCACCTTGTAGTCGGGGAGTAGAATACGGCTACGATATCCCCTGTCTGTCGTAAGAGGCGACGAGGCCTCTGGGGTTGCGGACGGCTAGAGTGGGAGCTCGAATCGTCCAACAAGAAGGACGGCGGTATGTGTGGCAGCATCTCGCCGTAAGCACCGGATGGTGAAGGAGGATGGTACACGTCTCCCAAGAGATGAGCCTGTGAGGGGCGCTGCGCTAGGGAACACCGGTTCGTTCCGTTGGAGTTTCCGAGTCCCCTACTACAAATCCACCATCCAACAATATCTCCGATAACATTTGTTCAATGACTTATCTTCAATTATAATGTTTTAAGCTTTTTTAGTTCTGTTGTTTCTGTGCCAGGTTCGTAGCTTCAATATATATAACATATACAGTTTAATTTACAGTTGGTTTTTATTTTACAGATTGCCATAATGTACTCGATCGCAACTATAATGTACCGTCGCAGACTATTGAACTTGGCTCGAGCACTTCAGTGCGCCTAGATTCAATTAATAGTAGTATACTCCCCAAATCCAGTTTCCTGTAGGAAATGAGTAGCGCTTTGGGAAACATATATACCAGGGTTAGCTGTGGTTAGTTCACATGAATTTACGGCAGTTGTTTGGTTTTAAAGGCTCACGCCATACTTAATAGGAATGCTACATTTTCTATTATTTTGTTTATTTATAAAAAAATAGGAAACGGTTAAGTACTCAGTCTGTTGGTAAGTGGTTGCTGGTACCGATCGATACTTATAACCGATTCAAAATAATATTAGAGCTTTTTCTGACGTTAGCTAGCGGTGAGTTGGTTTGTAAGGACTAGGTTAGGGTATGTAAGGAACATTTCAGATATATTTATCACTCTAATTGTACAGTCAAAGTTAAAACCTACTAAAACCCATCACTTAGATACAATACACTCATTACGCACACCACAAGCAATCACTAACGCACGCATACAAGCACACATATACACCTCCACAAACACACACATACAAATTTTCATCTATTAACCAGCGTAGTCTTAATAATACTAACTATTATGGAAGAGACTAGACACCACGATAAAGGGACTAGTGTGGGGCCCAGAGTCCTATAACTATTTGTACATACATGCTAACGCTTTGAAGTAGTAAAACATTTTGTTATATACTGTATGGAAATATGTAATTAGATTGTACGTTTTACTATTAAAAATACAACTTAACAAAAAAGACAAACCCGCTGAGTTTCTTGCCGGATCTTCTCAGTTGAGGTCGTGTTCCGATCCGGTGATAGTGTAAAAAAATATGTAACTGACAATTTGTAAGTGCCTCCGTAGGTCTATACAAAATAAAGACATTTCATTTCATTATTATGTTACTTTACTTTACCTGTTTATCAATGTACTTATTTCATTTTATTTAAAAACTTCAAAATAAATTTAATTTAATTTCAAAAAATGAATATCCCTCATTAATAAGCATTGATTTTGGTGTTAATATATTTGGAAGAATGAAACCATCACATAATTGTAGGTCATATTCTACTGTTTGAATAAATGAAGTCAGCTGTACTGTTTGAATGAATGAGAAGTCAGCGTTACGTTTTTATGATGACTACAGAACCCTAAAGGCAGACAACCATAAGAAGAATCTAGGTTTATTTTAGAGCTTAGACTTTAGATAGCGTTTAATTTCCTGTAGAAACCCTGATAAAAAATAATCTAAGAATAACTTGAAAAATTTTACTTTGCCGAGAAAAATTGTAAGTTTAAACAAGAGATAGCTCTTCTTAAAAAAATATCTTCATTTGAAATACACAGTTAATTGTGACGGCAATGTTTTAAAAATAAATTAAGATCTGAAGGGTTTCTTTTATTTTAAATGGCATCTAGTTTGAAGGGCCTAATAAATTATGTTTTTATAAAAGAGATAACTGTAGCCTATAACTCATTTTCAGTTATTTTATTCTTATCAAATTCCGTTACTTTTGTTAAAATTTAAGATTACAAGTTTACGATTGTTCACAGTGACAATCTGCATGTAGTCTTTCTGTTTTTGTTTGCGTGATCTCTTGTTTTTATTTTTATTTGTTTGTTTGTCTTTATGTACGTTCATTTGGTTATCAGTTCATATGTATTTCCGTTCAACTGTATGCCTCTTAGTTTTATTTCTCGTTTTTTATATACGTGCTAGTCCATATATTCGCTCGTTCAGTTTTCTATTCCTTAATACTGTTTTTCATCAAATTTGATCTGTTTGTTTTTTTCATTAAAATATTAATCAATTTATTTGTTCTATACATATGACCATCTAGGAAATACACATAACTTTTGGGCGTTCATTGTGTTTCTTTTTGTACTCCCTTCCATTTTTCGATTTGAAAGTTTATCGATCTGAGGTGTGAAGGGTACGGAGACCTGAGAGGTGTCCAATAACAAAACGACGGTAGTTAGCAACGTACCATTTAATCTTTATATTAATACGCGAAGCATAAATTGTGGTGCATTTTTAAGTAATATGCCGCGGAGGGATTAGTATGAAATGTTGCACGGTTGTAGTGGACGTAGAGAAGGAGTGCAGTTTTTTTCAAATAATGCATAAAACATACATAAAATCAACTAAAAACACATCATACACGCTACCGTGCATTTGTCACAAACACATGCATAATAAACGAAATAGAACATTCAATGTCTTACCATGAAAACACATAACGTCAGAAATGTCAGTGTATTTACCAAAATACCCGCTATTAAATGCTTTTAAATGCGGTTTAGTTAATTAAACCTCTTTTTGTATTTAACGGTTCGTCCAAAAAACTTGACTTACAATTAATTTGAATTTAAGAAATATTCGTACTACTTAGGACATATGAAGTTTAGTATTAATTTAAATTACGGTCGAATTTCGACCGTTGCGACGGGTGACTAGTACTACTATAGTTACCATACCTCACATCGATTCATCTGTATGTTTGTATAGATCAAAAGAATCTAATTCTAGATTCTAAAGAATTAGATTTTTCCAAATACAGGTTAGTTTTACAACGAAAATATCAAGCAACGTACGAGAATCGTTAGCTCATACTGAGCTATTAAAATAGTTCACCGGTCATTAAAAGTTCTGCCAATCAATCTCTTGTCGAATGGGGTTCGTTATAAAATACCCTCATTTCAGTTAATGGCTTTCGAATAGATGTACGAATGTATAGACATTTAATTTATTGTTAGTTTTAACTAAGTTATTTATAGGTGGTAGAATTCACTATACATTATTAGTTCATCGTTTTATTTTCTAAAAGACTAGAACTAGCCATCTACTTCTGCGTAATTTTAGTGAATGGGGTTAATGTAATGAGGTTCTTCAAGAAAGGTGCGAAAAGACCTCTCTTTTAAAGCAGGCGATGCATTGACGACTCCTCTGGTCTAACTTTCATCAGGTAGCCCGTCTGTCTCATCGGTAGGTTAAAGTATCAAAAATAGCATTTTATCAACTTACAAATATAATTATTTATTTATTTATGTAGTTTTTTTCTTTGATATTAATTCAAGTTTTGGTCTTTGATACTAAATACTTTCTCACAAACAGCTGCTTACATATTCGTCCGATTTCCGAGTGGCTCGATCTCGATCCGTGCGAGCTTCGTACTGTCGTACCATATACATACACGTTATGCGAACGATCGGCCACGCTACATGGTAGGCGGAGTGGGGGGTGTTAGGGTTTTTTCGTTACAATGCGACCATGTTAGACTTCGAGAGCAGCAATGCGTCTATGATTAACTTTAGTTAGAAGAACAGTTCTACAGGAAGTTGTTTACAGATGGCGGCAGTGACCATTTACCGTTACATGCTGCATAACCTTTTGCTACTTTATAGTTGTTAAAAATAAGGAGATTCCCTTATTTGAGGAAGTTTAGAGAGTCACGTTTTATAAGAAATTGGTTGCAGATGTAAGTGTGGCAATGATCATACAAAATGGTATAGATGGGCTACATGCTCGTTTGCAACTTCTATTATAAATACATTACAACACATACACTGGTTTAAGGAATTCTTCTTAGAACATGATTTCATGTGACACTCATACTAAGAATTGATGTGGAATGACGTCATCAAACATTATAATGCTTTGTCATTCAAACTAAAGTTGTATGCAAAATTTCAGCCCTATCTGTTGGGATTAACTGTTTTGAACCCTTAGAATTAATTAACGAATTGCCAAGGACAATTCTGTAGTCCTAAAAATAATACTAACATTTTATGTATCCGTTAGCAAATAATAATTTTTTTTATAAATATAATTTCGTTTTTCAAATGATTTTTAGGAGAACCTTTTTAGACTTTTATGTTTTTGATATAAATGATTATATTCCCTTATGTATTAAAATTACATTTTTATTGAAATCTTTTATTCAAACCTTAATATTTATTTTGAAAACAAATTTTAATTCTCTACAAACAGTAAAGAGACATCATATTATTGTTTCATTACTTATTCAACGTTTTCTTTGAATTAAAAAGTTATGATGTTTTATTTTCTCTTAAAATTTGTTTTAGTTTAAGCCACGAGAAGAATTCTTATTCTCCTCAACAATTTGAGAAAATTCTACTGACTGTTTTCAGCCATCTTTCAGCTCTGCACTTGCCTTGCACTTGCCTCGCACTTGCCTCGCACTTGCCTTGCACTTGCCTTGCACTTGCCTTGCACTTGCCTTGCACTTGCCTTGCACTTGCCTTGCCTTTTCCTAAGCACTGCTGGACATAGACCTTTATAAAAAATGTAACCAATAGTCATCGCGTGATTAGTAATACTTTGTTGCTTATCTCGAAGAAAGGTAGCTTTGCACGGTGATAGAACGTAGACAATTCTACCGGGGACTTTTCACCGCCACACTTAGATATATCTATCTATGCTTATCCCGGAGACAGGTAGCTTTGCACGATGATAGAACGTAGACGATTCTACCGAGGACGTATCACCGCCACACCTAGATATTTCTATCTATGCTTATCTCGGAGAGCTTTGCACGGTGATAGAACATAGACGATTCTACCGGGGACGTATCACCGCCACACCTAGATATATCTATCTATGCTTATTTCGAAGAGAGGTAGTTTTGCACGGTGATATAACGTGAATGATTCTACCGAGTAATACCCCCGCCACACCTATATATTTCTAGCATGAGACAGTTTTTGCGTTTCAGTAGAAGGGTTTTATTACCCACTTTAATAAGAGACGATCATCAGAGCCCTCGGGAATTGTAATGTAGCTGTGATTGACTTTATATAGAACCTTGGTCATCTATGAAGTTTCTTATAGACATCCATGGGAAGCAGTGACAACTTACCATCAGATGGAAAGCAGACTTGTTGTCAGTTGCAATTCTCTTACACGACAGCCGAATAAGAGCACGACCTCAACCGAAAAGACCCAGCAAGGAATTCACTAGGCTTGTCTTTTTAGTATTACTAGTGACCCGTCGCATCGGTCGAAATTCGACCATAATTTAAATTAAAAAACGAAACTGCATATTGTCCAAAATAGTACGAATGTTCCCCAATTTCAAATAAAAATACTTAAGTTTATAATGTCTGTTGTTATGTATTATTTGTGTACAAAAATTTATAAAATAAAATAAATAAAATGTAATTATTTTCAAGTGATTTTGAACGCACCCGTTAAATATAAAAAGAGGTTTAATTAGCTAAGCCGTATTTAAAAACAATATCGGGTATTTTGACAGGGTATTTTGAGTTTCTGTCAAAGGCAAGGTAGTGTGTGTAATGTGGTTTAAGTTGATTTTATATATGATATATGCATTATTTGAAAAATAAGCGTACAAAATTTCATACTAATCCGTCCGCGGCATATTACTTAAAAATGCGTCACAAGTTTTTGCTTCACGTATTAATATAATATAAATAATATAATAACGTATTAATATAATATAAATAATAAATATAATTAATATAATATAAGGTAAATAGTGAAATTAATAACCGTCCACTCGAACTAGAAAATCACCTATATTGGACAGAATAGTGTATGTTTTCTGAAACTATAGGTACATAAATATGTGTTTGTCCATGAGTGCTGTACCTGTCACAAGAATTATCGGCCTCAATGATTTTGAAATATCGTGTGTTTGAAAAATAACATTTTGCTCTGAACTTATTTTCTGGACAAAATTTATTTTATAACGTTAGGATATAGTCCTATTTTTTCATGTAATAGGTTAACGATGACTTTTCCAGTCCAACACGCAGTTCTTGGTTCGATATCTTAACCGGCAAAGACCGAAATCATACTATCATACTTATCGTATTAATATTATAAAGGCGAAAGTTTGAAGTTTGTGAGTGTAATCAGTAATCAGTAATCAGTATTTTATTGCATAAATACAGGTACATTGAGCGATGGCATTTACAAATATTGTTCCAGCTGTATATACCCTATGGGCGTGCAATTTTTAATAATTTTATATTTTATACAATATTTAATATTATTACATTTTTAATATCTACTTTCATATCAAACATAATTCTAAAAAAGTGTAAGTTTGTTACTTTTTTGCGTGTAACGGCTGGAGCGATTTTCTTAAAATTTATTTGTAGCAGTTTTCTACCATTTAAAAGCTTGCCCCGATAATAGTTCACGAAACCACAGATCTAGATCTGAGTAAGTCTAATGTGGAAAATCTCGGGATAAGCTTTTATATGATAGAAAACTGTACGATGCAACATGATGTATTTGATTACTGCAAACTTTATTTTATTCTTTTCAGTGCATTGGAATAGAAACTTGTTGTATAAATATTTTTTAATATTAGTTAATTACAGCATCGTTGATTACCCGTCACAACACCGTCTCCGATACGTCGTATGTGCATGCAACGACAAATTGTATGTACCTATGTTTCGTCCTTTGTAACCTAATCTGATAACATGATTCTAATCTAACATTAGCGTACTAAATCTTAAGATAGACCTATAGTTCTTACGTCTATAAATTAGTGGTTGATAGCATCTCGGTATTAAGCGATCATGTATGTTGCGGTGGATACGTAATTTCGTATAAGCTTGGTTTTCGTGACACACAGACAACAACATGCACTGCTCCTTACTCGCTTTTTTAATATTGAATTAGAAACAGGCAGTCTATTTGATGGAGATTTTAACCAACCATGGGGAAATCACCTATTTCTAGCGTGAAGCATTTCTTGCGTATCGATGGAAGGATGTGGTTGCCGGCACACTTTGTTATGAGGCAAGCATCGTAGTTCTTCGGAGTACCAACGCATCTGTGATTGACTTCAGATAGAACCCATGTTCTATATGAAGTCGCTTACATACGTCCATGGGTAACAGTGACCACTTACCATCAGGAGGACTGCATGCTCGTTTGCTACTTCAATCAGATAAAAAAACTTCAGCTTGCTAATTTTAAGAGCTATATCGGTAATCTTCATACGTCTACGTATTTTATCGTTGCAAATCATGTCACGTAATTCCGAACATAACCCTCTCTATAGCACGCTGAGCGACCCTGAACTTTCGTATGAGGCCTATAGTGAAAGATCACGTTTCAGTCTAAACCTTAGTATAGGGCTATATTTGTAAAAAATGGTAGCCCGGAAATAAGTAATAATCTGTATATTAATATGCGAAGCAAAAACTTGGGGTACGTTTTTAAGTAACTTGCCGCGGACGAAAGAGTATGAAAATTTGCACAGTTATAGTTGACGTAGAGAAAGAGTACGGAATGCTAATATATATTTATAAATAATGCATATAACATAAATAAAATCAACTAAAAAACACATAACATACACTACCGTGCACTACCGTGCGAACACATAAATAATAAACGAAATAAAACATTTAATCCCTTACTATGAAAACACAGAACGTCAAGAATATCAGATGACTTAGTCAAAATACCCGTATTTGCTTTTAAATGCAGCTTCGTCAAATAAACCTCTTTTTACCAATATTAAAATAAGTTGAAAATTAATAAAATGTAACTGTATTTGGGAAATACTTTGAACGATATCAAGTTTAGTTTTTCGACCGTTGCGACGACTAGTAATGATTTCTAATATTTGAAGAACTTTTGTCCGTGCGCTTAAAATTGCATTAAACCATCTACTGAGTATAATTCAGTAGATTTGGGTAACATTTAGTATTCATTTCACTGAAATCCATCTACACTATGTATGTAGGTACTATTTACCCTCTGGGTTTCTCATATGCTACGGCTGAGTCAACATAAGGGCGGTGGGCAAGGATTTTCGAGCTTCCATGCACCTACGAGTACATTATCAAAAGTTTAACAATTTTCATTATTTAAAAATGTTATTTTTAAGCCCAGATCCTTTGGCATAGCGAATGTAAAATAAATTGATTTTGATAATAAATGTTGCTGCTGGGAGGACCATGTCCATTGCCCTAAATATTTAGTCTAGTTTTCACTTTTAATAATTCAAAATACAATTATTGTCCGTTGACAGTGTGTCACAAACCCATAAACATAATCCGCAGTAAGCCGCCTTATACGAGACTGACGCGGTGTGCGGCAGCGCTTGTCGCTGTGACGGAATAATTAGCTGCGGCATATGAATTGACATTGTTTTTAAAATAAATAACAATACATTGTCATATATTTTAAACACTCTTTTTCTACACTCATAGCCCGAAAGTAGGATTTTCTCCTGTATCGTGGGTACCATGGACAAACATAAGACGAATACACAAACACCCAGATGCAAAACAGGAATCTAAACTCATTATTCAGATACCTGTCTGGCCGGGAATCGAACCCGGGACACATTGCGCGTCAGACTGGTATGGTAACCGCTCCGCCACGCGGATCGTCATTATTTATAAGGTTATTTTTTAAGGTCTTCTTTTATGAAAACTACTAGTTATTCCCGCGGCATCGCCCTCTTCGGTATTGAGTATCCTACGTTTTAATGTTGGTCATAAGCAAAGTATGCGGCTAATTTCAGCGAAATCTAACTATATTTGAGTGAGAACGTAAGAAACAAACTTATACTTTTTTGCTGATTGAAGTAGCAAACGAGTATGCAATTCACTTGATGATAAGTGGTCACTGCCGCTCATAGACATCTGTAATCAACTTCATATAGAATATGGGTTCTATCTGAAGTCAATCACAGATACGTTGCTACTCCCGAGGACTATGATGGTCGCCTCATATAAAAGTGTGCCGGGAACTGCACCTTTCCATCGAAACGCAAGAAATGCTTCTCGCTAGAAATAGGTGTGACGGTGGTACTTCCTCGGTCGAACTACACTGGTTCTACCACCTGCACAAGTGGCAATGGGCCGGCCACATCGCTCGTAGGACCGATAACCGATGGGAAAGAAATGTCCTCGAGTAACGACCACGTTTAGGCAAATGGCGCACAGAAATTATTTTCCACACTTAAGAATTTCTGATGCCACACTTCCATATAGACTTTTACTAACAAAGATTCCTTCATAAATTATTGAATTAAAACTTCGGTTTCATTATTTTTTAAATATATATTTTAAAAACCTATTTGATAGTGTTCCTTTAAAATATTTCCACCCATAATTTTTACTACCCACCTTCGCGCGGCTTGAATCCGAATCCTCGTAACTTTTGGGTCACAAAGCCTAGCGCGTAAAATCTGACAGACTCTGTTAACCACAACGTAAAAAATAGGGCGCGATAACAAAGTGTATCGTAAAAATTTAGGGCGAAATGTGAAATGATAAAATGTAAATATTCGGAAATTTTGTGGGCGTACTTTCATGCTACGTTGCTTTAAGTCAATAAACGGTTGTAAAAATTCGAGGAAAATGTAAGGGAATTAATTTTTAACGACAAAATTGTGGTTGTATTTTAATAGAAAGAAAGAAGAAAAATCTTTTATCCAGTTCAATAGGATATCCAGGGAAGTACCACCGCCACATTATTTCTAGCGTGAAGCATTTCTTGCGTTACGATAGAAGGGTGTGGTTGCCGGCACACTTTCACATGAGGCGACCATCATAGTCCTCGGAAGTAACAACGCATATGTGATTGACTTCAGATGGAACCCATGTTCTGCATGAAGTTGATTACAGATGTCCATGGGCGGCAGTGACCACTTACCATCAGGTTTGCTACTTCAGTCAAATAAAAAAAAATGTAAATCTCGTTTATTGTACTTTCAGATTCTTCTTCTAGTGCCTCTCCAACTAGTGAAGGTTGGCTGTCTGCTCTGTGTATTTCTTTTCGTTGATCGCGAGGCGAAAAAGTTCCGCAGCACTCTTAATCCCCGTCCATTCCTGAATGTTCCCCAACCACGACTTTTTCTACGACCGGGTCCTGTTTCCAGCAATCTTTCCCATCATTATAAGTTGCAAGACTTCGTGCCTATGGTGCTTTGGCACGTGACTTAGATAGGCTTCTTTCAGATTAAATATCGGAAAAAAATTTGCAAATGTAAAAGATCCATTTTAAGTTGATATCAATGCTGCCTTATGCGATTATAGTTCTTTCACATCGTATACGAATACGTTGATATTCATTCGTATCAACAAATTCATTAAAATACCATCATTTAAAAAAAAACAGACACGCTCAGACACGCTTTCTACACTCATAGCCCCACAGTAGGATTTTCTCCTGTGTCGTGGGTGCCACGGATACACACAAGACGAATACACAAACACCCAGACCCAGAACACGAATCTAAACTCATCATTCAGATACCTGTCTGGCCGGGAATCGAACCTGGGACCCATTGCGCGTCAGACCGGTATCGTAACCGTTCTAAATCGTTGAGATCTCTGTTTGGTTAAAGTTAGTATTTAGACCAAAGTGCTTTTTGCATTTTTTATTTTTTGTACATATAAATGTACTTATATGAAACGTTAAAAACAGACGTACAATCAACCAAGCCTTTGCTTTTATAAATATTTTTTTATAATACAATGTATTCAATGTACTGTAAAAGGTTTTCAATTTATCAAATTTTATGACAGTTTTAACAAATACAACCTAAGAAGATAATAAATTCAATGCGTATAAAATAATTCAATCTTGAAATTTTCGTCAATTCTTTTTACGTTCACATTTATTTTCTTAAAAGCTTTTGCATTAAGGAATTAGATGTGAGTTAGAATACCGTGACGTTTTTAATAGTTTTGTGAGTTTATAATTTGAAGAAGTAACATATTTTTTGCTGGAAGTTTTATACAAAGCCACGACAGCTATTGGACTATATCGGCGCTTTGCATGAATTATATATAATTATATATATATATATATATATATATATATATATATATATATATATATATATATATATATATATATATATATATTATATATAATAAGCTAACTAATTGAAGAAGCAAACTAGCACACTCTTGAAGCACTTTTGAAGGTAGAACCAGTGTAGTTCGACCGGGGAAGTACCACCGCCACACCTATATCTAGTAGTAGTGCCCGTGTAAACAGGCTTATATGTTTTGTATGTAATTCTCAACTATGTCCCTTCTACACGTATTATTCAATCTCTGGTATGTCATGACAATTATATATGCTATTAATACGTGAAGCAAAAACTTGATCCGTTTTTAATATACTTGCCGCAGGCGGAGGGGTATAAAATTACGCACGGTTATAGTGGATATTGAGAAGGATTATGTAATGCTAATATTTTTTTATGCAAATAATGCATGGACCATACATAAAATCAGCTAAAAACACATTACACACGCTACCTTGCATTTGTCACAAACACATACGTAATAAACGAAAAAGGATGTTCCAAATATATTTAAGACTAAAAAATACATAGTTTCAGAATCCAGAATAGTAGTACTTGCCCATTATTTACAAGTTACTTAATTAAGAACCAAAGGACGACCGTCCGAGTCTTTATGTTACAATAATCCTAGTCCGTTTAATGGCATGCCATTACCTCGTTTAACGCCGTTTAAATTGTAATTCATACTTAAGCCTTGCCCATTAACTCAAGTTAAGTACAGTGTAAATTTAATTACACCAAATATCTCTTACTATTTTGATTAAGTCTCGGTTTCGTAGTTTATTTTGTAATGAATTTAGTTTGATTAAAATATTTTGACTGTGGTCTTATACTGTTCGACAAATTGGAATTCACCAATAATATTTAATTTCTATGATTAATTGCCCTTCGGTTATAAGGTGGCATTAATCAAAATTTTTACTGAACACAAAAATTAAGAAAAATAAACCATATACGGTATGAAGCACTGATCTGATATATATAATGTAAACTTTTTATATTATTCAATGACTTACTCATTCAGAGCTGATAAGTATCGCTCCATTGCTCCCGATTTAAATATTTATAATCAGATAGGATTATAATCATTTTTTTATCTGACTTAAGTAGCGAATGAGCATGCAGTCCATCTGATGGTAAGTGGTCACTGCCGCTCATGGACATCTGTATCAACTTCAGTATATATATACAGAACATGGGTTCTACCTGAAGTCAATCACAGATGCACAGATTGCTACTAACGAGGACTATGATGTTCGCCTCATATAAAAGTGTGTGTGTGTAATCTTACCTTAGGTCAGCCGATGCTACCCGTGAGGACTAAGTTGACATATCGAGTATTACTTTATAACTTAGCAGAATGTATATGTTTCGACTGGGGTTCCACCACTACATATTATTCTAGCGTAAGTTGTTTTTGCGTGTCGGTGGAATTCCATATTTTTGACTTCTGACTGAATCATTTTTCTGCATGAAACTGCTTACAAATGTCCATGAGGACCATTGCTATGACTATTAAGTAGACTGTATGATCGTTTGTTACTTCATTGTTATAAAAATAACAACAGAGCTTAACAGCATTATAAAACAGAAATAGATGTAGCTTCCAGACTTGACCCACAAAATGGCCTACCATTAAACGATCTTTATGTTACGCATTTAACTTAGTCACCAAGAACCTCCCGAAGTTACAGATCAAACAATCCAACAAATGTTAATTTATTTGTCCACTCAAATTACTTAATTGTCTGAAACAACTAACAAACTACGTTGGACCCAACGAGGCTTGATTTAAAATTTAAATCCCCACCCATTTGCGATTTGAAAGGATTTCCGTATAATTTTGTTACTAACCATTGTTTTAGCAATGGTAATACAATGGTAATTGAGAAAATATATTTTGAAATTTCGTCCAAACTCGAAGCAACTAGACAGGAATAAGGTTAGATAGTGAGGACTGACGTGTTTCGTAGGTTTTCAAACCGCAGGAATGACTTAGAGGTCCTTGTAGCCTCGGGGTCAGAATAGGGCTACGGTATCCCCTGCCTGTCGTAAGAGGCGACTAAAAGGGGCTTCCGGGGTTGCAGACGGCTAGAGTGGGAGCTTGAACCGTTCGGTCAGGCAATCCCGGGAAGGACGGCGGTATGTGTGGTCGCATACCGTTGTAAAGATTAGACGGAGCGGTGGGCCCAGCCGCCCATCTGGGAGGAGTCCGATGGGGCAGCGCGCTCGAGGATTCCGGTTGAAGTCGTTTTGAGATCCCGGAGTCCTCCTTTTCAGCGCCGAGGACGGCCACCGGGGGGGTTTTAGTGCAGTAAAAATCCCACATAACCCTGCGTCGCTCCCACGGCGTCGGGTACTTTTTGAAAGTTTCCCCCTCGAAAACAAAAAAAAAGAAAAAAAAAAGGTTATATTATATTTAAATAAAATGTTTTGTCATAATTTAAGAAATAAACATTATATCTTAATTAAATACAATCTTGGGCTAAACAAATCTTATTAAAAATGCCAAAGAATATTAGAATTTTTCGTAATCTCCTTGAGTGGATAGACGAGGTCTTAGTAAGTACGAAACGAAAAACTTATTTAGGCCTTTGATTTTCTAATTGATTGAGCAGCGTGAATCTTAAGTACTTGCTTTGAAGTATTAATAATTTATTTTTTAGATATTTTTGTAAAACCACTATCTTAGACTGGTTTTATATAGAAAGGCGATTTATCATACAAAGCCTGTCAATGTTTTTTTATCTGACTAAAGTAGCAAACGAGCATGCAGTCCACCTGATCGTAAATGGTCACTGCCGCCCATGGACTTCTATAATCAACTACATACAGAACAAGGGTTTCATCTGAAGTCAATCACAGATGCGTTGCTACTACAGAGGACTATGATGGTCGCCTCATATAAAAGCGTGCCGGCAACCACACCCTTCTATCGAAACGCAAGAAATGCTTCACGCTAGAAATAGGTGTGGCAGTGGTACTTCCCCGATCGAACTACACTGGTTCTACCACCTGCCTGTCAAATTTGAAATACGAAAATTTGATGCATTAATTTATACTAGTCACCAGTAAAAAACTAAACGTCATAATGTCCAAAGTAGCACAAAAATTTCTCAAAATATGGTAACTATGCCCTAAAGATTGCCCCCGCCTTTCTTAGAGAAAACTGCCCAGCTCTGGGATGCGTTAAGCGGTTATGTTCCTATTTACAACGCATCAGATAGATAACAAAACACGATATTCTACAATGGTCACGTAAAGCGATTATTGCAAGCGTGTTAGTTCGTGCTATCGTCTAATTGTATTGTTGGGACACACTGTGTGCGATCAGTCGTAATAGGATGTATGACAATAGTAATAGAAATATTATGTAATACGAGATTTTGATGTGTGTTATAATTAAAATTGGTGTAATCATATACCTACGTATCCAGACCGTGTAATATAAAAGTTGTACTTATTATCACTACAAAGTACAAAACAAGTCGCTTCGCGCTGTCTTTCCCTATGTATGCTTAGATCTTTAAAACTACGCTACGGATTTTGGTGCAGTTTTTTAATATTCAAGAGGAAGGTTTTTAAGTATAATACATGAATATTATAGTAGAGGAACTGATAATTTTAGATATTTCATGTTTAGGTGGCACGAAGTTCTCTGGGTCAGCTAGTTTCTGTAATAAAATAAAGCGAGATATAACAAATTTTATTGAAAATGTCAAAGTAAGACCTACATATACGGTTCGCCCGGCGAGGTAGAATCAGTTCTTGCGTTTTGGTCGAACCGTGTCAGACCGGTATGGTAACCGCTGCGCCACGCAGGTCGTGTCACCCGTCGCAACGCTCGAAACTCGACCGTAATTTAAATTAAAAAATTGAATGTGTGCGTGTACTACGTTATTTTTCAATAAATAATTTACTATATGCAACTTTACAGAAATTGGTTAAATAAAGTTAAATTAGATAAAGTTTAATAAAAGGCTTTCATTAAACTTTATCTAATAATCTAATCCATAATAATCTATCTAATATCACGCGTGGTAGGGATAAGAAAAAGATGGCGCGTAACGGAAAAAAAGATGGCGCGTAACAGAAAAAGATGGCGCGTAACGAAAAAATGTTACACTAAATTTTTTTCCAACCCCAATAAAGAAGTTTCAAGTTCAAAAACTAAATTTCGTATTATCCAAAGTAGCACGATTATTTCTTAAATTAAGATATATTGTAATAATTTTCAAGTTATTTAGAACGCACCCGTTAAAGGTAAAAAGAGGTTTAATTAGCTAAGATGCATTTAAAAGCGATAGCGGGTATTTTGACAAAGACATCTGACATAATTATTTGACGTTATGTGTTTTCATAGTAAGACATTGAATGTTCTATTTCGTTTATTATATATGCGTTTGTGTCAAATGCAAATTAGTGAGTGTAATGTGTTTTTAGTTGAGTTTATGTATGTTTTATGAATAATTAAAAAATAATAATAACATTGAGCAATCCTTCTCTACATCAACTATAACCGTGTGTAATTTCATCCTCCGCCGTCTGCGGCAAGCATCTTAAAAGTTAATCACAAATTTTTGCTTTTCGTATTAATATAAATATAGAAAATTAGTTATTGAAAAAAAAAACATGCGTGCGTACAAAGTACACATGTCAGAAGTGAAACTTCTTTGGCGAACTAATTTATAAATCTTGTTTATATTTATGCAAATCTAAAACTTTAAATTTCCAAGATTAAGAGGAAGGGAAAAAGGCGTGATACGACGTTCGCTCTGTCTCACTTTTTCTCTCAATCTTTCTCACTCGCTTGCTCCCTACTCTCACTCCATGGCTAGTTGCTCATGCTACGTTCGCCCTGTCTTACTCTCTCTCAATCGGTCTCGATCACTCTCTCTCTCTTTTCCGACACTTCCGTTGCATACCGGCGTGACGTTTCATCTGTAAAAATTTTACCCTCATGCGCCTAAAGAAGTTTCACTTCAAAAGGTTACTGAATTCTTAGTATTCTATATCTTAAGTTACTGATAACTAAATATGTTAAGAGCCGTATTACCCTATATTTACTACTAAAATAGCCAAATCTATATTTTACACTGAAGTATAGTTTGGACATTTTAATGTCTTCCCATTAGTTTGCATGTTTCTTAATTAACTGCTTAATTGCGGTCCTCTGAGCCTTATGTCTTAATTATTATTGTCCGTTTATTGGTGTATCATAGTTTGAACTATTTTAAATTGTCACTGTTTTTTATATAATATATCAAATTCTATATAATTTAATAAGTATAGCTAAATATTTTTTTCTACAAATCTGATCACCTTATTTAAATTTAAATTGATGAATATTAAACTTTAAGAGCAGATTTTAGCGAAATACCCATATAATTACTCGTTGTTTTACACTATCAAAACATATATCGATGTCCCCAAAATTTTCTATCCATTCCATCCTATATTCTGAATTAAGAATAAATGAATTTAGACATTTGAGGCTTCTAAATATTCACCTCGAATTTCACTCAAATTTATTAGTTTAAGTGACTTGAGGCGAGGATATTTTAGACGCAAGTTTAGTTTCGACGACGTGGCGCAGCGGTTACCATACCGGTCTGACACGGCTCGGCCAAAACGCAAGAACTGATTCTACCTCGCCGGGCGAACCGTATATGTAGGTCTTACTTCGACATTTTCAATAAAATTTGTTATATATCGCTTTATTTCATTGCAGAATCTAGCTGACCCAACGAACTTTGTTCCGCCTAAAAGTGAAAAATCTAAAGCTATCAGTTCCTCTACTATAATATTCATGTATTATAATTAAAAACCTCTTTAAAACTCTTGAATATTAAAAAAACTGCATCAAAATCCGTAACTTAGTTTTAAAGATCTAAGCATACATAGGGACAAACAGCGAGAAGCGACTTGTTTTATATTATGTAGTGATAATAAGTACAACTTTTTTATATCACACAGTCTGGATACGTAGATATATGATTACACCAATTCCAAATATAAGATTATAAGACACATCAAAATCTCGTATTACATAATATTACTATTGTCATACATCCTATTAACGACAGATTGCACACAGTGTGTCCCAACAATACAATTAGACGATAGCACGAACTAACACGCTTGCAATAATCGCTTTACGTGACCATTGTAGAATATCGTGTTCAGTTGTTATCCATCAGATGCGTTGTAAGTAATAATATAACTGCTTCACGCAGTATGTCTCTGCTGGGCATGAGCTTCACCTCAGAATCACGAGAAAAGGGAGGAGGTCGTAGGTCGTAGTCTCCTAATAGCAGTCCTCAGAGAATACTGTTTTTTATCTGACAGAAGTAGCAAACGAGCATGCAGTCCACCTGATGGTAAGTGGTCACTGCCGCCCATGGACGTCTGTAATCAATTTCATACAGAACATGGGTTCCAACTGAAGTCAATCACAGATGCGTTGCTACTCCCGAGGACTAGCAACTATTACTAGCGACTACTTGTTTATATCCATAATAATGTTTTACAATTTCTAGCTATAAAGATCAAAGTACCCGTCGTCGTCAACCCATTACTGTCACTGCTGGACACGGGTCTTCTCTCAGAATGAGAGAGTTTAGGCCATAGTCCACCGCGCTGGCCAAGTGCGAATTGGTGGACTTCACACACCTCCGAGAACTGTTTTTTTTAAACAACTCTCGGGTGTGTAGGTTTCCTCACGATGTTTTCCTTCACCGAAAAGCAGTGATAAATAATGTAATACGCACATAAATCCGTGGTGCTGGGTTTGAACCTCGGACCTCCCGATCGAGAGGGCAAGTTTCAACCATTAGGCTGTCACTGCTCGTACCCGTATTTGACCTTATTACGTTTATACAGTACAAGAATTTTGTTACTCGATTTTTTGTAGAAATGTAAATTAATGTTTTCCTAACATTGTGATAGATTGGACATTTTCGTCCAACGATGTCACGCCTCAGTGGAAAGTACTGATGAATGGGTCTAATAAGTATGTCGTAATTAATTTATGGAAAAATGGTCATACGAAACATTACAGATTGAGAAATAGCTAAGCAGTTTTCGTGGCTATCAAACTTCTCATGTTTATTCATAAATGTTGAATACAAGTAATAACGCTGTTTTGGGGAGTTAAAAATTGTTATGAATCATACTAATATTATAAAGACGAAAGTTTGTGCGTAACATACACACTCTGTTACTTCTTCACGTGTAAACGGCTGGAGCGATTTTCATGAAGTTTGGTAGGGTAGCTGTCACTCTGGATTAACATATAAGCTTACTTATTACTATATACTTTATATATACTTTTTATTGTGGGAAAATATCTTATTCCCACGGGACAGTCGATTCATCGATTTTTTTAACGCGGGCGAAGCTGCGGGGTTCATCTAGTTTGAAATATTACGAATGTTATGACTGATACAAATTGAAAATGTGACAGATTAGTTTCTCTATATTAAAATGTAATGGCATATTGGTGGCAACCCATTAGTGTCCCCTACTGAGCACGCCTCTTCTCTCGGAATGAAAGAGTTTTAGGCCATAGTCCACCGCGCTGGCCAAGTGCGAATTGGTGGACAAGTGAACAAATAATGGCATGTTGCATGCAACTTTTATTTTGTAAATATTAACTGCATTTTGGGTATAGATATCTGATTTGAATAATCAAGATATGAGCAACTGTGGACAAATTTATTTTATAAAATTATGTACATATGAAGTTACGTAGCGTTCATCAACAGTTTCATATAACATTGATACCGATCTGGCAATGATGAATCTGGTTCGAACCTCGGTCAAGCTTAAATCTGAATAATTATAAAATTATGTACGTCAATAACGTATATAACAGCGAATGTCCTTCAAAATGGTCTAGTATTGTCTTGAGAGGTTAGGAAAAATTTTATATTATACTTATCTTGGTATGCAAGGAAATATCTCGTAAGGGCCTTAGAAGATAGTTCCACAAGATTGCGTCATATAAATCAGGGAAAATCTCAGCATGTGTCGCCATGGCGTTTCGATGGGAAAGGAATGGTGCAAGATCTTTTGGTTTTTTTTACCATTGTTATACAAAATGTAAAAGGTTTAATATAAACTAGTCACCCGTCGCAACGGTCGAAATTCGACCGTAATTTAATTTAACGAACTAAATTTCATATCATCCGAAGTAGCACCAATATTTCTCTAATTTAAATTAATTAGTTAAATAAATTGTAATAATTTTCAAGTTATTTTGAACGCAGCCGTTAAAGGTAAAGAGAGGTTTATTAACTAAGCTGCGTTTAAAAGCAATAGCGGGTATTTTGACAAAGGCATCTGACATTTTTGACGTCATGTGTTTTCATAGTAAGACATTGAATGTTCTATTTCGTTTATTATGTATGTGTATTTAATTGATTTTATGTATGTTTTATGCATGATTTGAAAAAAAATATTAGCATTGCGTAATCGTTTACATAAAATATAACCGTGCGTATTTTCATATTCCTCATGATTTTTTGCTTCACTTATTATTAAAATAGATGATCTGGGCTTGTATCTACGTAACTTCAATCTTAGTTAATGATTTGTTTATGTAGATTACATTAACGTAGCTTTGAAATGCAGTAATTTAGGTTTGATATAATATAAGGAGAGAAATAAGTTTGAGAAATATCTATTGCAACTATACGTAGAACTTAACACTTAATATATTCGATACTTAGACAAATCAAAATTTTATTTGTATATATCGAAGATCGGAACAGAATCAAAACGGCCATGATATCTTCAGCTTTGGCAGTAAAAAAAAACATAGTATTCAATTTAAAAGGGTCACTTAAATCTAATTTCTCGGGTAAGGTTCAAAGCGTTTGCCATTTTCAAAATCTGTTTTAAATACACCAAGCCTATATTTCGCACCTTGTGGTGATAGAAAGGGATAATAGGGCAACCTTTTTGCTATTTCATGTTTTAACGTGTGGGTATAAAGTAATACATTAATTTATGTATATACCTATTTTGGGCCTAGTAAAAGGTATAAAAACAGTACTATTTTAAGTCGTAAAAGGCACTTTTAGATTTACCTATAAGATCAACACCCACTCTGGTAACTAACAAGTCAAATCCGGTTTTTGTCACCGACATTTGGTAAATCCGGATTAGGAGAGACTAGAGCAGACCTCAAAAGTCTGATGGATGAGTCCAACTTAGGAAAATTATTACTACATATATAACGAATGCGCGGTGAAATGTGACGTATGACATCAGGATGGTCGAGGTGTCTTTATTACTGTCCATTCTTGAAGATTTCAAGTAAAACACAGGCGTAAACTTCTTCGATTTATTCACAATTGAGGAGGACTGATCGCTTCGACGGTTAAACAAGAAACCTTTTCTACCGGCGTTCGCTCGCCTTTTTATAATAATGTTTAGTGAGGTGACAATAACAAATTTATGGAGGGTAAACTAAATTACAATTCTAAAAATCATGAAATATTGCAAATTTAATAAACAAACAATTCTCGATCTTTAAACAAACTAAAATAATTATTTTCGGCGACGTGTTTTTCATAAATACGCGGTGTTGCGCCGATAGTGTAAAACAAAGTCGCTTCTCGCTGCCTGTCCCTGTGTATTATCTTTAAAACTACGCTACGGATTTTAATGCAGTTTTTTTAATAGATAGAATAATTAAAAAAGAAGGTTTCTATGTATTATACACGTATAATATAGTGGAGGAACACTGATAAAATTTTAGACTTTTAGGCAAAACGAAGTTAAAAATACAAAAAATGTTCTCAAACGAGCGTAAAGTATACCAATTCGCACTTGGAATTATATGCTATTTTTTGGTTCTGGAGGCAAAATCTTCAAAAGATACCCAATGCCGTTCACGTGAAGAATGAAAAGACAAACATACACACTCACAAACTTTCGCCTTTATATTAGTATGATATACATTGCTAATTTGTATGAAATTGAGCCGGCAACCACACGCTTTCACAGAAACGCAAGAACTCCAATTACATTTTTTAAGTACATTAGTAAGCATCATTAATAAATATAAGTTTGTAGGTTGTAGAAACCTAGTTAGTTCGACTCCCACGGCACCTCCGTCACATTTATTTGTGCCTTAGTCAACGTTAATTACCGCTATTTTAGTTTTAAGGGTGTGGTAAGGAAAGCATAATTATTTAAGGCGTTCCAATTTAGTTTTCAGTGATAGCAACGCTTTTGTGGTCGGTCATAAATTTTGGATTCTAATTTTATTTGAGGTTAATTACAGACTTAAAGTTTACACTATCAGTTTACTAGTAGTATAGTATTCAAATAGAACATTAAACATCTAACACTGACTCTAAAGGAAAAAAGAGGAAAACCTTACTAAAATAAAAGGATTTATGAGTTGACTGATAAAATATTAACAAAACGCGTAAACAGTTCCTGCTAGCAAAAGACACTATGAAACCGACTACCGAGGGAATAAAAAACTGTTAAGTAATGCTATAAATTCCCAACCTGTCTTGTACGCGGAGTTCTTTATCGTGTGACATATTAGAAACGTTTTTTGTTACGCATATATTATATCGTAGCAAAGATTTAAAACACTAGATGTTTCTTAAACTAGGTAGTTAAATCTAGTTTTGTGATTCATTTTTGTAGAGATTTTTTAAGCTATTGCATAGCTTTTACCGCGGGCTTTGAGCTGAGCGACCGAATCAAGAAATTCTGTAACGAAAAAAATCTAACACGGGGGGTGTTAGATTTTTTTTCTCCGCCTACCACGTACCGCGGCCGAGCGTTCGTTTAATGTGTATGTATATCATGTATATGCTACGACAGTACGAAGCTCACACGGATCGAGACGAGCTGCTCTGATATCGGACGGATATGTAAGCAGCTGTTTGTGAGAAAGTATATAGTATCAAAGAAAAAAAACTTGATTAATATCAAAGAAAAACAATACTGCATAAATAAATATATAATTATAATTGCATAAATTGATAGAAATGCTATGCAATAGCTTTACCGCGGCAGCCCCCGAGTGCCGCACGTTTTTTTGCACATGTATTTTGTGGCAAAGATGAAAAAATAGGTGTTTTCGACTCGTAAAATCTAGGTACGTAATTATTTTTTATAGCGAAATAATATTTTATGTTACCCGTGTAGAATAGCAAATTACCAGGTGCCAGAACCAGTGTAGTTTAACCGGGGAGTCACCAACGCCACATTTATTTCTAGAGTGAAGCATTTCTTGCCCTTACAGATATTAATATATTCAAAAATGTGCTATCTAAATTTCTTGTGGACAAATGTTATTATACAATAGATGATTTTCTAAAGGACAATAATTCTGATAATTAATTAATATTGACTAGTAATTCCATGACCCGCTGATGTAAATGTTAATGCAATAATTATAATATAATGGTAAGATCGTCCTAAATTATAAATATTTTTATATAATATTGTATGCCCATGTGGCCGGAATACGGCGAACAATATATAATTTAAGAACTCTACATGTACCTACCTGTATTCCACAATAAAGACATTTGATTTGATTGGCCTTAAATAGGTGTGGTTGGCGGCATACTTTTATATTAGTCGACCATCTTAGTCCTCGGGCGTAGCAGCGCATCTGTGACTGACTTCAGATGGAATCCATGTTCTATATGAAGTTGCTTACAGATGTAAATGGGCGGCAATGGCTTCCCATCAGGTGAACTGCACGCTCGTTTGCTACTTCGATCGAATAAAAAACAGAAAAGATAAAATACTAAACACTAAATGTAACTTCAATTACATTAGTAATTCTTTTTTGTAACAAATTAACAGACTATCTCAAAGCTTTTTGATGTATAAGCCCTGAAGTAAATTAGAGTGTAAGTGCTCTACCTGTCTTCGAGTGGAGTTTTACTTTTTCTGGAGCAAATTAACAGACATCCTTGAAGATTTTTTGATGTATAAGTAAGACCTGAAATCTTTTTTCTTAATAATATTATGTGGGGGAAACTTATAAATATGTATTTTATGTATTTATCACTGTTTCGATTCGTCGTCGTCGTCAACCCATTATTGTCCCACTACTGGACACGGGTCTTCTCTCAGAATAGGCCATAGTCCACCGCGCTGGCCAAGTGCGAATTGGTGGACTTCACACACCTCCGAGAACTTTGTTTTTTTTTTAAAGAACTCTCGGGTATGTAGGTTTCCTCACGATGTTTTCCTTCACCGAAAAGCAGTGATAATTAATGTATAATACGCACATAAATCAGTGGTGCGTGCCTGGGTTTGAACCTCGGACCTCCCGATTGTAAGGGCGAGTTTCAACCATTAGGCTATCACTGCTCCTACTGTTTCGATTAATGATAGTGTATTTAAAATATTTAATTGAAATGTGGTAGAACCAGTATAGTTCGACCGGAGAGGTACCACCAGCACATTAATTCCTAACGTGAAGCATTTTTTGCGTTTCGATTGTAGGGTGTGGTTTTAGGTAATGTAAAGGGTTACCTATACAGATCTGGGACTGTGGAATAAAATACGTGTTCCGTTAACTGTGTATATTTCAGACTGTTCTTACGCGACGGACGCAGCCGTCTCTATATACATACTTATAATATATTTTTCGCTGTAATGCAACACTCACACATTCGCGATTCACTTGATCTCATTTTAATTGCTGACATGAACATTGCAATATTACATGTCCCTACAGTGGTTACAGGGACATTTTAATATGAGACTATTATATTAGCACTATGGAAGAGCAACTCATCTGTGATTAACTTCAGATAGAACCCATGTTCTATATGAAGTTGCTTACAGACGTTCATGGCTGGCAGTGACCACTTACCATCAGGTGGACTGGATGCTTGTTTACTTTCTACACTCATGAAACGCTTTCTACACTCATGGCCCCACAGTAGGATTTTCTCCTTTGTCGTGGGTGCCATGGACACACACAAAGTCGAGTACACAAGCACCCAGACCCAGAACAAGAATCTAAACTCATAATTCAGATACCTGTCTGGCCGGGAATCGAACCCGGAACCCATTGCGCTTCAGACCGGTATGGTAACCACTGCGCCACGCCAAGCTGCGTCACTACTTAAATCGGATAAAAAAAGCTCTCCACCAATAATCGGCAGGTCATCACAGCAAAGTACAATACAGATTAGCTTTAAACTCAATTTTATTAGAAGTGTCCTGAAAACAACTCGCTGTATTGTATGACTCGCTGTAGCTACTGTAGAAATGGCTGTTGTATCAAATATTGCATATTTGAAATAGAGGTTAACGTTGATGATTGCAGCCAAAAAATAGTAGGTTTTATGAATTTTAACATTTTTGTGTGAACATTTGCTTTTGTAATTGTAGGTAATTTAATGGTGGTATAAAGACATTTCTTTAAAAACTGTAGCGTTAAGTCTACTGTGTTCTAGTCTGAGGAGGTAAGGGAATTCTCATGGGTAGCAACGCATATGTGCCTTTCGTCAACCCATTATTATCCCACTGCGGGGTACGGGTCTTCTCTCAGAATAAGAGAGTTTAGGCCATAGTCCACCGAGCTTGCCAAGTACTTGCTTGCTTAAGAACTTTCGGGTGTACAGGTTTCCTCACGATGTATTTATTCACCGAACACCAGTGATAATTAATTTCTAATGCGCAAATAACATCAGTAAAATTAATGGTGCGTGCCTGGGTTTGAATATCGGACCTCCCGATCGAGAGGGCAATTTTCAACCATTAGGCTGTCACTGCTCTCGATTTGCCTAATGTCAGGTTAGACTTGCTTGCCAGATGGTAGAACCAGAGTAATTAAACCGGGGAACGACCGCTAATATCTATGCTATTATGCTATGTTATCTAGCGTAAAGCACTTCTTGTGTTTCGGTAGAAGGATACGGTGGCCCGCTCACTTTCATTTAAGCCCACCTTAGTCCTCTGAACCCTTTTATGTATGAAGCTGCTTATTTATGTGCGACAGTAACCGCTTACCATCAGGTGGACTGCATAATCTTTTCCTGTTTCAATTAGGTTCTAAAAGGTGTACTTTCTCTGGGGTTGTATACTATGTATCAAATGTAAAAAGAAAAATTAATGGTACATGGAAAAATTGTATTCCACCTACTGCAGCTTTGGTACTTAAATTCACAATTTTTGAAAATATTCCATAAAATGTATTTCTATAAGAATAACAATACATTACCGGTCACATCCCATACTATTAGGCTACCATATATAGAGCCTACATAGAGTTTAAAGGGATATAGAGTTCATCTCTCACCCGAGGCGACTCAGATAATGGATATAATTATCTAATATCTTGTAACATGTAGGTCATATCCTATTTACGTCACAGTTAGTGTACAGAAGCGATTTGTTGTACACATAGGACATGCAGTCAGGTGGAAACTTTTAATCTTTCTTCTTGATAAAAAAGGTGTGTCTGTATGTCCTCTATAAAATCGTAAACTATTCATTTGATCACGTGATGATCTTTAACAAAGTTGTTATTCATGAGCTCGCGAAGGCTTCTGGTGTTTTTATGGCGTAGCAACGTGCGCAGTTACAGCTAGTAAGTTATAAATGATAAGGTTTATACCACGGAGTTGCCGGATTCGTTCACGTTAACCATGTTCCAGAGTATTTTGCGTGATAAACTATGTAGGTTAGTGCTGTAACAAACGTCATTATTTTAACATTCCAGAATGCGAATGCAAAAATCCTTTTAGGTTTATTTTTTGTGTCTGGTGTAGGGGCCGGAGGATGTATGTATGCCTAGTTAAACTTAAATTTCTTAAACATTCGCACATTTATTGCAAATGCGAATGTCTAAAATCTATTTAATGAAAAAAAAAATGCATTAAAACCCGTATTGTACTTTTCAAGACTTTATTTTATCTATGTAGTGATATGAGCGTTTAAACTGTTGCTATACGTTAGAATAAAGTGTGACGGTGGGTTCAAAACTGAAACAAAAAGTACAAAGGCGTAATAAAAAGGCATAACAATTGAATGATATAAATGTGTAGTTACAATAAATATAGTAGCATAAAAAGAAATAGTACATACCTACGTAATATTTACGTATAATAAAATGCTTTTATTAAACTTTATCTAATAATTTAATCTATAATAATCTATCTAATATCACGCGTGGTAGGGATAAGAAAAAGATGGCGCGTAACGGAAAAAAAAGATGGCGCGTAACAGAAAAAGATGGCGCGTAACGAAAAAATGTTTCACTAAATTTTTTTCCAACCCCGATAAAGATGTTTCACTTTAAATATATCCACTTATCGTGAGTACCATTATATATACTACATGAAATTCGAAATCGAATAATGATTTTTTTTGTTGTCGAGAGGTTAACCTTCAAAAGGTACCCGACGCCGTGGGAGTGACGCAGGTTATGTGAGATTTTTACCGCACTAAACCTCCCCGTTGGCCGTCCTCGGCCCTATAAAGAGGACTCCGGGATCTCGAAACGACCGCAACCGGAATCCTCTGAGCGCATTGCCCCATCGGGCTGCTCCGAGATGAGCGGCTGGGCCCACCGCTCTGTCTAGTCTTTACGACTGTATGCGACCACACATATCGCCACCCTTCCCGGAATCGCCTGACCGAACGGTTCGAGCTCCTCGTACGATAGGCAGGGGATGCCGTAGCCCTATTCTGACCCCGGAACTACAGAGAAGAAGCTTATTTCCCTACAATACCTTTGTTTTAATTTTAATATCACAAGTATCAAACACAGCCACCGTACTGCGATCGCACCCCAAATGCGGTCACGGAGCAATACTGCGTTCGTCCCTAGATCAGATTATGTTCCGTTAACCGGCTCCACTGTCAACCAGTTTCAGATTGTTTCTAAAACGTCATTTGTTTGGACATAAGACCATCGCCGTAATTTGAACATATAAAATCATTAGTGGAATGTTCACGACATTTCAGTTCGTCATTATAATCATAAGTCATAATTATTTCATATGCTTTTGTTTGCTCTAAGAGGTGTTTATGTGCTGGTTGTAGGGAAGCAGTCTGCTGCTTTAGATGGTAAATCTCTTATCGATTGAACAACTCAAAGTTATTTCCTAAAATAAATGTCACTACACATTATGATCTTACATGCATATTTACGTTAAGTTCCCTACGATCTGTTTGTCCCAATTTTAATTTCGCGTGTATCAAACACGTATAGCGATCACACCTCGAATGCGGTTACGGAGCAATACTGCGTTCGTCCGCAGATCAGATTTTGTTCCGTACATCGACTTCGCTGTACCTAGTTTCACTATTTAAGACATAACGTCACTCGTCTGGGCACATGACCATTAAAGTAATTTGAACGAGGAAACCATTAGGTTAAATGTTAACATTATTTCAATTCTTTCGTTTGGAATTAGAGGTGTGTTCACCGGTACTGCCTCTAGTAAACCCCTTACTGGTTTACGTGCGAATAACTCAAAGTTTCATTTTCTAAGATAAATGTCACTACACATTTTGATATTACATCTATATTTTAACTAAGTACCCTAAAATTCGTGTGTTTCAATGTTGATATAGCGAGTATAAAACACAGCAACCGTACAGCGATCACGCCCCGAATGCGGTCACGGAGCAATACTGCGCTCGTCCGCAGATCAGATTTTGTTCCATCAACCGGCTCCACTGTCACCCAGATTCACTCTTTATTCCTAATATTACGACACTAGTAAACACATGAACATCAAATAATCATCATAAAGATGTGGAGGTGCTTTTAAAGTAGAACCACAAAGAGTTTTATTACTTTTAAACAGCCTTTTACTTAATTGAATGCCTAATCAAAGTTCACTTCAAGAGATTTCCTAGAAGCGTCCCACTTAATTTATTGGTTGTAGCTAAATTTACTTCTTTCTTCGAGTTCGTAGTAATGATGGAGTGAGGCCGAATGAACTAGTTATTGCCTTCGAAGAAACGGCCATTAAGAAAAAAGCGGAATAGAGGCACACGAATTAATAGACTTCGTAATGAATGGGCTTTCTAATGAAATGAAGGGTTTATTAATGTGAAATCAAATTAGACTTCACTTTTTATGAGTTTTCTATACATTAGCAAGGTATCCAATAATTATTAGCACGTTTTGTGGACCGACGCTGGTTGTACCACCACCGTAGTTATTTCTGACTAATCACCAATATCAAAGTCATTGTCTTCTGGTATGAAGGGTGTGGTAAAGTGTTGTAAGTGTATTTTGTAGTTTTGTGGAGTATGAAGGAAAGACATAAGTGATACACACCAATTACGATTTCATACTGATTTATTGAACATCTAATCAACGCTTAATAATTGTTAGTCATATTTCATTGACGTACATTATGCTTAGTTGCTAGGGCAGGTAAAGTGTAATGACCGTTGTTGCAACTATAGTGTCTATGTGGTAAGGGAAACTTTATCGACGGCTTTCCATTATCGTTATTGGAAGACGATTGAAATATCATAAAAAATAGTTAAAATAAAGGAAATAATTCTAACGACTCCATGGATAATCATGGATGGTTTGTACTATAGGAAACGTAAAACGCGTTTCTTTTTTTATTTTTTTTTTGTTTTTTCTTTTTCCAATATTTATCATATCTCACGTCTTAGCTCGAATCTAAATAAATAATATCGTCAAATAATTAATAAAGCTTAAAATATTAACTTAACTAATTTATAGTCCACCAATTCGCACTTGGTCAGCGCGGTGGACTATGACTCTCTCATTCTGAGAGGAGGCCCGTGCCCAGCAGTGGGACAATAATTGGTTGACGAGAATTTATAGTGTGCTCTACAGTATTCCAATATATATGTGACACCAAGGACACCAATATATAGGTAACAACAAGAATAATGTTTAACATTCACCAAATCCCTTAAGACGTGTCCCGGTAATACATTTAAAGGTACAGACAATCCCTTTGATCATTAGCTCATACGTAGTCACTCGTACATAGAACCGATAGCCTTATTCCATATCAAAGCTCCGACCAATCGAGCGTATAAGCGTTATTAATTCAAGACATTCTAGTTGCTCGGATATGAGATTCTTCAGATGTCGTGAAGCGAGCTAGAAGCTTAAAACTTAGGCACTTACCAGCCGATTGGGTAAGTGGACCGTTTATCTGAATGTATTCATTGGGGCGGAAATGTATTGTTAGATGGAAGCATACGAGTGTGTGGTTCACCTGATGGTATGTAATCATTGGCCGTTGACATTAGTAAGCAACTTCGTATAGAACAGAGGCTCTCTCGTCAATCCATTACTGTCCCACTGCTGACCACGTCTCTCAGAATGAAAGAGTTTTAGGCCATAGTCCCGGTGGACCACAATTGATATCACAAGTTTACCAATTCGCACTTGGCCAGTGCGGTCACTTCGCGATTTGGTGGACTTCACACACGTCCGAGAACTTTTTTTTAAAGAACTCTCGGGTGTGTAGGTTTCCTCACGATTTTTCCCTTCACCGCAAAGCAGTGATATTTAATTCGCACATAATTTTAGAAAACCTCGAACCTATAGAGGGCAAGCTTCAGCCATTAGGCTATCACTGCTCAGGGGCTCTATTTATGTCAATTACAGATACGTTGCTGTTACGATGACTTAGATGGTCGCTTGAGATGAAAAATTAGCCGGCAACAACATTTCACCAAAACGCAAGCGCTGCTTCACGCTAGAAGTAGATATATTGGTGGTATAATCCACCAGTCGAACTACACTACTTGCATAACCTGGTAAACAAGCCTTTAACACTGTTGTTAACAGGCAGAAATAGATGTGACAAAAGTGCTTCAGCAGTTGAACTAAATAAGCTTAATTTCATCTTCTTTATCGACCGCGTCATTTATTTATTTACTAGCCATAACCAATGATTTGCTACGGGACATATAGTATAGTATAACTTTATACAGTACAGTGGTTTTACTGGAATCACATATACTACTCCCGAGAATCGGTGGTGTCCTCATATCAAACTGAGCCGACAATACACTCTGTAGACGATAATCAAGAACACTTTCACATGAGGCGACCATCATAGTCCTCGGGAGTAGCAACGCATCTGTGATTGACTTCCGATGGAATCCATGTTCTGTATGAAGTTAATTACAAACGTCCATGGGCGGCAGTGATCACCTATCAGGTGGAATGCATGCTCGTTTGCTACTACGATAGATAAAGAAAAATAAGTAAACATTAGAAATTATATAGCTACGGAAACTACTCAACTATTTTTAATGTTATATCTGTATTATTTTTTCTGTAATATAATATCATACAATGAAAGACTCGAATACTATAGAATGAGTTCGTTATTCTCTCGAAGACGGATGTTGAACATAGCATTTTTGTACAAACTTGCTAATGGTTTTCTCGATAGCCCTTACTTACTTAGTCTTTTAATTTTTTCAGTTCCTTCGAGTCCTAGGCTTTCGAGATTTAAACTATTTTCTGAATGTACTTACAGATCAAATCTCGAACAACATGCGCCTATTAACAGAATCATTACTGAATACAACAATATCTCCAAGTCCTCAAATTTCGACATCTTTCATACAAACATAGATAAAATCAAGTGTATTGCATTGCGCAACGATTGCAAACTTTGATATTGCACACGTGTATTTTTTTTTATTTTTATTTTTACTTTTACTTTTTCAACCTCTTTTTATGTTTTTAACGTTTTAAATTCAACTTTCAAGCAGTCTACACCTGTAATTGTAATGACATTAAGCTTACCCTTTATATATATTGCTTTGTTTCTACTTTAAAATGTGATAATGTACATTATGTTGGTGTTCATTAAATAAATAAATAAATAAGTAACATTTTAGCATAGCGTACCTAATGGGGGTTATTTTTAGATTCTCTAAGATTTCAAGAAGCACTCTAAGGTTAGATTGGCATAGTATTAAATGAAATAAATTAGATATTTGCTATAGAAAAAACTACTTTCCTATATAATTCTTATCTTGGTACCAAAGAAAATATCCCAGAAGTACCTTAGGAGGCAGTCTCTCAAAATTGCGCCATATAAATCATGGGAAATCTCAGCATGATGTGTCGCCATGGCGTTTTGATGGGAAAGGAATGGTTCAAGATGTTTTGGATTTTTGGTCACTGTTACACCAAATGCTTAATATAAGCTTGATATAAATAATGAGGTCTCATAGATAACCCCAAAAGTCAGATTATACAAGTCATGTAGATACCTACATGACCGAATTTTGGAACCCTTAGTTAATGATTAATCGACGGGCCCCTAGAACAAAATTGTATATGAAAATATATGATTTTAGACTAGTATTATCGCGGAATTGATACATTATAATACTTAACGGGTACTCACGATATGCGGTTTATGAATTCTTATAGAATTCTTTTTTTTTTTTCAATCCTAAGAATCCTAAGAATTTTAACAGAGAAGATGGTTTTAAACTTGCACAAGCGTGGAATCCGGTGGTTAGTTTATGTAAATCTCAAATAGTGTAAAATGTGGTGCAAAAGGATACAGTTAGTGTTGTGTGTCGTGATATGGAACCTAAAAAAGAAAAACGAACTAGACGTAGGGTAGATAGGTTAATTTACTACTAGTGCTTGTCAACGGTTTCTCCCCGCTGCCGCAGTTTGGCCGTGACCACGATCCATGTAACTGGGTCGAAATATTGGCAAAAAGAATTCTATAAGAATTCATAAACCGCATATCGTGAATACCCGTTAAGTATTATAATGTATATGAAAAATTACCAATTTACAGTATGAAGCTTTGTTGATTATAATAGTTATTTAAGAACTTATTAAGTTTTTAAATAGCTTTTACAATGTTTTTCCATAGATTCTTGGCGAAATCAATGTTTGTATGTCCACAAAACTTCTAAGCTGCATACCCTAAATTGGTAATTTTTCACATACGATTTTGTTCTAGGGGCTCGTCGTTTTCTTTGGCAGTAAAACATAAAACCTAGTATTCGATTTAAAAGGGTCACTTAAATCTAATTTCTCGGGTAAGGTTCAAAGCGTTTGCCATTTTCAAAGTCTGTTTTAAATATACCAAGCCAATATTTCGCACCTTGTGGTGATAGAAAAGGATAATTTATGTGGGTGATGTAAAGTAAAACACTAATTTATGTATACACCTTTATTGGGCCTAGTAAAATGTGTAGAAACAGTTCTATTTTTAGCCTTAAAGGATAGTAATAGACAAGACGATCCGCGTGGCAGAACAGTTACGATACCGGTCTGACGCGAATGGGTCTCGGGTTCGATTCCCGGCCAAACAGGTTTCTGAACAATGAGTTTAGATTCATGTTCTGGGTCTGGGTGTTTATGTATTAGCCTTGTGTGTGTCCATGGTACCCAAGGCACAAGAGAAAATCCTACTGTGGGGTTATGAGTGTAGAAAGTGTGTGCGTTTTAAGTAATCCTGTGTAACATCAACTCCATTCTGGCTACTAACAAGTGAAGTCCGGTTTTTGTCACCGACATTTAGCAAATCCGGATTAAGAGAGACTGGACCAGACCTCAAAAGCCTGATGAATGGACCCTACTAAAGAAAGTTACACACATTCGATAATAAAGTTCTTAAATACGTAGGAAGTATACCAATTCGCACTTGAAATCCTAGTTCTCAAGCTTGGTGGACTAGAGTGGAATCGATTTCACCTAAACTTTCACTTTCGTCACTCTGAACGGAGACATAAGCCCGGCAGTGGTGCAATATTTGGTTTATCTGACTGAAGTAGCAAACGAGCATGCAGTCCACATGATGGTAAGTGGTCACTGCCGCCCATGGACGTCTGTAATCCACTTCATACAGAACATGGATTCCATCTGAAGTCAATCACGGATGCGTTGCTACTCCCGAGGACTATGATGGTCACCTGATATAAAAGTGTGCCTGCAACAACAACCATCCATCGAAACGCAAGAAATGATTCACGCTAGAAATAGGTGTGGTAGTTCTCCGGTCAAACTACACTGGTTCTACCACCTTTTGCTGCTGATATAATGCTTATAAATATGACACATAAATTTACCACATGTTCAGCATTGATTATAATATTGAATTATTCATAAGATTGGATTAGCATGAACAAAACAAAACAGGAATTATACAAAATATACATTGCGAAAACCTTACTAAAATAAAAGGATTTATGAGTTGACTGATAAAATATTAACAAAACGCGTAAACAGTTTCTACTAGCAAAAGACACTATGAAACCGACTACCGAGGGAATAAAAAACTATTAAGTAATGCTATAAATTCCCCACCTGTCTCTTGTACGCGGCGTTCTTTATCGTGTGACATATTAGAAACGTTTTTTGTTACGCATATATTATACCGTAGCAAAGATTTAATACACTATACTCGAGGTAAATTCGATCTGGAATAAATGTAAACAAACTATAAAAAATCCAGAGTTATCACCAACTTGCATGGATTTGTACACAAATGCATTTTATGGTCAACCAAACTATGCATTAAATTGTCGCGGAGCAATTTAATCAAGAAAAGTTGATTAATTAATAACGAACAACTGCAAAATAACATGCGAAAACCAGTCAAACTAAATTTATTTACCATTATCATCATTGTATAACTAATGATGTTACAACCTTAATTCCATGAAGGGATTCGCAACGTATTATAGGTTACAGGTAAAAGTTATTAATAGGTAAAAGACCGCTGATAAAACAACAAAAAGTTGCGTTACCCTGCCTGTCAGTGGTTGCTGGGCAACGCTTTGTTATTAAACACTCCTACTACTCAAATCTATATTTGTTATTATTTTCGTAGCAAATTACGTTTTTTTACGCTTACATTATAGCAATTTACCGGGTGGTAGAACCACCGCCACGCTTGTATTCAGTGTGAAGCAGTATTGCGAGTTGATGGTAAGTGCGTGGTTGCCGGGACACTTATGATGACCCGCGTGGCGGAGCGGTTGTCACACCGGTCTGATGCGCAATGGATCCCGGGTTCGATTCCCGGGCAGATAGGTATCTGAATGAGTTTAGATTAGATAGGTATCTGAATGGCTCTGGGTGTTGTGTATGCGTGTGTGTCCATGGTGGGTACCATCCTAGGAGAAAATCCTTGTGTGGGGCTATGAGTGTAGAAAGCGTGTAAGTATTGCTTTACACGAAAATTTTTAGGGGTAAATAAAAATATCTCCTATAATGTTTTGCGAGCGTCTGCTTAACGGATTTTACCATACGTGTAGTATGAGTGACATTTAAAATTTTAAAAATTAGAGAAATGTAAATATCGTTTCAAATTTATTTCTTTTTGAGGTGATATACGCGACTACGTATTTTTAATTTTGAAAATGTGTGGCTTGTTTTAATCGTCAGTTAGCCATTAATATTTTTAATGCAAATAACAAATGAGCATGTGGTGCCAAATGGTCACGCCACCCATGGACACCTGTTATCAACTCCCGTTAAGACTAGAGTCTTACCTGAGGTAAGCCTTTTTTTTTGTTCTCGAGGGAGAAACCATTAAAAGGTACTCGACGTGCTAGGGGTGACGCAGGGTTATGTGGGATTTTATCGCACTTAAACCCCCCCTGTGATCGTCCTCGGCGCTACACAGAGGACCCCGGGCTCTCCAAAGGAACGCAACCGCAGTACTACGTATGCGACGTTTACGACGATATGCGACCACATATACCGCCGTCCTTCCCGGGATCGCCTCACCGAACGTTTCGAGCTTCCACTCTAGGTCTAGAAGCCCCTTTTAGTCGCCTCTTAAGACAAGCAGGGGATGCTGTAGCCCTCTTCTAATCCGGAAACTACAGGGATAACCTAAGGTTAGCCTACTGCTACCCTTATCCCTTAAGGACTAATTTGGACGAGGCGTTCCAACTAAATAAGTTTTGCTCCCTTCCCTTCTAGTTCTAGTTTGTAGGAACCTTCAAATCAGAACATAGCAGCGATTAACTACTAATATTGAGCAGAAATGGGTGAGGCCGTAGTGCTTCCGGAATTGAATCATAAAGAGTTCAACAATCCATCCATCCATCAGCCCTTTGAGGTACACTGCTGGACATACGCCTCCCCTAAATGACGCCAGTCCAACTGGTCCTGTTCCCTCTGAATCCAACGGTTTCCCGTTATCTTCTTCTGGTTTACCTGGTGGGGGGCGCCCTGTACTCCTTTTGCCTAAACGTGGTCGCCACTCAAGGACCTTCCTTCCCCATCGGCTATAGGTCCCACGAGCGATGTGGCCGTCGCATTACCACTTCTTTTTCACTTTTTTTGATGACTTATGGCGTCAAAACGTGGTCCTGCACTGTAGGCCTCATTCGGAGGCTCAGGGTCGCTCAGCTGCTATGGAGAGAGTTATCCTTGGAATTTCAGTACGAGACATAATTCGCAACGATGAAATCTGTAGAAGAACAAAGCTTACCGACATAACTCCCAAAATTAGCAAGCTGAAGAGTTCAACTATATTTAAATAATTAAAATGAAAATGCATGAAAGTAAAATGTTATTCTAAAGATTTAATTTTACTCTGAGCGTCGTACTTTCCACAGATGAATCTTTTAAAAACAATCAATGTTTACGTTTTCTCTTTCTATGGTTCACAGGACATTTCATTATACCTAGCAGGTACCTTTAAATATGGGGTACAACCCATTACTTTCCCACTGCTTGGCTCGGCTCTTCTCTCAGAATGAGAGAGTTTTAGGCCATAGTCCACTGTGCTGGCCAAGTGCGAATTGGTGGATTTCACACACTTCCGAGAACTCTTTTTTTAAAGAATTCTCTCGGGTGTGTAGGTTTCCTCGCGATGTTTTCCTTCACCGAAAAGCAGTAATAATTATTTTTAATAACTTTCAAATTGGCCATAATTTTAATACGGTGCTAAGTAATTTCATACTTTCTGTTCCATTACCAGGTGATTGAACCAGTGTAGTTCGATCTGGGAGGTACTGCTGCCACATGTATTTCTAGCGTGAAGCATTTCTTGTGTTTCGATGGATTTGTGTGGTTGCCGGAACACTTTTATATGAGACGACCATTATAGTCCTCGCAACGCATCTGTGATTGACCTTAGATTGAACCCACGTTCTATATTAGGTTGCTCACCGATGTCCATAGGTGGCAGTGACTACTTACCATCAGGCGGACTCCATGATTTTTTCTACTTCAATCAGATAAAAAAAACTCTCAACCAGTAATTGGCAGATCAACACAGTAATGTACAATATACAGATTAGCTTAAAACTCAATTATACCAGACGTGTTCTATCCTGAAAACAACTCGCTGTATTGTATAATTTCTAGTTCAAATTAAATGGAATCAGTAGTCAGCACAGAATACAAAATACAACAATCAAACCGTTTAAAGTTGATAGCTACTGTAGAAATGGCCGTTGTATCAAATATTGTTGCATATTTGAAATAGAGGTTAAAAGCGTTGATGATTGCAAACAAAAAGTAGTTCTTGTATTTAAACTTTTTTGTGTAGTTTTTTGTAATTGTAGGTACTTTGAGGTCATTTCAAAAGTATTTGTGTTTTTTTTACATTTGTAGATAATTTAAGGGTATTTTTAAGGTATTACGACTTTTTTTATCTAACCGAAGTAGCAAACGAGCATGCAGTCCACCTGATGGTAAGTGGTTACTGCCGCCCATGGACTTCTTTAATACAGAACTGTAGTCTATTACAGATGCGTTACTACTCTCGAGGACTATGATGGACCGGAGAAGTACCACTGCCACACCAAATTCTAGCGTGACGAATTTCTTGCATTTCGATGGAAGGGTGTGTTTCCCGGCACACTTTTATATTAGGCGACCATGATTGACTTCACGCAGAATCTATGTTCTGTATGAAGTTGCTTACAGATGTCCATGGGCGGCAGTGACCACTTACCATCAGGTGGACGGCAAGCTTATTTGCTACTTCAGTAAGTTAAAAAAAAACACACATAAATCACCGGTAGCATCACACGATTGGACTACTTATGTAGATGAAAAGCATATATAGAGTTTAAAGGGATATAGAGTTCATCTCTCGCCCGAGGCGACTCAGATAATGGATGCAATTAGCTACCATCTTATAACATGTAGGTCATATCCTACTAACGTCACACTTCGTGTACAGATGATGCGATTTCCACGCAGTCAGGTGGAAACTTTAAATTAGTTAAAAATGACTTCATTAGTTACGCGGAATCGCCCGCTTTGGACACATTTACCATGTTCAAGAGTATCTTGTGATAAACTACCTATTTTATTTGAACACTAGCTGTTGCCCGCGACTTCGTCCGCGTTTCCGTTGTTTTTCGTTAAAAAAGTAGCCTATGTCCTTCCTCACGGTTCAGTGGTTTTGATGTAACAGACAGATTAACTTTCGTATTTTAGTAGGGAAATATAATACATATGTCATATCTACAATACTGTTGAAAAATATCGCAATACGGAACCGCACAATATTATTGTTAATAGCTTTGCCCGCGACTCCGCCAGCGAGTAACTCCTTGTGTGTTATTGAGTTAATGTATTGGTAATATTGTTTAGATCACGTTCACATGAGGCTTAAGAACCTTTTTTATTTTTGTTTTCGAGGGGGAAACCTCGGGAAAAAGGTACCCGACGCCGTGGGAGCGACGCAGAGTTATGTGGAATTTTTACCGCACTAAAACCCCCCCGGTGGCCGTCTTCGGTGCTTTAAAGAGGACTCGGGCTCCTCCCAGATGGGCGGATGGGCCCACCACCCAATCTAGTCTTTACGGCGGTATGCGACCACACATATCGCCACCTTCCCGGTATCGCCTGGCTGGACGGTTCAAGCTCCCACTCTAGCCGCCCGCAACCCCGGAAGCCCCTTTTAGTCGCCTCTTACGACAGGCAGGGATACCGTAGCCCTATTCTGATCCTGCCGAAGGCTTAAGTACTTATATAACGAAAATACTTCAATGCAAAGCTTCCGGGTAAACTATGTTGAATGTTGATCCATCCGGCACGTGAACGTAAAGATTTTTGGAACTACTGACCCGGAAAAGAGCGACGTACAACTGACCATGCGACAAACAACTGACACCGAGATCTACTCCAGCAACACGAAAAGTCTGCCCTTGAGCCTTATTAATTGTCATTGCATAACACACCGATACTGGGAATTGCGTTCTTTTAAATTGCAATGGAAAATTATTAGGTACTAAGGGAATTCTGGGAATAAAGACGGTTTCTCCTGCACCGCAACCTGTTAAAATTTGAGCCTCGATTATATTTTGTTGCAACCGGGTTACTTTTAGCCGAGTTCCATTGCAAAGTTGTGGTGGTCTTAAATTTCGGAGCAGAATAATCGGAATGCCAATGATTATTTTACATGGAATATAAATAATGTTAACTTTTTTAATTAGGGATGGATGACTTAGAGTGTTATAAACGTAAGAGTATACAAATATACATTTAGAAAGCTTCGAACTGCTAAGCTAGCAGGAGTTACACGTGTTATTGTGAGTCAACCATAAACGATAGAAATATGGTGTCGTAAAATATATTTATATAATTTTAAGGAGAACATTTTCGTCATACATGATTTCTGTGTAGCTTTAACGGTGCACTGCCTACTCGTTCTCAATTCCAGCTTTTAATGTCATTTTCATTTTCAATTTTTCATTTTTCATTTTTCACTTTTCACTTTTCACTCTTCACTCTTCACTCTTCACTCTTCACTCTTCACCGTTCACCGTTCACCGTTCACCGTTCACCGTTCACCGTTCACCGTTCACCGTTCACCGTTCACCGTTCACCGTTCACCGTTCACCGTTCACCGTTCACCGTTCACCGTTCACCGTTCACCGTTCACCGTTCACCGTTCACCGTTCACCGTTCACCGTTCACCGTTCACCGTTCACCGTTCACCGTTCACCGTTCACCGTTCACCGTTCACCGTTCACCGTTCACCGTTCACCGTTCACCGTTCACCGTTCACCGTTCATTTTTCATTTTTCATTTTTCATTTTTCATTTTTCATTTTTCATTTTTTATTTTTCATTTTTCATTTTTCATTTTTCATTTTTCATTTTTCATTTATCTTTTTTCATTTTTCATTTTTCATTTTCATTTTTCATTTTTCATTTTTCATTTTTCATTTTTCATTTTTCATTTTTCATTTTTCATTTTTCATTTTTCATTTTTCATTTTTCATTTTTCATTTTTCATTTTTCATTTTTCATTTTTCATTTTTCATTTTTCATTTTTCATTTTCATGTTTTTTTCGTACAGATAGATGACTGAGTTATAAACGTAAGAGTAGACAAATATAATCAGAAAGCTTTGAACTGCTAAGCTATCGGGAGTTACACGTGTTATTGTGAGTCAACCATAAAAGATAGACATATGCTGTCGTAGGATATTTTTTAGATAATTTTAAGGAAAATATTTCCCTCATACATGATTTCTGTGTAGCTTTAACCATTAAGGTTGCACACGCGACAGAAGCTTAAAAAAGTAACTTCTCCCGTTTTCCCAACATTTCCCTTTACTGCTCTGCTCCTATTAATTGTAGCGGGATGAAAAGTATACTATAACCAGCCCAGGAGTATAAAGAATAATCGTACCAAGTTTCGTTAAAATCCACTGAGTAGTTTTTGTTTCTATAACGGTTATACAGACAGACAGACAGACAGACAGACAGACAGACAGACAAAAATTTTACTGATTGCATTTTTGGCATCAGTATCGATCCCTAATCACGCTCTGATAGTTATTTTGGGAAAATATTTCATGTACAGAATTGACCTATCTACAACTTTATTATAAGTATAGATTAACGAATGCGTTTATTTTCAGTTTTTGGTGTAGTGAGGATGTTGTACTTCGACTTCGTCAACCCATTGTTGTCTCACTGCTGGGCACGGATCTTCTCACAGAATGCGAGAGTTAAGGCCATAGTCCACCGCGCTGGCCAAGTGCGAATTGGTGGACTATGGTGGTAGTTCGACTTAAATTTGTATAAATTCGGCGACCATTTGTTTTTGTTGTCAAACTCTAAATAAATATTCACCAAACATTTGCATAATTCTTGCGAATGTGAATCAAATGAAATGAAAAATGAAATGAAATGAAATGTCTTTATTTTGCATAGGCCTTCGGGGGCACTAACAAATTGCCAGTTACATATTTTTTTTTACACTACCTCCGGATCGGAACACGACCTCAACTGAGAAGATCTACATACTTTGTATGTCTTTTTTATAATATCAAAAACATGCGAATATTTGTGACTGCGAATAGGACTACGTGCTGCTGTTGTTATCCTCGAAGACTATATTGGAATACCTTGTGTAACCTAAAAGTTTTGAAGAGTATCCCCTATAAACCCATTACACCAAAATAGAAGCTTTTAACAATGTTGCTATAAGGTTGAATAAGGTGTGACCGAAATTCGACCGTAATTTAAATTAAAAAACTAAACTTCGTATTGCCCAAAGTAGTACGAATATTTCTCAAATTCAAATAAATTGAAATAATTTTTAACTTATTTTGAACGCACCGGTTAAAGATAAAATGAGGTTTAATTGACTAAGCTGCATTTAGAAGCAATAGCGGGTATTTTGACAAAGACATCTTTAATTTTTGACGTTATGTGTTTTTATAGTACGACATTGAATATTTTATTTCGTTTATTATGTATGTGGTTGTGTCACGGAAATTTAGTGTATCTTATGTGTTTTTAGTTCATTTTATGTATGTATATTATGCGTTATTAGAAAAAATATTAGCATTGCGTAATCCTTCTCTATATCAACTATAACCGTCTGTAATTTCCTACTCCTCCGTCTGTGGCAAGTATCTTAAAATCGAATCACAAGTTTTAGCTTCACGTATTAATATATAGATTACAAAGGTGCTGTAAAATAGGCATAATAATTTAAAGGTACAAACGAGTAGTTACAACAAATAAAGTGGTATAGAAGGAAATAGGTGTATATTTATGTAGGCGTGAGCACTTGTATGTGTTTATGTACGTGGGCGTAAAAGTTTCTTATTTGATATTTCTAAATATACCCGTAAGATTTTTTTAGGTCATATTTCAGAAAACATCTTACAAGCAACATGTAGCATCATTATGTAGTACAAATAAGCATTATGTAGAATATCTACGCACTTAAAAATAGAACACAAGATTTTCATATATTTTTTCTTTGAATACTCTCTTTTTTATGTAAAACTAGTTAAACTTATTTAATATTATTTTTGGAAGACTACAATAAGTCTAATTTTTAAAATATATTAAGTTGACGTATGGAGCTGCTCTTTCCATATACATAGCTATGTGTGTATAATAAAGGTGACATTTAAATATAATTTCATAATTTTATCAACAATAACGGTATGAATGTTCACTTAGTTGGTGTAACTAAAAGTAAATGAAATGAGTTTCATTTTATGGGTGTACAGACATGTACACTTCCAAATTATCAATTAAAATATTTCTTTTTACTGCCACCGGATGGGATTAGGTCTTGTTTTCTTAAACAACCTTAAAGCACTATTTCCAAATAAATCTTTATACGGTTTCACTTATACTTCACAAACATTTGTACACGTTTCATTGCAAACGACAATAGCAGCTGTATCTTGTACATGGTCTGATACTCGCGTTAATGCCGACACGTTAGACCACTCTAAATAAGTAATTTGATAGTATTTTATTACGATGTACTAAATATATTTCAATCAAAGTTATAGGTGACTAATATAATCGCTGATTGATATATTTTAATACGTAAGGGGTACTCACGATTTTTTATTTATTTTTAACACGATTCCTTATATTATTTTTAAATTGGCGAAACTCACCGTGATTACGATTCACATAATTTAGTCATAACATTGGCAATAATAATTTTAATATGTGATAAAAACCAATTATCGTCAGCACCGTTACCTATCAATTTATTATATAAAATTCTCGTGTCACAGTTTGTGTTGCCATACTCCTCCGAAACGGCTTGACTGATTTTTACCAAATTTTATATTCTTATTCAGTAGGTCTGAGAATCGGCCAACATCTATTTTTCATACCCCTTAAGGGTTGTCCACCCTTAACTTTTATTTTTATTTTTTATAAGGCAAAACAACGTTTGTCGGGACAGCTAGTTATTTCATAAAATTTTCGCTATTGAAATAATGAAACATTGGTATATCCGTGATACGAACAGAAAAATATCACGGCTTTATGGATTATTGCCTCTCAATATTTTAGTACCTGTTTTCATCTAAAGTGTTCTCACAACTTAATTGTTTCTAGATTCTTAGCACCACTAAAGCATTTTTCTCTGAGACGTGGAGTCATGGAAAAACACACCGAGTATAACCTATTATTGTCCCACTGCTGAGCACGGGTCTTCTCTCAGAATGAGAGCACTGGAATGAGAGAATGATTCTTTTTTAAAAACTCTTCTTTTCTTTCGCCGAAAAATAGTCATAATTACATAATTAAATTCAAATACGTACACAAATCAGCGGTATATTCAATATAATCCGTGTGTCACCCATTTTAATTTCCCGAGTATCAAACACATCTACAGTACAGCGATCACGAACCGAATGCGGTCACGGAGCAATACTGCGCTCGTCCGCAGATCAGATTTTGTTCCGTCAACCGGCTCCCCTGTCACCCAGATTCACTCTTTATTTCTGATATAACGTCACTTTTTTGTCTTATTGAAGGAGCAAACGAGCACGCAGTCCGCCCGATGGATTGACACGCTTTTGATAAGTATATCTCCTTCAGATCAGCACATAGCCACATGTAACAGCAGGTTATTAGGCAGAAATAGGTGGAGGTGGTACTTTGAGAATGGAACCGTAGAGTTTTATTACTTTTTAACCACTTTTTACTTATTCAAGGCTTAATCACAGTTCACTTGAAGAGATTTCGTAGAAGCGTCCCACTTAATTTATTGGTTGTAGCTAAATTTACTTCTTTCTTCGGCTTCGTAGTAATGATGGAGTGAGGCCGAATGAACTAGTTATTGCCTTCGAAGAAACGGCCATTAAGAAAAAAGCGGAATAGAGGCACACGAATTAATAGACTTCGTAATGAATGGGCTTTCTAATGAAATGAAGGGTTTATTAATGTGAAATCAAATTAGACTTCACTTTTTATGAGTTTTCTATACATTAGCAAGGTATCAAATAAGTGTTAGAACGTTTTGTGGATTGACGGTGGTGGTAGCACCGCCATAGTTATTTCTGACTAATAATAAATATGTTAAGTCATTGTACTCTGGTATGAAGGGTAGTGAGTCAGAGCAATGATAGCCTAATGGTTGAAACTTGCCCTCTCAATCGGGAGTTCCGAGGTTCGAACCCAAGCATGCACCACTGATTTATGTACGTATTAGAAATTAACTATCACTGCTTTTCGGTAAACGAAAACATCGTGAGGAAACCTACACACCCGAGAGTTCTTAAAAAAAGTTCTCGGAGGTGTGTGAAGTCCACCAATTCGCACTTGGCCAGCGCGGTGGGGTATGGCCTAAAACTCTCTCATTCCGAGAGAAGACCCGTGCCCACCAGTGAGACAATAATGGGTTGACGATATATTATTATATGTCCTTCTAATGTGCTTGAATCATTCCCAAAGTGGCCCTACTATATTTAACAGTCCTATATGTTTTGAGTATACTCCACAAAGTTACTCTAATACATACTCGTGACAACAAGAATAATGTTTACCATTCACCAAATCCCTTAAGACGTGTCCCGGTAATACATATGAAGGTACAGACAATCCCTTTGATCATTAGCTCATACGTAGTCACTCGTACATAGAACCGATAGCCTTATTCCATATCAAAGCTCCGACCAATCGAGCGTATAAGCGTTATTAATTCAAGACATTCTAGTTGCTCGGATATGAGATTCTTCAGATGTCGTGAAGCGAGCTAGAAGCTTAAAACTTAGGCACTTACCAGCCGATTGGGTAAGTGGACCGTTTATCTAAATGTATTCGTTGGGGCGGAAATGTATTGTTAGGTGGAAGCAAACGAGCATGCGGTCCACCTGATGGTATGTAATCAATGTCCATTGACGTTTGGGTGGTAGAACCAGTTTAGTTCAATCGGGAAGGTACCACCACCACATTTCACACCACCACCACACGGTATTTCTTACGTGAAGCATTTCTTGCGTTTCTATGTTGAGTTTCTAAGGGTGTGGTTGCCGGCACATTTTTTACATGCAGCGACCATCCTAGTCCTCGGGACTAGCAATGCATCTGTGATTAACTTTAGATAGAACGTATGTTCTATGTAAAGTTGCTTACCGATGTCTATGGGCGGCTGTGACCACTAACCATTAGGTGGACTGCATGTTTGTTTGCTACTTCATTATTGTAAAAAAACTGTAAGTAACTTCATAGAGAACAGGGGTTCTATCTGAAGTCCCTTACAAACAAATAAATATAAAATAAATATTTTAAATATTGTTTATGTATAGTATTATAATATTTTATAATAGTTTCTGTTTTGTATAGTATCATAGTTTTATTAAGTTTTATGTATTAATTTGTTATATTGTTTACTTGTATTTGTGTATTAGTTTGTCTATGGGCCTTTGTAGCCTGATATAAATAAATAAATAAATAAAATAAAAATAAATAGAAATACGTTGCTTTTACGATGAATATGATGGTCGCTTTAAATAAATGTACGCCTGCAATCATACCCTTCCAGCAAAACGCAAGAGCTGCTTCACGCTAGAAATAGTTGTGGTGGTACTTCCTTGGTTCCTACTAAATTGGTTTTACCACCTGGTAAACTAGCGATTAATACTGATGTTAACGGGCAGAATTATATGTGGCGATGGTGCATTCAAAGTTGTCCTAAATAGCCTTGCTTTGTAAAAAGTTCGTGTAATTACCCAATAATCCATAGGTTGACCAGTTAAACAAGTTTCATTTGTGCAAAATTTCATGTAAATTTGACCAGTAGTTCTTGCATGATTAAGCAACAAACAGACACATACTATCTCATTTTGATATATTAGTATAGATTACTCTTTGAAACATCATAAACTAAGGCTTATTGGAGTTAACTTATGCCGTAGGTTTACTAATAGTCGTTCCTGTAGTTCGGGGATCAGAATAGGGCTACGGTATTTCCTGTCTGTCGTAAGAGGCGACTAAAAGGTCCGCGGTTGCGGGCGGCTAGAACGGGAGCTTAAACCGTCCAGGCGATCTCCGGAAGGACGGTGGTAAGTGTGGTCGCGTATCATCGTAAAGTGCGGTGGGCCCAGCGCCCTTAGTGCGGTAAAAATCCCACGGCGTTGGGTACCTTTTGAAGGTTTCCCACTCGAGAACAAAAAATAACATATAAAATAAATAGAAATAGTAAACATTACTATTAATAAAATTAGTGAATAATCCTATAATATGAAATATAGAACCAATATTAATATATATTGATACTAATCAAGATTTAATATACACGCTATGTAATAAGCTTATCTCAGCCTCATCTCCGAACGTGTAAGATTAACGCCAGATGATCAAGTTACACTAACTCTGTAAGCCAATAATCGGTTTAGGTAAGCTAAATTGTATAGCGTTATATGTAACTCCAGTTTACCTATGATATATATTTATCTTGTAGATAGATGCACTGTGGGAATCGATGCAGAAAATTGTACTAATGTTATAAAAGTTTTTGAGTACGTATGAATATTTCTTCCTCTATCACGCAAAAACTCAAAAACTACATTTCAGATTTCACTGAAAGGCACACAGACAGGTTGTGGCCTGAATTAACACCTAGGATACTTATTCCTATGGTTAATGTGACCGGAATGGACAGAGACTTAGGAATATGTATTTTTTATCTGATCGAAGTAGCAAACGAACATGCAGTCCACCTGATAGTAAGTGGTCACTGCTACCCATGGACACTTATAAGCAACTTCAATTAGAATTTATAATGGTGATCGGCTGGGCACAACACTCCATCTGGTCTTTACAACGGAAAGCGACCACACATATCGCTGTCATTCCCAGGGTCGCCTGGCTGGACGGTTGGAGCTCTCACTCTTGCCGCCCGCAACCCCAGAAGCTTCTTTTAGTGCTTTTATCGACAGGCAATGTATACCGTAGTCCTACTCTGATCCCGGAACTACAGAGACGAGAGTAGTGAGCAACACGCTAAACTTTAAACTTCGTGTGCTTTTAGCGGTATGCATCCGAATGTATCGTCGATGTATAGGGTTGGGCACTTCAAGCCCCTACTATTACTATTCGCAACTCCGCAAGCCCCCTTTTAGCTATTTCTGATATGCCGTACTTCTATTTTGATCGATTTAACTATTATACAGGTCTGTTAGCAATGTGGCATTCTAGTCTATTTTTCCCTTCCATGAATAGTCAAATATTTCGGTAGATTATATTTAAAACTTTCACATCACAAAGGTAACTCATTTTTCATTCGGCTGCTATAACTATTCAAAGTACGATATTGTCTATAAGGAACATGTTTCACTATCGACGTGCGACGAGTTAGATTAAACCTTCAAACGCTAATATATGATGCCCAGTAAAATGTTTGAGGTATTTTAAGAATTAAATTCAAGAAGCCATTTGAAGTACGAACGTAGTAGAATCCATTGGATACAACTTTTAATAAAAATATTACGTCTCTGATCTATATAGACACAAAATTTGCTCCACGCTGGTTATTTCTTAGTGACGGCAATGCATCCAAGATTCCAGGTAAAACATTTTTTTTTAATTCATATAATATGTATTTAATATCGTAGGAATTATTATTTAAGTACATGCATTTGAACTAACGTAAATGGACTTATAGATACTCACTGGACCCTATAGCTTTTTTTACAATATCCAGTACTTAAAAGTCATTCATTTGAAGCAACGCTTATCTGTCATTTGAAGCAATTCTTATCTGAAAAGTATGTTTCTAAATGTCGTATTAAAATAGTACCTATCTGAATAATCACATCCTTGAAAAAAAGCACAGCGATATGAGTATATTATCACCATACAGAAATAAAAGAACAAATATGAAGCACTATCATATTAATTTTTATAGCCTATCTTTTATCGATTCACAGTGAAACAGATGAACAACCGATGGAAATCTGAAAACAACGGCATATAAAATCTCAATTTTCGGCACTTCCGACTCGTAAAATTTAAACTGTGAACTGAAGTAATATCCTGTTGAACAATAAATCATTTGGCAGCTGATAAATGCAATACTGGAGCTCACGCGAAGATTTCGAAAAATGTGGTGTAAGTCATAGAAGACCGGTGTCTACGTGCATGATTCGTAGTATGATTTTTCCTGTCTTGAATGCCATGATCATAGACTATGATTGAGTCATAAATATATTAAGCTATTATTTATTATCACATAAAAATGTGTATAACATGATGCAAACATCCCGACGGCAATTTTAGGGTTCAGTTTCATATGAGGCGATGCTTAACCCTCGGGAATAGCAACGAATCTATGATTGACTTCAGATAGAACCCCTCATTTATATGAAGTTGCGTACGATATGTACGCAACTTTAACAGTAACATCTATCATTCCGATGGTTTGCGCGTCCGTTTATTACTACGATGTAAAAAAAAATAAGCAAGTACATTAAGTATCTCTGGGATCATTAGCTCGACTATTGAACATACTTGTCGAGAAAAACTCAATGTCAGTCTTTCCAAGAACGAACTGCAAAAGTCACCAAATGAACTATTTATAATTTCACGTCGTTAATAATAGTTCAATTGGTAATTTTAGCAGCTTACGCTTCTAACTCGGACCTGACTGTCATAACAGCGCCTGGCACAGCCTTGTATTGCCAGCTGAATTAACACAATACCTTCCACTTTTTAAGCAAGTTAGATTACTGAAAGTAATGAAATCGTGTGTGAAATTGAGCGTTAAGAAATGTTATAAAACTATCCGCTTCGTTGGAGAAATTTCAATCGCTTAATCGAATATCGACTAAGTTGCCATATGTTTTGTTGCTAAAGAAAATGTTTTACTTGAGTTAGTTCTTTGGGATACTTGTAAGATTTTGTTCGGAATTTATTTGTAAGAAATTATACTTGTGCTTGTGATTAGCGATATTTTCAACCGAATTAAAATAAATGGTTTGGATTATTGTTGATATAAAGCACTATATTTTTTTTTGATAAAATAGAAGTAAAATGTCTTCTGTCGCCTGTGAATCTGTAATGAAGTCTATATAAAATTAGAGTTCTATCTGAGGTCAATCACTACTATTTCTGCGTACCAAGTTTGACAGAAATACTTTAAAAACCAGAATATTTTATAGTTGATATGTAGAATCCTTCTTGGTTTAAATTAAAGCGATCATAAACCGATGCCACGAGTATTTCTAACGTACACCAGTTTTGCGTTTCGGTGGAAGGGTTTGGTTGCCGGCTTATTGACATTTGTGGTGACCATCCTAGTCCTCAAAAATATCAACTCTTCTGTGATTGACTTCGAGTAGAACCCCTATTGCATATGAAGTTGCTTACAGGCTTTCATATCACGGCAGTAACCTCTTATCGTCAGGTAGACTGAATTACACATATGTACACATGACGACCCGCGTGGCGGAGCGGCTACCACACTGATCTGATGCGCAATGGGTTCCGGGTTCGATTCCCAGCCAGACAGGTATCTGAATGATGATTTCAGGTCACACACACACATACGGTTACATATTTACTTCTTTAAACTTGCATCTGCATTATACATGTTCCTATACATTAGCATACTAGCCTATTTAATTCACTCTCGTCAACCCTGTACTGTCCCACTGCTGGGCACGGGTCTTCTCTCAGAATGAGAGAGTTTTAGGCCATAGTCCACCGCGCTGGCCGCGTGCGTATTGGCTGACATAAATTCACTAGCAAAATTAAAAGTTTTTCCAGTTGCAACACTAGCCATTGTTATTACGGCAATTACCAACAACCTATCGAGGACGGTCGACGACTTCCCAGTCCTGGAGTACATCGGTTGCAATAACTGCACCAGGGTGTACGTCCCGGTTTGCGGAACCGACAATGTGACCTACATTAACGCGTGCAGGCTGAACTGTGCTAACTCACAACGGGATAGGAAGGATTGGGTGTTTATACACAGGTAACTGTACTTTATCTACTACATAAATAATGGTGTGGTTGCCGTCACACTTTCACATGAGGCGACTATCTTAGTCCTCGGGAGCAGTAACGCATCTGTGATAGACTTCAGATGGAACCGATGTTCTGTATGAAGTGGATTACAGACGTCCATGGGCGGCAGTGACCACTTACCTGCATGCAAGTAGTCGTATACCACAGTAAAGACTAGACGGAGCGGTGGGCCTAGCCGCCCATCTCGGAGGAGTTCGATGAGGCAATGCGCTCAGAGGACTCCAGTTGCGATCCCTTAGAGATACCGGAGTAAGAGGACTCCGGCACTGTAGCGCTGAGGACAGCCACCGGGGGGGTTTTGATGCGGTTAATACCCCACATAACCATTCGTCGCTCCCGCGGTATCGGGTACCTTTTGAAGGTTTCCCCCTTGAAAAAAATAAAAGGGTACTTAGGGCAATGGCAAGATTTATCGCTTCTATGTTGTAGAACAATGTTTATCGTTTAACTAATGTATTACAATGTAGCTTGTAATATACGGTTGCAAACGTACACAGTTATCGTAATTAGGAAACAGAATAAACTCTTATTATGGACACGGTATTCGGTTTTACTACACGTATATTTCTAATTATTCTAATATTAGCTGAACCCCGTCGCTTTAAAAAAAACATGCGTGCGTACAAAGTACACATGTCAGAAGTGAAACTTCTTTGGCGAACTAATTTATAAATCTTGTTTATATTTATACAAATCTAAAACTTTAAATTTCCAAGATTAAGAGGAAGGGAAAAAGGCGTGATACGACGTTCGCTCTGTCTCACTTTTTCTCTCAATCTTTCTCACTCGCTTGCTCCCTACTCTCACTCCACGGCTAGTTGCTCATGCTACGTTCGCCCTGTCTTACTCTCTCTCAATCGGTCTCGATCACTCTCTCTCTCTTTTCCGACACTTCCGTTGCATACCGACGTGACGTTTCATCTGTAAAAATTTTACCCTCATGCGCCTAAAGAAGTTTCACTTCAAAAATTCGATGTATCGTTAGTCTCATGGGAGTAAGATATTTTAATAAAAAGTAGCCTACATGTTAATCCAGAGTGTCAGCCATCTCCCTACCAAATTTTATGAAAATCGCTCCAGCGGTTTAGACGTGAAGAAGTAACAAACATACACACAAACTTTCGCCTTTATAATATTAGTATGAAGTATGATTTATTTTCTAGGTACGGGCCTTGCGGTAAATTTCCGAGAGGTATATTCAATTTCAGTTTATGGTAACTGTTAGGTCAATCATTTTCATAATAAGTTCTTGAAAAATAGAAGTGTGGTGAATTTAACAATATCCAGGTCACCTTATTTATGAATATTAAACTTAAAGTTAAAAAATTTAAGAAATGTGTGTTTTTTTCATAAGTCCTATAATTTGAGTAAAACTTTATAAAGAGTGGGAAATAGTAAAACAATATTATTACACTGTAATTGCGTATTAAATCTATTCCATACATAGATAGTATTTGTTTTTTAAAATAATTTATTTGTATACCTAATACTTTAAAATTAACGAGAATAATCTTCAAAATTGTTAAGTCATATGAATCACTAGTTGAGCCGGCGTACTTCGTTCCGCCTAAAAGCCAAAAACCTAAAATTATCTGTGTTTCTCTGCTATATTATACATGTAATATGCATGATAACCTTCTATTTGAATCACTCTATCTATTAAAAAACTGCATTAAAATCCGTAGCGCAGTTTTAAAGATCCAAGCATACATCGGGACAGACAGCGAGAAGCGACTTTGTTTTATACTATGTAGTGATTTAACGACAGCAAAAAGTATGTTGGCGTTTTTGAAATAAAAACTTTATGGTTGTTTAACTAACATAATTCATTTAAATACACGGTCTTTTTAATACGTAAATTTTGAAAGTATGTAAAGACACGTAAAATATATACGCTTTATCGTTTACTGGAGGTCGTAGAATCATTTGTACATTCTAATGTTTATCCTTTTGTTGTTCGATCCTAGAGGAACTATTACCAAGCCTATTTCTGCTTAATAACAGTTGTACACACAAGCGTACCAAGGGTACTGATAGGAACGGTAGTTTAGCAATAGGCATATTGCCAGGCTGACAGAAGTAGCAAACGAGCATGCAGTCCACCTGATGGTAAGTGGTCACTGCTGCTCATGGACATCTTTAATCAGCTTCATACAGAACATGGGTTCTATCTGAAGTCAATCACAGATGCGTTGCTGCTCCCGAGGATTATGATGGTCACCTCATATTAAAGTGTGCCGGCTACCACGTTCAATATATGTGCAGTTCAATATATATGCATAATATTGAGAATACTTTGATAGCGTGACTCAGGAATACTAATGGCGCCATCTCTTGATGAGTTGCAAGAACTTGCTACAGTAGTAATAGAGATTTGTAGCCGTCCTGCCGGTCATTACCGTAAAAAAAACACACAAGAAGATACTGCTGCATATCTTCTGTGCTCTTTTCCTTAGTCATCTTCTACGACATCCAAACACGAGACGGAGATAGTCCCTCTCTCTCCGTCTCGCAGGGGAGAAAGTGGTAGAGGGAAAGGGAGAGGTACTATTCAAAACCAAATGGTTTGGATTTGTATTATGGACTGATAAATTTAAAAGTAATCTACAGCCCGAATACCAATTAAGCCTACCATTACTTACTCCCAAGTCCTTCACTGAATCTATCGTCTTAATTAACAAACAGAAAAATAGCCGAATTAAATTCGAAATGTAACCATTACTCCACTCGGATTGCCTTTATCTCTCCTAAAAGCCTTTTCAGATCAAATCAGGATCGACTTAAATTGATAATTTATACAGATGTTTTTTTTTTCTGATCTTTTTTTTTTAAATTTGTAAATCTACCTTTTATTTTTTTTTATTTCGGTAAAAACATGCTCATGTACGCGTAAACTTAGTGTAAAGATATATTATGTTTCTCATGTAAGTGAATTGTATTATTCTTAATGGGAAATAAAGTTTTTCTTAAACCTCAGATGTTATATGATTTAGGTTAAAAAGTTGAGAAATATAGTAATTTCAATCATATTAGTAACATAATTAAACAATAATGAAATCATTTCTTATGTGAAGTTTTTCTTATACTTTAACCTAACGATAAAGCAGACGAGCTACCCGATGGAAAAAAGTCACCGTCGTATGGACATTCGCAACACCAGAGGAATCGCCAATGCATCGCCGGCTTTGAAGGAGAACTCTTTTCGCACCTTTCTTGACGAACCTCATGGTTAATGAAGTTTCTGAATAAGGATAACTAATCATGATAATTAAAACATTGGAAGTTTCTTTTTCTAAATGTTCAGTGAGATCAAAAAATGTGTACTTTTTTATCTGGTGCTTGATAATTGTAATACTCACGTCACGAAAACCGAAATTACCGTTTGTTTTTTTTCCGTTTGCACAATATCACGATAATGAAAGCCTCTCATAGTCTCTTGGATAAGACGTCTGATTTCTTAGTAATTCTACATAGAAAATAAAACAAATCTATGTTGAATTGTAAATAATCTACGTTGTTGTATTGTTTGTGTATATCCTATAGTAGTATAACTCAACTTACCTCTTCTGTAATTATAAATTTTCTTTTACATTCCGTCTTTTTATCGTATGCTGTCCTTCTCCTATCGCTTCATTGCTATCGTTGAGTTATTCCTTAGCTCTATTTTGTAAATCTTCTAACTAAATTTCACTTATTGCACCTCTCTCTCATCAACCCATTATTGGCCCACTGCAAGACACGGGTCCTCTCTCAGAATGAGAGAGTTTAGGCCATAGTCCACCGCGCTGGCCAAGTGCGAATTGGTGGACTTCACACACCTCCGAGAACTTTTTTTTTTAAAGAACTCTCGGGTGTGTAGCTTTCCTCACGATGTTTTCCTTCACCGAAAAGCAGTAATAATTAATTTCTAATACGCACATGTAATCTCTAACTAAATCTAAGACCAAAAAAAGATAAACACAAAACAAAATAAAACTAAATATAGGTATTTATGACAATTCAAAAGGGACCCTATTTTTAATTTGTATGCTTCTCGTTATCTATACTTTCTGAGTATAATAAAGATTATTATTATTATTATCACAAGTGATATTATATCCGTTGTCAGAAAGTTACATTTTTGCTTTATATCTTTCCCATGTAGTGTGAAGAGGCTCTTAGAGCTAGAACAATACGCTTCTTCCCTTTGTGTACGTTTTAACGAAATTAAGGTTTTGAGGAGACCTTTAAATGAGGGAAGGCAAGAAACAAAGAGGAAATTAAGTACCAGTAATAAAATTTTAAAAAGGTGTACTTATAAGAAATATTCACTTCATTAAAATTAGTCAATGAATAGTTGAACCAGAGCATATACTAGTGTGTTTGTCTGTATGTTTTTTTATCTGATTAAAGTAGCAAACGATCATACAATCCAACTGATGGTAAATGGTCACTGCCGCCCACGGACCCATAAGCGACTTCAAATAGAACCTGTGTTCTATTTGAACTCAATCACAGACGCGTTGCTACCCCCGAGGACTAAGATGGTTGCCTCATATAAAAGTGTGCCGGCAACCACAACGTATCACCGAAACGCAAAAATGCTTCACGCTAGAAATAGGTGTGGCGGTGGTAATTCCTCGGGCGAACTATACTGGTTCTACCACCTTTAGTAATTGCACGAGCATGGAGTCCGGTAGATGCTAATTAGTGACTGCCGCCCATGGTCTTTATATACACATAAACAAGGATTTAAACTGAAGTTTATGACAGATGCATAAGATGGTCGCCTCATGTAAATGTGTGCAACCACATCCTTTCAGCAAAACTAGAACTGCGTCTCGCTAAAATTGAGGTGGTATAATCTGCCCGGTTCGACCATATACCTTTTAGATTCTATCACCTTATCAATCTATATTTGTATAATAGTATTACTATATATATTTATTTATTACTAGAGCAGTGATAGCCTAATGGTCGGCTAGTCGATCGGGAAGTCCGAGGTTCAAACCCAAGCACACACCACTGATTTTTCTAAAATTATGCGCATTAGAAATTAATTAGCACTGCTTTTCGGTGAAGGAAATACCGTGAAGAAATTCTTTAATGAAAAAAAAAAAGAAAGTTCTCGGATGTGTGTGAAGTCCACCAATTCGCACTTGACCAGCGCGGTTGACTTTGGCCTAAAATTCTCTCATACCGACAGAAGACTCGTACCCAACAGTGGGACAACAATGGGTTGACGAGAGATTATTATTTATAGTAAACGAAATTCATCATCGCTTTAGTGGCTTCAGTATTAGTATTCTATACGTTTTCCACTAAAGGTACTTAAACAAAATTGACCATTTATATTTCACACTCTCATAAAAGGTTCACAAAAACCAAGTCATAACACAATAGCGGAATGCATATGAATTTAATGCACGTCCTATATGTAAATGTGGGCGAAATCATGTACATGCAAAGCTTCAAAAGGGGTATAAAAACTAAGCCATTTTTTTGTTCCCTGCTCTGACGAGGACGAAATGGAAAATACTTTGGGAATTAGTTTCAGTGGCAGCGAGTAACGAGTCACACACCTTCGATTTACCGACGATATAGTGATCTTGGCAGATTCGCTGACGGACCTCAGCACAATGCTAGGCGACCTCAACAGTGCCTCATAACGGGTGAGTCTTAACATGAACATGGACAAGACGAAAATCATGTCTAATGTCCATGTCACACCCGTACCGGTAGTTGTTGACGGCACTCCTCTCGAAGTTGTCGACGAGTACATTTACCTGAGACAAACGATCCGGATGGATAAGTCCAACTTTGAGAGGGAGGTCACTCGAAGAATCCAAGTCGACTGGGCTGCGTTCGGAAAGTTTCGTAGTATCTTCTCGTTCACAATTCCTCAGTGCCTGAAGTCGAAATTGTTCGAGCAATGTGTGTTGCCAGTGATAACCTATGGCGCCGAAACGTGGTCCTTCACTAAAGGCCTCATTCAAAGACTCAGAGTAGCTCAGCGTGCTATGGAGAGGGCATACACGCACACAATCCAAATAAAGTAAAGTCGATCGGTCACTCGTGAAATTTTTATAGGACGACCCGAGCCGTTGAAGTCTTGTGTCCACAAATTTAAAAGACAGCTACCTCCTTTTTCGTGGAACTTTTTGTGTGTCATTAAATTCCTTGTGAGCCTACTTTCAACTTGTGAAATCCCCCCCCCCCCCTCAAAAAAAAGAATATCCTGGATTATCGCTATCATCGCACAGTGAAGCGACAGCGTTAGTCGGACGTCGCAAAGCTGATGTGGCGAATTTCGTTTTAAATTGGGAAACTAAACGTACCATTGTTAACGTTTTTGTTGCCGTGAGTCTTCATTGCAACGAACACTTTACAATGATTTATTTACAAGAATAAACGTAAAAAACACGCATTCTCCACTCATAGCCCCACACTAGGATTTTCCTCTGTGTCGTGGGTACCATGGACACAAACAAGACGAATACACAAACACCCAGACCCAAAACATGAATCTAAACTCATCATTCAGATACCTGTCTGGCCGGGAAACGAACCCGGAACCCATTGCGCGTCAGACCGCTAAGGCAACCACTGCGCCACGCGGGTCATCAGCTGCATTGCTACTCCCAAGGACTAAGATGGTCGCCTCACATAAAAGTGAGCTGGCACACCCTTTAGAAATTAATCTGAGATTATACCTCCCCGGTCAACCGGTGTGTATTTGTTATACAACATAAAATACCTAGTAAGACAATATACCTAATAAGCCCATGGGTACCATGGGCTTATTAGGTATATTGTCTACAGCACAGGAGAAAATCCTAGTGTGAGGCTATGAGTGCAGAAAGCGTGTGTGTGTGTGATTGACTATCCGTCCATGGGCGCAGAGACTGCATGCTCGTTTGCTACTCTCTCACCTACATCTCGTAATAATAAATATAAATTTACTTAGGTTGTTGCTTATGATATTTTCATGCGTATTTTTTTTTATTTGATTGCGTCTTAATTTAAAAGTGGCTATAGTGGAAGCAGTATCAATAAAAAAAAGTATCTGTTCATTCTATGTAATAGAAATATGAAAAATATTTTCTTATAATTATGTTAGCAAGGATTTCACCTTGTAGCTACGATCTTGAAGCTAAGTGGAAAAATAAATCCTTATTCCACTTCATATTCCAAGTCTTAATAATAGTACTTGATCAAAGGCCGTTGACCTCTAAGGGCTGAAGTTTGTCTAAAGGTTGTTGATCTTTAAGTTTCAACGAACAAACACGTGAGGACGTATTACTTGTCACATCCTTGTCAACAATAGTTATTTCACTTTGAAACAGATATGATATTTACTAAGAAATTGTAAGTGATATATAATTAAGTTTTATGATGTACTGAATGTAAGTTCGTTTACAATACAATACAATATCATTTATTTGTCGAAATAAGGTATATTACAAGGATGGTCAATAGTATGGTCTGCTTACTTTACCCGTCATGGGTGTACAAATATAAATAAAAAATTAAACAGGATAAAAATATAAAAAATGGATACTTGTTTGTAATATATTACTTATATATAATATGTATGTAACAGATTACGTATAAATATTAATATAGTTAAGTTAAGTAAGAGCAGTGATAGCCTAATGGTTGAAACTTGCCCTCTCGATCGGGAGGTCCGGGGTTCAAACCCAGGCACGCACCACTGATTTATGTGCGTATTACAAATTAATTATCACTGCTTTTCGGTGAAGGAAAACATCGTGAGGAAACCTACACACTCGAGAGTTCTCGGAGGTGTGTGAAGTCCACCAATTCGCACTTGGCCAGCGCGGTGGACTATGGCCTATAACTCTCTCATTCCGAGTGAAGACCCGTGCCCAGCAGTGGGACAATAATGGGTTGACGACATTAATATAGTTTGTGTTTGTGTGTAGTGTTATATGTGTTGTGTAACGTGGGAGTAGCCCACAAAGTTTAGGTTAATTTGTGTACCAATTTTTTTCTGCCAATGTAGTCCTTATGCAAGTAAGAGGCTTATTAGCTCCCAATGTTTAAGTAGGTATGTACTCGTATATTTAGGTCAAATCTTGGAAGCTGAATTTGACCTACTTCTCAGTCTACGATTAAGCTAAAAGGAATACACCGTTCTAATACTAAGTTTGTCTTCTTCTTTTTAGTGCATTGATGTAAAAGCTTGCTTCAAAGAGTATATTTATAATATCCATTACATTGAAAAACGATTACGTCACAAATATTTGTTTCAAATAGCTGAAATACTGTAATTGTTATTATATTGGCCAACATTGCTATAAAATTGTGGCTTGACTTTGGAACCATCACACTTTTATTTGAGGCGACTATCTTAGTCTTCGGGAGTAGCAACACATCTGTGATTGACTTCAGATGGAACCCATGTTTTGTATGAAGTTATTTACAGATGTCCATGGGCGGCAGTGACCACTTACAATCAGGTGGACTGCATGCTCGTTTGCTAATTCAAATTTAAAAAAAAAAAAAACACCACCACACCTATTTCTCTCTAATAATAGCAGTGTTAAACGCCATAAACATGGATGGCAATAGCCACTGAACCCAAGTGGACTAAATGCTCGTTTTCTATTTCAATATTATAAAAAAAACCTTATGAGGCATGTAGATTTTTCTTCGATTCTTTGGATTCCCTTGCGATATTTTCCTTCATCATTAAAAGTAATTAGCTTCTGCTTGAGAGATGTATCAACTTCAGAGATGCGTTGAAATTAAAATCCGGACCTTCTGTGTGTGGCAATTAAGTTCACTTCACTTATATTTTATGTAGGTATTAACGTATAATAAACGTCTGTATATCATATCGATACTACAAACATCGTGATATATCGATACACTTCCATACCATTGGATCAATATGCTATGCGGGCTATGAGCGCGGCGACCGAGGCACGAAATTCCGTAACGAAAAAACCTAACACCCCCACTCTGCCTACCATATAGCGCGGCCGATCGTTCGCTTAACGTGTATGTATAAGGTACGACAGTACAAAGGTCGCACGGATCGAGACGACCTGCTCGGAAATCGGACGAATATGTAAGCAGGTGTTTGTGAGAAACTATATAGTATAAAAGAAAAAACTTGAATTAATATCAAAGACAAAAAATACTGCATAAATAAATAAATAATTATAACTCCATAAGTTGATAAAAAATGCTATGCAATAGCTTTACCGCGGCAGTCCCTAAGTGCCGTACTTTTATTTACTCTTTAGAAACACCTCAAACTAGGGGTTATGTCAGTGAAACCGAGGCGATGACAAGTTTTTGGTAGGCATATTAAAAAAAAATATTGAAATAATTCAAAAATTATAATGATAAATTATACAATACATAATAACATGGGTATTGATATGAATTGTCAATGGCCACACGACGTTAAATAATTTTGTAGATTATATGTATGAAAACGGTTTTTAATTACAGTACGGCATCCGATCCATACTTCTAATTGGAAACCTGATAGCTGAAGTAAGATGTTAACAAGCCAACACGATTACAATTTTCAACAACTCAAGGCAACGCAAACAACTCAACGGAAAATGACTAGTCACGAAGAAGCTCGTTAGCGTTTTTAGTTCAGTTTATTGTAAGAGGGAAAGTGACGGTCTTTTAAAATATCAAGGGTTCTATTAAAGTGTTTGCTTTATTTAAAACATATAACAAGATTTTGAATAAATTTACAACGCTTTCAGCTGGTATTAAAAAAAACATGTTATGAAAAAAGTTGGTTTATTCCATAGAAACTGAACAGTATTAGATTACATATACAGATACAGTCCATAGTCGATAAGAAACTTTTACCAGCTTTAAGTGGGTTAGTCTTTTATTAAAGACTATGGTAACAAATGAGTCATTCCATTAGGTAGGAAAAGTGGTCACTACCGTCTATGAATATCTTCAACAACTCAAGGCAACGCAAACAACTCAACGGAAAATGACTAGTCACGAAGAAGCTCGTTAGCGTTTTTAGTTCAGTTTATTGTAAGAGGGGAAAGTGACGGTCTTTCAAAATATCTAGGGTTCAATTAAAGTGATTGGTTTATTTGAAACTTATAACAAGATTTTGTAAAATTTTGCAACGTTTTAAGCCGGTAATGAAAAAAATATGTTATGTTATAAAAAATGTTTTTTATTCCATAGAAACAGAACATAGGTATGCTGTCCATAGTCAATAAGAAACTTTTACCAGCTTTAAGTGGGTCAAGCTTTTATTTAAGATTATGGTAACAAATGAGTCATTCCATTAGGTAGGAAAAATGTTCACTACCGTCTATAAATATCTTCAACAACTCAAGGCAACGCAAACAACTCAACAGAAAATGACTAGTCACGAAGAAGCTCGTTAGCGTTTTTAGTTCAGTTTATTGTAAGAGGGGAAAGTGACGGTCTTTCAAAATGTCTAGGGTCCAATTAAAGTGATTAGTTTATTTAAATTATGACATTTGGAAATTTTTCCAATATTTTCAAATGGTATCTTCTCAAATGGTCTATGAATATCTTCAACAACTCAAGGCAACGAAAACAACTCAACGGAAAATGACTAGTCACGAAGAAGGATTTGGCGTTTTTAATTCAGTTTATTGCAAGAGGAGAATGTGACGATAAGTGTAGGTGCATACATTTGTTGGTACTTTTTAACTCGAACTACAACGAGCTGAAATAAGGAGGTCCCTCATTTCAACTCTTACCATCTAGAAATATTACATATCACGTGTTATTTTTGCGTCTAAAGTAAATAAATTATGGCAAGCAATACACTCTCCTGTTATTACGTATTCTATTTTCCTTGCAGCTGTTATCATTGCCTTGACCTGTCAGTTCTTGCTTCAAACGCAGCTGGGTACTTTTGTATCATGAAGAACAAAATACAAGTACACTGTAATGCAGAACGTTTCAGACGCGGATCACGCGGGTAGATCTTGACGCCCCGCGTGGCGGAAAGGTTACTATACCATACCACGCAGTCGGTTCCGGCTTGACAGGTAGTTTTATAATTAACTAGATCTTACCCACGGCTTCGCCTGCACGGTCAAAGGGAATTAACATTAGCATTTGATAGTGTGATTCAAATCTTGCAAATGAATTTTACTAACGCCATCTATTACCAACGTCTGGAACTACTAAATATCTATCAACCAACAAAACATCGACATTCTCATTCCTATGAGAGCTGTTACTTTGTGGTCATTTGTGTTTGTGTCATGTGTCTTTGTGAACTGTATACGCACTTGATAAACTTGAAGTGAAATAAAAAAAAATAAACTTCCTGATGGATTCTGCTTCTGTAGGTACATATAAAGGCTCTCAACTAACTGAAACGACGGGAGCGCTAATAACATGCCACAATCACGTAGCGCGATGACACTTCCGTTCACAGCGGCACTATACGAACTAATTTGAATAAATTCGTCATACTTCGCTGAGTAAACATTTACAAACATAACCAAAAAAATATGTATATTAAAAAAAAAGTAACAGAGGAACTAGATTTTAAAAATTATCATAACAACAATTATAAAAAGAATAGAGTTTAAAGATAGCAAAAAGCGTAAGGAGAGGATTGGAAAATTAGAGCTTAAGCTAATGGGACTTCACAAGACTTTTAAACGAGTAAAGGGATATTACATAAAGAAATAGTTAGGCACATGTACATAGACAAGGAAAGCTTCGGTAAACCTAAACTTCATTGCATCGAAAAGGAGATTTCGGAGATTTTAATCAAAACAAAACTGAAACTTGAATGACCACAAAGCAACATATTTTTTTATCTGACTGAAGTAGCAAACGAGCATGTAGTCCACCTGATGGTAAGTGGTCACTGCCGCCCATAGCCATCTGTAATCAACTTCATACAAAACATCAGTTCCATCTGAAGTCAATCACAGATGCGTTGCTACTCCCGAGGAGTATGACGGTCGCCTCATATACAAGTGTGCCGGCAACCAAACCCTTCTATCGAAATGCTTCACGCTAGAAATAGGTGTGGCGGTGGTACTTCGATTGAACTACACTGGTTCTACCACCTTCAATGTGAACTGTATATGCACTTAAAAACTTGAAGTGAAATAAAAACTATTACACTTCCTGATGGATTCTGCTTCTGTACATATAAAGGCTCTCAACTAACTGAAACGACGGGCGCTAATAACATGCCACATTCACGCAGCGCGATGACACTTCCGTTCACAGCGGCACTATACAAACTAATTTGAATAAATTCGTCATACTTCGCTGAGTAAACATGTTTACAAACATAAACATCGAGTTTACGGGTATTTGAGAGTCATATAAAATATGTTTATGTGATATAAAATATGACCTATGAGCTAAGTGCTGCATTGAAGTAGCAAACGAGCTTGCTGTTCACCCAATAGTAAGTGTAAGTGCCGTCCATGGAGATGTGTAAGCAACTTCATACAGAACGTGGGGTTCTATTTGAAGTCAATCACAGATGCGTCGCTACTCCCGAGGACTAAGATGGTCTCATATAAAAGTTTGCCGGCAACCACACCCTTACACCGAAACGCAAGAACTGCTTCGCGCTAGAAATAGGTGTGGCGGTGGTGCTTCCCCGGTCAAACTATACTGGTGGAACCAGTGTAGAAACCATCTATAAAACATAATATTGACACAAAAAAATATAAGCGTAACTAAAATCTATCTTGTGGCTAAGCTCTCTGACCAATCGCAGAAGATCATCATTGTTCAAAATCTCTTGTCTATTAGATAATTTTGCTAAAATCACTTTATCCTTTTAGAAGTAACATACAAATACACAAACATACTCTCCATTGACCTACATTGAGACGACCAGATCAGTTCTCAGAAGTGGCAACGTATCTACTATTAGATTCACATAGCACGTCTGTTCTATACAGAGTTGGTACAAATGTATATAAGCGGCTGAGACAACTTACCATCAGACAGATTGCATGCTCGTATCGTGTAATCTTTATTATTATAAAAAAAAGTAAAACCAAATGCTGCAAACAATAACGTTCTTTTTGCATTAAAATGCCCTTTATAATAACAAAAACGTTAATAAATTTCAAAATAGTACATTTTCATCATTTCCTTTTGCTATAAATTTAAAAAGTTGTTAAACAAATGAAATAAAGACTTTCAAACAGACAAAAGGCATTACAGAAAGTGAATAAAAAAACACTGCTTAGAAGAACGGATGGTGATAAAATTCAAATAAAATCACTTTTATCGTCATGTTTGTTTTGGAACTAATATTGTATGACGATTTCCATTCCCTAAGCAGAACTAGTATCGAAAATAAAGATTAATGTTCAGTCCTCATGTATACGATTCGATACACTGCATTCCCGCAGGATTCGTATGAGGCGCGCGACCGAACTTCGACTTCGCCGGGCAATTTCCTACAGATTTCCTCGCGTCCAACTTTAGGACTTTTCTAATACCCCCGGGATACTAACAACTTTATTTCGTTTGAAGCACCGCGACTTTTCGCTTAGACTCTTACGTTAGATACTATTGAACATTCCATGCAGTTTTATTTGTATTGTATTTATAAAACACAATTATCTGAGGTAGATTTTTGTTTTACATCTTATTTATTAATAGTCAAAGCAATACGTATAGTAAAAAATAGTAAGTGTTGCCCAAATTGAACTCTGCCATTATTATTTTGTAGCGATATCAGAAAAGTAATTGCGGATGTCCATGCTGGAACTTCAAGTTTTAATCTAATGTTTTTGAGAGCCATCACTTCCTTTTCATAAGCAAATGTTCTAAAATAAATACTCGTAGTTGTTTGTATAAATTATTCAACCATTCGCCACCATGTATATATAATAAAATTCTACGCAAATGCCAGTCTCCCAAAATACAGTTTAATTTTCAGTCCTAGTATATGAGAATTCGATACACTGCATTCCCGCAGGATTCGTATGCGGCGCGCGACCGAACTTCAACTTGGCCGGGCAATTTTCTTCAGATTTCTTCGCGTCCAACTTTAGGACTTTTGTAATACCCCCGGGATACTAACAACTTTATTTCGCTTGAAGCATCGCGACTTTTCGCTTAGACTCCACGTTGAACACTATTGAAGATTCGATACTGTAATATTTTTGTTGCGTTCAGAAAACACAATTTAATTCATAGTTGATTTTTGAGTTACTTCTTGTTTATTACGGGTCCAAATAATATCGATAACTGATAGCTATAATTGCTATAATTGATAGCGATAACTTCCCTTATATTACATGTCTGGAGCACAAGTTCAAAACTAAATGTATATATGAATTTCTGAATCATTTGTATAATTTGTCCTTCATCCTTGTGTATAAATCCTACGCAAAAGCGTCAAATGAAATTCAGTCTTCCTATATGAAAATCGATACACTATATTCCTGCATGATTTGTATGCAGCGCACGACCGAACATCCCCTTCGCCCGGCAATTTCCTACAGATTTCCTCGCGTCCAACTTTAGGACTTTTCTAATATCTCCGGGATACTAACAACTTCATTTCGCTTGAAGCAGGACCGTGGCTTTTCGCTTAAACTCTAACGTTGGACACTATTGAAAATTCGATGTTGCAATGTTAATATTGAGGTTAGAAAAACAGAAAATTCATAGTCGATTTTCGATTTGCTTCTCATTTCTGACAGTTAAGGCAACATGGGCAATTTAATAATCATTCCTTTTCATAATAGGACTGAAGCACAAATTTCAAAATAAATATTTGCCTACATGAATTTCTCAGTCATTAGCATAATTCATTCTACATTCATGTGCATAAAATCCTACGGAAAAGCTATGCTCCTAAATGAAAAAAATATGTTCAATCTTCGTACATAAACATTCGATACACTGCATTCCCGCAGGATTCGTATGCCGCGCGCGACCGAACTTCGCTTTCCCCGGGCAATTTCCTACAGATTTCCTCGCGTCCAACTTTAGGACTTTTCTAATACCCCCGGGATACTAACAACTTTATTTTGCTTGAAGTAGTATCGCGACTTTTTGCTTAGATTCTAACGTTGGAACTTATTGAGAGTTGATGTTGCAGTCTTTTTATTGCGTTAAGAAAAAATAGCAATATATTTATTATTTTCTTGATTTACTTCTTGTTTAGTGAAGATTAGATTGTTACCGCGGATTTGTTCAATTCGGTCACGTCTATCACGATAATGAATATCATGTTAATCTAGGTCATAAATATGTGTATGCTATTAATCAACAACAAACAAACATCCTCACAAACCTTCGTAATTATAATGTTTCAGTAAGATTATGGCTATATCGGCAATACAAAATGTTTTTTTTATTTTTTATTTGCATATTATAATTATTAATATTTTAAGGAAAGATTATTCTTATCATTGCTTCGTATCTCTTCCACGCTGAATTAGACAAAGATCGAATTAAACTCATTTGCTTTTGATTATAAATTTATGTTTATTTAAATAATCACACTCTACTGACTCACGAACAACGAATAGCCTAAAATGTTTGTATGGAGATATCCATCGAACACGCATCACCTGATGGTCAATGGTCACCTCATTTACTATCAGAGGTGCGTCTTATCGCCTATACCCCCGAAGACTGAGTTACAACGCATCAAAAAATATCTCTTCATCCAAATATTTGGATCTTTATTAATACCTACTGACCCAAAGGGACGATATCTTAATAAAGAGAATGCGTGCGCACCATTAGAGATAAAACCTGTCATTTTTTTCCACTAACTACCCTCATTAGGGTGCATTATCTTTTATCTAAGGAACTCCTTTCATCGTCTTTGGACTAAGCTCGGACGTTTCGTGATATTAATGAAATAGACGGCAAAAACCGAGTCAGTCTCTTTTTAATTAATAAAGCAAAAGTTCATTAGGGTATCGTTAGCGACTTTATAGAAAATATTCTATAGACGTTCTTTATAGAGGTTTTATCTTTTAAGCTTTTTGAGCTCACAATCCTAAGTATTTGTAGGAAAATGTTATTAAGAGAGGCTTGAGAGTGGTAAGTAGAAACTAGGAAATACTCAACCTATTAGGTAAATGGATTAATATTGTAGGCGAACTTCCGCAACTTGTTAAGAGATGGCGCCACTGCGTTTTAAATTTAAATTCAAAAAATAAAAATAAAAATGAAATTCTAAAATAATAAATAGAAAAACTTGAAATTCTAAAAAATATAAAAAAGTGAAAATTCTAAATAATAAAAAATTAAAAAGAAAATTAAATTCTAAAAATAAAAAAAAATCAAAAGGACACTGATGCACCAGATCTGATAGGCAGAAGTTACCGCCACATATTTCTAGCGTTAAGGTCCTGTTTCGGTGGGAGTATACGAATATATATAATATATTCATTGTAACTGAATTTTAAACCAATAAACTCTATCCCCATAGTTCGTTTCTAAATTAATTCTTAATCCAATATGGTGGAAATAGATATCATAATTCAAAAAAAAAATAAGAATCAGCATCCAGAAACCAGTTGTCTAACACAAAAAACCGCATCCAAATCGGTTCACCCGTTTCGGAGCTACGTGTCCATAGACAGACACACATACAGACTTACCAGTCAAACACATAACACCCCTCTTTTTGCGTCGGGGATTAAAAATAGGAAAAGGTTGTTTAAGAATTTGAAAAAAAAAGCGATTATGCACAGTATCATATGTTTTCAATTAGTTTTTTTCAAAAATACTCCAGCCTTAGGATATAAAAGTTGTAATAACAACTTTACAAGTAACCTACGCCCATTTTTAACGCAAAAAAGTTTGGCGCATAAATCTCGTAGCGTATCTATATAAAATTTGAAAAACCTGCACCCCTAAATAAAGCGCCATTGTAATCTTTATACCCAGTAACGGTAACCCGTAAATAACTTATTACTTTTGTTCTGCGTATATTGTTTTGGGATCCAATTTTTGTTCTAAAAAGTTATACAAATTGATTTATTTTATTTATAAGGTTTCGGGCATGGCTGTGTTTTCATTAGAGAGTTAATTTGTTTGTAAAATATAGTCGGGGCTTTATTAACAATTGCATTTTATGAATATTCGGTGCTAGAAGTGATTTATAGATTTTAATATCATAACTTTTTTAACGTGGACTAAAACAGCAACAATATAGTATTAAGGATTATGTAACTACTTAAATCTATTTATTTACTCTCTTACATTGTGTTTTCAAAGGCAGATTTTACCTTTTTTTTGTTTTCGAGGAGAAAACCTTCAAAAGGTACCCGACACCGAGGGAGGGACGCAGGGTTATGTGGGATTTTGGTCAAGAATTCTAAATATATATTTCACACCTACAAAAACAAAAACACAAATCTTTTTATCTGAAGGACTCGCTATTTTATATATGTAGATCAAAAGCTAATAGATGATAAAAAAGTTTGATTATGACATCATCACTACATAGCATAAAACAAAGTCGCTTCTCGCTGTCTGTCCCTATGTATGTTTAGATGTTTAAAACTAGGCTATGGATTTTAATACAGTTTTTTTTAAATAGATATAGTGGTTCAAGAGAAAGATATTTATGTATAATATATGTATTACGAAGTGGATGTGTGACGTCAGGAAGGCCAGGAGTCTTCATTACTGTCTATTCTTGCAGATTTCAAGTAAAACACAGGAGTTATTCTTCTTCGATTTATTCACAATTGAGGAGGTTTGATCGCTTCGACGGTTGGACAAGAATCTTTTAAACTAAACAAAATCAAACTAGTAAACTAAATTACAATTCTACTAATCACTATATATTGCAAATTTAATAAACAGACAATTTTCGATCTTTAAACTAACTAAATTAATTATTTTTGGCACCGTGTTTTTCATAAATACGCGGTGTCCCGCCAACATTCATGTTTGATATAGTAGAGAAACACTGATAATTATAGATTTTTGACTTTAAGGCGGAACGAATTTCCTTCCTTTCTCCGACCATAACTTCACCCTTATTTACGGAGGCATTATTTCTTAAAATTAACTATTCAATAAACAGAAACCAATATCTCCAAGCGTTGAATTAAAGTGAAAACAAATTTACAGCAACAATAATTTCCTTTCCCTAATTTATTCAACCAATTTAATGTTGGCGAAATAAATATTTTATTAAGCTCGATTTGTTAGTGTTTCGTGAGTAAAACGGTTTAGTTTCTAATTGACTTTTGATTAAAGTATTAATTTAAAGTATACTTTCACCTAGCGCTTGGGTCATTTAGGCCATTAGGCCAGAACATAAATCTTAATTCATCATTTAGATGAAGTACAACCGGGATTCGAATCAGAATCCAGGTCGTTCTGACACGCCAGTTTGTGTCTGCATGCGTATGTCACTTAGTACTTTGTGTATATCTTCTTATAAATGTTTTAATAACTTTAGGAATACACTGATACCGTATTAAATGGTGTTATTAATCTATCGTTCTTTCTTTTAACATCCTTAAGTCTCTTACCTCTTCGTCCCTGTAGTTCCGGGATCAGAATAGGGCTACGGCATCCTCTGCCTGTCGTAAGAGGCGACTAAAAGGGGCTTCCGAGGTTGCAGGCGGCTAGAGTGGGAGCTCGAACCGTTCGGTCAGCCGATCCCGGGAAGGACGGCGGTATATGTGGTCGCATACCGTCGTAAAAACTAGACGGAGCGGTGGGCCCATTCGCCCATCTGAGAGGAGCCCGATGGGGCAACGCGTTCAGAGGATTCCGGTTGCGGTCGGACCGAGTGCCCGGAGTCCTCTTTATAGCGCCGAGGACGGCCACCGGTAGTGCGGTAAAAATCCCACATAACCCTGCGTCGCTCCCACGGCGTCGGGTACCTTTTGAAGGATTTTAGTTCGACCGGGGAAGTACCACCGCCACACCTATTTCTAGCGTGAAGCAGTTCTTGCGTTTCGATAGAAGGGTGTGGTTGCCGGCACACTTTCACATGAGGCGACCATCATAGTCCTCGGGAGTAGCGACGCATCTGTGATTGACTTTAGATGGAACCCATGTTCTGTATGAAGTTGATTACAGATGTCCATGGGCGGCAGTGACCACTTACCATCAGGTGGACTGCATGCTCGTTTGCTACTTCAGTCAAATAAAAAAAAAAAAAAAAATTTCCCCTCGAAAACAAAAAAAAATCTCTTACCTCTTAATCTAAGCGAAAATGGAATATAAATACCTCTATACGACGACAGGTAACATTTCCCATTGAAACAAGTTATTGAATTATAAACTTCAAACACACATCAGTATATAGCTGCTATAAGGCAAAAGTGGGCATGTAAACGTAAGGCGAAATCAAATTTACACTTCCAATAAAGTGAATTACAAATTCATGATCGACTTAATAGAACGAAATAAATATTTAATGTTGTCACCTTCCCCACAGTAGAAATCTGGAACAGTATGAAAACTAAGCCTTGTTTGTGAAATTATTACCTACACTCTGTTGAAGCGATAGGGTTGTCTCTATATATCTTTTTAGTTCGTAATAGTATTATTAACAGGTACTTATTTTAGCATTTATTGTCGTGACGAAAATTATTATGATACTTAGTTTGAAATACGGAAAACAGTTTAATGTTGATACTTGCTTATGTTTGGAAATGCGTGTGATATCTAGTAATTAAAAAAACATTATATAAAAAATGCTATATTGTTTATAAATTACAAACTATTCCCGGAGTTCTATATTATTAAATTTATTAGTGTAATAAAAAACAAACCGCCGTATACCGAGCAATACACTAATGGCAATTTTAAAAATATCGCGAAAACAATTATTAGCAACGTGACTTGTATTGACGCAACACTCGCTACTACAGCACTGCAAAAACCCCTTAGCGGTCTCATCAATATGTGAACGTGCCGTTTTCGAACGCTTGTAGGTAGTTTCCATACTGTACCATATGACTACTGTGCCTTACCCGTCCCCACGGTCGAACGGGGTACAAGTAAACGTTTCGTAAAACAGTTTACGATCTAATTGAGTTTTAATTATGTTTTAACGAAAATGTTTAACGCCTCTGAGGTGACTTGAACATTAATGTTAATAGCGAATTCGCGTTAATTATTCTATGTTATCTTACTCAACGTTGTTAGTTTTAGAGAATGTATTTTATTCATGAAGCTCATATGGATATGTTTGTGTGAATTACAATGTGAACTTAAAATGAAAGTCTCTTTAAATATATAGTTGATGTAGAGACAGATTGTGCATTGCTAATATTTTTTTCAAATAATGCATAAAACATACATGAAATCAACTAAAAACACATTACACTCACTACCTTGCATTTGACACAAACACATACATAATAAACGAAATAGAACATTCAATGTCTTACTATGAAAACACAAAACATCAAAATGTCAGACGTCTGTGTTAAAATACCCGCTATTGGTTTTAAATACAGCTTAGATAATAAACCTACTTTTGCCTTTAACGGGTGCGTTCAAAATAACTTTAAAATATTACAATTTATTTAAATTAGAGAAATATTGGTGCTACTTTGGACGATATGAAGTTTAGTTTTTAATGTAAATTACGGTCGAATTTCTACCGTGGCGACGGGTAACTAGTCTGTATTAATGGGCGTATATAAATGGGGTGGAAGGAGGGAGGGGGTCATGACGTCCTGATCCAGACTTAGTATACGACGAGAGACGAGAAAGTATTAAATCCTAAACCCATTTTTTTGTTAACCAGCCTTCCCCTCCGTCCTATTATCTGTGAAGATAGAGAGACTCACCATTTTTAACCGCGGAGGAGATTTAAATCTTACTTGAAGTCTACCACAGATGCGATGCCACTGATCCATCCATCCGATTTAATTAACTTTAAAATAATTTGTGAGCACAGTAGAAGTGATATGTATATGATTTAAATCATTTATATGCATATATGTACTTAAAAACGATTCTCTCGTCAACCCATTATTGTCCCACTGCAGGGCACGGGTCTTCTCTCAAAATAGTCCGCCGCGCTGCCAAGCGCGAATTGGTGGACTTCACACACCTCCGAGAACTTTTTTTTTTAAAGAACTGTCGGGTGTGTAAGTTTCACTCTATCACTGCTCTGTTCTGATCACTTAAAATGATTCAAACAATTAAATTAGATTTGCATGTTGATAGTGTGAATTTACGTTAAAACATTTTTAGTACAAACTTGATATATATTTTGAAATAGAAGAAAAGAGACATAGATTAAAGATTTTTTGTATTTTTTTAGTTTTCAAAAAGTATTTTCAGGTACCGGAATAAAGTACTAACTACTAATGTATTTAATATACATATAACGATTATAATGATTTTATGCATGAATAGTACATATGCATTTTAAAGCACACACGCTTTCTACACTCATAGCCCCACACTAAGATTTTCTCCTGTGTGGTGGTTACTATGGACACCCAAACAGTCAGACCCAGAACATGAAACTAAACTAATCATTCAGATACCTGTCTGGCCGGGAAACGAACCCGGGACCCATTGCGCGTCAGACCGGTAAGGTAACCGCTCCGCCACGCGGGTCGTCAAAATAGAAAAATTGGATCATTGAAAAAGGTTTTTTGAAATGTAGTGCTTCAAAAAGCATTTTCAAGTAGGAATGAACTTACGAAACAAGTGAGTGCATTTTCATTGTACCGCATAAAATATAATCAGTCGACGAGCGGTCTCTGGAGTACTAAAATCGAGAAATATTATTAACTTTACAGTAAGTTCTGAAGAAATAACGCAGATTCAGTATATGGATATATATATGTAAGCTTAGAAAATACCGACAACCGCATGGAATATCCAATATCTGCATTTACTACGTTTAGGTAGTATAGTAGTACCTACTGTTAAAATGACATTTTAATGTTGACATTATAATAAATTTACAGTTAAATAGTGAACTTGTAGTGTTTGAAAAAAGCATTTTCAAGTAGCGGAAGGAAGTAACATTATCCATGAATGCATTTTCATTTTGTATCGTTTATCATACAATTACCCGTGAGTGCATTTTCACTACGTACTGCTTAAAATACAATCAGTCGACGTGCACTCTCCGGAGAACTAAGATCGAGAAATATTATTAACTTTCATATGAGGCGACCATCATAGTCATCGGGAGTAGCAACGCATCTGTGATTGACTTCAGATAGAACCCATGTTCTGTATGTAGTTGATTACAAATGTCCATGGGCGGCAGTGGCCACTTACCATCAGGTGGACTGCATGTTCGTTTGCTACTTCAGCCAGATAAAAAAAAACTTTACAGTAACTTCTGAGCAAAGTACGTGGATTTGGTATATGATTTAAAACATATACCTATTTATGTCCTTAGACAATACTAACAATGAAATAAAATTATTAGTCGCACGCACAATGTGAAGATATGTGCTTTTAAATGGCATTTAAATAATGAAATTATAATTTACAAGTTAACAGTGGATTAATGATTAAATAGTTTATATATGTCGGCATTTGTTTCATATGCGACATCAATATCTTCATAGATGGTGTGGGCGACTATGGGTCTCGTGCAAAATAACAAATCTTGGTGTCAATTCTCTTGATATAATTATTACAAAGACTTTTATCACAAATACAGCACCGAATACATTCCATAGTAATTAATTTTATAAAAGACCGAAACGGAGAGACAGTTCCGTGTTGTCGCTTTTGAGTGACGTTCACAATAATGTGTCTGCCACCCTCGGCTGACTTCACGACTCTGCCAAGACGCGACGATGTGAAGTTAGCACCGCTTGACGCGCCTTTCCGCTTCGATTCAAAATAACCGAATCCGACATATATAATTTTAGTATTTGATAACTAGAAACAGCGAGACATAGAAGGAATCTTTGAAAAGTTGTAGACTTTCAAAAAGCATTTTCAAGTAGAAATAAGGAAGTAACATTACCCGTGAGTGCATTTTTACTTCGTACCGCATAAAATACAATCAGTCGACGTGAGGTCTCCGGAGAACTAAGATCGAGAAAAGTCACGAACTTTCGAGAAAAATCTGGAATGAATTTTAAGGATTACCGACAAAATAAAATATTTAAATGATATGTTAATAACATAATTCCTAGACATCGGATTATATGCACTATTAAAATGCCAAAAATATGCACTATCAAAACACCACCTATTTCATTTTTGATCGTCTAGCTTAAACTATGGCACGAACTAGCGAATTAAAGGACTGAGTACTATTATGCCCAAAAGCACCAGAATATGCAATGACGCCATAAAACTGTCATTATATGCAATTGCATACGCAAATATGAGTGTGTAGGTTTCGTCACGATGTTTTCCTTCACCGAAATCCAGTGACAATTAATTTCTAATACTCTTAGACACTAAGATAGGTAGATTTCTTAGAATGTTGTAGAAGATTGGTCCAGGAATTACATAAGTATTTGCAATGCCTTTTTAACCGACTTCCCAAAGGAAAGAGGTTATCTATTCGTCACGTATATTTTTTTTTTTTTTTTTTTTTTTTTTATGTATGTTCGGGCGAAATGGCTAGAAATCGTCGACCTACCGACACGATTCATACGACATTGTATGCGACTAGTTTCACAGGCAGTCCCATATTGAGGAAAATGAAAACCTTCCGGCGGTTTTTCCGGAAAATTGGAAAATGTCGGTTTCTTAAAATCTTGAATAACTTGGGTGTTTATAAACCGATTTCTATTTTCTTTCTTTCATTTGATAGGAAATTTCGTCACGCAACTTTTTCTCTTGGACATGGGTATGCTGTGATGCTTAACTCTTTGAGTTATGGGGTGGAAACCACCACCACTCCTCAAGTTTTTTAGATAATTTGAGATAACTCGGCTTCTGCCGAATCGATTCTTATGAAACTTGGAATATTTATTATATATCTATGCTTATATAGGTTGACGAAAAATTTGACCTTCAACTCTTCGATCCTGATGATGCAGGGTTACAGCTATCCTAAACTATAACATTAACTATTTGGTGCTTACATATATGTAACAAGACTACTAAGCAGAGACATGTGATGAAAATTTAACCTTCAACTCCTCAATCCTGATGATGCAGGGGTGCCTCAAGCCTAAACCATAGGGGTTGACCATTTGGTGCTTATGGGTATGTTATAACAATACTAAGCAAAGACATATAATAAAAAAAATGACCTTCAACTCCTCAACCCTGATGATGCAGGGTGCTGTAAGCCCAAGCCGTAGGTGATGGCCATTTAGTGCTTACGGATATATAATAAGATAGCAAGGCAAAGATGTACGATGACAAATTTGACCTTCAACTCCTCAACCCTGATGATGCAGGGGTACTGCAGGCTTAAACCATAAACGTTAGACATTTGTTGCTCACGGATTTGTAATAACATTGCTAAGCAAAGGTATACGACGAAAAATTGGACCTTCAACTCCTCAATCCTGATGATGCAGGGGTATTGAATGCCTAAGCCATAAAACTTAGCTATTTCAATCTTACGCATTCAAAATGATATTTAAAAAATGTAAGGTAAAACATTAGAAAAATGGTTGTATACGGTGGAAAATTGGACCTTCAACTCCTCAATCCTGATGATGCTGGGGTGCTTCAAGCTTAAACTATAGGCGTTAGCTACATGATCGCTACGTATATCTGATAAGATTACTAAGCAAAGATATAAGATGAAAAATTTGACCTTCAACTCCTCAACTCTGATGATGCAGGGGTACTTCAGGCTTAAACTATAGGCGTTGGCCATTTGATGCTTATGGGTATGTAATATATTTACAAAGCGAAGACGTATGATAAAAAAGTTGACCTTCAACTCCTCAACCCTGATGATGCAGGGTACTGTAAGCCCAAACCATAGAAGTTGGGGATCTGTTGCTTACGTGCATGCGATGAGATTACATAGAAAAGATATGACATGATAATTTTGACCTTCAACTCTTCGGCCCTGATGATGCAGGGGTACTTCAGGCTTAAACCATAGGCGTTGGCCATTTGATACTTATGGATATGTAATATATTTACAAAGCAAAGACGTATGATAAGAAAATTGTCCTTCAACTCCTCAACCCTGATGATGCAGGGTACTGCAAGTTTAAACCATAAGCATCGGCCATATGGTGCTTACGTATATGTAATGAGATTACTAAGCAAAGATATGACATGATAATTTTGACCTTCAACTCCTCAACCCTGATAATGCTGGGGTCCTTCAAGTTTAAACCGTAGGCATCGGCCATATTGTGCTTACGTATACATAATGTTGTTGTTCACAATACCAACAATGAGTTTCGGAGAGGATATAATTATGATCAAAAATTCCACTTTGAATACAATTACCTGAAAGATGCAAGAGTACTACCAACCTTTTTAAATTGGATGGGTTATTTTTATCAGTGTCAGTTGAATTATACTCTTAGTTATAAGGTTTATATTACTTTTTCTACTTTAAATATTGATAATTATAGGTCTATTCTTTAAATAAGTGTTTACTCAGAAAAAGTTGTTTTATTCGGTTAGGTTAGGTTCGAACAGATTTTTCCAATTCAGAATCTAAGGGAGGGGGCGCGGTAGCGCCCCCGACCGGTTGTGTCAAAGAAGTCTATTTTTATATGATGACGTCAGCACATAATTTTAGTCATCCGAAAATCGGACGAATAATTAATTTTATTCATCCGGTTAGCGGACGACTAGCAACAGCCATAACTGATTTTATCGTGACTGAAAAGCGTGAAAAAAAAAAATTTTAAACAAAAAATACAACCGACTTCCATGCCACATAAAAGTAAAAAATAATTTAAATACATGTTGGTTTAGAGCAAACACAGTTCTTAGTACATAGTCCCGAAGTCGGCGCTCATATAAGATACATGTAGTTTCGTCATGATCCAGCAAAATATGGTAAGCGCCGACTTCGGGACTATGTACTAAGAACTGTGTTTGCTCTAAACCAACATGTATTTAAATTATTTTTTACTTTTATGTGGCATGGAAGTCGGTTGTATTTTTTGTTTAAATTTTTTTTTTAAGTTCAGTTTTGTCTCGCTGCATACCTAATTCGCTTTCACTGGTACTGAAGCCTTAGGTCATAGCATAGAAGCAATAATGACTTTAGTTTCTTCTTGTAATTGGCTTAGTAATCCGTTTTTACAGATAATGGATAATATGATACAGAGGCATGGTCAAGTGTACCATAGATAACTTATTACAATATTTAAAGGAGGAGGAAAGAACCAACTTCTTAAAATATTATATAAAAATATTGTATAGCAAACCAGCATTCAGTCCATCTGGTGGTTAGTAGCCACAACCATCTAGACATCTGCGGTCAACCCAAAATATGTTAAGAATCGTAACTCAGATGCCTCTACGCAATAATAAAGATGATCGCCTTATTTAAAACCAGTTGACACGGTGAATTTCATTCCGCCTAAAATTCAGAAATTTAAAATCAGCAGTTTTTCTCTATATAAACGTATTATACATAAAAACCCCTTCTGAATCACTTTAGCTATTAAAAAAACTGCATTAAAATCCGTAGCGTACTTTTAAAGATCTAAGCATACATAGGGACAGACAGAAGCGATTTTGTTTAATACTATGTAGCGATTAGGGCATCAACGAAACTGCCACAAAGAACAAGAACTGCTTTAAGCTAGAAATAAGTGTAGAAAGAGACCGCGATCGAACCACACTCGTTCTATATAAACAACAATGTCATGTTTGAAATACATAATTCAAAAAGTTATCCGTTAAGTGAGTTGGTGAGTAACTTAATTATTAAATTTCCCGTTTACAAAAGCCCTTGAAAAGCAATTCCATGGCGCAATTCAATTTAATTGTAATTCAATTGTGTCATGTTGGAGCATTAAGGGGTGAGGAGTCTGTTGTTTGTGAATCACACAAATGAACCTTCAATCAATTATAATTTGACAAGTTGGTTCCGGGTTCGATCCCTGTACATTTTTTATTCCATTTCTGACGGGCCACCTGATGGAAAGGAATCACCGTCGCCTATGGACATTCGCAACATCAGGGGAGTCGCCAATACATCGCCGGCTTTGAAGGAGAGCTCTTTAAGACAACATTATTTTTAATGAAATCTTCTTAGGCGTTGATCACTTTTTGAGGTAACAAAAATCATGGAGCTCGCGTCATCGTCACCGAACGACGCATGAGCTTCATGTATACTGGATAGAGCCAGTAGTGACGATCTTCCGCAACACATCAAGTGATGGAGCTTCTGAATCACGCAGGCAAAGTTTTCTCAACACTTCGCATATATACAAGCTCTGAGCAGAAACTAACGGAGCATGGCCGCTCCCCAGGCATGATCACCTTTTTTTTCTCGACGGGAAAACCTTCAAAAGATACCCGACGCCATGGGAGCGTTGCAGGGATTTTTACCGCACTAAAAACCCCCCGGTAACCGTCCTCGGCGCTACAAAGAGGACTCCGGGATCTCCAAAGGAACGCAACCGGAGTCCTCTAAGCGCGTTGCCCCATCGGGCTCCTCACATATAGGCGGTTGGGCCCACCGCTCCGTCTGGTCTTCACGACGGTATGTGACCACATATACCACCGTCCTTCCCGGGGTCACCTGACCGAACGGTTCGAGCTCCCACTCTAGCCGCTCGCAACCTCGGAAGCCCCTTTTAGTCACCTCTTACGACAGGCAGGAGATACCGTACCACTTTTCTAATCCCGAAACTACAGGGACGAGGCATGATCACCTAGCCTGGCGGGAGATCTCCCCTTGCTAAATATACATAAATACACCTTCGTGCGTTAGTTTTCACTTTTATAAGCAGTCCTCATAACTGCCTTTTTATTTATTTAAGTCGCAATAAACAGATACAATGTCAGTCTGATGGTCAGTTAAAAGAAAAGTATAAATGTACTTTCCATCAATTACAATTTCACACGCAGTTTCTGGGTTCGAAGCCGGCTTATGAGGAAACCTTTTTTTTTGTTAAATGAAATTATAGTAAACGACCACTTGTTGATAACAAAAATAGAAATCTCTGTAAATAGATATAATATGAACCCGGTGGTAAGAGGTTACTTGCTTATAAGAAAAACAATAATGTTGTGTTTTCATCAGTATTGGATGACGACGAACTACCTTTACAGAAAGTTACGTAAGCTTCGACATATAAAAAAATGCAACCACACTAAAATTAAACACTACAATCATTTTCAAATCTGCAATGCGATAGACACGACTAATTTCATTTGAAAGTGAAATATGAAGGAATAAAAGTGTTCAATTGTAAGAAATGAAAATTTCATGCCAAAGTGCAGGAACTTGGAGTCAGCAACTTTACAGTTACGGAAGATAAGGGCGGTGTTCCATTGATAACTATTTCCTTGGTGTCAACCCATAATATTTTGCTCCTGGGTACGGATCTTCTTTCGGAATATGAGAGTTTTAAGCCTAGTATAGACCGTGCTCTTCTTCTAAGTCGTTACGCTCTTGGCAGAGCGGTCGTGGTCATCAAGTAGTCCTTTGGACGGCTGATGTATATTGCCTCACGATGCCATTTTCAGGATTAGCGGACATCCTGTCACACTCATTAAAGGGGCAGACCATAGCAGATTTGATTTGGTCGGTCCATCGCGTTGGTGACCTTGCGCGTGCTCTAGTATCCTGTTCGCTTCTAGAACGTGCTAGAACGTGCTAAAATTGGTAGACTTTACACTCATTTAAAGACTTTGGTAGAGACCTCTCAGTAGTATAGATTTACTTACGATGTTTTCCATAAGCATAAAGTACAATTATATAAGAGTAGTGATAGCCTAATAGAGCAGTGATAGCCTAATGGTTGAAACTTGCCCTCTAAATCGAGAGGTCCGAGGTTTACACCCAGGCAGGCACCTCTGATTTATGTGCGTATTAGAAATTAATTATCACTGTTTTTCGGTGAAGGAAAACATTGTGAAGAAACTTTCACACCCGAGATCTTTAAAAAAAAGAAGTTTTCGGAGGTATCTGAAGTGGACCATTTCGCACTTGCCAGCGCGGTTGACCATAGCCTAAAAACTCTCTCATTCTGAGAAGAGACCCTTGCCCAGCAGTAAAACAAAAGTGGGTTGACGATAAAGCTTAATTAATTACTATTATCATAAAATTAAGTGGTGCATGGGATTGGAACCTTGGTAGCAGGATTAGGAAATCAAGTTCCATTCATCCGGCTATACTGCTCTCGTGTTAAAATACGGGTTTCTGACCAACTGATGGTCCTTTGATGGTTTTTAGTAGGATATTGATTCAACGGATATGTAAGTATATAGGTTGTGTTGTGACTGTAAAGGAAGCTTGAAAAAAATGTTTTCTATTAAAGAAGAGGTCGTAAATTACTACCCCTGTAAATGGATTTTTTTTTATCAAAATCTCGAATAAAGTAATTCAACTTTAAGATGACGTTAGGCTCATGTTTCAATATTATATTCTTGTTGAATCTATAACTTGACTATTTAAAATACCGTCTTATTGAACCATCTTGGTTCTTAAAACTGGCATCGCGTCTATAATCAGCTTCTTGGTATGACCGATTTTGTATGAAAATGGTTACCGTTATCCGTAACCATCAATTGGACTGCGTGCTCTTCGATTTCAATCTTATATCTTATCTTAAACAGTTTTAACATTAAATAGCTTATAGTTTACGTATGCATAATAGAACAAGTCAATAAAAATAATATTGTTTTCGCCGGGAAAGTGAAAGAACTTTATTGAGGAAATTCCTGGGATATTGGCTGTGATATTATTACAGTAGTCAAGTGCTGTTAATGCGATAGTAGAGCCTTTAGTATGAGTTTATTACGTTTTCTTTAAACGATCACCTTTTATGTTTTCGTCCAAAAATTTCAATGTATTTTTAATCGGTTATTAATTTTTTTCACTTAATCAGAACATACGGCCATAAAGTTATTAATATAAACCAAACTACGATTTTATTAATAAAATTGTACACATAACTATAACTATGTGCAATTTATACAAATCAAATTAATGAATATTTAAATACAAGAATGTAAGTACACAAATCAAAAACAACATAATTATATATTCTTAACATAAAATATGTGTAAATTACAAGTTTGCAATGTTTGAATGAAAACTGTGGACAATTATTTTTCAATTGCGAATTACATTGAAAGGTATGGACGAAATTAGAAACGGTGATCGATTTTGGACAATTTAAATTAACATGTACTAAGGGCACAGTTACTTGTTAAAACAAAACAAGTTGCTAACCGAACCAAAGATTCGTGAACTTTCGACTTTCGAGGATAGTAAATAAAATCTGGAAGTGGAAAAGTTTCTCTACTTTGTGTCTTCGTAGTAATCTTAAAAATAGAGCAGTGATAGCCTAATGGTTGAAACTTGCCCTCTCAATCGGGAGATCCAAGGTTCAAACCTAGGTCACTGATTTATGTGCATATTAGAAATTAATTATCACTGCTTTGCGATGAAGGAAAACATCGTGAGGAAACCTACTCACCCAAGAGTTCTTAAAAAAAAGTTCTCGGAGGTGTGTGAAGTCCACCAATTCGCACTTGGCCAGCGCGGTGGACTATGGTTTTAAACTCTCTCATTCCAAGAGAAGACCCGTGCCCAGCAGTGGGACAATAACGATACAATATTTACAACCTTGAGTATCATCAGGTCTTAATTTAACTTAACCTCGGAAACTTCTTCATTTAGTTATACACACTAAACTTATTTCTACAAAAACAATAAAGTTAAAAAGTAAATAAAAAAATCTTACTATTATCATTAAGTGAATTAAGATTTTTCCCTTTGAAATTAAGTACGAAATTATACAATTTTGGAGGGAAAATCTCATTAATACGACGGCAATGCAATAAGAGGCCACTTCAGACAGCCGAAGCACTCTCAACTTAGCGTCTTGCGTATTTAAAACTTAACTGAAACAATTAACTGCTTTTCATTATAGTTCTAGTAATTAAAACTCTATTAATAGGTATAGTTTGATGTTTAGCAATGGATCGGCCGCAGAACCAATAAATGCCTGGAAACTTTTGGATTCTTTGTATTCTTATATAACATTTAATAAATTGTTATATATTATTACGTGAAGCTAAAACTTGTGATCCGTTTTTAAGATACTAGCCGCAGACGGAGGAGGATGAAATTACACACGGTTATAGTTGATATAAAGAAGGATTGTGCAATGCTAATATTTTCTTCAAATAATGCATAAAACGTACACAAAATCAGCTAAAACACTATACACACACTACCGTGCATTTGTCACAAACACATACATAATAAACGAAATAGAACATTCAATGTCTTACGTCGAAAATGTCCGATGTCTTTGTCAAAAACTGCTATTGCTTTTAAATGCGGCTTAGCTAATTAAACTTCTATTTATTTTTAACGGGCGTGTTCAAAATCACTTAAAAATTATTACATTTTATTTGAATATTAGAAATTTTCGTACTACTTTGGACAATATGAAGTTAAGTTTTTTAATTTAAATTACGGTCGAATTTTGACCGATACGACGGGTGACTAGTTGTAATTATTATGTTATGATTTTACACACGGTATTGAAAAATACAAACATTGAAAATAATATCATACAAAGGACTAAAAGAACTACTTATTTCAGACTAAAAGTCCCAGTACAGTATCATGCTGAAAACTCTAAGCTTTGCTAAAGCAATTTAAATCAACTTTCACAGATTTCATCATTATACGGACCTAAATCCCTAACGTTCGATAAATAATGTATAGGAAGGGTACTTAGTGAGCGGGCAGTTGGGCAGTCGCCAGCTGTGGTGCTGACAGCTCGATTTTCTTACTCCTCGGAGCAAAGGTTCAGAAATAAATACTCTTTTTAGAGTTCCGTGAAAGAATATAGTAAGCCTACTGTCCTAAAATTTCGCTTCGCCATTTCTTAAACGAACTGATGTTAAAAATAATAAGTAAGATTTTTTGTACTCATCACCAAACACTATGTTTTTGTACTCCTAACCGAACACTATGTTACGTTGTGGGCGATACGTGGACCATAGGTCACACGTAATATACAAAGTCACAACAGAAATCTAATTTTAACATTCAGTCATATTATGTCTTTGTTTTCTCGAGAGGGAACCTTCAAAAGGTACCCGACGCCGTGGGAGCGACGCAAGGTTATGTGGGATTTTTACCGCACTAAAACCCCGGTGGCCGTCCTCGGCGCCACATAGAGGACTCCGGGATCTCCAAATATAATATTATGTCTGACCGGGGATCGAAACCAAAATCTACTATGTATCAAACTGACATGGTGAGCTTTTTGCTACTCGGGTCAAAAAATAATTCGTTAAACATATACATTCACTTACTTACATATACTTCGGATATATTTGGATTTTTATTTTTGACTTCATTTGACCAATAACTAAACAGTAAATAGCCACCAGAAAAATATACTAAAAACGTATTATAAAAAATACTTAATTTGAAAAAATCTTACGTAATTATGTTGTACATCTGAACACCGTGTGAATAGAGCCTAAACTATCATTTTTATTAGATCTAACAGCTTTTAGTTACCTCAAAGGACACATATAATATATATCCATCCGTACATCCATCCATCCATTAGCCTTTTAATAGCCACTAGTGGACGTAAACCTCCTATTAATGGCGCCACTCCAACCTGTCCTGTGTCTTCTGAATCTAACGGTTTCCATGCGCTGTCTTCTTCAGGTCATTGGTCAATTCAGTGTGGGAGGAGGTCGACCTGCTCTCCTTTGCCTAAGCTTGGTCCTTTGTGCTATGTGGCCGGCCCACTCCTACTTCAGGTCGCTAAATTTCAAAAAAAGCAAAGCTTCGTTCATCTACTGATTTCATCATTGCGAATCATGTCTCGTAGCTAAGTAGCCGTAGTAGTCTCGTAGCCGAGCAAAGTCCTCTACATAGCACGCTGAGCGAATCTTAGCCTACGAATAATTTCGACTTTAGTCTAAGCCCGAACGTAGCCCAGTAGAGAAGTATTCTTTATGATGAATTCTTCGAGTTCATCATAAAGAAGATTTCTCCTCCAAGAAATTGGCAAGCAAGTGGCCTCGGTAGAATAACGTTTAGATATTCTGAGTATAAGGTACCTACCTACCCTACCTACCCTTGGCGACACACTGTCGACTGTTGTAACGTTTTTCACGAGGGATTTGTAGACGAGAAACCCGACACCACCTTGAGACAGGTGTTCGCCCTTCCGGTGATAGAACCAGTTACCAGATGTAAGGATTATCGTGTCCTCCTCGTGTCTTCGGACTTCAGACAATCCCAAAACAATTTAACTTGGCTATTTCTTCTTCCAGCTCCTGTATCTTCTCGTCGGTTCTCAGTATCCTGGTGTCGTATTTTGCCTAGTGCAGAAGTTGTCGGTTTCCATAAAGATAATAATACTTCCCGACTTAAATCCTCTGGACACTGCACGTCGACTGATTGTATTTTATGCGGTACGAAGTGAAAATTCACACACGGGTAATATTAGATTCTTATTTTGTACTTAAAAATGTCTTTTGAAATACTACAACATTTTACCCGACTGCATCATCTGCAAATTTCTAATTACATAGAAGACAGCTTGGGACTGAGCAATAATATACATTATTAAAGTATATATATTTAATAAATGTCAAAGTGTAGCGTATCATGCCAAACAGGGTTCTCTTTTACTGAACTGTAAGGCAAGATACTGGAGCTAACTTTCATTACCATGTGATAAACATGATTGTAATTATATAAAAAAAATGGATTTAGATAAGAAAAAACACAAACCCGCTGAGTTTCTTGCCGTATCTTCTCAGTTGAGGTTGTATTCCGATCCGGTGGTAGTGTAACAAAAAAAAAGTAAATGAAAATTTGCAAGTGCCCCCGTAAGCCTATACAAAATAAAGACATTTAATTTCATTTCATCACTACAAATTATTTTTCCTTACCTCTAGAGGTAGTAGTAAGGAAAAATAAATGCATGGATACATAGGCATCTGTTTAATTTTAACATAAATGTTATTTTAATAATTGTACCTCTATGTATTTTATACCTTGGATATATTTTACTAATTCGATTGTCACCGTTTATCAACACTAATTATACGTTTTCAGCCATGAAATTTTCTTTAAAAGTTCGTCGAAAGTTATAATAGAGTTCGTATAAAATACAGCAATCGATTCACTATTGTACTTATGTATAGACCGTAGGTTGTTAAATTTTATTTTATGCGATGTAAAGTGAAAATTTATTCACATATGTGACAATAATATGTACATTAACTACTCGTCCCCTATTTCTTGATGCGTTCTACTTAAAAAACTAACAATATGAAAGATTCTTACGCGATTTCCCTATATTTAATTATTGATAGGTATTGTGTTTCAATTTTAAAACTCAATTGGTAGTTACGGATGTATGTATTGATTTTTAAAATCGACGAGCCGCGTGGCGGTACGGTTACCATACCGGTCTGTTCGGTTCCGGGTACGATTCCTGGCCAGACAAGCATCTGAATTAAGAGTTTAGATTTTTTTCTCGGTGTGGGTGTTTGTGTATTCGTCAATGTATGTGTCCATGGCACCCACGATACAGGAGAAAATCCTGTGAGGCTATGAGTGGAGAAAACATTTTTTAACTTTAAGTGCTAGTTTTAAACTTTCTCAGAACTAAATATATTTTCTCGATCCTCTTGAGACCTCACGTCGTATGATTGTATTATATGCGGCATAGAATAGAAATGCACTCCTGAGTCATTTTATTTTATTATTGCTTACGTAGAAATTCTTTTAGAATTTATCTACTAAAACATTTCTATGAAGAATTTTTATTATTTCACCTACATGTTTTGCATAATAGGTATACACTATATTGCAAATAAAAGGAAATTGTGGAGTTTTGAGTGTGTATTATCCTACTGTGTATAAAAATATTTAGTTACAAGAATCACTGGTAAAGAAACAGGTGATGAACAAGTCACTAGTTTCGTTCAAATTCAAATTCTTTATTGGTATAACACAAACTTAAATGTTGTTGGGACATCAGAATATCAGGGGATCAGAATAGGGCTACGGCATCCCCTGCCTGTCGTAAGAGGCGACTAAAAGGGCTTCCGGGGTTGCAGACGGCTAGAGTGGGAGCTCGAACCGTTCGGTCACGCAATTCCGGGAAGGACGGCGGTATGTGTGGTCGCATACCGTCGTAAAGACTAGACGGAGCGGTGGGCCCAACCGCCTATCTGGGAGGAGCCCCATGGGGCAGCGCGCTCGGAGGATTCCGGTTGAAGTCGTTTCGAGATCCCGGAGTCCTCCTTTTCAGCGCCGAGGACGGCCACCGGGGGGGGTTTTAGTGCAGTAAAAATCCCACATAACCCTGCGTCGTCCCACGGCGTCGGGTACCTTTTGAAGGTTTCCCCTCGAAAAAAAAAAAAAGATGCCCCTTTCTCCCTTTCTTGAATAAGCTAGTATAATTTGCTTAATAACATTGAAAATATATTAATGTAACATTGAGTGAGAGTGCGTGTGAATGTGTGTGTGTGTGTGTGTGTGTTTTTAGTACTAGTTTCGTTACGTTTCTTGAAAACAACGAAACAACCTACGTCTTTTTCTGACGAGCGATCGTCCTCTAAACGAATTAAAGGGATTTATCCAGTGCAATAACAAAATGGCCGGCGCTTACTCGGTCAGAGCATTAGCAAAGCCATTCAATGAAGTATGATTGCCAGTGTTTTAAGAACTCTTTACAAGGTTAACAGTGGGATGAAGCTTATTATATTTAATGGTTTATAATACCTCAGCTATTATTATTGTTTGTATGATTTTATTAAGGGCATTCAAGGTTAGATTAGGTATCACTAGCATTTAACATGTAAATATTCATGTATATTTCTATTACATAGTACTCAGTACTACATAGTATAAAATCACTACATAGTATAAAACAAAGTTATTTCACGCTGTTTATCCGTATATATGCTTAGATCATTAAAACTACGCTACGGATTTTAATGCCGTTTTTTGAATAGATACAGTGGTTTAACATTAATATTTATCTTCTTCTATACTTATAATAAATCTGTAGAGAGGTCAATTCTGTAGATAAAATATATATCCAAAATAACTATCAGGGGGCGATTAGGCATCGATACTGATGCCAAAAATGCAATCTGTAAATTTTTTGTCTGTCTGTATGTCCGTCAGTCTGTCTGTATAACCGTTATAGAAACAAAAACTACTGGACGGATTTTAACGAAACTTGGTACGATTATTCTTCATAGTCCTGAGCTGGTTATAGTACACTTTTCATCTCGCTACAATCAATAGGAGCAGAGCAGTAAAGGGAATTGTTGGGAAAACGGGAGAAATTACTCCATTATTTAAGCTTACGTCGCGTCCTCAACCTTAATAGTTAAAGCTACACAGAAACCGTGTATGACGGAAATATTCTCCTTAAAATTATATAAAAAAAATCCCACGACAGTATATGTCTATCTTTTATGGTTGACTCACAATAACACATGTAAATCCCGATAGCGTAGCAATTCGAAGCTTTCTGATTATATATTTTGTCTACTCTTACGTTTATGAAACTCTCAGTCATCACTAATTAAAAAGTTAACATTATTTAGGGGGAACGAAGTGCGCCGGGTCAACTAGTATTTATAATAAATGTATAATATAGTGCAGAAACACTAATAATTTTAGATTGTTCTAATGTCGTAACTAAACAGTTTTTTCTATGATTTCATTGCAAACGCTGGCTGAATCGTAATACATCAAAGTTATAAACTACAGTATTGTACATCTTAAAGAGACCCAAAGAAAAGTCGACTAGTATTGTACATCTTAATGATCTCTCCAAAAAAAATCGACAATGGCATATATCTATCTATTAGAGATAACGAGTCCATTTCCTATCCTATTCCTATCACGCATTCTAATCACTCTGCCCGCTAATGATACTACGCATTAGTACGGTTTTGCTTATTATACTACATGACATGTCATCGCAATACACGCAGAAAACTCACTAAAAATGTACGATACGTCCACCCATGGTGAATAATATAACGATAACTAGCACGATCGCTCAACATGACTTTCTTTCCAAGCATCCGTTTCCTATCCTATGCCTATCACGCACGATTCTAATCACTCTGCCCGCTAATGATACTACCCATTAGTACGGTTTTGCTTTTTATACTACATGTCATCGTAATACATATAGAAAACACACTAAAAATGTACGATACGTCCACTCACGGTGTATAATATAAAGATACTAGCTGTCCCGACAAACGTCGTTTTGCCATATGAAAAAAAAATTGAGGGGTGGATCACCCTTATTATTTAGGGGTGTGAAAAATAGATGTTAGCCGATTCTCAGACCTACCCAATATGCTTACCAAATTTCAGAGGAATCCGTCAAGCCGTTTCGGAGGAGTATGGAGACTAACATTGTGACACGAGAATTTTATATATAAGAAGTAGTATGATCACTCTACATGACTTTCTTTCCCAAGCATTCGTTTCCTATCCTATGCCTATCACGCACGATTCTAATCACTCTGCCCGCTAATGATACTACCCATTAGTACGGTTTTGCTTTTATCTCATTATTTTAATGGTCGAACCGCGTGTTACCGTCATTAGGCTCTCCAACTGTTTACGTTAAGGAGTTTCATATCAGGAAGTGTTGTGAATTGAAATTCGTGTCAAGGTGAGGTTTTTGTGCGTCTATCGTGATATTGAGATGGTAATCAATATTCCGGTAGCTGTAATGGGGTGTTAGCGAAATTAAGTATAAGTTCTTTGTTGAGAGAGTAGTGGTATTCAACACCAAAACCGAATCAAACACAAGCATATCTCATCAACCCATTATTGGCCCACTGCTGGGCACGGGTCACCTCTCAGAATGAGAGAGTTAAGGCCATAGTCCACCGCGCTGGCTAAGTGCGAATTGGTGGACTTCACACACCTCCAAGAACTTTTTTTAAGAACTCTCGGGTGTGCAGGTTTCCTCGCGATGTTTTCCTTCACCGAAAAGCAGTGATAATTAATTTCTAATACGCACATAAATCAGAGGTGCATGCCTAGGTTTGAACCTCGGAACTCCCGATTAGGCAAGTTTCAACTATTAGGCTATCACTGCTCTACAACACAAGCATATAAACGGTGTCAAATTGTAACTGTCCAGAGATCTTAAACCAACACCAAATAGAAAAGGATTCTTGAAGTTGAACTTTAACGAGTCGCTGTTCTTAAGTTATTTTGGCCTCTAATTCAAGCAATATTTAATAACAATTAGAGATGTCTTGGATAAAGTACTTGTACTTTTCTTTATTATTGTTACAAATACTTTGTCTCTCAAGTGCTTTCTTTTAAAAATAAGAATGTATCTATTAAGACTTATCCCAGTTTTAATCTAGATTAAAACTTAGATTAAAACACTTTGAGATGGAATTTAAAAATAACATCTTATTTGAGTCAGAACACGAATCTTCTAAGAGGTTTCGGATTAGAAAACAGTTGCATTTTCCACTTTATTTTTCTCATTATTTCAACATTTACAATAGATTTTCCAGACTGCTTTTTATCCGCAAGAAGCCCGTTAAAAATAGCGCCTAATTAGACTTTACTTGCATCTTCACGTTGCGGTTTTAAGGACGTGAGCTACATTCACAATCTCATTTGATGATAACAAATGTAAAACAATGTTTATACGTAAATGTTTATTTATAACTATGCCCTGTGATTTTACACGCGTTTAAAAAATGTAATATATATTTAAATTCTCAAGGTAGAACCAGTGTAGTTCGACCGGGTAAGTACCATCGCCAGCGTGAATATTTCTTTGCGTTTCGATGGAAGGGTGTGGTTGCCGGCACACGTTTATATGAGGCGACCATCATAGTCCTCGGGAGTAGCAACGCATCTGTTATTGACTTCAGATGGAACCCATGTTCTGTATAAAGTTGATTACAGATGTCCATGGGCGGCAGTGGTCACTTACCATCAGGTAGACTGCATGCTCGTTTGCTACTTCAGTCAGATAAAAAAAATAACTTTATTTAAACTTTTTAATAAACTTAAGTACATTGGTGGTTGTTTAAATCGTTAAAAGCAACACACACGTAAAGTTATAAAAAAATCTAGAAGTTATAAGAAATCGATTATCAAATATTCAGTCTTCTAGACTATTATTATTTAATACATGCAATGTGTAGACCAGACAGAGCAGTGATAGCCTAATGCTTGAAACTTGTCTTCTCAATCGGCAGGTCCGAGGTTCAAACTCAGGCACACATCACTGATTAATGTGCGTATTAGACATGAGAAATTAATTATCACTGCTTTTCGGTGAAGGAAAACATCGTGAAGAAACCTACACACCCGAGAGTTCTTTAAAAAAATGTTATTTTAGGTGTGTGAAGACCACCAATCCGCACTTGGCCATCGCTGTGGAGAATGGGCTAAAACTCTCTCATTCCGAGAGAAACCCCGTGCCCAGCAGTGGCAATAATGGGTTGTCACTATGTGTAGACAGGCAAATTTTTCATTTTTTTTACATATACAGAAAAGCTTTTATTCATGAATTTAAATGCATTTAGCTATTTTTCTAAAGAGCGTTGAATCTTGTGGTTAAACTGCGAGGTTATAAATGTCACACCAATGTCTTTCTTGTGGGAACAATTTTGGAAAACCTGTGTTTTATTTCGAAGTATGTGTTGAGACAGAAAAGGCAGTGACAGTTAGCTTTTTTATTTTCTCGAGGGAAATTATCCTACGATACTTGCTCTTTTCAAAGAAATATCGGATTATGTGAGGTTTTTGTTTATTAGTATTCATGATCGTCTCGCTTGTAAGTAAATTCGGGGCTCTTGAGAAGAATGCACCGTGATATGTTTTACATGGTCCTTCTAGAGACTTTACTCTGAGTTATGTAAGGCCTTTCAAGGTGGTGTAAGGGATCGTTAATGAAAGTAATTTCATTACATCTAATTTTAGCGTGAAGTGGTTTTTGCGTTTCGTTATAAGATAAGATTGCCGAGTCTCTTTTATATGAGGCGACTACTTTAGTCCTCGGGAGTAGCAACGCATCTGTGATTAACTTAAAAGATTAATGTTGTGTGAAGTTGCTTACAGATATCTATGGACGGTAATAGCCACTTACCGTTAAGTGGACTGCATGCTCGACTTCTACTCAATCGCATTAAAAAGTAATTTAAGTTCGAATGAATATGGAATTCTTTGCTTAACTATAAATACATATTTTGTCTAGAATATGTCCACCGCTCGACACCGGTTTTCACCAGTGCGGTAAAAAGCCCACATAACACTGCGTAGCTACTACGGCGTAGAACACCGTTTGAAGATTTCCCCTTCGATATCAAAAAAAAGGTAAATTCTATGAATGGAAAGTTTTGTGTCGCATAGGAAAAATATAGGCAGGAATAAGGCTTATAACTGTTCGTTAATATTATAAGTAATAAAGTCTGTGAGAGTGTATGTGTGTTTGTTAAACTTTCTATTTGGCTCAAAATTTGGCAAAAAGATAGTTTATGACATGAATTAACACACAGAATACACAATTATGTGGTAAACGTGACCGAAGCGAAGTCGCGTGAAAAACCCAGTATGTTATATTGAACGTAGAATAATAATGCCAAGATAATACACATCATTTAATTTCTCAGAATAGGAATGTAGGAGCATATAAAGCACTTGCTGGTGTTGATTTACCACTTCAAGTTCTAATGAGTTCTTAAATGTAGATCACGTAGGATACTATAGCGAGTTTCTCTAGTGCAATAGATGTTTATACAGAGTGATGTCTATAAGTTTGTGTAGAACTCTTTAAGGTTCGATTCGAAAACGCCATTGCCATGTTTTGCCTAATAGCAACTCTGTTCTTGACTAATAAATTCGCAAAACTGATACATTTTAATACGTAAAGGGCACTCACGATTCGGTTTTTCAACCGACTGCGACTGAGCGCGCGTCAGACCTGTATGGTAACGGACATCAAGTTTCTATTTATTACGTTATAGGGCGAAAAATTTAAATATAAAATAAAAATTGTTTTATAAAGAGTAAAAAGTATATACAAAATGAGGTCGCTACATCGTATATACGACGATGGACCCATCGTGTATATACGAGTGACATTGTCCATAGAACAGTGATTAATTATCATTAGTCATATAGTTAATCCTAGTCTAATCACTTATAGGATACGGCAGAACGACACTGCTCATACAATCAGATATATAAGGTCGCATGGTTTTGGATAGCACTATTCCCTCTCTTCAAATCCAGAAGAAGGGCCGCATGTTCCTGGGTAAGATGGAAAACGCACACTGCAGTGAATCCACATTCAAGGCACAGTGTATATCTGCATAAATACCCATTAGGGCAGGCATACGTCCCGTAGCGAACTTCGAAAGGCTGATGGGTGGACTGCAAACTTGGCTACGTAAATATAGCGAAATATCAATTTTACTTATATTAAATGTCAGTGATAAAGAGTCTGCCTTCGGTCCGCCCGAGTTTCAAATTCTAGGCTTGCACCACAAATATGCCAAAATAATGTTATTAATATATATAAAATTAATGATCGTCGTTTAACGGTGAAGGAAAACACCGTGAGGAAATCTACATATCTGACGGCTTAAAAAATGTCTCTAAAGTCTTTGTAGTTAATCATCTCGCACTTGGACAGCGATATGAAGTATGGTTTAAACTCGCTCATTTTAAGAGAAAACCGATACTCAGCAGTGGGACAATAACGTTGACGACGACTTTAATATTTTTTTAAGAGATTCCAGTGATTTGAACTTAGTTTTTTCCTCTAAAGAAATATCAGCACTATACGTAATATGACCTAGATGTACGCTACAACTTTGTACCTTTGCATACTAATTTGTAGCTCAAAGAAAAATATATCCAACACATTTTTGTAGTCGGCAGGCATGCATAGCTACGTGCTTTTCATGCAAAAGTACTTTTTAGAGATTCACGTGTGCTGTAACTTAGAATTTAATGAATTGTTGCAAGATACTTAGATGGTCTTATTATTTATTAAAATACTGATTAATTCCCACCCACTATTGGACATGGGGCTCTACTCAGAATGAGATATATTAACTGAGAAAAAACTAAATTATCCTAGTCTTTCTTTCTTCTATCTATACTATAATAAATCTGTAAGAGGTCGCTGTCTGTACATGGAATAAATTTTGGTGAAAACCATTTCTAGAGGTCTTTAATACGATATAGAACCCAAAATAATGTTTTTTAGAAATCTTGTCTGTTTGTCTGTTTGTCTGTTTATCTGTTTGTCTGTTTGTCTGTTTGTCTGTTTGTCTGTTTGTCTGTTTGTCTGTGTGTTTGAAAACGCTAATCTCAGAAACGGCTTATCCAATTTGAATATAATTTTCAGCGATGTGTTGTGGGAAACTTCACTTAACATTTAGTGTTTATTTTATGTAAATCGGTTTATAAATAAAAAAGTTATGTCAATTTAAAACTACGCAGTATGTATTCTGTGTTCGACATGTGTTAATATTATCATATTACTTACTATGCAGTTACTTATCAGTAACTGCATAGTTGAATTGGTTGAAACTAAACATGTTGTGGTCTGTAAAATGTATTCCTTTGTTATGTATTTTTTATTGGTTATGTGTGTACCTATGTTATTTAATACTATACAAATCTATATCTCTATATCTATATATATATCTATATAAAAACGAATGGATGCTCTCTCACTCATCTATTGAATTAACATCGTAGAGCCTAAACTGCTAAAGATACGAATATGATTTTTACTAGGTGTTCATTTTATGACGTAGACGTCAAGAATGAATTTTCTGATCCCCCCCCCCCCCAATTTAACCCAAATAGGAGATGTAAGTTTGTATGAAAGTCCGTCAATTATGAGGCCACCTCAATAAAATTTAGTATTTCGCTTTAATTTTTATGTTAAAACATAGTTTTAAACCGACTTCCAAAAAGGAGGAGGTTGTCAATTCGTATGTATTTTTTTTAAATTTTATATTTGTTACTCGATTTTTCCGCACTGGGTGAACGGATTTGGATGATTTTTTTTTTCACTTGAAAGGTAATGCGTGTCATGGGGTCCCATTTATTTTTAGTTCACTTTTGACAGTGGCATCCATAATAAAAGCGCATAAGTCTGATATTTACATTAACGATGTGCGCGATAAATAGATGAATAACTCAATTTCCCGCCAACTGATTATGATGATTTTTCTTTTATTTGAAAGAATGTACTTCAAGGGTACTTTGATGAGTTTGATACGGTTCTGATCATAGGATCCATTTCTTTGAAGCAAATTAACGAAATTAGCGATACTCGGCCAAACCTAAGCTGTAGGAGTCCAATTGGGTTAAATGTAGAATGAGATTACTAAGCAGATATATCCTAAAAAAATTGACCTTCAACTCTTCAATCCTGATGATGCAGGGGTACTGCTAGCCTGAACCGTAGAAGTAAGTCAATTTGTTTTTATGGATATATAATAAGATTGTTAAACAAATTCATGGGACAAAAATTTGATCTTCAACTCCTCAACCCTGATGATGTAAGGGTATTTCAAGACTGAACCGTAAGAGTTGGCTATTTGGTATTTACGGTTATGTATTAAAAATACCAAGCAATGATACACGGTAAAAATTTTGACCTTCAACTCCTCAACCCTGATGATGCAGGGTTACTTCAAACCTAAGCCATAGGAGATGGCCATTTGATGCTTTCGGGTATGTAATATGATTACTAAACAAAGACACAAAATGAAAATTTCGACCTTCAATTCCTCACCCCAGATGATGCAGGATACTGCTAGCCTAAACTATACGAGATGGGCATTTGGTGCTTTCCGGTATTTAATATAATTACTAAGCAAAGACACATGATGAAAATTTTGACCTTTAACTCCTCAACCCTGATGATGCAGGGGTACTTCAAGCCTAAGCCATAGAAGTTAGCTATTTAGTGCTTTCAGGTGTGTAATATAATTAATAAGCAAAGACACATGATGAAAATTTTGACCTTTAATTCCTCAACCCTGATGATCCAGGGGTACTTCAAGCCTAAGCCATAGAAGTTAGCTATTTAGTGCTTTCGGGTATGTAATATAATTACTAAGCAAAGATACAAAAGAAAATTTCGATTATCAACTCCTCAAGCCTGATGATGCAGGGTACTGCAAGCCTAAGCCATAGGAGTTGGCCATTTAATGCTTTCGGGTATGTAATATAATTACTAAGCAAAGACACAAGATGAAAATTTTGACCATCATCTCCTCAACCCTGATGATGCAGGGGTGCTTCAAGCCTAAGCCATAGAAGTTAGCTATTTAGTGCTTTCGGGTACGTAATATAATTACTAAGCAAAGATACAAGATGAAAATTTCGATGTTCAACTCCTCAAGCCTGATGATGCAGGGTACTGCAAGCCTAAGCCATAGGAGTTGGCCATTTAATGCTTTCGGGTATGTAATATAATTACTAAGCAAAGACACATGATGACAATTTCGACCTTAAGCTCCTCAGGCCTGATGATGCAGGGTACTGCAAGCCCAAGCTATAGAAGTTGGCTCGCAAGTGCTTACGTATAAGTAATAAGAATACTAAGCAAAGACATGGGATTTTTTTTAACCTTCAATTCCTCCCTGATGATGCGGAATAGTGCAAGCCTAAATTATAAAAGGTAGTCACATAATGCTTACGGTTTTTTTTAGTATATATTATAAGTTTAATGACAGCTCATTAAACTGAAAAACCCTGATAATCTAAGTACACAACCTACTTAAGCCGTATGAGTTTGGTACTTATTGATTACAATACATTACAACCCGTTCCTGAGAGAACATTATGATGAAAAGTGTCACTTTGAATACCTAAATCCTGAAAATGCAGGAGTATTGTCATGTTATTGTTAAGAGTTGGATTTAGCTGTAGCTTTTTAAACAGGATGGGTTAGGTTGGGTTCGAACATAAAAGAAAACATAAAAAATAAGCGAGAATGGTGCGGCAGCGCCCTGCGAGCGGGTGCGCCCTGTTCGTATTATAAAAGTGTTTTGATTATGTCTTCTGCTTTACATAGAACAATGCGGGATTTACGCACACAAATAGCCCGATGCACCTCTTAAAAGATCTTATCTTTGGCCACATGAAATAAAATATGAACTTAGAATATATGTCGCTGTTCAGTGATATTCCAATTTTCTAATGATTTACTTCAAGTAGATAATAGTGCTTTGTTATCAGGAAAAGTTAAAATCTTCGTTTAAATGTGGAGGAATTGGTTGAAAAAGTATATCCCGATATTGTTAATACAACCAATAACATTATAAATTGGTTCCAAAAGACGGCTATATACCCACCCACCAATGAACGTGTTGATAAAATAAATGATTTTTTTTTCAAAATTTAAAGCAGCGTCACAGATCTATTATTCGGTAGACACAGTCATTGAGATGGAGGAAGCAGTACATTATCCAACAGAATTTTTGAATTCCTTAATGCCTTCCGGAACTCCTGAACACAAATTAATATTAAAAGTAGGTTTACCTATAATCTTACTTAGAAATTTGAATCCGCCAAAATTACTTCAAATAGTATTTTCCAATTCGGAAAAGTTCAAATCAATCTTTTTATCGATACGTTTTGGTTCAAATGTGGAGGATTTGATTGAAAAAAAGTATCCTGATAATGTGAATTAGACCACTAAGAATGTAAATTGGTTCAAAAAAGCGGTTTACAATATTAGAATTCGTCTAATAAAAAAAATACATAACAATACATTCCTACCCACAAATACGCATTTTAAATTCGTTTTTTCACTCTGTGTTTGACCAGGTAATCCTTGAGCGGCTAAACCGATGTTAATGTTACTACTTTTTATCATAGAATTCCCACGGTGTAGAGATTTGCGCGGGAAAAACTTTGTGACACGTTGATTTGCACGCGGGCAAAGCCGCGGGTACAGCTAGTTATTAATAAAATATATGTTAATGTCAACGTAACGAGAATTTTTAAATTAGTTTGTGAGTGCTTGTGAATATTGTGGGCATGTGTGTGGGTCTGGGCGTGTGAGCGAGTGTGTGTAAAAGTGAATGTGTGTATATGTTTCAGCATGTGTGTTTGCGTGTATAAGTGTAATTCTGTGAGGGAATTTAGAGGCAGGACACAGAACTTAAGGCTGTAATGGACGTATTATTTCGTAGGATGGAGTAAGTTTTCAGTTTCTTGATAGGTAAGGGTCTTGAGGTAATTGGATACAGTTAACTTGCATTAATAATTATTTATTACGCATATAATTTTAGGAAAATCTCTGGTGTGTGTCTGATTTTCTAAACTCGAACCTTGATTGAAAATTGGAGTCCTAACTGTATAACAGTACCCAATACATTTGAATAAAATTTAATACATATACTATTATAAGTAATAGAGCTATCTTAGATGAACGTATTTTTTTATAATTATTTTTTATTTGTATTATTATTGAAGTGAAACTTCTTTAGGCGCATGAGGGTAAAATTTTTACAGATGAAACGTCACGCCGGTATGCAACGGAAGTGTCGGAAAACAGAGACAGAGTGATCGAGACCGATTGAGAGAGAGTAAGACAGGGCGAACGTAGCATTAACACACAAACACCCAGACCCAGAACAGGAATCTAAACTCATCATTCAGATACCTGTTTGGCCGGGAATCGAACCCGGGACCCATTGCGCGTCAGACCGGTATGGTAACCACTGCGTCACGCGGGTCGTCAAACAGACACCATCATCTAATAAAAAGAAAAACCCGACTGGCGCGGGGCGCATCTTAAAATCGGTATCTATTGACATCCGTTAAGACTAAGATGCAATACCACAAAAGATACAAAAGGTAAGACCGCCAATCCCCGGAATTGATAAATTTTAATACTTAACGGGTACTCATTGTCTATATTTCGATTCAGTTGCATGGATCGTGGTCACAGCGAAACTGCGATGGCGGGGAGGAAGATCGGCAAATATAATTATATTATATAAGAATTCAAAAACCGCATATCATGAGTACCCCTTAAGTATTAAAACGTAACTTGCTACAAGTACATGCGATGTATATTCACAGAACTCATTTTATTCTATTCTGCATGAATAGGTCTCATTTCATGTCACCTGAATCTAATATATCCAGCATAGAACATTAAATACTGTTTATTCCCTGTTAATACATTCACGAGCAAATTAATTCTATTACGTGTGCTTTCACACACGCTGATATATTAATTTGCGAAGCTACCGCATCATCAGGGGATATGTTATTTCTGTACACATATAATTAATATGCTGTCTAGTTTGCATAACTTGTCCTGACATACAGATGCTCTCGAGTTAAGGAAAGGAAACGGTTCAACAGGAATATTGCAAATAACATGTATGTATAATTGTATAATATTTTTAAATAAATAAATGACGTTTTCACACGCTTTCTACACTCATAGCCCCGCACTAGGATTTTCTCCTGTGTCGTGGGTACCATGACACATAAGACGAGTACACAAACACCCAGACACAGAACACGAATCTAAACTCATGATTCAGATACCTGTCTGGCCGGGAATCGAACCCGGGACCCATTGCGCGTCAGACCGGTATGGTAACCGCTCTGCCATGCGGGTCGTCAATATTATGTTATGGAGGAAAAAATCTATATTATTCACATTGATCATCATAACGTAGCGCGAAATCTTAAATTCTTAGATCAATTCCTATTTAAATTTTGCCTTCTATACTAAACCAGGAGAATATACTGACTATTTGAAGTTGGATTAACGTTTTGTTGTACGTCTCTGGAAGTACCACTGCAACACCTACTTCTGTCAAATACAACTATTCTGTCAAACACAGGTAGTGTTAAGCTCTGATGCATTTTGATCTGAAAAGTGTGGTAAGATACTTATCACAGACGTTCCAAATTAGTCGTCAGGGGTAGCAACGAAAAGAAAGGAGCTCCTTCAAAGCCGGCGATCCATTGGCGACTCCTCTGGTGCAAATGCCCTAGGCGACGGTGACTACTTTCCTTCAGGTAGCCCGTCTGCTATAACGCCAGGTTTAAGTAAAAAAGTTTCCTATTTCTACCGTGAAACATTTCTTGCGTTCCTATAGAAGAGTGTGGTTGCCGGCACACTTTCACATGAGGCGACCATCATAGTCCTCGGGAGTAGCAACGCATCTGTGATTGACTTCAGATGGAACCCATGTTCTGTATGAACTTGATTACAGTTATCCATGGGCGGCAGTGACCACTTACCAACAGGTAGACTGCATGCTCGTTTGCTACTTCAGATGGATAAAAAAATAAATAAAAAAAACCGGTTGGATTTGCTGAAATTTATTAACATGTTATAGGATGCTCATTATCGTTTTAGACATGACCGAAGTGGACAAAACCGCGGGAATAATTTAATGTATTCCAACATGTGGCACTCGTATTATGAAACGTGTCAACATGCTGATACCACGAACAGTAAAGTATAAGTCAAAGAGATTCCGCGAGTCTCTTGAATAAAACATGTCGTAGCGCAAAGGGCAACCGTGGAAGATGCAAGGTCTGCTATAATAATGCTATAATAATAATATCTGGTAAGCTGAATTGCAGCGAATTAAATGTACTGTTGCCTTCATAGCCCTTTGAAAGAGCTAATTTAACTTGATTATAATGCAAATTTATATAAATACCATTTTGGTGAGTTGTGTTTTCATTTAAATCTTTTTTATCCGACTGAAGTAGCAAACGAGCATGCAGTCCATCTGATTGTAAGTGCCCCCTGCCGCCAACGGATATCTGTAAGCAACTTCATACAGAACGTGGGGTTTATCTGCAGTCAATCACAGATGCTTCACTACTCCCGAGGACTAAGATGGTCGCCTCATATAAAAGTGTGCCGGCATCCACACCCTTCCATCGAACGCAAAAACTGGTTCGCGCTAGAAATAGGTGTAGCGGTGGTACTTCGCAGGGCGAACTGCACTGGTTCTACCACCTAATAAAAAGCTACTTATTAATATTTTTTTATAATTTTTAATATTAATACCTAACGTATGATTAATTTATAAGATTAATATATAATATCTGATACTACTATAGTAATAAAGAAGGTAGTAATCGTCATTTTTGCTAAATTAAACACGCGCTGTCTACACTCATAGCACCATACTAGGATTTTCTCCTGTGTTGTGGGTACCATGGACACACACAAGGCGAATGTACAAACACCCAGACCCAGAACATGAATCTAAATTCATCACTCAGATAGCTGTCTGACCGGGAATCGAACCCGGGACGTATTGCGCGTCAGACCGGTATGATGACCACTCCGCCACGCGGATCGTCAAAAAAAAAAACACGCTAAAATTGAGTTTTTGCGATAATTGTATCAGAAGAATGAATATTAGACAAATCTTATCTACATTAAAAAAATAAATATTTTCATTATTGAGAGCCGATCAATGTTTTACGACTAATGCAGTAACTTGCGCGAGATTAGATGATCATTGTAAGGTCATTAGAATCCTTGTTGACATACATGAAATAAAAATCATTTATAGGGAAAAATGTTGCATTTCTGCAATGTTTTACAAAAAATATAAGTACACCAGATATTTTCATTACAATAATCATAAAGTGAAGTAGAGATTTGGCAAGAACACTTTAACGTGCCATGATTTTTATGTATGTACCTAATGAAAATTCATAAGTATTGCTATTTATAAAAAATATGTAGCGATATTATAATGTGGAATAAATGTATAGTGATGAGAAGATAATATGTTTTACTACAAACGCGTTTATGTCAAAACTATCATTTTGCAAATGCATCTTCCATTAGGAGGGCAGGATAGTAAATATCACATGAAGTCCCATAGCACCCCAAAGGTACATTTTACATGGTATCCTTATAAATTCAGGAGGCAGTTCATCTCGTAAAATTATAAGCATGTGTTGTTGCTTTTACGACCTACCTTAACTGCACGGATAACGTAACGTCAACTGCCCGTAAAGATGGACACTGACCTGGGAAGGGAATGGACAAAATAAAGACACAAGAAATCCATATATTAATAATAATACGTGAAGCAAAATCTTGTGCTCCGTTTTTAAGAGACTTTCCGCGGACGGAGGAGTATAAAATTACGCACAGTTGATGTAGTACTTTCTTAAGGTTGACTGGGAGAAAATGCTATTAAGCATATAGTCCGCCTTTTCTCCATTGTTTTTTATGGTCAATAAAGTTTAAATAAATAAATAAAAATGTAGTGAAGGAGTACCAAATGCTAATATTTTTTTACATTAATAACACTTATTTACTTACTACAGTATTAAGTTAACTGAAAGCTATAGCTGACATTTCATTTTGTGGCGGAAAACGTAAACAATGATTTTTTTCAGAGAACGTTATAAACTACTGTTAAGAGTATTCGCTTGCGCCTGAACCTTTTGTAAGAGTATGTTTAGTTTTTACAAAAATATAGACAATATTTTCATACTTACATTACAATAAACATAGAGCTTAAATATATAACTTGTTTGACCTGACAGACTGTACAAATACTACTCGACCAAAACTATTAGGCGCATGACAGTTGAAACGTCATTAGAGCTAGAGATTTCCCATCCCGATACGAAGTATATTCTATTACCAAATACCAAGAGAATGTAGGTATACCATTATTAAAACTTACGCCATAGTCGTGTATGTTCAATAGTCGTGTATTTATTAAAGCACTTTCATGTGTTTAGTATATACTCGCAGACATGAAATATTTTATTTCTTTTTTATTTGTGTAAGAGACTGATGCCTGTTGCAGCATACACTCGATTTTCGACTTGGGAAAAGGAAATACTGAGCCCATGCATCTTCTCTTGTTAAAAAAACGCATATTTTGAATGTAAGAGTCCATTCTCCACGAATAGTCTTTTTCCTACCCATTTTGAAGGTTATTGACGAATAATCAACTAACTTTAATAATTCAACAATCAGACAATCACTCATCAAACTAACATTATAACATTAAACACGTGCTGGCTAACGTTAACACCTAGACGATACACGACTGCACGTCAATAGGAGATGCGCGGAGACAGGAGCGAGGTGCGGGGTACGGAACCGCTTTTGTTTCATGCGCCTTATTGTTGTGGTCATCTAATACATTACATTCAATTTTATTATGTTTATTAAAATTATTCTCCATGTCAGTACCCACTCTTAGCATTACGTCTTTACAACCGTCGTAAAGGTGACATTCTATTTTGATTCCTTACAGACCATGTGCCTCTGTAGTTTGTGAGAATTTATGAGCGCTTATGAATTCGTTTGACTTATTGCCTTATACGTGTGAAAGATGTAAAAGGCTTTTCTTTTTTACTGGTATATATTTTATTTGCTCTTTTTTGGTGCTTACGTACCATATGGAAGTGGTTATAGTGTGTTTATTTTAACTGTGTACGCTCCTGTTTGTTTTATTTCAATCATTTTTGGTTCAATCAACAACATAAAATGTCCAATAATAACAAATAAATATACTTGTTAAGAATATCATCCAACCATCGTCAGCCCTTTGAAGTTCTCTGCTGGACATAGGCCTCCCCTAAAAGACGCCACGCCAACCGGTCCTGTACCCTCTGAATCCAACGCTTTCCCGCTGTCTTCTTCAGGCCATCGGTCCACCTGGAGGGGGGACAACCTGTGATCCTTTTGCCTAAACGTGGTTGCCACTCGAGGACCTTCCTTCCCCATCGGTTATCGGTCCTACGAGCGATGTGGCCGGCCCATTGCCAATTCAGCTTGCTAATTTTGAGAGCTATGTTGATAAGCTTTGCTCGTCTACCGATTTCATCGTTGCGAATCATGTCTCGTAGCGAAATTCTGAGCATAACCCTCTCCAGAACACGCTGAGTGTCCCTGAGCTTCCGAATGAGGCTTACAGTGAAGGACCACGTTTCGGCAAAAGGAGGAACACGTTTTGTTAAGAATATACTGAGTTCTCTCTCTAATGATAGTAAAATCTTTTGTTTTTCGGCTTCTGTTGTTCAAGGTATTTTGTAGCAACACCAACGTTATGAGCTTCTTTAAGCAAGTATGAACGGTGTAGTAAGAGAGATACACATATGCAAGGCGTTCCAACTTAGACAACAAAAGCAATAACGCAACTGTAAAGCGCGTCAGTTAGGATTCTAGTTCTATCGAGTTTTTTTTTTATTTGACTGAAGTAGCAAACGAGCATGCAGTCCACCTGATGGTAAGTGGTCACTGCCGCCCATGGACATCTGTAATCAACTTCATACAGAATATGGGATCCATCTGAAGTCAATCACAGATGCGTTGCCGAGGACTATGATGGTCGCCTCATCTGAAAGTGTGCCGGCAACCACACTCTTCTATCGAAACGCAAGAAATGCTTCACGCTAGAAATAGGTGTGGCGGTGGTACTTTCCCGGTCGAACTACACAGGTTCTACCACCTACTAATAAAACTGAGTTTGATAAAATTCTAACATTACTGTGATTACTTTTAATCAGACTGCATCCTTGTATGCTTCTTCAATACCATGATACCAATTCAATACCAATAATAAAATGAAATAACGACCCGCGTGGCGCAACGGTTACCATACCGGTCTGACGCGCAAGGGGTTCCGGGTTCGATTCCCAGACAGGTATCTGAATGTTGAGTTTAGATTCTTGTTCTGGGTCTGGGTGTTTGTGTATTCGTCTTGTGTGTGTTCATGGTACCCACGACACAGGAGAAAATCCTACTGTGGGGCTATGAGTGTAGAAAGCGTGTGTGTTTTAATGAAATGAAATGTCTTTATTTTATATAGGCCTACGCGGGCACTTTTTAAGGTGGTAGAAACAGTGCAGTTCGACCGGGGAAGTACCACCGGTACACTCATTTCTAGCGTGAAGCAGTTTGCGTTTCTATGGGTGTGGTTGCCGGCACACTTTTGTATGAGGCGACCATCTTAGTAGCGGTAGTATCGACGCATCTGTGATTGGCTTTAGATAGAACCCCGTGTTTTGTATGAAGTTGCTTACAGATGTTTATGGGCGGCAGTGTCCAATTACCATCAGATGGACTGCATGCTCGTTTGCTACTTCAATCTTATAAAAAAAAAAACTTACAAATTGTCAGTTTCTTTTTTTCTTACACTACGACCTGATCGGAATACGACCTCGACTGAGAAGATTCGGCAAGAAACTCAGCGGGTTTGTCTTTTTTGTTATTTATATCTATTTAAATTATTAACATCTCGATAGTCCTGTAATCAAAGTTGTGAGCCATATATTACAATTAGTACTGCGAATACGGAATGATTAATTACTACTTAAAACTTAACCTTAAAACTTAAAACGCTTTCTACAATCATAGCCGCACAGTAGGACTTTCTCCTGTATAGTGGGTGCCATGGATACACACAACGACGAATACACTAACACCCAGACCCAGAACAAGAATCAAAACTCATCATTGAGATACCTGTCTGGCCGGAAATCGAGCCCGGGACCGAGCGTGTCAGACCGGTATAAAAACCACGCGGATCAAACTACTACGCTATCAGTGCTATTCGCACCAGCACCGCTTAAGCTCAAAGGTAACGAGTCCAAATAAATCCTTGAGTCTTTGTGTACGGTCTTCGACCGCACATTGCTGATCACGTATTTACTTCATTCATATAATTATAACATTCAGTGCACTACGTGACGCGTACGAAACAAGACAACTTCGCGAGTGTACTCGATCAATCATTTATACAAGCACTCATTTACTTTAGTTTTTATTTAGCTCAATAAACCTATATTTATCACTCAGTTTTACTTATCATTTCACAAATATCAAAAGGCGTTTCCAACACTCTGAAGTGAACTACATTTACGTTCAGTCTCACTGATTATTGTGATACCGCGGCTCAGAATCGTTCAGCTGGAACCTCTTCATAGCTCTGTTCATTATCCTTTGTAGTTCTTCGAGATATCTTTACTAATCGCTTGTATTTTAGGTGCCATTTAAATTGATTGTTCAAGCTTTTGTTGAAGTATTTTTCTTTGTAATGTCAAATAACATAGTTAAGATTTGTTTCATTTACCTTTCCTTTAGAAATAGAATAATTTACTTATAGATATTAAACTTCTGCATCTTTTAGCAACTTTGATCTTTGAAAGTCATAATTGCATTAAGAATCAGTTGTTACTTGCTATAAAGGATGAAGCGCGTGATTTTATCTAATTTATAGTACGGATATAACACGTCAAAGTCAATTATTGTGAGGATATATGCTTAAAGGATTCTTCGACAATTGAATAAGACATGACTGGATGGATGGATCATGGATACAACGGCATTTTACAAATCGACATTATTGTCTTATAATATAACAAAAATGCGTTAGTGGCAATGATGTAGGCATATTTTGGATAGATATCGTTACAATTCTACGTTACGTAAATATTTATAAGTTTTATGCGGAAACTCGGTACAAATTAGTCTAGAAAGTACTAATGTTTCGTACTTACGAACTGAATTATAATTATTTAATGAGATCCTCGAACTTTGACTTCAAACGACATTAATTATGATAATTTATTGGAGAAGTTGCCTTCTTTGATATTTCATAAATAAAATCAACTTTACTGTGTGAATAACTTTGTATACTTTGTTTGAAACTAGGTTGTGTTACTAGAAATGTCTTTTACTGTAATTTATACTACTATCTACTTAGTTTAACACAATATTAGAGATTTAAATAGAATCAAAAACTACATAAGATAGTATTTACTATCAAAGTGTTCTTATTAAAGGTAATAAGGCACTACTACAAATATATATATCTATATCTACTCGTATAATCTATATCTATATCCGATTTAAAATCACATATACCAGATATATATGATTCTGATTTAATTGTACCGTTTAAAAACGTCACTTTTCGTGTTGTTTCTGGTACAAGTTTGAAACTTACCACAGTTTCATACGAAACTTAAAATCAAAAAGTACCTGCATTCACTATTACAATTCACGTCAAAATATGAATATCGGAACACGTGAAACATTCCACCGTTGAAGTATTGTATTTTACGCAAAATGGAATATCGCTGAATAGTTTCAGATATTGCTGCAACGCTTGGAAAGTGCGGTTCAAAAATAAAAATCGCATCAATTCATCAAAGTTCGAATAAAATAATGTCGTCAACCCATTATTATCCCGCTGCTGGGCACGGGTCTTTTCTCGAAATGAGAGAGTTTCTGGCCGTAGTCCACTGCGCTGGCCAAGTGCAAATTGGTGGACATAAAAATACAAAATACTTATTCCGAATTGCTGTAAATTTATTGACTATGCCCTGTCGTTGTTTTGAATATCAACACTTCTTCTTCTGTGCATTTCATAATAGGTGCCGAATGTGCAGAATTCAGGCAATGGGCAGCAAAGTTTTCTTATGTAACAATAACGCACTTTGAATAAGATTTAGAGAGCCTTATTATCACAAACATTCCGCACCTTCCATTTTGATGTCAATTTTGATATAATTCTCGCCATAACGGACTCAAGTTACTAAGAAACTTATTTTTATTGTGATAAACAATAGACGTTATAAACAAAGGTCAAAGAGCTTCGAAACTTTATGTTGCTACTGACGGTCCTGGTGTTGTCTGAGGAGATTCCGTCTCTGAACTGGAAATTTATTGTTTTGTTGTTTCGTGTTTCTGCAACTTCAGGTTTCTTATATTGTTTTGTGCTAACGAGCTCAATCTTTTGCATTTTGTTTATCCAGGTTTCATATAAAGAAAGAAAGAAAGAAAAAATGTTTTTTTTTTCGTACAGTGATCGATAAGAAAAAACACATACATGCAAAAAAGGTTAACAATAAATAAAGAGAAACAAAGTACAAAATTACAAAAAAAAATACAAAAAAAACAAACATAACAATAAACCAAAAAACAAGGAAATTTGCACAGCCACATGACGAAAAAAAAAAGGGTCACACTCAGACTGATGCCGTGGGTGGACTCAGACAGCTGCTGGCTTTCAGTGAGACCCAGTTTAAATCGCTTAGTAACGGTACGGTACTGTTAATATAAATAAAAATGTTAATATAAATAACACAGAAAAGTGCTAAATGTGTCAATTTTTTCATAAATAAATTCTGTTAGAATGGCACTTCGTGGGTTTTTTCAAGAAAAGACGAAGATCACTTCACTTAAAAAAGTTTATTGTTAAAAGTGCATTGCCGATACGCTTACAAAATTCGACTGCATTAACCACGTGCAAGTAATTTTAATTATACATGAATAAGGCCACGTTTGGCGTTGCTTGCATCGACGAATTTTATACTTAAGTAAAAATCTTATAAATTCTAAAAGGATATAATAATAGTAATGTATACGTATAATTACATAAAATTTAATATGACTAACGACATGATTTTAATGACAATGTATGTCTCGAATTTATTATTCTACTAGTTGACCCGGCGAACTTTGTTCTGCCTAAAGGTCAAATATCTAAAATTATCAATGTTTATCTACTATATTATATATATGTATTATACATCAAAACTTTCCGCTTGAATAACTCTATCTATTTAAAAAAACTGCATTAAAATCCGTAGCGTAGTTTTAAAGATCTAAGCATACATAGGGACAGATAGCGAGATGCGACTTTGTTTTATACTATGTTGTGATTTGTAATCTCTTGACATTCTCTTTTAGTATTAACTAACTGTTATAATATTTGTATGTCATATTATAACTAGATATGACGGAACTACCTATTTAGTGTGAACTACCCTGTTTGTACCCGTATCTAATAACAAATGAACAATTTAAATTTGAATTTGGATTTATTTGCAGTTGTTACCATTGTCTAAGTGCTTCGCGTGTGAATGGTAGAGTCAGGATAGTAGTACCTTATTGTAATTTCTATACCTATAGTGGCGGAGTCCAGATTAAAATATAAAAATCTTTTATATTATTTGTAGTACGGCTCGATCATCCATCTATTAATCATCATCATTAAAAAGACAATTATAATGCAATGCACAAACCTGAATCACGGAATGCAGGTCACCTGACTGACCAAACATGACCTATTTTTCCTTTTGTTCTTTTTATTTTTGGTATAAATTTGCTAAGTTGTCTATTGGGTACGTTACAAATAACAACACATAAATAAAAACTCTAATAAATATCGTTTTTTTGTATGAAGCCGTTTAAATTTGCTTTTTCCTTGTTTTAGAATTTGACATAATAGTTAAATATAAACCTGGTAAAACTTACAATTAATCGACATAAGAACAACAATTTTAATCGCTTCAATGGATGACGCATGGGAATTTCGCAACGTATTCGATCCCAGCAAACCCTATCTGTGTTGTTATTTCTTGTCTCTATCTAACATAAGCTTAGTATTCTGCATCTCTGTCCTCAGACGTAATCGGCGACTTCGTCGGTGATCGTAGTGAAGTTTGGCAGTTCCTAACGTCACATTGTTTTGTTTGTTCTGTGCTAGTATTTTTAAATACGTTATAAATACTTCGATTAGTATTTATTGGTAAGTGTTTTCTAGTTCTACGAATTGTACAAATCATCTTACAACTTATATATACCACGTAAGTTTACGTTTTCAACTATGCGATTCAATTAATTGTCTAACCTAAGTTACAATAGATTATAAAACTGCTTTATTATTTTTTGGCTTATAAGTATATTCCAAATATTATTGTATCATATGTTAATATCATTTTAAAATATTATTATGTCATGAATATGTGTTTTTATTATTGGTCTATAACTATATCTACTGGTTATTAAAATAATATTTTTTACATATCTAACATTTATAACGGTTTTAAATTTCCTATTTACATAGAGTAATTTTAATTTGATTAGCAGTCATTATTCGGCTTATTTCTGAAATAAATAATCATTGTCTAGATTCACGATATCTTAGGATATCTGAGGATAGACATATACATAGAACATATAGTATAATAGTATTAACTTAAATCTGTTTCCCGAGATAATGACCGTATTGAAGTGATACTATATTAAATACTAATTCAATATAGGATAGCGTAATCTTAATTAGATTGCATTAATGTGCTCGGTTACCGAAATTGGTATTATACAGGTAAGCTTCTTGTATATTTCGATTGGTCTTAATGAGGCAATAGTTACAAAGTTGCCATATTAGGTTTACACCATTATATTATAAAGTGTTTTATATATATCTTAAAATACTTTTATGAAATATTCATAGTTCATGTTTTTTTTTCAGTTAAAACAATCATGATCCTCGTTGGAAATAACCTCGGAGAGAGGCACAAGGACCTTAACATGAAAGTAACAGAAGCAGTCGAAATGAACACAAATTTTGAGGAACTGAAGGCTTTAGAAGAAACAAGTGACGTCGACAAAATATTCAAAATTGATCTTGCATCGAGGTATAAGAACATTGATTACATTATGGAAGTACTAAAGAGTGGTGATATATTTCATATCACCCGAGCTCTTCACTGTATATGGATATGTGACGATGAATACTCACATTATATTAATCCAAACTACCTCGTAAACAATATACTTATATACATGTCATGGAAAATGAAAAGAAAAATGCTTACAACAATATCAATACATCTAAGAAACGGTGAACGAGCAATTGAGTTTTACAAGTATTGCAAAGAAAACAAAATGAAAGAATATGCACATAAGTTTCTAGTTTACACGCCAGATAGATTCAAATTGGAACTTATGAAGAATTGGGACAAATTTAATTCATTTAGACATGATAAATTTCTAAAACAATTTATAGGCAGTTCATTCGTGGTAGCCCGAGCATATATGGCATTAAGTAACTTCAGTAGTTACACACTACATCAACTTCGTTTCCTGTATGCTGTGTCAGATAAGGAATATTTAGATATATTAGAAGAACACGACCACACTGATTCCAGGTACCCCGACTGCTCACGACGATTAGGAATTAGAACCTCCAAAGATATTTTAAGGAAGTATAAAAATAGAGTCATAAAGAATCCCGTACTCTATATAAACCAATTGAATAAAAGCATGTTGATAAGATATCTTACAAGTGAAGACATCAAGTCATTAGCATTTGCTTTGCTCCCGCCTTCAGCAGATTACTTTTGGTCAATTGACTACTATCAGACATACCAATTTCTTCTCACTAAAATTCCAGAGAATGAAAAGTTTACTTTTGTAAAACAAATATTTACTTTAAAATATCCCCGAGAACCATTTGAAATGACTAAACAGTTTTATAGGTTAAAATACTACGAGATGTTAACTGTTGACGAACGAGAGGCATGGGCGTTGCGTCATATAGAACGAGATGAAGATTGGTCGGAACTTGAGAATTTTATGTGGTACAGGTTTGTTAGCTTTGAAAAGGGATTTCCTGGAATTAAACGTTATATTTTTCTGACTCCAGATAAGGATAAACGATCACGAATCGTAAACGTTCTACCTAAAACCATTCGAAGTGAAGACGATATAATCAAAATGCTAAACTATTACTATCAAAGACACGTTAACGAGAGCGAAGTGCATAAAGAGAGTTTTATAAAGAAAGTAATTAAATACCAAGACATTTATTCATTTAACAGTGAATGTTGGTCATCATTTGACGTGTTATTGCACAGCTTGGAAGTATACACAACGGAAGTACATGTAAGAATAGAACATAAACTTAGATCAACATTTTATCATATTCTCCACAATATGGAGATGCCAGAGATACTACATAATTTATTAAAATCTGTAAATTTTTATCGTGTAAGTTCAATCGTTGAAGAATTGTCAACCGAGAGAAACACAATAATTGCAAAGCATCTAATAAATTATCATGCAGAGAAGATAAAAATGTTATTGGAGACACCACAAGACGAGACGCCACAAGACGAGACCCCAAAAGACGACACACCACAAGGCGACATACCACGAGACGATACACCAGAAGACGAGACACTAATAGAAGATGACGATGGCGAATACTAAGTTGATCCGATTAAAGATGCAATAGACGATGAAGTGTACCGCGTGTGGAATGTAATATACTGTTTTAAAAGAGAACACGACGAGTGCCCTGAAATTGTTGCAAACTTTATGGAGTCTAATATGGACTTATATCAGGAACATAGAAAGTTTAAACCAAAATTTATACCAAAGACTGAAGGAGACTTTGTACGTTGGTTAAAAAAAGATGTTGAATTAGCCATTGGTGGTATTTCTGAAATTAGACGTAATACATATAGATGGATCTTTAGACTGAGTCGGGTGTTTAGAAAATTGAAGGTTTACTTCCACCATGATGTTGGAGATAAGTACTTATAATATTTTAAAAAATATTTATTAGATGTGCCAAAGGGATATCGCGAATACAGGAACGTAAAAATGGCTGTGGTCGGCGTATTTTATTTGGCAAACGAAGAATTTAAATTAGCATTCTTGGAAAAATATGTTCCTTCACCTCCTAAAATAGACCGCAGGAATATGGATAATCGTGTCATACAAGTTCAAAAAGCCATATGTCGTTTGGCTTATCATTCTCGACCGCCGCTTCCTTTGTCGATTTTCCGTAAGTTCATTACTGGAGATTATATACACTTTTGCTTGCCAGTCTTTGGATATTATTTAGCAAATTCAACATCAAATACGACATTCATCGAATCAGTACTCGATTCTCCATTATCAATTCAAAAGCATGGTTTACGAATGGCTTTTGTAAACTATACCCCAGAAGCCCTAAAAACTCTAATAACAGATGTCTGGAGAAAAACTAAAAATATATCTCTACGTATGCTATTGTACGAAACATTATTTAATAGAATAATTAATGAAAATGAAGATGCTAAGAAGGAATTATACGAAGTCTTGAAACTATATACTTCGGACCTCAATAAGGATGACCATGAAAATGTTTATTCTCTTTTAGTGTCTGACGACTTGCCCGATAAGTTTAAGGGGGATTATATTGAAACTGCTTGGTTAACGGTCAGTAAGCTCTTGAGTAAGGCCCTTGATTATAATAGGAAAACCTGTATAATTCGACACATGGAAAAATATTTACATTTAGTTGAAAGAGAGTTTCCACGCGTTCAAATTATAGACGACCATGTACATGATATGTTACAAATGGAAAATATTAAAACGAAGTATCGTGAGAATTATGTAGATGAACTTGTTGAAGCAAAATGGAGCCTTACAACTAGATATATAGTGAGTTTCAAAAACAAGGAAGAGCAACAGCGAAGTCTGGACTTAATGCGTACTATTATGGCCCAATGTGTAAAATCATGGAACCTTATTGACCAAGGAACATACTCTGTACGACAATTTGTAAATAATTTTATTGAAACGATAATGAATAAGGACTCTAAAATAAGTGAGCGTTGTGCATACATGGTACCTGTTTATCAATGCATGTTTGACGTACTACAGACATCATTGAAAAAAGAACAAATATACTTGTTGTCGTGGAAACTGAAGTTATCAATACTATGTAGGAATATCATTCACAACGGAAGACATGTTGTAAATGCCGAGACAGGTAAATGCGGATATTTGCTCTCCGAAGAAATAGCAAAGGAATTTGCCCAAGAAGTTGCTACAATGATAACAACTCTTGTAGAAAAGCACGAGTTTTACCATTCTTTTTATCAGTCTTTAGCAAATATTATAAGTGACGCTGGGAACACCATTTGCGATATTCTTGGTGAAGATAATTGTGGTTATAACTACTACATAAGTGACACTTTGACTGATATCAAAATAAATGAAACCCACATAATAGCTTTATTAATGTTGCCAATAGATGCACCCGAAGATTGGTCCCGTGAACATAAAAAATCAATTAATAAGATAAAAAAAATATACAGTCATGAGATCAAATGTTTTTTGTACGAAAAATATGTTTTGTCGGATTATTGTGTAAGAAAATATGTAAAGAAATTAAAATGATGAAGCAATTCTTAAATTATTTACCTGTTTTCAAGTTTATCATGTCTTAGTGCTTAGTTACTAGTAGGAGCGTTTATTTTCTATTTTTCTCTTATCCTGGGGACACGGCAGTGCCACCTCTAAGTCGAGCAAAAAAGCGGCACGGTCGTACCATACTTTTCTCGAAGCAATTCGGGCCATTTTCAACCTCCTATAACTTCGTTCTGTAAAAGTAGAAGCTCACCGTTTTAATACCCATAAAAGCATTGTATGAACACAGTGTATTTTTTTTTTGTTTAAGAATTATAACGAGTCTAAAGTTCACTCACTCACTGACCTATCATCAAAAATATAAGGCACTTCTAATGGACATAGAAGCTTCAAATTTTGAATACAACTGTGTTTAGTGTATGAATCAAAGATAAACAAAAATCCAATTTCCATCCATCCATTTTTCCGGATACATCAACTGCAAAAAATTACTTTGTATCATAAATAAATATATAGGATTACAAAGTTACATTTACAGTTACTTAATCAGTGTATGGGCTATGAGTGTAGAAATGTTTATTTTTTTATTTTGTTTCGAGTGTTTGCGTCAAAAATAAAAATGATTTCTACAACACAGCAACTACCTACTTCAAGACCCAAAAATATTCCAACATCACTATAAGCACTGTAGTCAGTTTTTAAAAAAATCTTAGACTTTATCACATAATTTATAAAGCCGACCAAAAGCATATTGACAGATTTCACACGCCTCAAATATCTCTTTAGGACAATTTCATTTCGTCTTGACTAAGTTATATTTGTACAAATTAGTTAGGTTCAATCTTATTTTGCCTCCGTTATCGCAAGTTAATAACATAATCATGACTGAAATATCAAAGCATCTGATAGTAGCAATTTGATAGTTGAGAGTACTATACCCAAATTATCAAAAACAAATAAGTTCAAACCAACAATCTCATTACATTTTTTATGCCTTGTTTCAAGTTCTTACTTAGGTCACGTAGGTAAATATTTAAATGTGTTTTCACTGACTATTGGAATATTCTGCTGGGTGCTCATGTTGCAGCTTCGTTCGGCGTTTTGATACCTTGCGAGAGGTTTTTTTTTACTAAAAGCTTAAGTAATAAATTTAAATGGTACCAAAAATACAAGCGATCAACGTAAAGGTCTCTCGAAGAACTACAAAGGATAATGAACAAAGCTATGAAGAGTTTCCAGCTCAACGATTCTGAATCTCGCGGTACCACAACAATCAGTGACACTGAACGTAAATGTAATTCACTTCAGAAAATCATGGATTTATTTTTCTTACAGGTTTATCTTTAAGTTGAGGCCGTGCTGGTGTGAATAGCACAAACAGAGCAGTGGTAACTATTACAATGTCGTACTGAGAAATTAGATTTAAATATTATGTACCTAAATTTAATAACAACATGGCAGGATCTACGCTTGACACGTTTATCATTAAAGGAATAATAATAAACTCGATCTTTTTTATTTTTAGTACAGTCAAAGCTTCTTATTCACGTTTCCGGACAACACACCAGATGGAGCCCTAACCTAACCGTCATGTCGTCATCAGTACACCACCGCATCAACCCATTATTGTCCCACTGCTGGGCACGGGTCTTCTCGCAGAATGAGAGAGTTTAGGCCATAGTCCACCGCGCTGGCCAAGTGCGAATTGGTGGACCAGTACACCACCAATAAGCGACAATTATGTCGTCATCGGCGACCAATGGGGCGGCTGCATTCGGTATTTCTCGGAGGGAGCCAGGGAGTTCTCGCCATAATTTTCATACGAACTTTTGCAACGACTGCAAAAGACACGAGATTGCCTTTGGTTTCAATTTTAGTTTTAAGGAATCGGCTTCTTTTATTTTCATAATAATATATATTATCGAAATAGTGTATTTCGTAAGAAATGAATGTATAAAAGGAAGTCTTAAGGCTATTTAATGCCACGACTCGATATCAATCAGAATTCAGACACCTTTTACAAACAAAACAAAAAAACATTATTCTTTAATCTCTTCTCAAGCCTAAAAAAATCTACGAATTATTTGTATTTACGATGAAAACATTAATGGCATTATCATGGTAAATGTCATTATTAACTAATTTTAATTTCTTATTTCTTCTGCATCCGAACGTATATCCTATAATTATATACAAAATACCGTTCCTTATTCGCGGTATATTTGCGGAATGTATCCCCCGTGAATAAGGAGCTTTGACAATATGTGTTTCCAGTGTTTTTTACCGTACAAAAATATATCGAAAAACATGGACAAAAAATCGGTATCGGCCTAAATTGTAACTGCTTTGCTTGTTTTAATATTTTCCTGTTATATTGGGCAAAATTATACCAATAGAATAAGTAATAAGTATTTTAATGCATGACGCATCGGAATTTCGCAATGTTTTTGATCCCTTACAAACGCTGAGTGTTATGTTGTCTTGTCTCTGTCTAACCTTAGCCTAATATTCTGCATCTCTGTCTACTTACGTCATCTGTGACTGGGCCGCTTGAACTGAGCGTAGTGATGTTTGGCAGTCCATATCATTATATTGTTTTTTCAGTTCTGTGCAAGTATTATTTAAATTCGGGCGTAAATACTTCAATTATTATACCTTGGTTACTATTTCCTAGTTCTTCAAATTATAGGTATCATCTTTCAAGTTATATAAACTAAGTAAGTTTACTTTTAACTATACGAACCCAATTATTCTTTAGCCAAGTTACAATAGGTTATGAAAGTGCGGTAATATTTTATAAGTGTATACCGAACAATATTATTGTATTACATACTATTATCGCTTTTAAATATTATGTTATGTATTTATTACGCTATATAAATATTTTGCAATTTATGTTTTTATTTGGCTTTTAATGCATCTGTGTCGATTTGTTACTGAAATAAACGATTTAAAATTGTAACGGTTTTTGGAGAGATAATTGGACATATTTGTTTTATTTCTTCAGCGTTTACGATACCGTTGGCAACTAGATGGTTCTGGGTTCGATGCCCGGGTGATGGTGTTATTTTATTATTATTTTGTGTATGAACAGTGCTTAATAAATAGTAAGCTTAAGTCTAATAAAATTAAATAATATAAAAAAAGGTTTTATTTCAATCGACTAAAAAGAAAATTTTTTTTTAATAGGACAAACCATCATTTTGTTGCATGGTACAATTTTCTATCACATAAAAGTTTATCGCGAGATTGTCTACTTTAGATTTACTCAAATCTAGGTGTGTGGTTTTCTGAACTATTCTTACCTCTAAGCTTATTATAAATATATGTTTTTAATATTATTTTATTATATTATTTAAAGTTGTCCCAAGACCTAATGCTCTTTAATTGATTCCTATATTGGGTTGGTTGTACCAAAATCTGTAATCTCCCATTTTTTTATGGCGGCCATCGAGGATTTGTTCTTTTTCTCTAGTATTCTACAAACTAAGTTATTTTATTTGGTACCCATATAAGGTGGACTGTACATTTTTATTTATTATTAAAGGTACATACAATAATAACTAAATATTGTCTTGCCGAACTGTACAGACAGTTTGTTGGCAAGTAAATGCTCAGCTTATATTATATTTTGTACCCCCTTAACAAAAAAGTCACTAGACATTAATAAATTACATTGACATGATACATTTCTACCAAATATTGTATCCTACTAATTCAGTATAGGATAGCATAATCTTAGTGAGATTACATTAATATGCTTTGTTGCCTAAATTGGAATTATATAGGAACACTCCTTGCGCTATCGATTACAAGTCGCCTAAATGTGGAGATAGTTTCACCGGTAACATGACAGGTTCTAACATATATATGATATTACTAGCTTATTTCTGCGATGTCACACACTTCGACAACTGTAATCATTTTAACGGTAATAAATATCTTAAAAGTTAATGCACATAATATAGTCTACTCTACACACGGATAGTCATACACTATCCGTGTGTAGATTAGAAGTTATCCCCTGCCTGTCGCAAGAGGCGACTAAAAGGCTTCTGGGGTTGCGAGTGGCTAGAGTGAAAGCTCGAGCCGTCTAGCAAGCGAACCTGGGAAAGACCGCGGCATGTGTGGTTGCAAGCTTCCGTAAAGAACAGAAGGTACGGTGAACCGATGAGCTCGAAAGGGGCATCGCGCTCGATGAACACCGGTTGTGTTCCGTTGGAGATCTTGAAATCCTCCTCGCAGTGCTGAGGACGGTAACCGAGGAAAATTTAGGGAGTTATAATTTCCTCATATCCCAAGTCGCTTCCACGGCGACGGGTATCTTTGGAAGGATCTCTTCTCGTAAAAAAAACTTCACAAACTTCCGCCATTGCGATAATAAAATAAAATTTAATGAAATATGTGTGTGTGAATATAATGTTATTATTTCTTTCTTTCAGTTAAACAAAATGGAGCTCCTTGTTGGAAAAAATCTTGGAGAAAGGCACAAGAACCTTAACATGAAAGTAACCGAAGCCGCCGAAAAGAATATAAATTTTGATGAATTGAAGGCTTCAGAAGAAAAGAGTGACGTCGAAAAATTATTCAAAATTGATCTTGCATCAAGATACAAAAACATTGATTACATTCTGGAAGTACTAAAAAGTGGTGACATATTTCATATCACGCGAGCGCTTAACTGTACGTGGATATATGACGACGAATATTCACATTGTATTAATGTAAACTACCTTAAAAATAATATATTTCCAAAAATGTCATTGAAAATGAAAAGAAAAATGCTTACAGCAATATCAATAAATCTAAAAAACGGCGAAAGAGCAATAGAGTTCTACATATTTTGCAAAGAAAATAAAATGAAAGAATATGCACACAAGTTTCTCGTTTATACGCCAGATATATTTAAATTGGAACTCATGAAGAATTGGGATAACTTTAATTCATTTAGATATGACAAATATTTAAAACAATTTATAGGAAGTTCATTCGAGGTAGCCCACGCGTATATAGCAATAAATGACTACAGCAGTTACATAATTCATCAGCTTCGTTTCCTGTATGCTGTATCAGATAAGGAATATTTAGACATTAGAATCAAATGACCAGAATGATTCCAGGTATCCCGACTCCTCACGACGATTAGGAATTAGAACCTCTAAAGACATTTTAAAAAAGTATAAAAATAGAGTTATAAAGAATCCCGTACTCTATATAAACCAATTGAATAAAAGCATGTTGATAAGATATCTTACAAGTGAAGACGTCAAGTCGTTAGCATTTGCTTTGCTCCCGCCGTCAGTTGATGACTTTTGGTCGATTAATTACTATAGAACTTACCAATTTCTTCTCACTAAAATTCCAGAGAATGAACGGTTTACTTTTGTAAAACGAATATTTACTTCAGAATATCCCGATGAACCATTTGAAATGACTAAACAGTTTTATAGGTTGAAATACTACGAGATCTTTACTATTGACGAACGAGAGACATGGGCGTTGCGTCATATAGAACGAGATGAAGATTGGTCGGAACTTGAAAATTTTATGTGGTATAGATTTGTTAGCTTTGAAAAGGCATTTCCCGGAATTAAACGTTATATTTTCCTTACCCCAGATAAAGATAAACGGTCAAGAATTATAAACATTTTGCCTGAAACAACTCGAAGTGAAGATGATGTTATAAAAATGCTAAAGCATTACTATCAAAGGCATGACAATGAGAGTGAAGGAGATAAAGAGAGTTTTATAAACAAAGTAATTAATCACCAAGACATTTATTCATTTAGCTCTGAATGTTGGTCATCATTTGATATGTTATTATACAGCTTAGAAGTATACACAACGGAAGCATATGTAAGAGGAGAATATAAAATTAGATCCATATTTTATCACATTCTCCATAACAAAGAGTTACCAGACGCACTACAAAATTACTTAAAATCTGTATATTATTACCATGTAAGATCAATAATTGAACAATTGTCGCCTGAAAGAAACACAATTATTGCAAAGCACCTAATGAATTATCACGCAGAAAAGATAAAAATATTATTGGAAACACCACGTGACGATACGCCAAAAGAAGCGAATGAATACAACTATGACCCGATTAAGGAAGAAATCGATCAAGAAGTGTTTCGTGTATGGAGTATAATAAACTGTTTTAAAAGAGAACATGATGAGTGCCCTGAAATTGTTTTAAAATATATGGAATCAAATATGGACATGTATCAGGGTCATGTTATGTTTAAACCAAAATTTATACCACAGACAGAAGGAAACTTCATACGTTGGTTAAAAGAAGATGTTGAATGGGCCATTGACGGTATTTATGAAATTAGATGCAACGCATATAGATGGATCTTTAGATTAAGTCGGTTATTTAGAAAATTGAAAGTTTATTTCCCACATGATGTTGGAAGGAAGTATTTAGATTATTTTAAGGAATACTTATCAGATGTGCCAAAAGGATATCGTGAGTACAGGAATGTAAAAATGGCAGTAGTCGGTGTATTTTATTTAGCTGATGAAGACTTTAAATTAGCATTCCTGGAAAAATATGTACCTTTGATTCCTAAAATAGATCGCAGGAATATGGATAATCGTGTCTTACAAGTTCAAAAAGCCATATGCCGTTTAGCTTACCATTCGCGACCGCCTCTTCCATTGTCGATTTTCCTTAAATTTATTACTGGAGATTATAAACATTTTTGCTTGCCTGTCTTCAATAATTATTTGGCCAATTCAACATCGATTACTACATTCATAGAATCAATACTTGATGCGCCATTTTCAATTCAAAAGCATGGTTTACGAATGGCTTTTATTACTTATAACCCACAAGCTTTAAAGAAGCTTATAGTGGATGTTTGGAAGAAAACTAAAAATGTATCTTTACGTATGTTATTATACGAAACGTTATTCTATAGAATATTAAACGAAACTGAAGATGCCCAGAAGGAATTATACGAAGTCTTGAAACTCTATACATCGGAACTCAATAAGGATGATCATGATAACGTCTATTCCCTTTTAGTGTCCGATATATTTCCGGATAAGCTAAAAGGAGATTATATTGAAACTGCTTGGTTAAGTGTTTGTAAGCTGTTGGATAAGACACTTGATTATAGAAGGAAAACTAGTGTGATTCGACACATGGAACAATATTCACATTTAGTTGAAAGAGAGTTCATTCGCGTTCAAGTTATAAACGACCATGTTTATAATATGTTACATATGAAAAATATTAAAGCCAGATATAATGAGTATCACGTAGGTGAATTTAATGAAGCAAAATGGAGCCTTACAGTTAAATATATAGTAAACTTCAGTAATAAAGAAGAGCAGCAGCAAAGTCTGGAATTACTGCATACAATCATGACTCAATGTGTAAAATTATGGAAGCTTACCCACCAAAGGACGTACACTGTGCGACAATTTGTAAATAATTTTATTGAAACTATTATGAACAGGGACCCAAAAATCAGTGCGCTATGTGCATACATGGTACCTGTTTATCAATGCATGCTTGACATACTGCAGACATCACTGAATAAAGAACAAATATACTTGATGTCGTGGAAACTGAAGTTGTCAATAGTATGTAGGAAAATCATCCACAATAGAAGACAAACTGTAGATGCTGAGACAGACATATGTAGGATATTGCTTTCCAAAGAAATAGCAAAGGAATTTGCCCAAAAAGTTGCTAAAATGATATCATGTCTTGTTGAAAAGCGCGAATTTTACCATTCTTTTTATGAATCTTTGGCAGATATTATAAGTAGCACGGGAAACACTATTTGCAATATTCTTGGGTGCAATAGTTGTGGCTTTGACTACTATTTAAGTGATACTTTAACTGATATAAAAATAAATGAGACCCACATTGTAGCCATATTAATGTTGCCAATTGATCCGCCATATAATTGGTTCAGCGAACATAACAGGTCAATTAACAAGATAAAAGAATTAGACAATGATGAGATAAAATGTTTTTTGTATGACAAATATGTATTGTCGGATTATTGTGTGCGAAAATATGTAGTGAAATTATGATGAAATAAATATTGTTATTATTGTTTTTCCTAGTTTCTCTGAGTTTTAGTTTTTACGTTGGTATACGAATAGTATCTAGTAGATGTTATTTGTTAGATAAGTTCTGTCATTTTGTTGAATATTTTAAAAGTTATCAAAGCTATTTATCAATTGGAGGAACTTGAAAACCTTACATATTTATGATGCAAGTTTCATTAAAAAAAGTTTTTTTTACAAAGCGAATTTTATCCTTTTATAAGTACCTACTATGATTCAAAAAACTAGTGCATTGTTAAATGATTGATTAAAATATATAAAAATTAAAAGTGCCTTAAACGCAATTAATCCATCATAGGAATGTTCTATTGTTTTCTATTCCAGCTTTCGAATAATGGATCAATCATGTTTTTTTACATTGTTATTCAATTCATTTTTAAATGTAAGTAGTTCAATTTAGCAAATCATAGATTTATTTTTCTCACGGATTTATCTTTGAGTTTAAGCCGTGCTGGTTTGGTTTAAATTATTAATATTTCGTACTGGGGAATTTGATTTAAATAATAAGTACCTGAATTTGATAACAACATGGCAAGGCTTCACACTTTTATCATTAAAGTATTAAACGGATCTCATTATTCGAGATTATTAGTTTACGACTATCTATCTTTCCATTATTTTTCGAACGACCGACCATTGACAATCCATGACAACTTATATCTTCTTCTTTTTAATGTTTATTGTTGTAATACTATAAATATTTTTTTATATAATAATTATCGTAAATGTATAATAAATTAATATCGGTACTTTGAGAACGCTAACAAAAGGAAGAATAGTAATTTCGATCTTTTTTATTTTTAGTACAGTCAAAGCTTCTTATTTACGGTTACGTATTCGTGTTTTCAGTATTCACAGGTTAAGAAATTGATTCCACTTTCCTGTATTTGCGACAAAGAAAATCTTTATTCTTGGATTGAATCGCTATTAGTAACAAGTAACATTGTTAAAAATATAGGAAATACGACCGCTAAAAACACGAGATTGCTTTTGCTTTCAATTTTAGTTATAAGCATTCGGCTTCTTTTTTTCCATAATAATGTACTGTCAAAATAGTATATTTCGTAAGAATTGAACCGTGTATGAAAGGAAGTTTTAAGGCTATTTAATGCAACGACTCGAAGTCAATCAGAATTCAAAGACCTCTTACAAACAAAAGAAATAAAAATTGCACAATTTTGTAATTTTTATTTGTTTTATTTTTTTAATCTCTTCACTGAGCCTCGTAAAAATCAACAACTTATTTGTATTTACGATGAAAATGTAACGGCATTTTCATCGCAAATATCATTCTAAATTAATTTTAATTTCTTTTTTCTTCTACATCCGGACGTACCTCCTATAATTCTATACAAAATACCGGTCCTTATTCGCGGTATATTTGTGGAATATAACCTCCGTAAATAAGGAGCTTTAACAATATTTGTTCCCATAGCGTTTATTACCGTACCAAAATATATCAAAAAAGGCCGACAAACAATCGGTTTCTTAGGGCCTCAATTTTTTAACTGTTTTCCTTGTTTTAATATTTTCCTGTTGTATTGTCCAAACTTATATACGCCCATTAAATTTGTACACCAATAGAATAAGTAATAAGTATTTTAATCAGCTGAATGAATGACGCATCGGAATTTCGCAATGTATTCGATCCCTTACAAACTCTATCTGAGTTGTTATGTTGTCTTGTCTCTGTCTAACTTTAGCCTAATATTCTGCGCCTCTGTCTACATACGTCATCTGTGACTCGGTCGCTTGAACTGAGCGCAGTGATGTTTGGCACTCCATATCAATATATTGTTTTGTCAGTTCTGTGCAAATATTAATACGATACGGGCGTAAATACTTCGATAATTATATCTTAGTTACTATTTCCTATTTCTTCAAATTAAAGATATCGTTTTTCAAGTTTTAAATACTAGGTAAGTTTACATTTTAAACTATACAAAAACATTTATTCTTAAACCTAAGTTATGTTATGAAAGTGCGGGAAACAATAGGTTATGAAAGTGCGGGAACAGTTGTTTTTTTTATTATTTTATCTTATTATAGGCAATCGTTTGGCCGCGATGTTTCTTGATGTTAAGTAAGATGCAGCCTAGGATGTTACACGCTTGCCTAGTTTCGGTTATAAGTATACTGATTAATATTATTGTATTATATACTATTATCGTTTTTATATATTGTGTTACGTATTTATTAGTCTACGAATATATTACGATTTTATGTTTTTTTTATAAGATTTAAAATTCTTACGGTTTTTGTAGTCATTATTAGAACAGATTTGTTATACTTCTTCAGCGTTTATGTTACCGTTGGCTACGTTACGTTACGTTTACTAGATAGTTCTGGGTTCGATACCCGGACAGCTATTTAAATACTGGTTATTCTTGGTGTTCTTTATTTATTATTGTTAAAAACTTTTATTTTACTTACAATGTTTGTGGGTAAGTATGTAAGTATGTGTGTTTAGGTCAAATCTTGTAACCTAAATTTAACCCACTTCTCAGTGTCCGATTGACCTGAAATTTGAAATACATGTACCTATAGTTCTGATGACAATGTAATTATATATAGTCAATATTTTTATTAATTCAAGATGGCCGACGCAACAAAATGGCGGACTACATATTTTTGTACAATACATCCAATAAAAGAACTTAATGTCTAAATACAGTGCGATATGAAAAAAATCCAAATTCAAGATGGCCACCATAAAATAAATAGAAGTGTACATATATTTGTACAATATACTCAATATAGATATCAAATGAAAGGGCTTAATTTGTAGAATACATAAACCACGAAAAATATTCAAATCCAAGATGGCCGCCGTAAAAAAAAGATTATATACTTTCGCACAACCTATCCAATAAGGGTATCAAATGAAAGGGCTTAGTTTATAGAAAACAATACACTAGGAAAAAATCAAATCCAAGATGGCCGCCATAAAATAATGAAAGATTACAGATTTTAGTCCAACCCACTCAAATAGGTATCAAATGAAAGAACATTGGGTCCTGGGACAACTCTAAATAAGAAAATAAAATAATATTAAATAAATATTTTTAAAACAAGCTTTTATTTCAGTGCACTGAAAAAAAAAAAAAATAAGATTTGTAGGAGTCAAACCCATCATTTTGTTGCATCGTAAAATTTTCTATCATATAAAAACTTGTCGCGAGATTGTCCACATTAAATTTTGCTCAGATCCAGGTCTGTGGTTCCCTGAACTATTCTCGCGACAAGCTTTTATATGATAGAAAATTTTACGATGCTACAAAATGATTGGTTTGACTACTACAAAAGTTTTTTTTTCTTTTCAGTGGACTGAAATAAAAGCTTGTTTTAAATAAATAATAAGCTTAAGTCTATAAATAGGTAGAGCACTTATTACGATGAATATTAATTTGATTCAGGAATAATAATCATATTTTACTGATATTGAATTCTACAAATTCAGTATGGGATAACGTAATCTTAGTGAGATTGCATTAATATGCTTTGTCACCTGAATTGGAATTATGCAGGAACGCTTCTTGCTATTTCAATTTGCCTAAATGTGGAGATAGTTTTACGGATACCATCACAGGTCCTATCATATTTATGATATAACAAGCTTATTCCTGCAGTATCACTCGCTTTGAGAACATTAACCACATTAACGATAAAGTATCTTATAAGTTAATTCAGTTCATACACTAACCGTTTTTAGTCACAAACTTTTATTAATGTGGTATCGGGACCAGAATAGGGCTAAGGTATCCCCCGCCTGTCGTAAGAGGCTACTATAAGGCTTCTGGTGTTACAGGCGGCTAGAGCAAGAGCTCCAACCGTCCACCCAAGCGACTCCGCGAGAGACGCCGGTATGTGTCAATCGCTTGCCACCGTGAACACCGGAGAATAGACCGAAAGAGGCATTGCGCTCGAGAAACTCGAGAACTCGAGAACGAAAATGTAGTCCACCTGATGGTAAGTCACTGCCGTCGATGGACATCTGTAAGCAACTTCAAATAGAACATGGGTTCTATCTGAAGTCAATCACAGATGCGTTGCCACTCCCGAGGACTATGATGGTCGCCTCATACAAAAGTGTGCTGCAACCACACCCTTCCATTGAAATGCAAAAAAATGCTTTACGCTGGAAATAGGGGTGATTGTGGAACTTCTCCGGTCGAACTACACTGGTTCTACCACCTGCCAACCTGTTGTGTTCCGTTGGAGATCCTGGAGCCCTTAACGTGGCGCTGAGCACGGCCACTAGGGGGCTTTTAGCGAGATAAATACCATATAACCCAGGTCGCTCCTACGGCGTCGGTTACATTTTGAAGGTTACAAACTGTCGCCTTTGCGACAAACATTATTATTATTAAAACACGTGAGTGAATATAATGTTATTATTTCTTTCTTCCAGTTAAACAAAATGGAGCTCCTTGTTGGAAATAATCTTGGAGAAAGGCACAAGAACCTTAACATGAAAGTAAGCGAAGCCGCCGAAAAGAATACAAATTTTGACGAATTCAAGACATTAGACGAAAAGAGTGACGTCATAAAATTATTCAAAATTGATCTTGCATCAAGATACAAAAACATTGATTATATTCTGTCAGTACTAAAAAGTGGTGACATATTTCATATCACGCGAGCGCTTAATTGTACGTGGATATATGAAGATGAATACTCACATTATATTAATGTAAACTACCTTAAAAATAATATATTTCCAAACATGTCATTGAAAATGAAAAGAAAAATGCTTACAACGATATCAATAAATCTAAGAAACGGAGAAAGAGCAATAGAATATTACACATTTTGCAAAGAAAATAAAATGAAAGAATATGCACACAAGTTTCTCGTTTTTACGCCAGATATATTTAAATTGGAACTTATGAAAAATTGGGATGACTTTAATTCATTTAGAGATGACAAATTTCTAAAACAATTTATAGGAAGTTCATTCGTACTAGCCCACGCATATATAGCAATAAATGACTACTGCAGTCACACAGTACATCAGCTTCGTTTCCTGTATACTGTATCAGATAAGAAATATTTAGACATATTAGAAGCAAATAACCAGAATGATTCTAGGTATCCCGACCGTTCACGACGATTAGGAATTAGAACTTCTAAAGATATTTTAAAGAAGTTTAAAAATAGGGTTATAAAGTATCCAGTACTCTATGTAAACCAACTAAATAAAAACATGTTAATAAGATATCTTACGAGTGAAGACGTTAAGGCATTAGCATATTCCTTGCTCCCGCCATCAGCCGATGACTTTTGGTCAATTAATTACTATCAAACGTACCAATTTCTTCTCACTAAAATTCCAGAGAATGAACGGTTTGCTTTTATAAAACAAATATTTACTTCAAAATATCCCGATGAACCATTTGAAATGACTAAACAGTTTTATAGGTTAAAATACTACGAGATGTTAACTATTGACGAACGAGAGACATGGGCGTTGTGTCATATAGAACGAGATGAAGATTGGTCGGAACTTGAGAATTTTACGTGGTATAGATTTGTTAGCTTCGAAAAGGCATTTCCCGGAATTAAACGGTATATTTTCCTTACGCCAGATAAGGATAAACGGTCACGAATTATAAACGTTTTGCCTGAAACAATTCGAAGTGAAGGTGATGCTATAAAAATGCTAAACCATTACTATCAAAGGCATGTCAATGAGAGTGAAGGAGATAAAGAGAGTTTTATAAACAAAGTAATTAAACACCAAGACATTTATTCATTCAGCAATGAGTGTTGGTCTTCATTTGATATGTTACTGTACAGCTTAGAAGTGTACACAACGGAAGCATATGTAAGAGGAGAATATAAACTTAGATCAACGTTTTATCACATTCTCCATAACAAAGAGTTACCAGAGGTGCTACAGAATTACTTAAATTCTATAAATTATTACTACATAAGTTCAACAATTGAGGAATTGTCGCCTGAGAGAAACACGATCATTGCAAAATACCTAATGAATTATCATGCAGAAAAGATGAAAATATTATTGGAAACACCACGTGACGATACGCCGAAAGAAGAGGACGAATACCATTATGACCCAATTAAGGAAGAAATCGAACAACAAGTGTTTCGTGTATGGAGTATAATACACTGTTTTGAAAGAGAACACGATGAGTGCCCTGAAATTATTTCAAAATATATGAAATCGAATATAGACATGTATCAGGGTCATGAAATGTTTAAACCCAAATTTATACCAAAATCTGAAGGAGACTTTATACGTTGGTTAAAAAAAGATGTTGAATTGGCCATTGATGGTATTTCTGAAATTAGGCGTAATACATATAGATGGACCTTTAGATTGAGCCGGTTATTTAGAAAATTGAAAATTTACTTCCCACGTGATGTCGGAGATGAGTACTTAAAATATTTTAAGGAATACTTATCAGATGTTCCAAAAGGATATCGTGAATACAGGAACGTAAAAATGGCTGTGGTCGGCGTATTTTATTTAGCAGATGAAGACTTTAAACTAACATTTCTAGAAAAATATGTCCCTTTAATTCCTAAGATAGACCGCATGAATATGGATAATCGTGTGCTGCAAGTTCAAAAAGCCATATGCCGTTTGGCTTATCATTCGCGACCACCTCTTCCATTATCTGTTTTCCTTAAGTTCATTACTGGAGATTATATACACTTTTGCTTGCCAGTTTTCTATAACTATTTAGCAAATTCAACATCAATCACTACATTTATCGAATCAATACTCGATGCACCCTTATCAATTCAAAAGCATGGTTTACGAATGGCTTTTATTACCTATAACCCACAAGCTTTAAAGAAGCTTATAGTAGATGTTTGGAAGAAAACTAAAAATGTATCTTTACGTATGTTATTATACGAAACATTATTCTATAGAATAGTAAATGAAACTGAAGACGCCCAGAAGGAATTATACGAAGTTTTGAAACTCTATACATCGGAACTCAATAAGGATGACCATGATAATGTTTATTCCCTTTTAGTTTCCGATGATTTTCCCGATAACCTAAAAGGAGATTATATTGAAACTGCTTGGTTAAGTGTTAGTAAGCTGTTGGATAAGACGCTTGATTATAAAAGAAAAACTAGTGTGATTCGACATATGGAACAATATTCACATTTAGTTGAAAGAGAGTTTCCGCGCATTCATATTATAGACGACCATGTATATGATATGTTACATATGAAAAATATTAAAGCCAGATATGATGAGTATCGTGTAGGTGAATTTAATGAAGCAAAATGGAGCATTACAGCTAAATATATAGTTAGCTTTAGTAATAAAGAAGAGCAACAACGAAGTCTGGAATTACTGCATACGATCATGACTCAATGTGTAAAATCATGGAAGCTTACCCACCAAGGGACGTACACTGTGCGACAATTTGTAAATAATTTTATTGAAACTATTATGAATAAGGACCCAAAAATTAGTGAACAATGTGCATACATGGTACCTATTTATAAATGCATGCTTGACATACTGCAGACATCACTGAAAAAAGAACAAATATACTTAATGTCGTGGAAACTGAAGTTATCAATAATATGTAGGAAAATTATTCACAACGGAAGACATGTTGTAGATGCTGAGACAGGTAAATGTAAAAATATGCGCTCCGACGCAATAGCCAGGGAATTTGCCCAAAAAGTTGGTAAAATGATAGCAAGTCTTGTTGAAAAACGGGAGTTTTACCATTCTTTTTATGAATCTATGGCAAATATTATAAGTAGCACTGGAAGGACTATTTGTGGTATTATTGGTAGAAATAATTGTGGTTACGACTACTACATAAGTGACAGTTTAACTGATATCAAAATAAATGAAACCCACATAGTAGCTCTATTAATGTTGCCAACAGATCCGTCACACAGTTGGTCTAATGAACATGAAAGGTCAATTAACAAGATAAAAGAATTAGATAGCGATGAAATCAAATGTTTTTTGTGTAATAAATATGTTTTGTCAGACTATAGTGTACGAAAATATGTAATGAAATTATAATTTGGTAGTGTTTTTCTAGTGTTTTGTACGTATCTTCTCTGTTTTTCAGTTGGGTATATCTTAGTGCTTTATTTATTAAGAATAATTGTTTTACACTTGTTACAATAGTTTTTTTTTATTAATATCTGTTTTATGTAATAATGAAGACATCAAAGTTAAATAAATGTAGTTTTACTGTCGACCCATTAAAAATACAATATCTCTCAGGTGTGTGTACAGATTGAGTTAGAATTCCTTCTTTGAAATAAAACATTAAAAAAAAACTTGTCATTATTTACATACAAAAAAGCTTTTTACTTTTTAAAATGTAATTTAAATTATTTCACGCTTTGTGGCGTTACTTAAAGAATTTAATTTTTGTCAGCAAAATTTATATTCCATTATTGCAGTATTTTTTTCTGTTTTAGTTTATTTTTATATTAATTTATTTAATTAATTCTCAGATACTAGACCTAGAGATTTATGTCGAACATGTCTCTATATGCTAGAAAATTTATTGCATTGGACATAAAGTAGGACAATATTATAATTATAGAAGATTTATATTTTAAACAGTTTTATTGAAAAAAAAATGTGTAGATAATGTACTAAAAGTAGTCATCACACCGCTCTCCTCAACAGTCGACGTTATTGATCAGATGAAAAAATAATTAAAATATTGTTTTTTTTTAGCTTTTAGTAAATTATCTATATCTTGTTTTTTTCCATAAAACCATTTAATTTTTTTTCCAGTTTTTAGTTTCTAAATATTTTACTACATTCTATTCATTCCGTTTATTTAGTGCCTCAGTATTACAAGATTTATTCTCCGCCAATTTGTTGCAATCAAACTCCTTAATACATAAACTTACGCCACACAATCCTCGACACAATACAAAATCTTACCTGGTCCATGCTTATTCACTTTTTTATAAAATTGAAGTAGCAAACGAGCTTGCGTACAGAACAGGGGTTCTATCTGAAATCAATCACAGATGCATTGCTACTCCCGAGGACTATGATGGCCGCCTTATATAAAAATGAATCGGCAACCAAACTCTTCCACCGAAACGCATGCTTCATACAAGACTGAAGTGTGGTGATGGTATCTCCCTGATTGAACTACACTGATTCTACCATCTAACACATGTTAGGTAGTAGAACCAGTGTAGCTTGTATCTAGTTAGTTTGTACCCCGACTTAGAGTTGACAAAGTTATTTGTACAGATTATAATGTACTTGCATTTTTTTCATTAGGTACACTATAGTACCAGTCCAGACCTTTCGTTCGGTACCCATACTCGTTATGAGAAAAAAATAATCTGCCATATGGCATTTTGGCATTAGCGGTTGCCATCTCGGATTTTAGGATACAGAATTTACTAAACTGTATTGTTAACAAAACTAAACGTGTGTACTACTTATCAGCGTAATCTGTCCACAGGAAGAGACTAAAGATACAATTATTAAATTTCACCTAAACAAACATGGCAAACTAAATAAAACCGTTTATTAATAGAACGATCACGATGACATTTACGAAATTAGCTTAATCCCGTGGCTTGGCCCGCTTTCTTTATGTTTATCATATCATTGGCATAATGAATAATATGTTTTTTTTTATCTGACTGAAGTAGCAAACGAATATGCAGTCCACCTGATGGTAAGTGGTCACTGTCGCCCATGGACATCTGTAATCAACTTCATACAGAACATGGGTTGTATCTGAAGTCAATCACAGATGCGGTGCCACCCTCGAGGACTATGTTGATCGCCTCATATAAAAGTGTGCAACCACACCCTATCGAAACGCAAGAAATGCTTCACGTTAGAAATAGGTGTGGCGGTGGTACTTCACCGGTCGACCTACACTGGTTCTTGCTTCAAAAACTAATATATGTGCTCATAAAGATCGTAGACTACTCGTGTGATTCTGGCAGCGGTCCTGTGGAGGCCCCGGAGTCCACTTTATAGCGCCGAGGACGGCCACCGGGGCGGTTTTAGTGCGGGAAAAATCCCACATAACCCTGCGTCGCTCCCACGGCGTTGGGTACCTTTTGAAGGTTTCCCCCTCGAGAACAAAAAAAAGACTACTCGTGTGCCGAGTCCGACCAGTAGTTTTAGCGTGCTTGAGCAAAAACACACAAACATACATTCTCACTAACTTTCATCTTTATAACATTACTAAGATATACTTTTTATGGTAAATTATCGTGTAAATAATCTAACTATATAAATAAAAATCAATTATTATAATTATGATTACACTCTTTACATGCTTTCTGCACTCATAGCCCCACACTAGTATTTTCTGCTGGGTACAATGGACACACACGAACACCCAGACTCAGAACAGGAGTCTAAACCCATCATTCAGATACCTGTCTGACCGGGAAACGAACCCGGGATCCGTTGCCGGTCAAACCGGTTTGTTAACCGCTCCGCCACGCGGGTCGTCAATATGATACGTCCCAAAATCTTTGGTTACATTGTTTTGAAACTTTGAGTATTCTGAGGACGTTCACGGGATTTCCTAGTTAAAAGTCTAAACACAATCTAATATGTAGATACCGTTATCTGAGTAAAGTTGACATTAAGTCAACACAAGTTTTGTTAGATTTTTTTCTCTACACTTATCGTGGCATAACACGTGCCGGATACAGCTAGTAATGATAAAATTAAAAACCAACAGCTTAAAAATAGTCTGAAAAGGAAAAAACAAGTTTTCCATAGAGAAATATTGTTGTGAAATTATTAATGTCGACACGCGTGGTGGGACGGTCATCATACCCGACACATAAAGGGTTCCGGCTTCGATCCCCGTCCAGGCAGAAATCTGAATGTCCCATCTGAATTCCATTATTATATCACAGCTGGGCGCGGGTCTTCTCTCAGAATGAGAGAGTTTCCTTCGACCTTCGAGGTTTTTTTTTAGAACGTTCGGGTGTGTAGGTTTCCTTACGATGTTTTCCTTCACCGAAAAGCAGTGATAATTCCTTTAATACGCACATAATTTTAGAAAAATCAGTGATACCTGGGTTTGAACCTTGGATCTTCCGATCGAGAGGGCAAGTGTCAACCATTAGGCTATTGTTGCTCTATATATAATGCAGTAGATCAAAAGGATATCATTAATGCTAAGACAGAAGTTTTATACAAAACATGTTAGAAGTAAATAAAGTAACGTAAACGTTTGCTTTTACGTTGCGTAATGTTACGGCTGCCTCGCGTTATCTTAATATATCTAATAACATCATAATATCTTCTGAATGGAAAGCCCGATTTGAGTAATTCATAAAGTAACCTGTAGGTACTGAAACAAATGTGAATAAATAATAATTTAGTTTATGGATAACGCCAAGTTCAAAGACTAAAGAAATAGATGGTCAATCGAGTAGAGGGTCTGACTAAGTTAAGTGACCTCTCCGCCGAAACGTTGTTGTACGTACAATTTTAAAGAACAAAAGTTTATTTATATAATTAAAATGTGTAATTCGCTCGAATTTGTAGGCTCCTATGTAATACATTATATTTCTGGCTTTTTAAATGTTTGTTTACTCTATAACGTTGTCTTTTTTTCTTTTTATTGATGTTATAGCTGCTATACTCACACGCAGTAAACACTACTGAAATTTGTATCAAGTATTTTAATCATTTGAATGGATGACATTGAACTATGCGTAGCAAACGCTATCTGAGTTGCTATTCTATCTTGTCTCTGTCTTACCTATTTAGCTTACTATCTTGTGTCTCTGTCTACAATCGCTATTATGATACCATTTTAATTGAGCACAGTGGAGTTTGGCAGTTCTAAATTTATATACTCGTAAGCTTTTGATTCTGTTTTTTTCATTCAGTGCGTGTGTTTTTTGGAATGCAAATAGTTACATTCCAAGAATATGGATTCTAAATAGATACTTCGATAACTATTGTGTTGGTACTGTTTCTTATTTCTACAAATGAAGAGTATCATACAAGTTATAATTACCAAGTAAGTTTACATTGTTTACTGTACGCAACAAATATTTATCTAACCTTAGTTGTTATGAATAGCGTTGTTACTTTTTATAAAATTCTCGTGTCACAGTTTTTGTTGCCATATTCCTCCGAAACGGCTTGACCGATTTTGATGAAATTTTTTGTGCTTATCCGGTATTTATGAGAATCGGCCAACATCTATTTTTCATACCCCTTAAGGGTTGTCCACCCTTATTTTTTTTTTATATGACAAAACGTTTGTCGGGTCAGCTAGTATCCAATATATCCAATATATAGTATGTATCCATTATTATTATTCATCATATATTATTATCACTTAAAATAATGATATTAGTAATTTATTATTTCATACTCGATTTTTAATTTTCAGTTCATTAGTCTGAATATATGTGTTAATGTTTTTATGTATGTTTTATTGAAACACGAGTTATAAAATTTCATCGTTCCTACTTTTTTTAGGGTTTCGTAGGCGAATGGCAAAATTGGAACCCTTATAGATTCGTCATGTCTATCTGTCCGTCCGTCTGTCCGTATGTCAAAGCCACTTCATTCGTAAACTATTAAGCCTACAGAGTTGTAACTGGTAGATAAGTGTATTCTGTAAACTGCTTTCCGAATTATGTCCAAAAATAATAATTAATTCAGGATATAGGTAGATCAAACTGATACTTAAAATTTGTTTAATCTTACCTACGAGTGTGGGTGTCTATAGAGAGGTATTAAAAATGACATTGAGGTTTTTAACGACCCGCATGGCGCAGTGGTTACTATACCGGTCTGACGCGCAGTGGGTTCCGGGTTCCATTCCAGGCTGGACAGGTATCTGAATGATGAGTTTAGATTCATGTTCTGGGTCTGGGTGCTTGCGTATTTGTCTTGTGTGTTTCCGTGGTACCCACGACACAGAAGAAAATCATAGCGTGGGGCTATTAGCGTAGAAAGCGTGTGTTTAAAGCTTTTTTTTCTTAAAGTTGATTGTTTGGAAGATAAGCGCTTAAAACCGGTAAAATGTATCCTCCCCCCCCAACTTTTAAACTAAGAAATTTAAAAATCTGGATAAAACATTTAAATTCCGTTGCGTAGTTTTAAAGGTCTAAGCTTTCTAGCTTGAAGCATTTCGGTGGAAGGCTGTGGTTGCCGACACACCTTAATTCGAGGCGAGCATCTTAGTCCTCGGGAATAGCAACGAATCTACGATCGATTTTAGATAGAACCTATGTTCTATATGAAGTTATGTTAAGATGTCCACGGACGGCAGTGACCACTTACAATCAGGTGGACTGCATGATCGTTTAATACTTCAATCAGACACAAAACATGTATTATTGACAAATAATGTGTTAACCAAAATAATGACGATATTCTTCTAGTACCGTAACACTAATTCAGTATAGGATGGCATAATCTTAGCGAGATTGCATTAACATGCTCTGCTACCTCAATTGGAAATAATCAAATGTAACTTATATCGTTTCACCACCGGTACAATGTCTGGTTAATAATAATAAAAAAAAAATATTATTTATCTCTAGAACATTTCCTTTACAATTAAAACCATGGTTGAAACCACCTATTAAACATAGGCATGTTTGTGGCAGGTGGCCTCGCTCTTCCTTTAGTATTTTACATAATCTTTAAAATAGGACATGTATTAGTACATAACTTTTGTGTGTATTCGTGTGTGTGTGTGTGTGTGTGTGTTTGTGTATCTATTTTAAAAGGTTCTCTGTGGCGTTGTAACTTAATGGCCATTTTACCAAATGGCCATTTTACCAAAGTATACTTTTATAATATTATCGTTTATTGAATTACAATTGTAACATCGGAACATCGCGTACCGAATATCGCGCGCTATCAGGCCGCGAACGCCGAACTGCCATCGCAGCGATAACGTGGGACTCCTCGCTTTCTCACGGGAGCCGCGATACCATATATTGCCTAGTTTTAAGAAACATTCTAACTTCTAACATTGAGGTAGATTGTAGTAATAATTGTAACTCTTTATGTAATAAATCATTATTAAGTAATTAATTTCAAGTTAAAGTTATTTCGTTCCCCTACACTGCAGCCCTACATAATTGGCGCAGTCGGTAGGATACTCGCGGTCGGTTTCGTGCAGAAGATATCCGAAAAACGAGCCGCCCGTGTGGCTGTCCAGCTACCTCAGGAGTATCCGAACCTACGTCGTGCTGCAGGAGTATCCAAACATTGATACGCAAGGAGGCCGAAATAATATGTAAGTACTTTAGATCTTTCTAGTGGTGCTTCTTCCTATCGTATTAACATAATTCACCAAAATTTCTCATCCACGGAGACCTAGATTAAGTAGTAGCAATAGGGAATTATTGATAGATCTTAGTAGAAATATTGAGTATTGTGATATAGAGGACATATTTGAGTCGCCGAAAATGGATGATTTAGACACAATTTATAAAGCATTACGACTTGTTCCCGATTTTGATGGAAACCCGAATATTTTGACACGATTTATAAATCTCTGTGATCAGTTAGCGGCACAATTCTGTACACCAGAAAATAGTGATTTAAGTAAATGTGCTTTTACTAACGGTATATTAAACAAAGTAGTTGGTCCCGCGGCCCGGTTGATAAATGCAAATGGTATTCCTGTTGACTGGAGAGGCATTCGTAGTGCTTTAATAAATAATTTCGCAGATCATCGAGATGAGACCGCTCTCTATAACGACTTAGCCATATTAAGACAGGGTTCTAATACGCCACAAGAATATTACGAACGGTGTCAAAATCTATTTAGCACGATTATGACCTACATTACGTTACATGATACCTTACAGACAACTATCGATTCCAAACGCGATTTGTATAAAAAATTGACTCTTCAAGCTTTTGTGCGTGGACTTAATGACCCTCTAGGATCGAGAATTCGTTGCATGCGTCCCGAAAGTATAGAAAAAGCACTTGAGTATGTTCATGAAGAAGTTAATATACTATATTTGCAAAGTCGAAACGAACGCCTTACTGATAAAAAACCTTTGAATTCCGGACCAAATACTTTTTCTAGTGGTTTTAAAATGCCTGTTCAGCCTATGAGTATGCCAGTACCTAGGCAAATTAATTATAGTGTGCCGGGTCCTCTACGATCACAATTCGTAACTCAGTCCCCACAAAGTTGGAGACCAAATTTTTATCACCCTCGTCCCATTGGTCCAACCTATACACAGCAAAGCTTTCGGGCCCCTCCTCCAAATTACAATCAACAAAATAATTCATTTCAAACAGTATCGCGCCCTTATCAGTATCCACGCCCAATGAGTGGCGTAAGTCATTATGTTACACGGCAGTTACCACAAACTACCGGTCTTACTGGGCATGATTGGAGAAAATTTGGAAACCCAAAGCCTAGTAATTATTTTAAGACTAGAGAAATAAATTATAATTATAGTACAGATGAACCATCTTTTCCAGAATATTATACAGATTATTACGAACCTCATTACGATAGTTGCGAACTCGTAGAATATCAAAACCCATATGACTACGAAGCAACATATCAAGCATGTGCTGAGAGCCCGCATACATCCCATGATGCAGGTGACAATACACCTTCGCGATCTACTGAACCGGATTTTCAGAAAGTTCAAATATTCGATACAATAAAATAGAAATTAATTTACAAACACAACGACAACTTCCATATATTCAGATTCAATCACCACCGTTAAAACTATTAATAGATACAGGAGCTAACACATCATTTTTGAGTCCTACAGTTATAGAAAAATACTTTTCGAATTTTCCATTAAACTACGATCCATTTGAAGTTGCTAACATCCATGCTAAAAGTAGATGCAACTATTCAATAACTTTACCTACTTTCAATGAATTTAATGATCCCGAAGATGCAACATTTTTTGTTTATAAATTTCACAATTTTTTCGATGGCCTTATTGGGACTGATTTACTGGATAAGTGGGAGGCCACAATAGACTATAAAAATAAACTATTCAAAACTAAAACATCTTTAAATCCTATTAAGATCTTTAACTCTTCTAACGTAAACTTATATGAGGATATCATTCCGGCAGGAACATCAAAGGTTATTAGACTTCCGGTAAATGTTCAAGAGGGAGACGTTTATATAAGAGAACAAACTATTTCTAATTGTATCATTGGTGAATGTTTAATAACCGTTACGAATAATCGGGGAATAGTCGAAATTAAAAATCCATCTCGAAATGATGTAATTTTTTCAGTGGATCGTGCTATATCTGCAGAGGTACATAATATAGAGGAAAACTTAAGTGAGGAACAACAGGAGCGTATAAAAAATGTGCTCTCTCGTCTTCGTACCGATCATTTAAATGTAGAAGAACGTAAGAACTTAGAATTGTTATGTGCGCGGTATTCCGATATCTTTTACGTCGATGGTGAGCCTCTTACTTTCACGAATAAAATAAAACATACTATCAAAACCACCGACGAGGCTCCAGTATATACAAAAAGCTATAGATATCCCTATATTCACAGACAAGAAGTTAAAGAACAAATAAGTAAAATGTTAGACCAAGGTATCATTAGACCTTCGAATTCTGCGTGGAGCTCTCCAATTTGGGTGGTAGCTAAAAAGCCAGATCCATCGGGTCAGAAAAAATGGCGTATAGTGGTAGATTTTAGGAAACTTAATGAAAAAACAGTTAATGATAAGTACCCTATACCAAATATAGCTGATGTTTTAGATAAATTAGGTAGATCTCAATATTTTACAACTCTGGACCTTGCTAGTGGATTTTACCAAGTAGAGATGGATCCCCAAGACATATCAAAAACAGCTTTTAATGTAGAACATGGGCATTATGAATTTTTAAGAATGCCCATGGGATTGAAAAACAGTCCATCCACCTTTCAAAGGGTAATGGATAATGTATTGAGAGACCTTCAAAACACTATTTGCTTAGTTTACTTAGATGATATTATAGTTTTTAGCACTTCATTGCAAGAGCATATGATTAATTTGGAAAAAGTGTTTCAAAAACTTCGCGAGTCCAATTTTAAGATACAAATGGACAAATCAGAATTTTTAAAATTAGAGACGGCATATTTAGGACATATAATTAGTAAAGATGGTGTAAAACCTAATCCAGACAAAATATCAGCTATTCAAAATTATCCGTTACCCAAAACATCAACTGAAATTAAAAGATTTATTGGACTTCTTGGTTATTATAGAAAGTTTATTCCCGATTTTGCAAAAATAACTAAACCCATGACACAATGTTTAAAGAAAGGCTCAAAAATAATTCTGAATCAAAATTATGTTGAATGCTTTGAAAAATGTAAAACCCTTTTAATTAATGATCCCATTCTTCAGTATCCGGATTTTTCAAAAGAATTTATATTGACCACCGATGCCTCGAACTTAGCAATAGGAGCCGTTCTTTCTCAGGGTGTTATAGGTTCAGATAAACCGATAGCCTATGCATCGCGAACCCTTAATACTAATGAAATAAACTATAGCACTATAGAAAAGGAGTTATTAGCGATTGTATGGGCAACAAAATACTTTCGGCCTTATCTTTTTGGAAGAAAATTTAAAATAGTTACTGACCACCGTCCACTGCAATGGGTAATGAATATAAAGGAGCCAAATTCACGTCTCACGCGTTGGCGCCTTCGTCTGAATGAATTTGACTTTAATGTTATATATAAGCAAGGTAAAAACAACACTAATGCCGATGCTTTGTCACGCATAGAAATTAACAATGAAGAGTCTGTTTCAGTAATAGTTAATACTTCCGAAAGATCAGATTCAGACTCTCGAACAGAAAGTATTGATTCTAAAACCGATAGTATACATAGTGACACGGAAAACCCTATTTTAGAAATACCCATTACAGAAGACCCACTTAATAAATTTCACAAGCAAATAGTTCTCGATGTAGTCAAAGGAGATATTAAAAGAAGGCCCATAATTTCAAAGCCATTTGCAACCCACACTAGGATATGTATTCAAATTTCAGAATCGAAGTTACAACAAGACATCATTAATGCTGTCAAAGAATATGTAAATCCAAAAGTAAAGACTGGAATTTTAATTAACCCCGAGCTTAAAATGTATTCCATAATTCCCATTTTACAAAGTCATTTTAAAAATTCGGCAATGAGTCTAGTTCTTGCAAAAAGGGAAATAGAAAATATTACAGAATATTTAAAACAGCAAGAAATTATTAAAAATTATCATGAAGGAAAAACCAATCACAGGGGTATTAACGAAAGTTATTTAGCACTATCAAGACGGTATTTCTGGCCTAAAATGAAAGAACAAGTAACTAAGTATATAAATGAGTGTAGTATATGTGGTAGAGCAAAGTACGACCGAAACCCAGTAAAACCTAGATTTCAAATAGTACCGCCTCCGACAAGGCCATTTGAAATAGTACATTTAGACCTATTTAGTATTGAAACACAAATTTTTTTAACAATTATCGATGCGTTCTCAAAATATGCGCAAGCATATTTTCTGAGAGATGCTACAGCAGTTAGTGTTGTTCAGGCTTTATTAACGTTCTCCACTCATCATGGACTTCCACTAACCATTATAACGGATAATGGTCCCGAATTTACGAATCAGTTATTTCAGGAATTCTCTAAAATGCACAAAATTTTACATCATAAAATATGTCCAAATACTCCGAATGAAAATGGTATGGTAGAACGTCTGCATTCAACACTGTTGGAACATCTGCGTATCTTAAGATTAGAACATCGCGTAGAGTCAGTCACTAATTTAATTCCATACTCTTTATTAGCCTATAATTATTCTATTCACAGCTTTACAAAATGTAGACCTATAGATATCATCACGGGGCATTTAGATCCTCGTGACCCTCTAGATATAGATATAACAGAATACTTGTTGCAACAATATGTTCAAGATCATAAGAAACGCATGTTAAAAGTATATGAAATAATTAATGACACTGCACTTCAACGCCGAAGTGAAATAATGGAGAACATTAACAAACGTCGTGAACCCGAAAAAGAATATAGCCCAGATCAAGACGTATATATTCAAAATCCTTTAGCTATTAGGCAAAAACTAGCGGCTCGCTATACTCATGATAAAGTTGTTACAGATTTGCCAATACATATTTATACCAGAAAGAAAATAAAACATGTACCTAAATCGCGGTTAAAACGCGTACCTAATAGTTCGCGTTTGTTACAGGATACCGAAATTACTGCTTGTCTTGATGCTGGCCCAGGTCCTGAACCCGGTACAAGCCGACGAAATAGCACTTGAAAGTTTGGAAAAGGGACCTGGTATTTTACCTTTCAACCTTGGACCCACGCGAGTTATTTCGCATTTTCATTCCTTCATCCAAACCATAAACTTAGAAATTCTGCGATGTAAACTAGAAATAGTTAAAGAACAATTACGGAATTTTACGACACGTTTAAATAATGAAACAATGACGCTATATACGCCTCACGCTAAATACTTAGAATTAAAATTAGATGAAATATCTGAACAGTTAAATACATTTCAGACTTCACGTACCAAGAGAGGTCTCGTAGATGGTCTTGGGTCGATTATAAAGACCATTTCTGGAAACCTGGACTATACCGATGCGATAAAGTATGATAATGCCATTGCAGTATTAAAACAGAATCAAAATAATATAGCTGTTGAAGTGAATCACCAAATAACTCTAACAAAGCAATGGGTTTCACATAGTTCAAATATTACAGATAAAATAATTGAAAATCAAAATAAAATAATGTCAATTATTAACTCTATTGTAGGTGGTGATAGAAATGATAAAGGAATGTTTTTTAAGTATGTTCATTTGGCTCACGCACTTTTAGTACTGGGAGATAACATAGATAATCTTTCAAATGAGTTTTCTAACTTACAAAATTTATTAGCGTTTATAAGAGCAAAAAGTAACCATCATTCAGCACTCAATTATGTCACATTTTTAAGCATGAAAAATAGATTAGAGCTTTTGTATAATAGGGAAGAAATTTTAGATATAAGTTTTAGAGAATACTTTGATATAATTAAGTTAGGATTCTTTTATAAAAGCAACGAGATAATCTTGGTCTTTAAATTTCCTTTAGTCTATCCCACTAACTATTCCCTGTACAGATTGTCTTTGGCTCCCAATCACGACAATAAAATCCTTGTCCCTGCCTACCCATATGTAGCAATCCACGAAAAAGCTCTACTGTACATGGAGACAGAATGTCCGAAGTATAGTCATGGCCACCTGTGCGAGGACAACATGAACAACCATCACGAGGAACAGTCGAATTGTATACAGCACTTGATACTTCAGCAAGAAATTCATAGTTCCTGTATATTTACATCAACTATTCTGTCTTCCGAAGCTATGGAGCAGTTGGACGACCAACATTACATAATCAGTTTCCCAAACCGCACGAAAGTCCAGTTAATGTGTTCTCAAGAACAATACAAAATGCTGCAGGGAAGTTACTTAACCATCATACCTAGAGGATGCACTCTCCGAACTTCAGGCTTCACAATAAGCAACCACTACGATCAGATCAAAGGGAAAATATTAAAAATTTTGGATATGCCATTAAATGAAGAAAAAATGCGAAGCGTACCAAGAAGAACTATAAAATTAAGTTCTATAGATTTAAGGAATCTACATAAAATTAATTCCAAAATTGATTTAGAAGAACCAGTTACTCTTAAGACGTCTAGCATAGACCCTTTATACCATACGACGATACCAGTATATGGAATTCTTATAATATTCGGTGCAGCCGTAGTTGGTTCTATATATTCTCTACGCCGCCGTAAACGGAACGAAAGTGTCAGCAGCCCTTTACAAGACAGATCTCCCAAAGTTTCAAGGGAGAACAAGCCTACATGCTCATTCGAAATGCAGAAACTCGCCACGAGAAATCATACGTCTCTGTCGCCACTATTTGCAACCAAGGTCACAAAATAGTTGCCGATCTTGTGGAGGGAGATGTAACATCGGAACATCGCGTACCGAATATCGCGCGCTATCAGGCCGCGAACGCCGAACTGCCATCGCAGCGATAACGTGGGACTCCTCGCTTTCTCACGGGAGCCGCGATACCATATATTGCCTAGTTTTAAGAAACATTCTAACTTCTAACATTGAGGTAGATTGTAGTAATAATTGTAACTCTTTATGTAATAAATCATTATTAAGTAATTAATTTCAAGTTAAAGTTATTTCGTTCCCCTACACTGCAGCCCTACATAATTCAATTATAAATATTATGTTATTTTTATTTTACAGTAAAACAAAATGCTAAACCTTACCGGAGACAATCTCGGAGAGAGACATAAGCACCTAAACATAAAAGTAAATGAATCAGCTAAAATGAAACTAAATTTCGACGAATTGAAGACCTCAGAAGAAGAAAGTGAAGTCGACAAGTTATTTAAAATTGATCTTGCGTCGGCATACAAGAACGTTGATTATATTCTGGAAGTACTGAAGAGTGGTGATATATTTCACATTACGCGGGCTCTTAATTGTACTTGGATATATGATGATGAATACTCACAATTCATTAATGCGACCTATCTAGTGAATAACATATTTCCATTCATGTCATTGAAAATTATAAGAAAACTGCTTACAACGATATCAATATATCTAAGAAACGGTGAAAGAGCAATTGAGTTCTACACGATGTGCAAAGAAAACAAAATGAAAGGACATGCACACAAGTTCCTAGTTTACACGCCAGATCGATTTAAGTTGGCACTCATGAAGAATTGGGATGAGTTTAATTCATTTAGAGATGATAAATTTCTAAAACAATATATTGGAAGTTCATTCGAGGTAGCCCGAGCATATATGGCATTACATGACAACAGTGAATTCATAATATATCAACTTCGATTTCTGTATGCAGTATCAGATAAGGAATATTTAGATATATTAGAAGCATACGGCCATAATGATTCTATGCATCCCAACAGCTTTAGACGTTTAGGAATTAGGATCTCGAAAGATATTTTAAAGAAGTATAAAAATAGAGTAATAAAACATCCAGTACTCTACGTAAACAACTTGAATAAAACCATGTTAATAAGATATCTCACCAGCACAGACGTAAATTTAATAGCATTTGCATTGCTGCCTCCTTCAGCCGATTACTTTTGGTCAATTGATTACTATCATACTTACCAGTTTCTTTTTAGTCAAATTCCAGAGAATGATCTGTTTGATTTTGTAAAGCAGATATTTGTGTCAAAATATCCTGGTGAACCATTTGAAATGACAAAAGAGTTTTATAGTTTGAAATACTACGAAATGTTAACTATTGAAAAACGAGAGGAATGGGCGTTGTTTCATGTAGAACGAGATGACGATTGGCCGGAAATTGAGAATTTCATGTGGTATAGGTTTGTTTGCTTTGAAAAGGCATTTCCTGGAATTAAATATTATATCTACCTTACTCCAGATAAGGATAAACGGTCCCGAATTGTCAACGTTCTACCTGAAACAACTCGTAGTGAAGACGATGTAATAAGAATGCTGAACTATTACTATAAAAGACATGCTAACGAGAGTGAAGGACATAAAGAGCGTTTCATAGACAAAGTCATTGAACAAAATGACATTTATTCATTCAGCAGCGAATGTTGGTCATCATTTGAGATGTTATTTTACAGCTTAGCATTATACACATCGGAAGCATACTCAGAATATAAACTTAGGTCGACTTTTTATCACATATTACACGACATAGAATTACCAGAGGCACTACAGCGTTACTTAAAATATGTATATTATTACTACTTTGACTCGATAATAGATGAATTATCGCCTGAGAGAAGCACAATTGTTGCAAAATATCTAATAAATTATCATACAAATAAAATAAAACGTTTAATGGAAACACAACAAAAAGATCCGCCGAAAGAAGATGATGAAAATGACGAACGTATTACGGACGAAATCGACAACGAAGTATGTTGTGTATGGGGTGTAATAATGTCTTTTAATAGGAAACACGAAGAGTGCCCCGAAATTATTGTAAAATATATCAAGTCGAATAGACACAAGTATTGGCTTCATGAAATCTTTAAAAAAAAGTTTGTACCAAAGACTGAAGGAGACTTTCTACGTTGGTTAAAAAAAGATGTAAAATTAGCTATTGACGGTATTTCTGAAATTAGGTGTAATACCTATAGATGGAGCTTTAGATTAAACCGGTTATTTAGAAAATTGAAAGTTTATTTTCCACATGATGTCGGAAAAAAGTACTTTGAATATTTCAAGGAATACTTATCAAATGTGCCTAAAGGGTACCGTGAATACAGGAACGTAAAAATGGCAGTGGTGGGTGTATTTTATTTAGCAGATGAAGACTTTAAAATAGCGTTTATAGAAAAATATATACCTCTACTCCCTAAAATTGAAAGCACTTATAAAGACAATCAAGTGCTACAAGTTCAAAAGGCTATATGTCGTTTGGCTTATCATTCGCGACCGCCTCTTCCATTGTCGACTTTTCTTAAGTATATTACTGGAGATTATACACATTTTTGCTTGCCAGTTTTCTATAACTATTTAGCAAATTCAACATCAATTACTGCATTTATCGAATCAATACTCGATGCACCCTTATCAATCCAAAAGCATGGTTTACGAATGGCTTTTATTACCTATACCCCACAAGCTTTAAAGAAGCTTATAGTGGATGTTTGGAAGAAAACTAAAAATGTATCTTTACGTATGTTATTATATGAAACATTATTCTATAGAATAGTAAATGAAACTGAAGACGCCCAGAAGGAATTATACGAAGTTTTGAAACTCTCTACATTGGAACTCAATAAGGATGACCATGATAATGTTTATTCCCTTTTAGTTTCCGATGATTTTCCCGATAAGCTAAAAGGAGATTATATTGAAACTGCTTGGTTAAGTGTTAGTAAGCTGTTGGATAAGACGCTTGATTATAAAAGGAAAACTAGTGTGATTCGACACATGGAACAATATTCACATTTGGTTGAAAGAGAGTTTCCGCGCGTTCAAATTATAGACGACCATGTATATGATATGTTACATATGAAAAATATTAAAGCCAGATATGATGAGTATCACGTAGCTGAATTTAATGAAGCAAAATGGAGCATTATAGCTAAATATATAGTTAGCTTTAGTAATAAAGAAGAGCAACAACGAAGTCTGGAATTACTGCACACGATCATGACTCAATGTGTAAAATCATGGAAGCTTACCCACCAAAGGACGTACACTGTGCGACAATTTGTAAATAATTTTATTGAAACTATTATGAATAAGGACCCAAAAATTTGTGAGCAATGTGCACACATGGTACCTATTTATCAATGCATGCTTGACATACTGCAGACATCACTGAAAAAAGAACAAATATACTTGATGTCGTGGAAACTGAAGTTATCAATAATATGTAGGAAAATTATTCACAACGGAAGACATGTTGTAGATGCTGAGACAGGTAAATGTAGAGATATGCTCTCCGATGCAATAGCTAAGGAATTTGCCCAAAAAGTTGGTAAAATGAGAGCAAGTCTTGTTGAAAAGCGGGAATTTTACCATTCTTTTTATGAATGTTTGGCAAATATTATAAGTAACATTGGAAGCACTATTTGTAGTATTATTGGTAGAAATAATTGTGGTTTCGACTACTACATAACTGACACTTTAACTGATATCAAAATAAATGAAACCCACATAGTAGCTCTATTAATGTTGCCAACAGATCCGTCACACAGTTGGTCTAATGAACATGAAAGGTCAATTAACAAGATAAAAGAATTAGACAGCGATGAAATCAAATGTTTTTTGAGTAACAAATATGTTTTGTCGGATTATACTGTACGAAAATGTGTAACGGAACTATAGTTAAATGATTTTTTCTAAACGTAGCTTCTCTGCTTTTAGTTATTTTAGTCGTTTTTTTATTTATTAAGATTTCTTGTTTTACTATTTTTTGTATTTTTCTGTTTTTTCATGTAAATAAAAATTGTCAAAGCTAAATAAATCTAGTTTAACTTACCGCCGACATTAATAGTTCAGTAACTTCTAAGTGTGTACCTACGCATTAAGTATCCATTTTTCTTTGGAAATCTTTATGTTTATTCAATTTACATATTTTAAACTTTTTAGCTTTAAACTTCTCAAAATATTTTTAAATGATTTCGCACTTTGTTGTGTTTGTCTAATGAATTTATTTTTTATCAACAAAATTTTTTTCTTCATTATTGCAGTACTTTTTCTCTTTTATTAAATAATTTTAAGCAATTTGCTTTTATTTTTATTATACACTAATTTACTAAATTATTATGAGATACTTGGCGTGGTCAATTTGCTTGAGTAGTGATCTATGTCGTACATATATCTTTTTGAGAATAAATCTATGCCCAAAAGACAATAAAATATTGATTTAGTGAATAGTGATTTAATACCCACATTGGGGTAGTAATGTGTAATTTTTGTTCTGGCGTTAATGTCTTTTTTGCCCATAGTACCCAGGATACTGGAGAAAATCATACTGTTGGGTTATGGTTGCAAAATCCGATTTGTATTGTATAATACATCCATTCATCCATCCATCCATCAGCCTTTTGATGTCCACTGCTGAACATAGGCCTCCCCTAAATGGCGCCACTCCAACCAGTCCTGAGCCCTCTGAATCCAACGGTTTCCCGCTGTCTTCTTCAGGTCATCGGTCCATCTGGTAGGGGGGCGACCTGTACTCCTTTTGCCTAAACGTGGTCGCCACTCGAGGACCTTTCTTCCCGATTGGTTATCGGTCCTACGAGCGATAATGTATAATAATAATGATAATGTATAATACATAAATACGTATAATTTCGATGATAATTACCCTACTAATGCAGTAGCTTAAAAGACTACCATTAATGATAGGACAGAAGTTTTATACAAAACAGTCATTACCTCTCCATTTATCTTCAGTTCGCATTAAGTCACCGCGAAACATATTTCAAAGTAATAAAAACCACAAGCAGAATGAAAGCGTTAAACAAAGTGTCCTCTTGAAGGGTTAGCAGCTCATTATTGTAATGGATTCGTGTATTAAGGATTATGCACACTAACTTTTACATTTATTACAATAAGAGTAAGATTTGCAATTTATTATTTTATTAAATTCGATTTAGAAAATATGGAATAACAAGTTTTCCATAGTGATATATTGTTGTGAAATTAGTAAAGATGATACGCTTGGCTTTATTATGGCGTTAAAAGGTCATTATACCGGTCTGATATACAGCGAATTCAGGGTTTGAACCCCGGTCAGTCAAAAATCTGAATGATGGATTTAGATGTGTCCGTAGCATTGTAGACATAAAAGTAAATCCTAGTATTGAAACTATTATAAGCGTCGAATGTGTTTCTTATAATATCGTACAAAAATATCGGTTTTTAACGGTATCATCTAAAAAAAACAATTTTTTAACTTAAGTAGATATAACTCTCTTAATGCAGTAGCTTAAAGGCTACCATTAATGTTAATACAGAAGTTTTATACAAAACAGTCATTACCTCTCCATTTATCTTCAGTTCGCATTAAGGAAACATATTTCAAAGTAATAAAAACCACAAGCAGAATGAAAGCGTTAAACAAAGTGTCCTCTTGAAGGGTTAGCAGCTCATTATTGTAATGGATTCGTGTATTAAGGATTATGCACACTAACTTTTACATTTATTACAATAAGAGTAAATAATGTAGGCCAAACTACATTATTTTGTTAAATTCGATTTTAAAAGATATGGAACCCAGGTTTCCATAGTGATATATTGTTGTAAAATTAGTAAATATTACACGCTTGACAAAGAGGTAATTATACCGGTCTGATACACAGCGAATTCTGGGTTTGAATCTCGGTCAGTCGAAAATATGAATGATGGAATTAGACTTCTGTAATGGTGTTCGTATATTAGTCTTTGTGTGTCCATGGCATTAGCAACATAAAAGAAAAACCTAATGCTGTTTTTATTACATCATACAAAACACATATATTTACCTTCTATAATCATTACCCTCTTAATGCACTAGGTTATAAGACTATCATTCATTTTAAGACAGAAGTTTTATACAAAACAGTCATTATAAATGGAGAGGTCCATTTATCTTCAGTTCACGTTAAGTCACCGCGAAACATATTTCAAAGTAATAAAAACCACAAGCAGAATGAAAGCGTTAAACAAAGTGTCCTCTTGAAGGGTTAGCAGCTCATTATTGTAATGGATTCGTGTATTAAGGATTGCGCACACTAACTTTTACATTTATATTATTAGTAAGATTTGCCATTTATTATTTCGTTAAATTCGATTTATAAAAAAATATGGAAAAACTAATTTTACATAGTGATATATTGTTGTGAAATTAGTAAAGACGACACTTTTGGTAATGGATTCGTGTATTAAGGATTGTGCATACTCAACGTAATATTCCCACTTTATATCGTATCGCATACTTTTCAAGACATTTTATCATGACTTTAGACTAGTATTATCGCACAATTGATACATTTTAATACTTAACTGGATCTCACGATATGCGGTTTCGTCCAGTCTCGCCGTGACCACGTTTATTGTAATGGGGTCTAAATATCGACTAAACGTATTAAAAAACCGTTACTCGTTAACTGTTAAGTATTAAAATTTCATCTAATTCATTCAATCAATAACTTTATTAAACTTACACAATCTTTCATTACCATGTAAAAAACATGATTGTAATTAAAAAATGGATATAAATAACAAAAAAAAAACTCCACTGAGTTCCTTGCCGGATCTTCTCAGTTGAGGTCGTGTTCCGATCCGGTGGTAGTGTAAGAAAAAAAAAATGTAACAGACAATTTGTAAGTGTCCCCGTAGGCCTATATAAAATAAAGACATTTAATTTTATTTCACACATTTTTATCTTTAAGAACTGACAAGGTTGAAAATAAGACATATGTTTTAACATAAATTACAAATTTAAATTTTACGTGTAATAGTGAATACTTATGCCATTAATTTTTTTTTATATCAGACTGAAGTAAAAAATGAGCATGTAGTAAATATGCTGGCAAGAAGACGCGCCCGTGAAAATTCGCCAGATGGAACCAGTGAAGTTCGTTGAGGAGTCAATTTTTCAATATTTATAAAAGAATCAAGTTGAAGGTGTAGTAGAGGGAACTTACAAAGTTTTATTATTTCTAAAAATCATTTTTTTAAGTTCCACTGTATAGAATTCGTAAAATCTCTATATTTTCAAAAATCAATTTTTGACCATCTTACTATATACATATAGTATGTATTAGGTAGGAATTATAATTTAATTACTATTCGTAGGTAAAATAATGTAATAATTACATAAAGATAATTTAATATTATTATTTATTTTTTGAGGTCACTGATCAATAACCTATCGTTACAGTTCTATTAAATTAAATTTCATGAAATAAGGCAACAGTCCCCGTTTTGATGTCATTATTTTGACCTTATCGCAATAAAAATATCAACAAAATTGTTTAAATAAAGATATTGTAAACTTGCCAATAAGTGCACTACATGCACTTATTGGCAAGTTGTCACCGTCTTCTTCATCACAGATCCAGTGCTACTAACTAAAGACTAAGATAATGGCATCAAGTAAAGAAATATGCTGTATAAAACGACTAATGTGGTCTAATTTTATTAATATTGCTTACCAATGAACATCTATTAGTCGTGTTTTTGCAATAAAGTAATAAATTTTGCACATAACTGTTTATTTTAAAAATTTTCTTCCTATACAACTCATGATCAGAAGAAATGCATCCTCTTTTACCATCAGCCTTTGAAAGTCCACTGCTGGACATAGGCCTCCCCTAATCTGCGCCACTTCGACCGGTCCTGAGCCATCTGAATCCAGCGGTTACCCGCCGTCTTCTTCAGATCATCAGTCCACCGGGTCGGGGGGCGGCCTGCACTCCTTTTGCCGAGGCGTGGTCTCCATTCGAGGACTCTTCTACCCCATCGGTTGTCTGTCCTACGAACGATGTGGCCTGCCCATTGCCACTTCAACCTACTAATTCTGAGAGCTATGTCGGTAACTTTCGTTCTCCTACGGATTTCATCATTACGAATTCTGTCGCGCAGGGAAATACCAAGCATAGCTCTCTCCATAGCTCGCTGAGCGACTTTGAGCTTACGCACGAGGCTCACAGTAAAGGACCACGTCTCGGCGCCGTATGTCATCACTGGCAACACACACTGCTCGAACATCTTCGACTTCAGGCTCTGAGGTATATCGGATGAGAAGATATGGCGCAGTTTCCCGAACGCTGCCCAGCCGAGTTGGATTCTACGAGTGACCTCTTTCTCGAAGTTGGACTTACCCATCTGCACCACCTGCCCCAGGTAAATATATTCGTCAACAACTTCGAGGGTGGTGCCGTCAACAACGACCGGTACGGGTGTGACATGGACGTTAGACATGATCTTTGTCTTGTCCATGTTCATCTTAAGACCCACCCGTTGAGAGGCACCAGAGAGGTCGCTGAGCATGGTGTTGAGGTGCTCCATCGACTCCGCCATGATGACTATGTCGTCTGCGAATCGAAGGTGAGTGATATATTCGCCATCGATGTTGATGCCGAATCCTTTCCACTCCATCAGTTTGAACACGTCTTCCAATGCAGCGGTAAACAGTTTCGGGGATAGTACATCCCCCTGTCTCACACCGCGCTGCAATTGGATCGGGTTCGTACATCCGTCGTGTAATCGGATCGACATTGAGGCTGCCTTATATATACACTTCAACACTTCGATGTACCGATAGTCAATCTGGCACCGCTGGAGCGACTCCAACACCGCCCATGTCTCGATAGAATCGAAGGCTTTCTCATAGTCCACATAGGCCACACACAACGGCAGATTGTACTCCTCGGCCTTCTCAACTATCTGCCGCAGTGTGTGTATGTGGTCCATGGTACTAAAGCCTTTTCGGAATCCGGCTTGTTCGGGAGGCTGGAAGTCGTCGAGCCTGCGAGCTATTCGATTATTGATGACCCTCGAAAACACCTTGTAGACGTGGCTCAGAAGCGCGATGGGCCTGTAATTCTTCAGTAAAGACCTATCGCCTTTTTTGAAGAACAGTATCACCACGCTTCTGCTCCACGCCTCCGGTGCTATACCCTGGCTTATGACGGAATCGAACAACTGTTGGAGCGCTTTCAAAATAGGCCTCCCTCCTGCTTTAAGCAATTCAGTTGTGATTCCGTCTTCGCCGGGCGCTCGGTTGTTTTTGAGCTGTTTGAGGGCCAATCTAATCTCGTACAGGCTGACGTCCGGGATATCTTCGGTATAATGTCGGGTTAGCGTGGCTCGCTTGTCATTGACAGGCGGCAAAGGGCCACGTGAAGCGGTATATAACTGCCCATAGAAGCGCTCAATTTCTCTCTGAACTTCAGGCCTCGCGGCAACTGTGGTGCCGTCTTCCGTCTTCAGCTTCGTTAATAAGCTATGCCCAACGCGCAAATCCCTTGCGAAGACCTTGGAGCCTTTGTTCCGCTCAATTTGCTCTTTAATGCGATTTGCATTAAAGAGGCGGAGGTCACGTCGCATCCTGTTAGAGATTTGCGCGTTGAGCCGCCTAAGCTGCGACAGTGAAGCTGGAGACTGCACACACATTGCCCGCCGTTCTGCCATAAGTTCGAGAGTTTGGACCGAAAGTCTTTGAGTACTTCTATTGGAGGGGGTCTTATAGTACTTCGACCCTACCTCGTGGGCAGTTTCTACCAACTTGGTGTTCATTTCGTCAACATCAACGCAATTTTCTAGGCATTCCAGGCGATTGCGTAGCTCGAGTTGAAAGTCTTCAGAGCCCTGGATTTGACAAGATCTTGGACGGAGTATCGACTTCATAAGGCGGGACCGTTCCAGCTTGATCTTGATATTTAACGTGCCTCTTACCATCCGGTGATCGCTTCCGGTCTTAAACCTGTTGATCACAGAGACATCGTTAAATATGTGCCGCTTGTCTGCCAGTATGAAGTCAATCTCGTTTTTGGTAGTACCATCGGGACTCATCCAGGTCCATTTCCTTTGAGGCTTCTTCTTGAAGAAGGAGTTCATCATATAGAATCCTTCCTTTTCCAAGAAGTTAGCCAGCAAATGGCCTCGATGGTTCCGATTACCAATGCCAAAGGGCCCTACCTTCAACTCATTGCCACATTGAACGCCCAGTTTTGCGTTGAAGTCCCCCATCACAACCGTGAAGTACGATTTTGAGGTATGTATGGCTTTAGATATGTCCTCATACATAACCTCAACCTCGTCATCAGAGTGCATCGATGTCGGCGCGTATACCTGTATGACCTTCAGCGAGTACCTCTTGGATACTCTGAGTATAAGGTATGCTACCCTGGGCGACACACTCTTTATCTCCACAACGTTGTTGACAAGGGACTTGTTGACGAGGAACCCAACACCACCTTGGGACAGATGTTCGCCCTCCCGGTGGTAGAACAAGTTACCAGATTTTAGGATCATCGTGTCCTCCCCCTGTCTTCGGACTTCAGATAATCCTATAATACTCCAGTTTAGCTTGTCTACCTCTTCTTCCAGCTCATATATCTTCTCATCATTCCTCAGAGTCCTGGTGTTATATGTTGCCAGGTGCAGAAGTCGTCGGTTGTGGTAGCTCGATCTCTGCCGGAGATTCTTAGCACCCCCTGCCCCGCCGTAACCGTGACCGCTACCATAGCCAGGAATAGCGGGGCTGCCGGGGACTGGGGGCCATGGTATCGTCTGAGCTGCCATTAGGGGGTTTTGCCATAGTCACCGCGCTTGGCTGTGCGTGTTGGTGACCGCAGTATGTTTAAAGTTCTCAGGGTGATGCTGCTGCCCATCATCTGGTTTAAGGTCCCTTAGTCGCCTCTTACGACATCCACGGGAAGAGAGGGAGTGGTGCTATTCACAAGACCGACACCACACGGCCAGACCGACACCACACGGCCAACATCCTCTTTTACTACTTCAATAAAAATGAAAATAAACAATGTTTCATAACAACAGGAAAATTCGTCCCAAAGCAACATCCTCAAACCATCCGTTGAAAAACTTCAAAACCACACTCGATTAAACTTTCTGACAGTACCACTTATTTCCCACTCCAGACCTAAAAATGGACCTTCATCGAGTAAAATAAGGTCCAAAATCCGCTAAGGACCCGAAAATATTAATTAGACGCAATCGAATCACGAAAATTAAGTCCCTACGTATTATTGAATAAGGACTCTGCAGCCTTGGGTTAAGGTCTTTTTAATTTGGGGGAGAGTTACTCAGAAAATAGATTTTCGATACCTCGTTAGCATTCCAGTCACGGAGCGGAAACAGAAAGTTGTTAAGTAAACTAGTTGTATTAGCCTCACTCGATATTGCCATAACGACTTGCTAGACTACGCAAGAGTAACTAATGTATTGCTATCAAAAGTTACTCTTGTAATAACATAACATCACATCATATAAAAGTGAACTACCACTTCAATTTATAGGATGTGACCATCGCATTCCTTGGAGCAACGCATCTGTGATTTACTTCAGACAGAACAGGTGCTAGAACCAGTGTTCGACCGGGGATGTACCTACTTCTAGCGTGAAGCAGTTCGTGCGTTCGATGGAAGGGTGTGATTGCCGGCACACTTTTACATGAGGCTACCAACATAGTCCTCGGGAGTAGCAACGCATCTGTGATTGACTTCAGATCGAATCCGATCGATCGAAGCGTGTTAAGGATGACATACTAGGATTAGGCGTATGTATTATTTATTACTTTTTCTTTATTTTTCTGGAGTGGCAACGTATCTATAGGCAATCTCAAATAGCAATCTATTAATTATTCATGACTTCCTAACATTAGTTCGTGGGCCACTAGTACTGATGGTTGGTCCGCTGCTGGTCCAAAAACTGTTCGAACTTCTGGCAGAACTTCTATCAGTGGTGCTTCCCTTTTTTTATTATACTACAATGACTTCACAGACAGATCGTCCGTGCCTTTCTTCACAATATTTTTTTTTTCAACATTTGTCTTTCATTATTACTTCCACGTTAGGCCTTTGCTGTCACTATCGCATTGCATCTTTTTTGAAAGGCCATATCGGAGCGTTCCAGGAACACTCTCGGAAAGACGTTCATTCCACATCTGGTACGTCTTTTGGAACGGCTGGTTTAATTTCACAGATCAGTTACTACTACAATCTAAATGCATTAGTAGAAACACAATTGGGACCTCGTTAATGAATATTACCAAGTTACAACAGAAGCCTCGTACAGCGACGCTCCTTTTCAGTCATTACCATTACCGAGGTGTGTTCTCTAACTAGATTGTGACTTTCGGCGTTGCACTCATCCTGTTACCAGTTTCGTTATTCTGTTCCCGAGTTCGCAAACAGGGAAACCCATATCAAGTGTAAAGTTTCGGTCACATCATGAGCGAGAGAAGGTATACGAAAGGCCATCTCTATGCGAATAACTATGAAACAGTTGTGAAGTCCACGTTCCGTCTTCTTCTATCCTATCGCATCTTCACTTATCAGCTAAAGCGTTTCATTGAGATTTTTTTACCGTCATCGTTGCATAGGAAAATTTTATTCATATCTTTTTAGGGGTTATCTTTTAGGTTTCACATCAATCAGCTGATCACAGGAAAGACCAGGAATGGGACCACATAAAATGTACGTTGAAAAGACTACGGCTGGCAGCTACAGAATAGGGATTAACTCACACCTCCTTGTAAAATAATTCACCTGCTGAGGCGACTTTTTATGACCTGCAAATGACGCCAAAAGAAAACGAGCATGCAGTCCACTTGATGGTAAGTGGTTACTGCCGCCCATATATATGTATAAATAACTTCATACAGTACAACGGTTATTTATTTTATTTGATAGAAGTACGAGTAGCATACGAGCATGCAGTGCAGATAGCAACTGCCGCCCATGGACATCTGTAAGCAACTTCAAATAGAACATGGATTCGATCTGAAGTCAATCACAGATGCGTTGCTACTCCCGAGGACTATGTTGGTAGCCTCATGTAAAAGTGTGCCGGCAATCACACCCTTCCATCGAACGCACGAACTGCTTCACGCTAGAAGTAGGTACATCCCCGGTCGAACACTGGTTCTAGCACCTGTTCTGTCTGAAGTAAATCACAGATGCGTTGCTCCAAGGAATGCGATGGTCACATCCTATAAATTGAAGTGGTAGTTCACTTTTATATGATGTGATGTTATGTTATTACAAGAGTAACTTTTGATAGCAATACATTAGTTACTCTTGCGTAGTCTAGCAAGTCGTTATGGCAATATCGAGTGAGGCTAATACAACTAGTTTACTTAACAACTTTCTGTTTCCGCTCCGTGACTGGAATGCTAACGAGGTATCGAAAATCTATTTTCTGAGTAACTCTCCCCCAAATTAAAAAGACCTTAACCCAAGGCTGCAGAGTCCTTATTCAATAATACGTAGGGACTTAATTTTCGTGATTCGATTGCGTCTAATTAATATTTTCGGGTCCTTAGCGGATTTTGGACCTTATTTTACTCGATGAAGGTCCATTTTTAGGTCTGGAGTGGGAAATAAGTGGTACTGTCAGAAAGTTTAATCGAGTGTGGTTTTGAAGTTTTTCAACGGATGGTTTGAGGATGTTGCTTTGGGACGAATTTTCCTGTTGTTATGAAACATTGTTTATTTTCATTTTTATTGAAGTAGTAAAAGAGGATGTTGGCCGTGTGGTGTCGGTCTGGCCGTGTGGTGTCGGTCTTGTGAATAGCACCACTCCCTCTCTTCCCGTGGATGTCGTAAGAGGCGACTAAGGGACCTTAAACCAGATGATGGGCAGCAGCATCACCCTGAGAACTTTAAACATACTGCGGTCACCAACACGCACAGCCAAGCGCGGTGACTATGGCAAAACCCCCTAATGGCAGCTCAGACGATACCATGGCCCCCAGTCCCCGGCAGCCCCGCTATTCCTGGCTATGGTAGCGGTCACGGTTACGGCGGGGCAGGGGGTGCTAAGAATCTCCGGCAGAGATCGAGCTACCACAACCGACGACTTCTGCACCTGGCAACATATAACACCAGGACTCTGAGGAATGATGAGAAGATATATGAGCTGGAAGAAGAGGTAGACAAGCTAAACTGGAGTATTATAGGATTATCTGAAGTCCGAAGACAGGGGGAGGACACGATGATCCTAAAATCTGGTAACTTGTTCTACCACCGGGAGGGCGAACATCTGTCCCAAGGTGGTGTTGGGTTCCTCGTCAACAAGTCCCTTGTCAACAACGTTGTGGAGATAAAGAGTGTGTCGCCCAGGGTAGCATACCTTATACTCAGAGTATCCAAGAGGTACTCGCTGAAGGTCATACAGGTATACGCGCCGACATCGATGCACTCTGATGACGAGGTTGAGGTTATGTATGAGGACATATCTAAAGCCATACATACCTCAAAATCGTACTTCACGGTTGTGATGGGGGACTTCAACGCAAAACTGGGCGTTCAATGTGGCAATGAGTTGAAGGTAGGGCCCTTTGGCATTGGTAATCGGAACCATCGAGGCCATTTGCTGGCTAACTTCTTGGAAAAGGAAGGATTCTATATGATGAACTCCTTCTTCAAGAAGAAGCCTCAAAGGAAATGGACCTGGATGAGTCCCGATGGTACTACCAAAAACGAGATTGACTTCATACTGGCAGACAAGCGGCACATATTTAACGATGTCTCTGTGATCAACAGGTTTAAGACCGGAAGCGATCACCGGATGGTAAGAGTGATTCTTATGAAGAATTCCATTACCGTTTTTTTACAAGATTATTATAGAGCACCTACTTCTGATCTCTAGTTATAAATCGTTGCAAAAATGGATCAGCTTCGTACCGAGGCAAAAGTGATATGCCCACGTGATATGCCGTTGATAAAGTGTGTCTTCATGAATTCAATAAAAATCTTTACTACTGTTTGTGTGTCTTTACAACTTAGTAAAGCGATGAACATGATACTTTAGTGATGAGCCTTAATTTGTTTGACAATGGTCTGAGTTTTCCATTCTCTACCGGGTAATTTCATAGACCTTTTCGTGCTACTGGTAACCCGATATTTAAACTTCTTGGGCAATCTATTACACTTGTACGTTTCATAACAGGATCGTTTCAAAACAGGATCGTGAAGGTCTTTGATTTTTAAACTTGATTTGCCGTACTTGCTTTGCAATGGGCAGTGTACTTTGGGAAAGGAGATCTCCCGCCAGGCTAGGTGATCATGTCTGGGGAGCGGCTGTGCTCCGACAGTCTTTGTACGGAACTTGTATATATGCCGCGTATTGAGAATACTTCGATTGCGTTTTTCAGAATACTAGTAGCGCCATCTCTTGATGAGTTGCAGGAGGTCGCCACAGTACAATAATTTTAGTATGTTCTACTATTGTTAACCAAACGATTTTCTTGTGAGGAAAATAAAATTTATAGAGTATCAACCCAATAATTAAACTTTTATGTTTTCGGGACCATGTCTGGATACAAACCAACTATAAATGAGGTCATCGTTGAAATTTAGATTACTTTTCGGGTCCTCCATTAATTTTATTATCACCAAGTCGTCAAGATATCATTTTCATTCAAATAACTTGTCTAAAGCTGTTAATTATTCGTTCTGTCCTTGATTCGTTATATTTGGTTCAAGGCGAACAAAATCTATTTAGCCTATGAGGCACTCTTCACAGACACCATAATGTTCCATCTATTTTGGTGGTAATAAAATAATTCAGATAATTTGGTAAGAAGATAAGGTCATTAATTTATTGCAAAAAAGCACCATTTAATGATTTATTATATTTAAAATAGAAGTATATAAAATTATACTAGACGACCCGCGTGGCGGAGCGGTTACCATACCGGTCTGACGCGTAATGGGTCCCAGGTTCGATTCCCGGCCAGACAGGTATCTGAATGATAAGTTTAGATTCATGTCCTGGGTCTGGGTGGTTGCGTATTCGTCTTGTGTGTGTCTATGGCACCCGCGACACAGGAGAAAATCCTAGTATGGGGCTATGAGTGTAGAAAGCGTGTTTGTGTGCGTGTGTTTTATAAGTCGGATATATTCCGTCCACAATAAGAATAGAAACAAATCCATCTAGAGGCAAAGAACATTTATGGCAATTAAAATTATAAACAACTTTATTTATTTGTCTAACATAAATACGTATGTTTAACATAAATTGTCTAACCTTTTATTTTTACTTATATTTTGACATTTGACATACACCTTATGTTTAGAGTACCTATTGTTATTATTTTCAAATGCTTTGAAAATGTTATCTTGTATGAATTATCTGTATAATAATACGTGAAGTAAAAACTTGTGGTGCATTTTTAAGTAATATGCCGCGTACAGTATAGTATGAAATTTTGCACGGTTATAATGGACATAGAGAAGGAGTGCATAATGTTAATATTTTTTACAAATAATGCATATAACATACATAAAATCAACTAAAAACACATTACACACACCACCGTGCATTTGTCATAAACACATAATTTATATTTATATTTAACGGGTGTAACAAAAAAAAATTTGAATTTAGAAATAGAAATAGAAAACTTTTTTCCAAACTCAACTCACATACAACTAAAGCAATAACATTATAATTAATAAATTAGTGACAGAAGAAGAGATAAACAAGATACAATATACAAACACAGAACAAAACATGAAAACATAACTTTAACGTTATGTTTTCATGTTTTGTTCCCTATGGATGTATGTCGCGTATATATATTATATACGTAATTTGAGAAATATTCGTACTACTTTGGACAATATGAAGTTAAGTTTTTATTTTAAATTACTGTCGATTTTAGACCGATGCGACGGGAGACTACTAATATTGAATTATATACTAAATTTATTTAGATCATTTGGCAAGTAAATTTTCATTTGCCTTGAAATTGTCTGCTATTATATATCGTACATTCCCTAATACATTCTACCGCAAATTTCGATTCGTGCAATTCATTACCTCAGTTGCAGGTAATTTGCGGTCGCGATTACATTTTGCTACTGAAAAGTACTTCTCTGTCATTGCGGTTGTAATGAAGATTTCAAGGTTTAAGTCCTAAAGATAATTGGTATCTCTTTTATTTTGGTATATCTGAATATAAATTACAACTGAATTGATAATACTATACGATATTTTAAATGTTAATTAGTGAGTAAAATTTGCGAGTAAAAATTGAGTATAAATTATATTACATAATAAATCTAATAAACAAGTAAGTAATTTTGACAGGATATAATTGAGCAGTGATAGCCTAATGGTTAAAACTTGCCCTCTCGATCGGGAGGTTCGAGGTTCAAACCCAGGCACGCACCACTGATTTTTCTAAAATCATCTGCGTATTAGAAATTAATTATCACTGCGTTTCGGTGAATGAAAACATTGTGAGGAAACCTACACACACAAGAGTTCTTAAAAAGTCCACCGTTTCGCATTTGGCCAGCGCGGTGGACTATGGCCTAAACTCTCTCATTCTGAGAGAAGACCCGTGCCCAGCAGTGGGTCAATATTAACAAGCAATAAACAAATAAGACGTATCATAATATATTTGTAATTGATTTTTATTTTTAGCAGCCACCTCAAGTGTTATTAGTTGGATTCAAGTAATAAAGGTTTCGCGAAATCTCCGCGGGAATTGAATAGGGTTTTCACGTAGGTACCTTACGTACATGTAATTAAATGAACACCTTAAAATTGTAAACAAGGATGTGCTACTTTATTTCACCCTTAATTCGAAATGGGACCTTAAATTACAATTTGTGTACGGTTAGATATACTCATTAGTATATTTGTCATTAAAGCTATTATTTTCTGTATAGATACCAAATTTTAACATGTTTGAAAGACTTGGAATCAAAAGCTGTATGACGCGAATAGCTGAAACACACAGACAAGAATGACTATTTGATAAGACTAGTGTTACAAACCAACAAGTAGCTTGCCTGGGGACACTACTGTTAAACTCATGACTACATTAGTTATAAACATCAATAAGAATCTATATAATAATGATTGTATTTAAATTGATCGTGCCATGTTATTATAAATATCATAATTCAATAGAAGTCACACACATCAACCCATTATTGGCCCACTGCTGGGCACGGGTCTTCTCCCAGAATGAGAGAGTTTAGGCCATAGTCCACCGCGCTGGCCAAGTGCGAATTGGTGGACTTCACACACCTCCGAGAACTTTTTTTTTTTGAGAACTCTCGGGTGTGTAGGTTTCCTCACGATGTTTTCCTTCACCGAAAAGCAGTGATAATTAATTTCTAATACGCACATAAATCATTGGTGCGGGCCTGGGTTTGAACCTCGGACCTCCCGATCGAGAGAGCAAGTTTCAACCATTAGGCTATCACTGCTCTATAGAAATAGAAGTCACATCATAAATAAATATAAATGGTTATATAAATAAATATTATAAATGCATATATTTAATTTTATATAATGTAATAGATTAATAGTAATGTTTTTGTCTCTATGACGGTTTCCTTAACGCCTGCCATTTTTAGTATAAAAGGGAGGATATTATCGTAATATGGATCATTCTAATAATTCGCAAGTGTAAGACGTTACTCTGTCCGAATGTATTCTGAAATTGTATACGTGTAAATTCGTGAAAATATACCAGTGTTGTACATAATGTGTCGTTTACTTTGGCCATCCAATCCTACTTCTGTAACACTAGTCACTCGTCGCAACGGTCGAAATTCGACCGAAATTCAACACAAAAATTAAACTTGATATTGTCCAAAGTAGCAATATTTCTCTAATTTAAATAAATTGTAATCATTTTCAAGCTCTTTTGAACGCACCCGTTATAAATAAAAAGAGGCTTAATTACTAAGCTGCATATAAAAGCAATAGCGAGTATTTTGACAAAGACAGTGACATTTCTGGCGTTATCTGTTTTCATAGTAAGACATTGAATAATCTATTTTGTCTATTGTGTATGTGTTTGTGCCAAATGCAAGGTAGTGAGTGTAATGTGTTTTTGTTGGATTTTATGTATGTTATATGCATAATTTGAAAAAAAATATTAGCATTGCGCAATCCTTTTCTACATCAACTCGAACCGTGCGAATTCCATAGTCCTCCGCCTGCAGCAAGTATCTTATAAGCGAATCACAAATTTTTACTTTACGTATTAGTATATAGATTCTTATCGGATTTGGTTCGTTAAATTGACGGCTTTAGACGTACAGTGACGTTTAGTAAAATCATTACCCTATTTTTTTCAATGTATTAATGTTATATTAGTCCAACAGGTGTTAGTACCAGTGTAGTTCGACCGGGGAAGTACCACCGCCACACCTATTTCTAGCGTGAAGCAGTTCTTGCGTTTCGAAGGAAGGGTGTAGTTGCCAGCACACTCTTATTTGAGGCGACTATCATAGTCCTCGGGAGTAGCAATGCATCTGTGATTCACACAGAATCAATTTTCTATTTGAAGTTACGTACAGATAGATGTCTATGGACGGCAGTGAGCACTTACCATGCTCGTTTGTTATTTCGATCAGACAAAAAAAAAACATCCCAATATAATCTTGTAGAATGATTCCACCATGAAACTATGTTCGCCGCCACGCCTATTATCGTGAAGAAGTTCTCATCTATCGGTCGCCAGCTCAGTTTCGTATGAGAAATCTCTAACAACTATCATTGTTTACAGAAAATACAACTTCCCAGTGATTAACTCCAGATAGTCCAGACGGCAGTAACTTTTTACCTTCAGATGGACAGCAAGCTCGTTTGCTACTTCAATCATATAAAAAATCGAATCTTTATAATCCTTATAAAATAGTTATGAATTATGAATACACGTTATGTACATATACAATACAAATAGTTATGAATTATGAATTATGAATACGATTATGAATATAATCGATACGCAATAGCTCGATGCTCAAAACTCACTGTGAATTTGTTGATCCATTGTGTATTGCGGAATTAAAGTTCGAAAAGGGATTTCATAAATCCTTCAGATCAGCTAATGACTGAACGAATGGCGTTTGGAGTTCGTTCAACCAGTTCCATAATTCCATTCAACGGATTTCCAGGAAAAATTCAAAATCGTTAGGCAAACGAGCTGTCTTATTGGGTCATTCGACGGTTGTGGTCACACTGATAGCGGAAAAAGGACTAAAAAGGTTTTTGTTAGAATAACATGGTAATATTCTACTTGCCTCTAATCGACTATATATTAAAACAATATTTACTAATTAATCAAAAGTGTGCAGTTTACTAAGTTTACCGCTGGATTCAGATGTCCCAGGATCTCGAAGTGGTGCAGATTAGGGGAAGGCTATGTCCAGCTGTCGACTTTCAAAGGATGATGGATAGTTTATATATTTTGTGGGATATTAAGTTGAATAATAATAAAATTATCATATCCATATTCCATACTAATACTAATATACTATATACTAATACACTAATAATATTATAAATGTGAAAGTGTGTTTGTTTGTTCCTCTTTCACGTCGTCACATAGCTATTATATGATATGATTTATATGCTGGGAGTGGGAGATAGTTAGGAAGGCAGAGAATGCCACTTTTTACCGCGCTCTCTCATTCCCATGAGAATATAGATGTTTTGTTAGTCGAAACATATTTAGTAGTTCCAGACGTTGTTAAAAGTTGGCGTTAGTAGAATTCATTTGCAAGTTCTTATATACGCTATCAAATGCTCTCTGACCATGCGGGCGAAGCCGCGGGTAAGAAAGAGCTAGTAAATTATAAATTAAAAGAAAATGCATAAAATATATTTTATAATTAATATTCTTGATTCATCTAGTAACTTCGTTTCACAATACTTAGTACATTAATTTTAACTACCATCTTCTGTACTTGTGTCTTAAAAGTATTTACTTTCATTTTCATTTTTACTACGATCTCGTTAAATCTGTTACACCGGCGCCATACTTGGCGTTTCGCCCTCACTTAATTCAATCCATTTCGTTTATGGCACCAAATTCAATGTGCTCGTCCTGATATTACGTTTTTCCGTAGACCTAATATGCTTTTCCCAAAAATAATTAATCTTTTTGACAAACTGGAGGCTGGTTTGATGAATTTTATTGGACACTGAAAATTGAGTAGGTAATTTCACGTTTATTTAGGTTTAGAGGGAGTTATTGTTATGATACAATGATATTATAATTGGGTCTACGTTAAGTATTAATGGCTGGAAATAATCGATTTTTGTGTCCTCCTGTCCGTCTTTCTGTCACCAGGCCGTATCTTATGAACCGTTGTAATAATAATAATATTTATTTAACAAAGGCAGTAAGTGGGGCTCGTAAGCAAACGCAGCGATTTCGACTTCACGTGGCCACCACCAAACAGTCTCGCGTTCCCGAATTCGAATCAAAACGCCATCATGGCTATCGTCCATCGTTTTTCTCTATTGACAGTGACACTTTTCAAATCTAACCACGTGAAATCGACTTCGCTCAGGAGACAATCTCAACCTGACGTTTGCATTCATCAGCAAGAGATGGCGCTACTTGGCGACGATGCGACATAATTATTTATCCAAGTAACCAGACTCATAAATTCATTTAGCTCACGTACAATGTTTTATCATATGAACGCTTGTACATTGATTAACATAGCTACAATCAAGTCACTCCTTGATTATGGTTAGGATACTGCTGGAGCTCTCTCTGACACGGTGCATCAGAGAACTGCAATTTTTCTCCGTAATTATTTTTTTTCCTGAGTGAAGTAGCAAACGAACATGCAGTCCACCTGATGGTAAGTGGCCACTGCCGCCCATGGACATCTGTAATCAATTTCATACAGAACATGGGTTCCATCTGAAGTAAATCACAGATCCGGTATGAGCGGTCATCATACCGGTTTGACGCGAATGGGTCCCGGGTTCGATTCCCGGCCAGACAAGTATCTGAATGATGAGGTTAGATTCATGTTCTGGGTCTGGGTGTTTCTGTATTCGTCTTGTGTATGTCCATGGTACCCACGACACAGGAGAAAATCCTAGTGTGGGGCTATGAGCGTACAAAACATGCGTGCGTGTATTACACGTATTGATAAAACTCACCTTTAGTAATTAATGATTAATTGAAATTTTTATCTTTATCTTTCAGCTCCTTTTGAGTTAACTCAATCTACAAATCTGAATGAAATATTCTGCTCAGAAGCAGACAATCCGGTAAACGAAATCCAGCGCAAAGTTTTAATAAAGATGAAATTATTAAAACAGTCAAAAGGAATGTGACAAAGTGATGATAAATCATTCATAAGCTTTGCCGAAGTCTTCGAAATAACTTCGCAGACACGTCGGTTAAGACGTGCTAAAACTCTTGTATCGAATAAACTTTGCACGTCTGTTCTTTGTTATCTTACCTTAAGCTCATTACTTAATGATTTTCCATCAAACGCTTCGTGTAAATCTATGAAGTTATATATAGCATCATTAATAAGTATTTGTTGATCTCCTAGACCTTTTTTTTATATTTCCCTGTAGCCTCGGGGTCAGAATAGGGCTACGGTATCCGGGTAGCAGACGGCTAGAGTGGGAGCTCGAACCGTTCGGTCAGGCAATCCCGGGAAGGACGGCGGTATGTGTGGTCGCATACCGTCGTAAAGACTAGACGGAGCGGTGGGCCCAGCTGCCCATCTGGGAGGAGCCCGATGGGGCAGCGCGCTCGGAGGATTCCGGTTGAAGTCGTTTCGAGATCCCGGAGTCCTCCTTTTCAGCGCCGAGGACGGCCACCGGGGGGTTTTAGTGCGGTAAAAATGCCACATAACCTTGCGTCGCTCCCACGGCGTCGGGTACCTTTGGAAGGTTTCCCCCTCGAAAACAAAAAAAAAGACCTTTTTATATGTGTATACCTTTTTATTTATGTGTGGTCGCATGCTGTCGTAAACACCAGGAGACACGGTGAGCGCAAATGCACACCGGCGAAGAGCCCGAAAGGGGCATCGCGCTCGGAGGACTTCAGTTGTGTTCCGTTGGAGTTTCCGGAGTCCTCCACGTAGCGCTGAGGACGGCCACCGGCGGGGGCTTAGTGCGGTTAAATTCCAACATAACCCGACGTTGCTCCTATAGCGTCGGGTACCTTTTGAAAGTTTCCCCCTCGATAACAAAAAAATTACCTTTTTATACCTGTTTATGAAATATGCACAGCATTTGTCCTTAACAAATAATTATAAATATATTAATTATAAATATGTTGATCTCCTAGACCTTTTTTATATCTGTTCATGAAATATACACAGCATTTGTTCATAATGAATAAAATAAATCTATACATTTCACATACAGAAATATATTTTTTTCAATGTAGGTACACAAGATGATTGAAATAATATTGTTTCTACTGAGTACCTTAAGTTTGTAAGTTTGTTACGTCGGAAATCAGAAAAACCGTCTGTAGTACCAATTTGTGGTAGAAACACCGAATAACAACTCAAAATTATATTACACCCTATGGAATCTGTAAAGATATAAAAGGGGTCAATGACCATTCTCGTTGTTTGAGTTATTTAAGTCTCGTCCGAGTATAAAAGCTCCGTAAACATAGTCACGTCCAGCGATTTGTCTAAAGCTTAAACAAGCGCCGTGTCTAGGGACCGAGGAGCTCGTGATAACGGAAAATTATGGACTGCCATTTATGTTCTCCTTCTCACGAAGGCTCGTTATTGTGTGGAAAATATTGAAAGTTACTTTTCAAGTCGGTTGAACCAAGTATAGTTCTAGGCAAATACCACAGAACGTTCGATACTCATTGGGCGCTTGAAGCCGTAGTAGCTTTTTGTGAAGTAGCAAATGAGCATTCAGTCCACCTGATGGTAAATGGTAACTGCCGCCCATGGACATCTGTAATCAACTTCATACAGAACATGGGTTCTATCTGAAGTCAATCACAGATGCGTTGCTACTCCCCAGGATTATAATGGTCGCCTCATATTAAACTGTACCGGCAACCACACCCTTCTATCAAAACGCAAGGAATGCTTCACACTAGAAATAGGTGAGGCGGTGGTACTTCTCTGGTCGAAAATTTAGCCTTACACATTTTATATTTCTTGTTAAGTATAGCCTAGTTTATATTTTCGTATTCTTCGTTTGACTCTTGCCTAACAGATGTCCTTTCGATAACGACTATCTCGTGACAACGGAAAATTACTAATTATTGTAAATGCTCACAAGATGTAAATAAAAGTAAATGCACTTTAAAATAATATCATTCAGATTTTTCATGTGCAATCATAGTCGTATTACATCAATTGTAACGGTAATTATTTCACTTAATTTTGGAAAACATACGAGATTTTTGGATCTGATTCAAGTGTATTTCTAATAAATAATACGTTTCATGAATGACGAAGCTTGTAAAAACAGATATTTTTTTGTTAATGTGTACACTCTCACGAAGGATGTAAATAAAAAAAATATGCCACGATTTTGATAATATTTATCTACCTACTAGCTGTACCCTGTGCGCGTTGCTACGCCATCACAAAAAAAATTACACGAGAAACCTTCGCGAGCGCATGAATAACAACTTTGCTAAAGATCATCACATGATCAAATGAATAGTGTACGATTCTATAGAGGACATACAGACAAACATTCATTTTTATAAAGAAGAAAGAAAGAAGAAGATTCATGAGTCTTTTAAGAACGCTTACGCACTAGCGGTTAACCTAGCGGTTTACCGCGCCCGCGGTTAACCGCTAGTGCGTAAGATAGCTAAGTCTCGCAAAAATATTTTATTTTTATTTGGGAAACATACAATATTCAGTACATACAGCTTATTAAACATAGAAATAACAAAAATCTGTTTCCACTTATACATAATACATAAAAATTTTAAGATGAAATTTTTTACACATTTTTGTTCCACTCCTAACGAGTAGGTTAATTAAGTTAAAATAAACACAAATAAAAAAAAAGAAAGTGAATTATTATATAACATAAGTTTCAAGTTTCAGTTCTCGCTTGTATGCAAATATTGAGCAATTAAATATGTCCAATTCTTGTAGATGTTTGTTATAGAAGCTACAAGAACGATGTATCAAATTATTATTTGTATATTTCATTTTACAAAATTATAAAATTATACATAAAAGCTGGTACGTCCCTTAATTAAAACAAACACATACTATGTAAAATGAAATAGGATCTAGTTCGAGTTTATCCCTATTAATATAGTCACGTGCAACATTACTCTGCAGCATAATAAGTGTCTTCTCGGTAACGAAGTAACTCATGATAACGGAAAATTATTAAACTCCATGTATGTTCATGGGAACGCGCGTTTTATTTTGTTAAAGGAAATATTGATAGCTTAAAGGTTAATTGAATTTGGGATACAAGAGAATTTAGAGAATTTTTGTATATCTAAAAGAAGTAACTGCACCGAATCCTCAATTATTTTGGGCACATTGCCAGAAGACCTCCCGACAATATGGAGAAACTGATGGTGTCGGGCAAAATTGAGGGCAAGAGACATCGAGGCCGAAGTCCCAGGAGATGGACGGATCAGGTATCTAAACACCTGGAGATACCTATCAGCACGTCACTTCATCTAGCTGCCGATCGCAATAAGTGGAGACAGCAAATTGAAAAGGCTTCGCATCAAAATCACTATCCTCAGCAATGAGGCAGGACTGAAGAGAGAGAGAGAGAAAAGAAGTAATTGCTAATGCAACGATGCCAATATCTTCAATTACATTATATTTATCTGTATATTGTGTGAAACATCTAAGCGAAGAGATCTGAGTCCAGCAGTTGGATATAATATAAAAAGGTTGTGGTCTAATATTATTTACTCATTTATTTGTTTATTAAAAGGTCGCCGCCATTCTTAACACCATTACATTTTAAAATTATAATAACAAACAGTTCCACGTAAGTGGTAGAATAATTATAGGCAACGACAGCATGAAAATACGACATCAAATTACATGTTATATAAAATAAAAATAAATAAAAGACAAGTTAAATAAAATTAACACAAAATATTCGCGAAACAAAAGTTCTAAGTTAATGACACAAATCGAGATAAAAACCTTTTATCGAGATGAAAAAAATAAGTTATAAAGTAAACTACTAATCTCGGTTTAATATTTTTGAAAACAAACAATCTTATTCTAATCTTGGTCTTAATGCTCCTCTCAACCGAATTATTCGCGAATTCCGGGTAGTCACAAAACAAGTAAATATTGACATTTTTAATTATAGTATTTACAAGACACAATATTCAATATTCAATTGTCCACCAATTCGCACTTGGCCAGCGCGGTGGACTATGGCCTAAACTCTCTCATTCTGAGAGAAGACCCGTGCCCAGCAGTGGGACAATAATGGGTTGACGAGAGATTTACAAGTTACATATTATTAATAAATTCATATACCTATCATAAAATATATTGACATATAAAATCTGTTTAATTTTAATTTAATTTAATTTCAATTTAATTTAATTTTAATTTTATTCCAGAAAAAAATGTTTCTTTTCTTTTCTTTATTACTATTGTTATTATCATTTGACTTACTTGTTACTCGCTCCTTTTTGCAAGCAGTCTTCGCCTATAAATGTAGTTGCACTTAGCTTTTCCGTATTGTATAATTGTGTTATTTTTATATTATAATTGGTGTAAACTATGTAGGTGATCAAAAATAAATAAATAAATAAACTACCATAATTAAAATCTAGTAATAATAACCGACAATTTTGTTTATAAGTAGTATACAATTAGGCGTATCTACCTAAAAATAATTGTGTAATTATTGCCGAGAATTCAAAAATGTGAATACCAAAAATAAAACCTACTAACTTGTAAACAAAATGTTTGAGCAAATTTACCAACATTTTTGGTTGTAAATACATAACTGGCCGTGTCTAGCATAAAATAATTGTATCAGCAATATCATTATGCATGATCCGGGACAACGGATTATGTACGGATACGTAATCCTATAAATCTAGACCACATTCAAAGGCCAGTCACGCCACCTGTATTAAAACGGTGGCATATTATATGAAAATAAATTTCATTTCGCAATATTTTTAGCGTTCCCTTATTATAATATTGAAGAAGCAAACGAGCATACAGTCCACCTGATGGTAAGTGGTCACTGCCACCCATGGAATCTGTAATCAGCTTCATACAGAACATGGGTTCTATCTGGAGTCAAACAAATGCGTTGCTACTCCCGATGACTATGATAGTCACCTCATATAAAAGTGTGCCAACAACCACACCCTTCCATCGATACGCAAGAAATGCTTTACGCTAGAAATAGGTGTGACGGTGATACTTCCCCGGTCGAACTACACTGGTTCTACTATCTTCACCCTACTCAAAGGGTAAAAACGGAATCCTATTACTGAGACTCGGTTGTCCGTGTGTCTGTCACCAGGTTGTATGTCGGTTGTATGTCGTAAACTATGATAGACAGACAGATGAAATTTTCACAGATGATTATTTCTGTTGCCGCTATAAAAACAAATAGTCAAATAAAAAATAAATATTTAATGGGCTCCATACAACATACGACAAATGTGAGTTTCTTTGCCGTTTTTTTATAAATAGCTAGCTGTACCCTGCGCGTTGCTACACGATCACAAAAATACACCAGAAACCTTCGCGATCTCATGAATAACAACTTTGCAAAAGAACATCACAAAAGAACATGACAAAATGAATAGTTTACAATTCTATAGAGGTCAGTCAGACAAACATTCATTTATATATATAAAGATGTTACGGAACCCTTTGTGCGCGAGTTGGACACGCACAAGCTAATTTCATTTACTTAACTTAATCGGATGGGTTGTTTTTTGGGTCTTTGCAGGTTATATCTATGGGAATAGTTACAGTTTAATGGCAGTGGGCCGGCCACATCGCTCGAAGGACCGATAATCGATGGGGAAGAAAGGTCCTCGACCACGACCACGTTTAGGCAGGAGTACATGTCGCCCCCTACAAGGTGGACCGATGACCTGACGAAGACAGCGGGAAACCGTTGGATTCAGAGGGCACAGGACCGGTTGGAGTGGCGCCATTTAGGGGAGGCCTATGTCCAGCAGTGTACATCAAAGGGCTGATGGATGGATGGGATAGCTTAATGATTGAAACTTGGTCTATCAAGCTTCCAAAGTTCAATACAAAGGCACCACTGTTTTTTTAATAATGTGCGTATTATGTAATGATTATCGCTGTTTTAAAGTGAAGGAAAGTATTGTCAGAAAAAACTACGCATTTAAAGGCTAAGAGAATGAACGTGAAAAAATGGTTGCTTCTGAGTTTTGTAACAATAAAGTTCTCAAAGACTTTCAATACATACTTCGCAAGGTAGGAATAGTTTAAACCCTTTTCTCTCGGAGAGGAATCTTGTAGCTAGTTCTTATACAGTCAGGTCAATGAAGAGTTTACTCACGTCTTAAATATACTATTCTATTTAAAACAAATATATATTGTAGAATTAGAAGTAGAATTATTTAGAGCAGTAAGAGCCTGATGGTTGAAACTTGTCCTCTCGATCGGGAGGTCCGAGGTTCAAGCCCATGCACACTGATTTATGTGCGTATTAGAAATTAATTAACACTGCTTTTCGGTGAAGGAAAACATCGTGAGGAAACCTACACACCCGAGAGTTCTTTTAAAAGAAAGTTCTCAGAGCTGTGTGAAGACCATTAATTCGCACTTGGAAAGCGCGGTGGACTATGGCCTAAAACTCACTCATTCTGAGAGGAGACCCGTGCCCAGCAGTGACGAGAGATAGTAGGATTATTTGTTTAAGAAGTATTATACGTATATACCAGTTATTGACTGTGTCTTAATAAACGCTGTGTATTATATAAACAATAATTATCGCCTAAAGGGTTCAATATCTAACGTTAAATTAACTAATTGGCCATTCAAAGGGGAAAGAAATCAGTGCTCTTGAGTCTTTCTCAAGAGGCATCGATTTAGACTCTTTGTTTTATCTGTAATTTACACATTATTTAGGTTTCAATACGTATATATTTTTTGTTTGTTTTTGTTTAAATATTTTCATATATTGTACATAAGAACATAATACCTACGACCATGAACCTATTATCCGTGTTTTTGTATCTATGAAGTGTACTAAATAGTAGCTTAGGCTTTGCAATGATTTGATGATTTTACTAATTCAAATATTCTTTCACTTTTATACTCGTAGTATAAAAGTGAAAGAATCGTTTAGGGCATACAATTGATATGAATGTAAGTTCCAGGGATGTTTAGTTTTTTTTATGATATGGCTACCTTTTTTTTCGAGGGGGAAACCTTCAAAAGGTACACTAATTATTTAACCGCACTAAAACCCCCCCGGTGGCCGTCCTCAGTGCTGCGTGGGGAACTCCGGGATTTTCAACGGAACACAAACCTCCGACCACGCAACCCCGCCCGCAACCCCGGAAACCCCTTTTAGTCGCCTCTTACGACAGGCAGGGAATACCGTAGCCCTATACTGATCCCGGAACTACCTATCCTTATAATTAGTATAAACAGAAACATTATTTCTATAAGCTTTTTGTATACTTCGTAGCATCCTTTGCGTAATTCTCTTCAAGGGCTTTCCAAAAACTTCTTTGCTAAATAACGTAATACGGTTTTTTTTTGTTTACAATTACAATACAATTACAATTTATTATTGATATGATTCATTTAACTGTAATTACTCATTAACTGTCATTAATCATACAGTTTTGTTGTAAAATAATAATTAGGTGCAAGAAGTAGATAATAGTTATCACTATATCCTCTGTTCTTTTCGTTAATAAAAATGTATTTGAATTGACGCCAATGAAATTGAGTGATGATAATAGTAAAATGTTTGATATTATTTTTGAAACATTATTCTTATTTGATTACGAAGGTATCTCACATATTTCTGCGCTACAAAATGTTTAGAAGTGTGGTAAGGAAGAAAAATATATTCTAGGCATTTTAATTTATCTCAAGTAAGATGATGGTCATATCTGAGACTGATTACATATGACCATGGACGACAGTACTTACTATCCATTGAACTGTTCGTCTGCTACTTCCATATTTAAAATGCGGACAGACGGACGGACAGACATACCGAATTTACAAGGGTTCCGATTTTTGCCATTTCGCTAGGGAACCGAAAAATATAATTCAAGCAAATCGTAATGCTTACCTAATCCACAACACCATAATATTTAAACATATACAGTAACTGTACTACTTTTAATTAACCAGAGAAATAATCAGGTCATTGAACCAATTTCCTCCTCCGCACTAATCACTCACCACTAATCAAGCGGAGAGCGAAATTCACTTCGATTTATCTATCTTGGTCATCTTCAGGTTGTGAAATGTATAGCTGTTTATTTTTAAATATGGTAGATTAGTGCCATGAATCTTTAAGGTAGTAGAACCGTGGTAGTAGGTTTGAGGTATAAGTAGATGACAAAATCTCTATCGACTTTCTTTGCCCCTTTAAGAAGTCTCCCAGGAGCCAGACCTAATTGGCCCAGTGCACTAATTAACTAATCGTCTGATCAGAATCGAACAATCAGGTCAAGCAGCGTACCCGACTTCCAATAACCTCTTGTTAATCTCCAGTGTGAACAGTTGGCGTTGTTTTTGAAAAATTAATTGAAGTATCATTCTTTAACTATCATAGAGCTAATTTTCTCTTCAGCACTAATCACTCTCCTACCGATCAAGCCAAAAGATTATATTCATTTTGTTACTCGCAACTACAAAGAAAGAAAGAAAGAAAGAAAGAAAGAAAGAAATAAAGAAAGAAAGAAAGAAAGAAAGAAAGAAAGAAAGAAAGAAAGAAAGATCTTTATTTAGTCAATTTTTGGGTTGCAATAATATTGATTACATAAGATGTTTAAAAAAAAAGGGCGCCAAAAATTGAATATGCCGGTTAAGGCGTTCTAAATGTATGGCACTCACATATTCGTATTTATCATTAAAAGATTTACAATTAGACACTATATTACAATGCTGATAACTTTAGAAGATTAAATATTTTTTGTATTTTATATTTTTAAATCATCGTTTAAGAATTCATCATACGTGTAATAGCATTTTTCTATTAATATATTTACAAAGTAATATAAACATTTTTCTCTCATAGAGTCGGAATATCAAAAAAATATTGCTTAGTGCATTTCTTTATTATAAAATTAGCTGACCCGGCGAACTTCGTTCCGCCTTAATTTATAAAATCTAAAATTGTCACTGTTTCTCCAGTATATAATATATGTATTCATATAAAAACCTTTGCCCTGAATTAAAATCCCTAACTGCATTAAAATCCGTAGCACAGTTTTAAAGATCTAAGCATACATATGTATATATAAAAACAGCGGGAAACGACTTTGTTTTATACTATGTACTTAGTGATAAATTAATTATCCAAATATGGTTTTAAATTAGTAAAAACACACATATGTAAGCCCAGTTAGATATGACACACAGATTCACGCGCATATATACACACGCACACATACATACACAAATATATCTAGATAGGTAAAGATGATGAAATCTCTACTGACTTACTTTTCCCTTTTGAGAGCTCTCCCAGGAGCCAGAACTAATTGGGCCAGTGCACTATTTAACTAATCGTCTGATCAGAATTGAACAATCAGGTCAAGTAGCGAACCCGACTTCCAATAACCTCTTGTTAAACTCCTGTGTAGCAGTAGACGTTATTTTTCAAAGCTTAGTTAAAGTATCATAGATAACCGACCGCGTCAGAAGAATGTTTTTTTTTTATAATAATGAATTATCAAACGAGCATGCAGTCCACCTGATAGTAAGTGGTGACTGCCGCCCGTGAACATTTGTAAGTAACGTCATATAGAACATAGTTTTTATCTGAAGTCAATCACAGATGCTTTGCTACTTCCGAGGACTAAGATGGTCGCCTCGTGTAAAGTGTGCCAGCAACCATACCCTACCATCGAAACGCAAGGAATGCTTCACGTTAGATATAATGTTTCTTGACCGTATGTAAGTATATTTGTATGTATGTATATTTACTTCTTTGGCCCGAGTTACAGCCCAAACGGATTGCTGGATTATAATACATGACGTATGAGTTCGGAATCAACTCAGTTTACAGTTGGTCATACGCTATAGATATAATTCCAGTAACTAATATTTTCACTAACATTACCACAGTACGTTTACATTTGTCAAGGTCGATCGGGATGATATCAGCGCCACACCCATCATTTCTAGCGAAAAGCCGTTTTTGAATTTCGGTGGAATCTGAAGTTAATCACAGACGCGTTGCTATTCCCGAAGACTAAGATGGTCGCCTCATATAAAAGTGTGCCGGCAACCACAGCCTTCCACGATACGCGAAAAAATGCTTCACGCTAGAAATAGGTGTGGCGGTGGTACTTCCCCGTTAGAACTACACTGGTTCTACCACCTAATAAATGTGGTGTCATACCACCACCACCTGGTCATAAGAATTCCAAGGTAAATTTTTTTTGTAGACTTCACACACATTTGAGAACTTTTTTTTATATACCTAAGTGCAAAACTTAGAGTTTTGCTCGAAATTTGAATCCCAGACCATTGATTGAGAAGTAAAATTTAACTTTACTATCATTGCTTCGCTTATCGTTCCCCCATCTGAAACACGACAAGGTAATGAAGATATTTAGTATTCTGACGTACAAGTGATTATACCGCCTATTACGTGGCTAACGACCGGTGTAAGGGAAAATTATACCCTATCCGAGGAACCCTGAGATATTTGTTTATGCAAAACGGGCCTAAGTGCGTATTAAATGTGTATTTATGTATATGTAATTGTGATTGAAGGGCGCGTATGAAATTTGATTATTGATAAGTCATAAGTAGTTTAACGCCGTGTGTCATAAGCTGTTGATCTTGAATATAATAACTTCTTTCCTTCACGTGGATTTTTTATACATTTCTTTATAAGATTGAAGTAGCAAATGAGTATCGCCTAATTTCTAAAATCAGTGGTGCGTACCTGGGTTTGAACCTTGGACCTCCGAGAGGACAAGTTTCATAAGGCTATCACGTTATAATGCACATTAAACAGTAGAAACATTGTAGAACATTGTAAAAATGTTGCGTTGAACCAAAAACAATTCGCAGGTCCCAAAGTTTAAGTATTTGCACATTTAAAAACAATTTATGTTTCGCGTTTGTTCCGTGTAAATGCAAACCACTGGAATGGAACTTTGGAATGGTGTGGAACTATTCCATTTTCTAAAAACAGTTTTGAAAACGCGAATTTGCTTAGTTAAATTACAAGTTAGGAGTAACTAAAATATAGTCGACCCGCGTGGCGCAGTGGTTACCATAGCGGTCTGACACACAGTGGGTCCCGGGTTCGATTCCCGGCCAGACAGGTATCTGAATGATGAGTTTAGATTCTTGTTCTGGGGGTGTTTATGTATTCGTCTTGTGTGTGTCCGTGATGTAGCTGTGTTCCGCTGTGAGTGTAGAATTTCTTATTAAGGTCCTTTTTCCTTATTGTAGACTACAGTTCTTTTTAATATTACAATTGGTGTAAGCTATGTAGGTATCCAAAATAAATAAATAAATAATAGTACTGTATCTAACTAGCATGTCGGTGATTGCAGTGATCGTTGCAGTTCCACGGGAAGACGACGCTGTCTACCTCCTGGATTTGTTTCTCAATCACGGGATGAGATGGAGTAACATTCAATACTTCTTACGACACTGGCCATCGTCATATTTAGTAATGTTCTATATCAATAAGATACCGTGAATAAAAAAGGACTTTCTACACTCACAGCCCCACACTAGGATTTTCCTGTATTGTGAGTGGATATACACGAATACACAAACATAAGACCCAGAACAGAAATCTACGTTCATCATTCAAATACCTGTCTGGCCGCGAATCGAACCCAAAACCCAATGCGTATCAGACCGGTATGGAGACCGCTCCGCCACGCGGGTCGTCAATAAAGGATTTCTGTAATTTTTAAATGCATATATACTTAACATGATAAATCATTCATAATACATTAAAATAGCTATCTTCTCAAGACATATTTTTAATGAATTAAAATGGCAAAAGTATCTAAACAACACGAATTCCCAGTGATAGCCTGATGGTTGGAGCAGTGATAGCCTAATGGTTAAAACTTGCCCTCTCGATCGGGAGGTCCAAGGTTCAAACCCAGGCACGCACCACAGATTTTTCTAAAATTATTAGACATTATCACTGCTTCTAGGTGAAGGAAAACATCGTAAGGAAACCTACACACCATTGGTGTGAAGTCCACCAATTTGCACTTGGCTAGCGCGGTGGACTATGGCCTATAACTCTCTCATTCCGAGAGAAGACTCGTGCCCAGCAGTGGGACAATAATGGGTTGACGACGACGAATTCCCAAGCGATTTCATTCAAAATAGCTAACACTACGTGTTATAAAATTTAAAGACAAAATTTATTATTCAGACGACAAAATGCACCAGATTGTTGTCTTGTTTGAAACTATTCAGAAATTTTCAAATTTTACTTTCATGTTCTTCAAAGAAAAAGTTTGCGGAACTTTGTCTAACACTTGGCCTTAAGTAGTTGCAGTGAGTGACAAGTTTCAGAAAGATTTTTTTGCAAAAAAACCAACTTAGTAAGATATTTTTCGTAAAAGTTGATAAAATATAGAGTATTTTACATTTTTCTTAATTGTATCGTTTAACCAGTATTTAAAAAAAAACACGCTTTCTACACTCATAGCCCCACACTAGGATTTTCTCCTGTGTCGTGGGTACCATGGACATACACAAGACGAATACACAAACACCCAGACCTAGAATGTGAATCTAAACTCATCATTCAGATACCTGTCTGGCCGGGAATCGAACCCGGGACCCATTGCGCGTCAGACCGGTACGTTAACCGCTCCGCCACGCGGGACGTCATTCGGGTCGTATTTCGATTGTAAGTACCTTAAAAAAAGCTAAATAGTTCACCTGATTTTAAGTGGCCACTGCTGCCGGTAGAAGTAACATAGATGCGAGCAAACAAGCAAGCAGTCCATCTGATGGCAAATAATAATATTTGCAACCAACTCTATATGGAGAAGGGGTTCTATCTGAACTCGATTACAGATGCGTTGCTATTCCTAATGACTATAATGGTCACTTAGTATGCAAGTCAGGCACCATCCATTCTGACCCACTAAAACGATAGTTGCTTTGCGCTAGAATTTGCTGTAATAGTATTGTTTTTCAGTCAAAAATGATGACCCGCGTGGTAGAGCGGTCACCGTACCGGTCTGACGCGCAAAGGATCCCGTTTTCGATTCCCGGCCAGACAGCTATCTGAATGATGAGTTTAGATTCATGTTCTGGGACTGGGTGTTTGTGTATTCGCCTTGTGTGTGTCCATGGTACTCACGACACAGGTAGAGAATCCTATTGTGGGACTGTGAGTGTAGAAAGCGTATTATGCAAGTCAGACACCATCCATGCTGTTTCAGTGGAACGATAAATGCTTTGCGCTAGAAATAGCAGTAATGGTGGTGATTTTTGAATTATACTGGTACTGTATTTGTTCTGAATGGAAACCAAGTAGAGTCCCATGATATAAAAAGTTATATGGTTAAACTGCTATAGATATGACTACCTTATAGAATAAAGCTGAATGCCGATAAAGATTGGCAGGATGTGGTAAGAAAAAAAACACACACGCTTTCTACACTCATAGACCCACACTAGGATTTTCTCCTGTGTCGTGTGTTAGGACACACACAAGACAAATACACAAACACCCAGACCCAGAACATAAATCTAAACTCATCATTCAGATACATGTCTGGCTGGAAATCGAACTCAAGACCCATTGCGCGTCAGACCGGTATGGTAACCGCTCCGCCACGCAAGTCGTCAAGTAATACTGCGAGACATATCAATTAAGTTGTCTAAACAGCAATGAATCGTAATCGATCTCAGGACCTAGAAATTTTCGATCTTAGAATGTATACGGCGACTGTTGCTCATGGACATCTGTAATCAATCCTAAATTAGAAGAAAAACGGCCGCTGCTTCTCATGGGCATCCTTAATGTATCCCAAATAAAATGAGTCTAACCTAAGATTGGCCATGGATGTGTAACTTCTACTGAAGACTAAGTTAGGACAGACCACAAACATTTGTATCCAAATGCTTCGGATCATGCTTCGGATGCTTTTCGGAGAAGGAAAACATCGTGAGGAAACCTACACACCCGAGAGTTCTTAAAAAAAAAGTCCTCGGAGGTGTGTGAAGTCCGCCAATTCGCACTTGGCCAGCGCGGTGGACTATGGCCTAAACTCTCTCATTCTGAGAGAAGACCCGTGCCCAGCAGTGGGACAATAATGGGTTGACGAGAGCTTCGGATCAGAACACAGCGGTATGGCGGTAGTGTTTAATAAGTCAACACAAAGTATTCTACCATTCAAAAGCCTATAGCTGCAACACCGTATACCACATGCCTACAATGATTGAATTTTCACAAAAATACAAACCACTACTTCCGCGCGAACAAAGAATCGTTTCCGTCAGTACTACTCGTGCTCACCGTGATAAATGAACTACTTACAAGGTCTTTTACTTTATTTCCTAAACGAGTAATGCTGCCTTTTCGGCGCTCACAAGGACAATAGTGTTTTTGTCCATACCTTGATGTATTTATGTCCAATTACGCGATAATGGGTCCCACAATGATTTTAGATTCAACAACAAGCGAATGAAGGTGGCAGAACCAGTGTAATTCGACCAGGGAAGTACCACCGCCACACCTATTTCTAGCGTGAGGAATTTCTTACGTTTCAATGGAAGAGTGTGGTTGCCGGCGCACTTTGATATTGAGGCGACCATCATATTCCTAGGGAGTAGCAACGCATCTGTGATTGACTTCAGATAGAACTCATGTTCTGTATGAAATTGCTTACAGATGTCCATGAGCGGCAGTGATCACTTACCATCAGGTGGAGTGCATGCTCGTTTGCTACTTCAGTCAGATAAAAAAAAACTTATTCGATGAGATTATTAGAAATTAATTGTCGGTCAATTATTGTCGGGCAAAGACAAACTTTATGATGGCCCTTACATTCCTGAGAACTGTGCAAACATGTGTGGTGTATACCTACCTAAAGCCTTCATTATAAAAAGAGTTTATCGTTCTACTGGACAAAATTTTATGAACGTGTTGATGAAGACGTTTGTGTGTGTGTACTTAAAGATTGTAATTTTCTTACTTCTGGTAGAAGATACGAAAGGACAACTATTAAAGATAACATGTACTTATTATTTATATTTTTGAAGTAAAACTTCTTTAGGCGCATGAGAGTAAAATTTTTACAGATGAAACGTCACGCCGGTATGCAACGGAAGTGTCGGAAAAGAGAGAGAGAGTGATCGAGACCGATTGAGAGAGAGTAAGACAGGGCGAACGTCGCATGAGCAACTAGCCGTGGAGTGAGAGTAGGGAGCAAGCGAGTGAGAAAGGTTGAGAGAAAAAGTGAGACATAACGAACGTCGTATCACGCCTTTTTCCCTTCCTCTTAATCTTGGAAATAAAATATTTTAGATTTGTATAAATATAAACAAGATTTTAGATTTGGCCGTGTGGTGTCGGTCTTGTGAATAGCACCACTCCCTCTCTTCCCGTGGATGTCGTACGAGGCGACTAAGGGACATAAATCCAAGAGATGGGCAGCAGCATCTCCTTGTGTAATTTACATCCACTGCGGTCACCAACACGCTTGCCGGGCGCGGTGACTATCGGCAGAAACCCCCAATGAAAGGTGCAGAAGAACCCCGGCCCCCAGTCCCCGGCAGCCCCGCTATTCCAGGCTACGGTAGCGGCCTAGGTAACGGCGGGGCAGGGGGTGCTAAGAATCTCCGGCAGAGATCCGGCTACCGCAACCGACGACTTCTGCACCTGGCAACATACAACACCAGGACACTGAGGACCGACGAGAAGATACAGGAGCTGGAAGAAGAGATAGACAAGTTGAACTGGAGTGTTTTGGGATTGTCTGAAGTCCGAAGACAGGGTGAGGACACGATAATCCTCAAATCGGGCAACTTGTTCTATCACCGGGAGGGCGACCACCTGTCTCAGGGTGGTATCGGGTTCCTCGTCCACAAATCCCTCGTCAACAACGTGGTAACAGTCGACAGTGTGTCGTCAAGGGTAGCGTACCTTATACTCAGAATATCTAAACGGTATTCGCTGAAGGTCATACAGGTATATGCGCCGACTTCGACACACCCAGACGATGAGGTCGAGGTTATGTATGAGGACGTAAGTAGAGCCATACATACCTCAAAGACCCACTTTACCGTTGTTATGGGGGATTTTAACGCAAGACTAGGCACGCGGAACGATGGCGAGCGGAAGGTGGGGCCCTTTGGAATTGGACAACGGAACCACCGAGGCCACTGGCTTGCTAACTTCTTGGAGAGGGAGGGCTTATTTATGATGAACTCTTTCTTCAGGAAGAAGCACAGCGAAAGTGGACTTGGATAAGTCCTGATGGTTCATCTAAAAACGAGATAGACTTCATTTTGGCAGACAAACGGCACATATTTAATGATGTCTCTGTGATCAACAGGGTGAAAACCGGAAGTGATCACCGGATGGTAAGAGGCACATTAAATATCAACGTAAAGCTGGAACGGTCACGTCTAATGAAGTCTACGCTCCGACCAACACCTGTCCAAATCCAGGGCTCCGAAGAGTTTCAACTTCAGCTACGGAATCGTTTCACGTGTCTCGATTCTTGCGTTTCTGTGGACGAAATTAACACCAAGGTAGTAACAACTGTCCACGAGGTGGGGTCTAAGTACTTTAAGACCCACTCCAGTGGTAGGTCTCGAGTTCTCTCAGAGCATACTCTCGGTCTTATGAGGGAGAGGCGAGAACTATGTGTGCAGTCTCCAACCTCAATGTCGAAATACAGACTGCTCAATAAACAGATCTCTCAGAGTAGGCGACGCGATTGGCGTGCTCATAACACCCATCGCGTAAAAGACGCTATTGAGCGAAACCAGGGCTAGAGAGTGTTCGCCAGGGACCTGTGCGTTGGGCAGAGCCTGCTGACGAGGTTGAAGACCGAATCGGGCACCATGATTTCGTCTAACCCCGATGTTCTGAGAGAAATTGAGAAATACTACGGACAGTTGCATGCTTCCGCACGAGTTCCCGCCCGCAACAAGGTGGACGACAAACGTGCCAAACTGACCCGATACTATACTGAGGACCTCCCAGACGTCAGCCCGTACGAGATTAGAGAGGCTCTCAAACAGCTGAAAAACAACAAGGCACCGGGCGGAATCACAACAGAGCTGCTAAAAGCTTGCGGTAATCCCGTACTAGTGGCGCTCCAAAAGTTGTTCGATTCCGTCATTACTAGCGAGACAACCCCGGAAGCGTGGAGCAGAAGCGTAGTGGTGCTGTTCTTCAAAAAGGGCGACAAAACTCTTTTGAAGAACTACAGGCCCATTGCGCTTCTGAGCCACGTGTATAAGCTGTTTTCGAGAGTCCTCACTAACCGCATTGCGCGCAGGCTAGACGACTTCCAGCCTCCCGAACAAGCCGGTTTCCGAAAAGGCTACAGCACCATGGACCACATTCACACGCTGCGGCAGATTATACAGAAGACCGAGGAGTATAATCTGCCGTTATGTGTTGCTTATGTGGACTATGAAAAAGCCTTCGATTCTATCGAGCACTGGGCGGTGCTGGAGTCCCTTCAGCGATGCCAGATCGACTATAGGTACATCGAGGTGCTGAAGTGTGTATACACAGCCGCCACCATGTCAGTCCGAGTACACGACAGAAGCACAAATCCAATCCAACTGCAGCGGGGAGTCAGACAAGGCGATGTTATATCGCCGAAACTGTTCACCGCTGCGTTGGAAGATTTGTTCAAGCTGATGGAGTGGAAAGGTCTTGGCATTAACATCAATGGCGAACACGTCACGCACCTTCGATTTGCCGATGATATAGTCATCTTGGCAGATTCGCTGACGGACCTCAGCACAATGCTAGGCGACCTCAACAGTGCCTCACAACGGGTGGGTCTTAAGATGAACATGGACAAGACGAAAATCATGTCTAATGTCCATGTCACACCCGTACCGGTAGTTGTTGACGGCACTCCTCTCGAAGTTGTCGACGAGTACATTTACCTGGGACAAACGATCCGGATGGGTAAGTCCAACTTTGAGAGGGAGGTCACTCGTAGAATCCAACTCGGCTGGGCTGCATTCGGGAAATTACGTAGTATCTTCTCGTCCAAAATTCCTCAGTGCCTGAAGTCGAAATTATTCGAGCAATGTGTGTTGCCAGTGATGACCTACGGCGCCGAAACGTGGTCCTTCACGGTAGGCCTCATTCGGAGGCTCAGGGTCGCTCAGCGTGCTATGGAGAGGGTTATGCTCGGAATTTCGCTACAAGACATGATTCGCAACGATGAAATCCGTAGACGAACGAAGCTTACAGACATAGCTCTCAAAATTAGCAGGCTGAAGTGGCAGTGGGCCGGCCACATCGCTCGTAGGACCGATAACCGATGGGGAAGAAAGGTCCTCGAGTGGCGACCACGTTTAGGCAAAAGGAGTACAGGTCGCCCCCCTACCAGATGGACCGATGACCTGAAGAAGACAGCGGGAAACCGTTGGATTCAGAGGGCACAGGACCGGTTGGAGTGGCGCCATTTAGGGGAGGCCTATGTTCAGCAGTGGACATCAAAAGGCTGATGGATGGATGGATGGACACAAGATTTATAAATTAGTTCGCCAAAGAAGTTTCACTTCTGACATGTTTATTTTGTACGCACGCATGTTTTTTTTTATATTTGACTAATGCGCTAATTTATGTCAATTTTATTAAAAGTTTAATACTAGTGTTAATATAATAACTTTATGACTATATGACATTGCTGCGCCCTTACAGGGTCTCATGCTGGGCTTTTACTTATAAGAACATCAAATGTAATATGACGCATGATGCAATAAAGAATGATTATGATTATGATTTATAATTAGTTAAATAAATCTACAAGTAGCCATGACCTCACAAAACACTTCCATTATCTAATTTACTTGTAAAAACGCAAGAAAAGCAGAAAATTCCCTACATATTCACAACGCTTACATTACCCCGACCACTTTATCTTCCCATCCTTCAAAACCCAACGTCGTTTCTCACTGGATCTCGCTTCATTTCACCCAATTCCTCAACCACGGTCCATTTATATCCCGTCCGATATTTTCAGCTGACGTATAAAGTACTCGCTCCAGTACTAGTACCAGTACATCACCTCTGGTTGATAGATCCTCATAATGTCAGTAACAGGTGCGTTACATGACATTGACAGAGGATTACTTATTTTGGGATACTGCCGCATTAATGTATGGTGTAAGTATTAGCGATTTGACAATTTTTTACCTGACTGTGTTAGAAGTGTAATGTTTTTTGAGCGTAAGTATGTTTATAATATTATCTGATTGAAGTAGCAAATGAGCATGCAGTCCATCTGATGGTACGTAGTCACTGCCGGCCATGAACATCTGTAAGCAACTTCAAAAAGGACATGTAATCAACTTCGAAAAGGACATGGGTTCTATCTGAAGTCAATAAAAGATGCGATGCTATTCCCGAGGACTATAATGGTCGCCTCATATAAAATCACTTTTATACCGGCACACGCCAGCAACCACACCCTTTCATCGAAACCCAAGAAATGCTTCACGCTAGAAACAGGTGTGGCAGTGGTACTTCCCCGCACGAACTAAGTGGTAATCGTCGCCCGTTATCATATTCAAGTAACTTCATATATGAAGAACCAAGGTTCCGTATGAAGTCAATTACAGTTACTGCTCTCGAGGATTTAGATGGTCCTATCATGTGAAAGTAAGCCAGCGACGATAAAAAACTTAACATAAATTATGCAAAATCAAACTAAGTTGCACGAAATTGTAGTCTCTCGACTAACAGCGACATAAAAATAAAAGACATAATTCTTTTAATTCTTTCTTTCTTTCTTTTTTCTTTTAAATCTTTTAATTATTTCTCTTTTTATTGAATTAAAGTAGTAAACGAGTTGAAATTTAAATATTTTACAGTTCAATCATGGACATCTAAATTAACTTCAGATTAAGAGTCCTGTCTGACATTAGTCATGCTTTCCTTCTCTGAGCACTAAGTTAGAATTTGTAAACATAGTTTTGTAACATTTTGGAAACATCGGTGCTTAGCACTAAAGTTACAATGCATTAAAGGGTATGGAATTCTATCACAGAAGTCAAAGCAGTGAGAATAAAGAGTATAAACACCGGTTTTATAAGTAATTTTACAAATAATTGTAAAAGTATTCTTTATAAGCGACTTATTTAAAAAGAAACGAATTTTAATTCTTAATTAATCCGCTTACCGCTAACACTAAGGTTGTACAAAAAGATTTGCGGAGGCAAAATCTCAAGTAAATTTTAATGTTTAGCTTATTTATGATGTTCACGTTTGAGAAATAGGTACTTCTTAAGGTAAAATGTTCTCCTATAACCTCATAATGCTTAAATTTAATCCGAGTTACGCATATACTTTAAAATATATAATTAAAGATGCCAGTTTTTTGATGGAATATCTTATTATTATGAATGTGGAAGTTTGAATTGATGTGTGTTGTTTGTTGTTTATTACAACTATATGGAAAAAGTTTTATGGAAAAGGATTTCGCTGAAATTTAGCAGACAGATACATAGTTTACGACCTAGATTGAATACTCATTACTCGGGGAGCTCGAACCGTTCGATCAGGCAATCCCGGGAAGGACGGCGGTATGTGTGGTCGCACACCGTCGTAAAGACTAGACGGACCGGTGGGCCCAGCCGCTTGGAGGATTCCAGTTGAAGTCGTTTCTAGATCCCGGAGTCCTCCTTTTCAGCGCCGAGGACGGCCACCGCGGGGTTTTAGTGCGGTAAAAATCCCACATAACCCTGCGTCGCTCCCACGGCGTTGGGCACCTTTGGAAGGTTTCCCCCTCGAAAACAAAAAAAAAAGGATACAACCAAGAAATAACCTACAATTACAAGTTATTTCATTGATACTGTTTTTTTTTTGTTTCCTAGCGGAGTAATTTTCTACATAGGCCTGTCAAGAGCATCATAGGTATAACGACTTGAATTTTACTACTACTTTAATCTAGTCCGCTGCAAAACACGGGATGTACATAAGTAAAAACAAATTGCTAATAGCTCATCAACACTAAATTGTCGTCAACCCATTATTGTCCCACTGCTGGGCACGGGTCTTCTCTCAGAATGAGAGTTTTAGGCCATATTCACGTTACCGTTAGGAAAATTCCCGTTTACCTATTATATCTTATACGTTATATAGGCTCGTGTAATTTAGTGTTGAGCAGTGATAGCCTAATGGTTGAAACTTGCCCTCTCAATCGGGAGGTCCGAGGTTCAAACCCAGGCACGCACCACTGATTTATGTGCGTATTATACAATAATTATCACTGCTTTTCGGTGAAGGAAAACATCGTGAGGAAACCTACACACCCGAGAGTTCTTTATAAAAAAAAAAAAAGTTCTCGAAGGTGTGTGAAGTCCACCAATTCGCACTTGGCCAGCGCGGTGGACTCTGGCCTAAAACTCTCACATTCCGAGAGAAGACCCGTGTTCAGCAGTGGGATAATAATGTGTTGACGATATCTTAGTCTTCGGGGATAGCAGATGTACATGGACGTCAGTACCCACTTAAATCAGAAGTATTGCCATTGCCATTTTCAATTAAGTCATAAAATAAAATAAGTTAGCTAAGTTTCATTATGTTTAGTTTAGTTTTAAGTCTGAGAGTCTGTTACAACCGCAAACAAATTTCTAAACTATGATTTTAGACTTATATTATCGCGGAATTGATCCATTTCAATATTTAACTTGTACTCATAATTATCGATATTATGATTCTTTATTGATTGATTGACGACCCGAGTGGCTTAGCGGTTACCATACCAGTCTGTCGCACAATGGGTCCCAGGTTCGATTCCCGGCCAGACAGGTATCTGAATGATGAGTTTAGATTCATGTTCTGGGTCTGGGTGTTTGTGTATTCGTCTTGTTCGTGTCCATGATACCCACGACACAGAAGAAAATCCTAGTGTGGGGCTATGAGCGTAGAAAGCGTGTTTTTTGAAGTGAAACTTCTTTATCGGGGTTGGTTGAAGTGAAACTTCTTTATCGGGGTTGGAAAAAAATTTTGTGTAACATTTTTTCGTTACGCGCCATCTTTTTTTTCCGTTACGCGCCATCTTTTTCTTATCCCTACCACGCGTGATATTAGAATAGATAAAGATTAGATAAAGTTTAATAAAAGCCTTTTATTAAACTTTATCTAATTTAACTTTATTTAACCAATTTCTGTAAAGTTGCACATTATTATAGTAAATTATTTTTTGAAAAATAACGTCATAAAGAAGTTTCACTTCTTACGAGTGTACGCTAGTACACGCACACATTTTTTATTAGCAGTACCAGTGGCAGATTATTGTATCTTCCCTCCGTTTAGTTCCAAACACCTATAACTATTTCTAGCGTGAAGTAATTTCTGCGTTTTAGCCATAATATGAGACGAGATTTTTAGCTCTCGGAATAGCAACGCATGTGTGACTTCAGATGGAACCACTGTTCTGTTTGAAGAACCATTCAGTTGTCCATGGGTGGCAGAGGCCATCAGATAGGTTGCACGCTCGTTTGCTACATTAATTTTATTTAAAAAAGATTGTTTCTTGTTTAGGTTGCACATTATGACAACATTGAATTTCAATAAAAAAATAAAATCCACATATCGCGAATATTAGTTACACATTAGAGAAGGTTTTTAAAGTATTTCTCATTTGCAATCCTTATTACAGGGATTGCTAAAACCGACGTGTCACTAGCTAAGATCTTTCTAGTTTCTGACGTTAAAGTTAATTAGTTTCATCTTAACTTGATGAGATTTTTAATGAAAATTTTACGACATGTATTTCTTGGGTAGACGAAGTCTTTTTAAATATAATAACGCAAAAAAAATCAATACTTAAAAAAATCCAAGTCTCGCAAGTTAGTTTTCCTACCGAAAAAAGTTGTGAGATCCATGTATACCAAGTCGATTATTAATTTATTCAATCCCTGCTTAAATGAACTTTCTGTCTTAAGCTGTTATGTAATGTTTAACCTAACAAGATCTTATAGTTACCATATCAATATTATAAATAGTGTTGCCCAAATGCAAGAACAAGACGAGACTTAGCCAGTCTTGGTCTTGGTCTTGCGCCAATACACCTGGTCTTGGTCTTGGTCTTGGTCTTGGGCTCCCAGTCTTGGTCTTGGTCTTGGTCTTGCAGCAAGAGTCTTGCAAGTCTTGCAATTACCTATTAGTCTATTACTATTTATTAAAGTTTGACTAAATGTACAATAATAGTACCTTTTTTTTTTTTTTGTTTTCGAGGGGGAAACCTTCCAAAGGTACCCGACGCCGTGGGAGCGACGCAGGGTTATGTGGGATTTTAACCGCACTAAAACCCCCCCGGTGGCCGTCCTCGGCGCTGAAAAGGAGGACTCCGGGATCTCGAAACGACTTCAACCGGAATCCTCCGAGCGCGCTGCCCCATCGGGCTCCTCCCAGATGGGCGGCTGAGCCCACCGCTCCGTCTAGTCTTTACGACGGTATGCGACCACACATCCCGCGTCCTTCCCGGGATTGCCTGACCGAACGGTTCGAGCTCCCACTCTAACCGTCTGCAACCCCGGAAGCCCCTTTTAGTCGACTCTTACGACAGGCAGGGGATACCGTAGCCCTATTCTGACCCCGAGGCTACAGGGACGACAATAATAGTACCTAAGTAATTAGTTTAAAACCGTATAAGTAATCAATATTATAATATATACTTACTAGAATGAATTAATATGACATCTACTACCTATCCTTACCATTTTATCCCAATCATAATATTACTTGCGTGATCAGTATAATGTATTCATTTTCATTCTAAGCACTCTGAAACTTATTTATTCTTTGGAACACCTGTAGGTACTCTTTAAATTCGAAATTATTTTGCATGAGTATACCTACGCCCTACGGCGGCAATCAAATAGTGTCAAATGTTATGATTTCGGCGTGGCGGCAACGATTGTTTTAGATTTCAAAAGAAGCCGCCGGCGCGTGTATCATAACCATGTACTTCCGAAAAGCGGCAAATTTCTTTGAGAAGTAAGTACAAAACCTTTGATGCTGCATTATTAAAGTGCCGATGGTTAAAACATAACTATGCATGCACTCAGTTTGATTTTAATAGATATTTTTTTATTCGCTATGTTTATGGTATTAGTCGTAATGCGCATAGGTCCAGTTTTTCATATTCTTTGATACAGTTTTTTGCGTCTCATAGAATTCCTAAGCGTACCTACCTATACACCGAACTGTTACACCTAACTACTCAGTGAAATAGCGCTAAGTCCTAGCTGCAAGACGCAAGAGTCTTGCAGGCTATGTCTTGTTCTTGCTCAAGTCTTGCACGGTCAGTCTTGGTCTTGGTCTTGCTAAAAATACGCGGTCTTGTTCTTGGTCTTGGTCTTGCAAAAACGCAAGAACAAGACCAAGACTGCAAGACCAAGACTGAATTTGGGCAACACTAATTATAAATCTTTAACGTTTTTAAAAAAAAGGTTGACTCGGCAATCGCATGAAATCACAATGTATTGTGTTTCACTAGTAATACAAATATAAATTAGATTGCTTAATACGATTGCCAAGTCAATTTATTTACTTAAAACGCGATTTTATCGCGAACCAGTTCTTTTGCGAGGTAATAGGGTGTAGCCGCTGGATCACTATCATATGACGCGACCATCTTAATCCTCGGAAATACCAAGATATCTGCCATTGAAACTAGATAGAATCCCTGTTTTGCTTACAGACATCCATGAGCAGTGACAATTTACCATTAGGCGGATTACATGCTCATTTGCTATTTTAATCTTATAAAAAAAAAATATCAATAAAAGTATTGTCAGATCTTTAACCTCTAAGGGGACAAAGGCTGAATATTTGTATTATACATAGTTTGCGCGTACAAAGTTACAGGTAACAATCAGTTATAAATAGTATTGTAATAAAGCCCCATTTTAATGAATATAGAAGAGGGTCCGTACATCCGTTATTTTTAGAAGACGCGATACATATATGTGATTTACTTCCTTATCCATTTTTATTATTACTCAGTCATTCATATATCCAATTCATTTAATATTTATCAATCGGCCTAGAAATGTAAATATTGTGTACATTACGTAACGTAACAAAGTGTACACTTTTATGTCAAAGCGGAAAATGTCCTTAATATTTGCTCGTATGTATAATAATACTTAATACCGTAATGCTGATATACCGGCCTAAGTTTTACATTATTTATAAATTATTTTTCAAGCAATATAGTTAAGTGTGTTCATAAATAGAACCTTACTACACCTTAAACTGCATAACGGGCCGACATTTCCTACAAGGTCTTTCGAAACAGGTTGTCGTCAGAAACTATTATAATCTACGTGTTAAGGGTTGTGCATACAACTATTACGCTAATAATAGCAATTTACAATTAAATCCGGCAAAACAACACTAAATCCCAGTCACCCTTTTATCTGTGTAATTTTTGAAGTGAAACTTCTTTAGGCGCATGAGGGTAAAATTTTTACAGATGAAACGTCACGCCGGTATGCAACGGAAGTGTCGGAAAAGAGAGAGAGAGTGATCGAGACCGATTGAGAGAGAGTAAGACAGGGCGAACGTAGCATGAGCAACTAGCCGTGGAGTGAGAGTAGGGAGCAAGCGAGTGAGAAAGATTGAGAGAAAAAGTGAGACAGAGCGAACGTCGTATCACGCCTTTTTCCCTTCCTCTTAATCTTGGAAATTTAAAGTTTTAGATTTGTATAAATATAAACAAGATTCATAAATTAGTTCGCCAAAGAAGTTTCACTTCTGACATGTGTACTTTGTACGCACGCATGTTTTTTTTTGTTCTTTTTTCTATGTGATTTCGAAACAGTAATAATTGCAGAGTTAAGTGCTGCTGTATTCTAATTCGCACCACCAATTCGCACTTGGCCAGCGCGGTGGACCATGGCCTAACCTCTCTCATTCTGAGAGAAGACCCGTGCCCAGCAGTGGGACTATAAGCGGTTGATGAGGTTGAGGTATTCTAATTTGAGGGGTGTGGAAATGGAAATTTATAAAAGAACGGAAATGATAAATAACCTTACTACTAACTAACCTTAAGCAGGATTTTTAACCAGTTTCCCTTTTACTACCGTTATTTACAATCAAACGAATCGTGTACCCATTTGTTACTGTGACTGAAGAAAAGCATGCGTTCCACCTCATAAGTGATCACAGCCGCTTAATGACATCTGTAAATAATTTCATACAGAACAGAGGATCTATTCGAAGTCAATCAATCATAGGTTTCAAGGTGGTAGAATCAGTGTAGTTCGACCGGGGAAGTACCACCGCCAAACCTATTTCTAGCGTGAAGCATTTCTTGCGTTTGGATAGAAGGATGTGGTTGCCGGCACACTTTCACATGAGGCGACCATCTTAGGCCTCGGGAGTAACAACGCATCTGTGGTTGACTTCAGATGGAATCCACGTTCTGTATGAAGTTGATTCAGATGTCCATGGGCGGCTGTCGCCACTTACCATCAGGTGGACTGCATGTTCGTTTGCTACTTCAGTCAGATAAAAGAAAAACACTGATGCGTTGCTACTTCCGAGGTCTGAGATGATCGCATCAAAAATTGAACCGCCACCTACACGCAATTTCATCAAAAACTCACCGTCCAATGACACGTAAGAACTGCTTTATACTGGATGTGGAGGTGGTACCTCCCTAGTTAGCATACTTCTCCACAGTGCCGTATTAGCCATATAGCAAGAGTAGCAAATGTTACGGGTTTCGCGACTAGAGCGGACAACACCTACCTGCTATTTATATTTTACTATCTTTGTTATCCTAAAAATACGAAACTGAAAGAGGATATAGAAAGTGTCATCTCTAAGTTTTCTCAGGTTAAATCCAGAAAGCTTACTAGTAACAGTTTTGTTTTATTTAATACCCTTACTTAAGGCAAACTATGGGCCTCTTGACAGAATTTACTACAGGCCCCGCGCTGGTTAAATCTGGCACTGCTTATCCAGCGTATATTACATCTACATTTTCAAAAATTTTTTTTCAAAAAATCCACGCCTCGCATGCAGTGTTTATTAACCTTTATTTCACACGATACAATCTCCGCAAAATGCAAATTTTCTCTAAAGAAGCGGCCGCCCACCGCAGAAAATCTTGTTTAATAGAAAAGTTCAATATTTTCTCCCTACGTTGTTTTATTAATACTACAGTTACCCTCGTTTTATGCTCTTTCTTTGTAAATTATGTTTTATTCAGGATGACATAATTATAACTTTGAATTTATGCTACAAAATGCGGGCTCTTCGAATATTTTTTCGTACGATGTATAAATACTTTTCCGTAATTTGTTTTTTGGTGCCTTTTAGTGAATATTTTCATCGTGGGATTAATTTTTATATCTGAAAAATCCTTAATGATACTGAATCCTGTTGTTTTTATAACTTTAAAGTTACTTGTATATACATATAGTTATAAAATTAGTTATTATAGTTATAAAATTCATATAAATATTCATATTGTCATTCTATCTTTTGCGGTCCACTGCTGAACATAGGTCTCCTCTAATGATCGTTTTGCCAATAGTCACCACGCCTGGTTTTTTGTTCTTCAGCGGGTGTTAATCAGGTTATGAATCAATCGATAGTTCCATGACATTATCATCATTTCATTTTTAGCATCTCGGGAGTTCCAAGTTCGAATCCTAGGCGCCTCTAATTAGTCACAGCACGTGCATGTTTAAAATTAGTTATAAATATAGTCATATTTCTAGCGTGAACCAGTGCGTGCGTTTCGGCAGAGCGTGTTGTTGTCGGCACACTTTTATATGAGGCGACCATATTTGCCTCGGGAGTAGCGACGCATCTATGATTGTTATCAGATAGAACCCCATGTTCTTTATGAAGTTGCTTACAGATGTCCATAGGCGGCAGTGACCACTTAACATCAGGTGGTCTATATAAACATTTGCTACTTCAATCTTACAAAATAAAAAACGTGCGGCACTCGGGGCCTGCCGCGACAAAGCTATTGCGTTGCATTTTTTATCAACTTATGAAATTACACATTTGATACTATATACTTTCTCACAAACAGCTGCATACTTATTCGTCCGATTTCGGAGCAGCTCGTCTCGATCCGTGCGAGCTTCGTACTGTCGTAGGCGGAGTGGGGGGTGTTAGGTTGTTTTCGTTACGGAAATTCTTGATTCGGTCGACGCGCTCAAAGCCCGCAAGAAAAGCTATGCAATAACTTAAAAACTGTCTGCGTGCCAAATTTCAACGAAATCCGACCACTAGTTCTTGCGTAAAAGAGTAACAAGCACACATACATCCTCACAAAATTTCGTATTTATAATAATACAAGTTGAGTCCCGCAGCTTCGCCCGCGTTAATAGAAATCGATTGTCCCGTGGAAATAAGATATTTTCCTAAAAAGTAGCCTATATGTTAATCCAGAGTGCCCTACTAAATGAAAATCGCTCCAGCCGTTTAGACGTGAAGAAGTAACAAACATACACCCTAACAAACTTTCGCCTTTATAATATTAGTATGATTAATAAGAAATAAGATTTCTAACTCGTGGAGATTAAAGGCCTTGGCTCTTAATATGAAAGGGTAAAGTTCAAATATCTTATCGAGAGGATCTTAAACTTATTTCGTCTCACTTTTAGCATTAATTATTTCGTAGCACCTCAATTTTTTAGATTCATCACGTATGGAAATATACTACTACATACATTTTATTATAACTTTTATCAGGCGGTAGAACTGTTCCGACATACTGTTAACTGTCGCATACCGTTGTAAAGACTAGACGGAGCGGAGGCCCAGCCACCCATCTGGGAGGAGCCCGATGGGGCAGCGCGCTCGAGAATTCCAGTTGAAGTCGTTTCGAGATCCCGGAGTCCTCCTTTTCAGCGCCGAGGACAGCCACCGGGGGGTTTTAGTACGGTAAAAATCCCACATAACCCTGCGTCGCTCCCACGGCGTCGGGTACCTTTGGAAGGTTTCCCCCTCGGACAAAAAAAACAAAAAAAACTGTTCCGAAGTTCTACCGGAGAAGTACTACCGCTACACCTAATTCTAGCGTGAAGGGTGAAGGAAAGGTGTGATTGCCAGCACACTTTTATATGAGGCGACCATCATAGTCCTCGGTGGTAGCACATCAAATATAATTGACTTCAGATAGAACCTATGTTCTATATGAAGTTGCTTACAAATCTTCATGGGCGGTAGTAATTAATTACCATCAGGTGGACTGCTCCTTTGATACTTCATTCATATAAAAAAGCTTGCCTTCCTCAATCTTTCTCTTCTTAGTGCGCTTAGAAACGTAATCGTCACTTTGAGAAACGCTGACGTAGGCTATCACCGTGTATTATAGTTCAATAACGCGATACATTTATTAGTTTTGTCGAGCAAAAGTAGCGCAACCTAGTTCTGACAGGCCGCCGCTACACGATATGTAGTATATCTGTACTTACCGCAAACGCGATGGGGTATGTTACTGGCAGGATTTTTTTATAAGACTGAAGTAGCAAATGAGCATGCAGTTCACATTATGTTAAGTGGTGACTGCCGCCCATGGACTCCTGTAAACAACTTCATGTAGAACATGAAGTTCTATCTAAAGTCAATTACTGATGCGTTGCTACTCCTAAGGACTGATGGTCGCCTCATATAAAAGTGTGCCGGCAACCACAACCTTCCATCGAATCGCAAGAACTGCTTCACGTTAGAAATAGGTGTGGCGGTGGTACTTCCTCGGTTGAACTACACTGGTTCTACCACCTACTGGATTTTTTCACATTTCTTTTTGGTTTTGGGAATTTTACAAGCTTTAATACATACAAACTAACAAAAAAGATACTATTTAATTAGTTGTTAATTTGTATGTATGTGTCAAAAAACTGGTGACTGAATGTAGAGAAGGTTGATTCCAACAGATTGAGCTCAAATTTGGCCAGTACAAAAGCTTGTTTCTCATTTATTTTTTGATAATTAATATTGTGGTTCAATTGCTGTGGTATATTTATTTAAATTAATTAACCTTATAATAATTTTACACGTAGAGAAACCGGAGTCGCGGGTTCGATCGCCGATCAGACAGATATCAAACTGACACATTTTGATATCTAATATACAAGTAACGGGTACACTGATACCTAGACCTACTAGGTATTAGTGTATCAGTCGCTTTTCCATGTCTATGATACCCATGGTAAAGACGGAAGCTATAGCTAGTGTTCTACGAGTTTTACGAGTTTACAAGGTTCTACGAGAGTACAAAGTGTAGCATATAGTTTTTCGTACTAATTTAGCTGTACGAACTATTTTGATGTATTAACGAACTTAGTCGTCAATCAATTATTGTCCCACTGCTAGGCACGGGTCTTCTCTCGGAATGAGAGAGTTATAAGCCCACCGCGATGGCCAAGTGCGAATGGACTTCACACACCTCCGATGACATTTTTTTTAAACTCTCGCGTATGTAGGTTTCCTCACGATATTTTCCTTCATCGAAATGCAGTGATAATTAATTTCTAATACGCACATAAATCAGAGGTGCGGGCCTGGGTTTGAACCTCAGACTTTGCGATCGAGAGGGCAAATTTCAACCATTAGGCTAAGGACTATGGCCTGAGACTCTTTCATTCTGAGAGAAGACCCGTGCCCAGCCGTGGGACAATAATGGATTGTACTCGTACCTCCCAGCTGGAAGCTTTTTTTTTTGTTCTCGATGGGGAAACCTTCAAAAGGTACCCGACGCCGTGGGAGCGACGCAGTGTTACGTGGGATTTTTACCGCACTAAAACCCCCCCGGTGGCCGTCCTCGGCGCTATAAAGAGGACTCCGGGTACTCGGTCCGACCGCAACCAGAATCCTCTGAGTGCGTTACCCCATCGGGCTCCTCCCAGATGGGTGGCTGGTCTCACCGCTCCGTCTTGTCTTTACGACGGTATGCGACCACATATACCGCCGTCCTTCCCGGGATCGCCTGATCGAACGGTTCGAGCTCCCACTCTAGCCGCCTACAACCCCGGAAGCCCCTTTTAGTCGCCTCTTACGACAGGCAGGGGATGCCGTAGCCCTATTCTGATCTAACTACAGGGATGCAGCTGGAAGCTTAGTACGTAATAAATAGTATTTTGTTTCTGCAACGCTGACGGCTACTTACTTTTACGCTACCACGACATAGTTAACGCCAATTGCCAATAACTGCGGCGGTGGCAACTCAAATGCACTTAGCTTTCATTTACGATCGAATGTAGTCGATATGCTGAAGTGAATTCTATTGTTTAATGTTATTGATAACGTATGAAAGTTGTAATAACAATGTGATAAAAATATGTTCGAATCTATTTCCATTTATTTGCGTTTATTTTTACTTTTTTTTGTAAATGAATGTTCCGTTCATCCGTAAATTGATATGTCAATATTGTCTGCGTCTATTAGAAGTCTTTGTCAAAATACGCTTTTCGGTGAAGGAAAACATCGTGAGGAAACCTACACACCCGAGATTTCTTTAAAAAAAAAAAAAAGTTCTCGGAGGTGTGTGAAGTCCACCAATTCGCACTTGGCCAGCGCGGTGTACTATGGCCTATAACTCTCTCATTCTTAGAGAAGGCCCGTGCCTAGCAGTGGGACAATAATGGATTGACGACGACTAAGGCTGTTAAAATTAACTTAAATCCTGAATAATAGCAACGCCAATAGTTCGACCGAGGTACTACTGTCACACATTTTTCTAGCATGAAGTAGAGGTTGAATTGAAAAATAAAAATAAAAGTAAAAATTATATTCAAAATTAAAGTAGAAGTTGCATTCTTCCACCAAAACGCATTCGATGGAAAAGTGTGGTAGCCGCTTCATATTTATATGTGGCGACCGTCTTAGTATTCGGGAGTAGCAACGCATCATGATTGGATTCAGATAGAATCCTTGTTCTGTATGAAGTTGCTTATACACTAAGCCACGAACAAGCTTGTAGCTTTAATTACTATTAAGGTATCAATACACTTGCCGTTCAATATTAATTTATTGATAATCAAATCAAATATTATCAAGGTTAAGGCCTCGTAAAAGGATTATAAGCGCTCTACGATATACCTTGTTATTATTTCCAAATTAAATCTTTCTTTGAGCCAAGTTATAGGCTAAATTTATATGAAATTTATGATCCTAGACTTAGGATTTCGGATTATAGAATTATTGTTTACTTTCTTTTTATAATAATTGGTAAAATATTGTTTTTTTATTTGGCTGAAATAACAAACGAGCATGAAGTCCATCTGATGGTAAGTGGTCACTGCCGCTCATGGACATCTGTAATCAACTACATACAGAACATGGATTTCATCTGTAGTCAGTCATAGATGCATTACTATTCCCAAGGACTATGATCGCCTCATGTAAAAGTGTGCCGGCAACCACACCCCTCTATCGAAACACATGAAATACTTAACGCTAGAAATATGTGTGGCGGTGTTACTTCCCGGTCGAACTACACTGGTTCTACCAGCTTGATGTTTATTGATGTTTAGATTAAATGATTGTCAAACATTTATGTATTATAAAGGTATTATTAAAGGTAAAATGAGAATCTGTTTTTCTCGTCGATGTAATCCCTACTACTGAGGAAAATCAGGAGATAGGCAATAGCTTCTTCACAATCTTCGTAACATTAATACTAACTGCATTCAACAATATAAATAACTTGGTGAGAACTGAGCCTTTCGACCGAAGGTCGATCATTCGCAGACATATACCTACCACTGATTACAAATTAATTATCACTGTTTTATGGTGAAGAAAATCTTGGTGAGAGAATCTACATAACTGAGAGCTTAAAAATACTTAAAGGTGTGTGAAGTCTACCAATTTGCACTTGGCTTGGTAAACTGCTTAAAACTCTCTCGTTTTGAAAGGTCCAAGCACAGTAGTAAGACAATAATGTGCCAATTTATTAGATGGTAGAACAAGAGAAGTTCGACCGGGGGGGGGGGGGGTGCCAACGCCACACCTATTTCTAGCGTAAAGCATTTCTAGCGTTTCGATGGAAGGGTGTGGTTGCCGGCACGCTTTTGTATGACGCGACCATCATAGTCCTCGGGAGTATCTGTGATTGACTTCAGATAGAATCCATATTATGTATGAAGTTGATAAGGGATGTCCATGAACGGTAGTGACCACTTGCCATCAGGTGGACTGCAAGCACGTTTGCTACTTCAGTCAGATAAATAAAAATATACTCGTCAACCCATTACTGTCCCACTGCTGGGCACGGGTCTTCTCTCGGAATGAGAGAGCTTAGGCCATAGTCCACCGCGCTGGCCAAGTGCGAATATGTGAAAAATATAGTATAGTATGATAATAGTATAGTAATATATAGATAATAGTATAGTATGAAATATAGTTTACATTTTTAGTAACAAAATATTATTTAAGTCGTACCTTTATTTCTTAAGTCTTTCAATTTTAAGCCGATTAATAAGACAACGTAAGTGAAATAGCGTGAACTGCCGACCCAGTTAGAGTAGGTCAAACAAATATTATACGACTGAAGTCGGTAGTACTTAGTTATGATCACTATATATTTGATGCTAATACGAGTAGTAAGCGTTTTTAGTTGGTCCTAAGAGAGCAACGTAAATGATCTAAGATAGATCCTTTTTCTTATTCGTTGGTTAATAGAAAGAAAGAAAGAAAGATCTTTATTTTTGGGTTACAATAATATTGATTACATAAGATGTTTAAAAAAAAGGGCGCCAAAAATTGAATATGCCGGTTAAGGCGTTCTAAATGTATGGCACTCACATACTCGTATTTATCATTAAAAGACTTACAATTAGACACTATATTACAATGCTGATAACTTTAGAAGATTAAATATTTGAATTTAGAAGATTTAATAGAAGATTAAATAATGCTGATAGTATTTTAAGTGTTCTTTAAAATATAGTTATTCGAAAATTAAATATGTAAATAAATATGTGAATTTATAACGGTCGTATGCGTACAAACTAGGCAATTGCAAACGAGCGTGAATTTCACTTGATTGTAAGTGGTCATTGCCACCCACGGAAATCTGCAAGCATTTTCATATAGAACATATGGACTTATCTAAAGTCATTGACCTCATATAAAAGTTAGCAGCCACACCCCTCCTTCGAACTGCTTCACGCTAAAATAGTGGCGGTGGTGCCTTCTCGGTCGAACTAAACTGTACCACTTAAATTTGGCAGACATCAGGTTCCATTACAAGTTACTCTTCGTGTTGAACACTTAAATTCAAAGCATTTTATACTTCACTGCCAATGCATATAAAAAGGAAGAATAGTATTTCTATCATTAATAATTGAAAATAATTGTTTGCTGTTACCCCGCACTTTGTAAATAACAACTACTTAAGCCTTGTTAGGACATAAAATAGAGTAGCAAAAAGTGCTGACCAATAATCTATCACAGATGCACCGCTACCCATAATGTTTGTTTTCAAAAGATTAAAATACCAAACGAGTATGCGTTCCACTTGTTGGTAAATTGTTACAGTTGAAACTAACTCCATATATAATAGGGGTTATACCTGATCGTTGTATTAGATCGCAGATGCGTTTGCAGTAGCAATTCATTAGCAGTAGCTAAGGTTTACGGTTCCACCTCCGTAAGTCAGCCGGAATGCACACTCTTTCAAAACTTAATAACTGCCTCACACTAAAAACTGCTGCAATAATGGCACCTCTACAGTCCAACCATACTAGGTAAATAATTATTTTAACTGTATAATTTGTTTTATGTTAATGTTGATAATGTAAAGTACTCTATATAGTGAGCGTGCAAGATAACATTTTCAAAGTTTACAAAAGCGCAATTTCCAGTCGCTGCAGTGTCTTTTATCAATCGTAGTAATACCGCGCCGGAACTAACGACTGCGGAGCACGACACCCGAGAAACATGCACCGACGACACGAAACACGATGTAGTTGTACATACTGTAGTGCAGTTTAACATATCACTTAGAAAGTTGGAAAGTATTTTCTTTGGACTATTGGCTAAAAATATAATAAATTGACAGACATAAACATAGAAAGAATTACAGAAGAATTAAAATAATAACTTAATGAACTGATAGACTGGCATATTTATGGGTTGATGAAGTTATGTACTGACTAATTGATAGTTCAACGTAGGCCTAGTGACTACGCAATAAGTGGACAAACAGATCTGATATATAAACAGAGAAAAATACGTTCGAATACACAGATATAAAAATAATAAACAAAAGATGCTATTCGTTCTGATTAATAGAGGTACACAAAAACATCTACTTTATTTATATAGATCACAAAATATTTAGCTTAAGAACATTAAATGGTCTTACATTAAGAATAACTATAAAGAGCGTGCAAGATAACATTTTCAAAGTTTACAAAAGCGCAATTCCCAGTCGCTGCAGTGTCTTTTATCAATCGTAGTAATACCGCGCCGGAACTAACGACTGCGGAGCACGACATCTGAGAAACATGCACCGACGACACGAAACACGATGTAGTTGTACATACTGTAGTGCAGTTTAACATACAACTTGGAAAGTATTTTCTTTGGACTATTGGCTATAAAAATATAATAAATTGACAGAAAGAAGCATAGAAAGACATACAAAAGAATTAAAATAATAACTTAATAATATATTGATAGACTGACGCATTTATGGGTTAATTAGGTTATGTACCAACTTATTGTTTCAACGTAGACTGAGTGACACTACGGAATAGATGGACAAACAGATCTGATATATAAACAGAGAAAAATACGTTCACAGATATAGAAATAATAAGCAAAAGATGATATTCGTTCTGATTAATAAAGGTACACAAAAGCATCTACTTTACTTATATAGATAAAAAAATATTTTGCTAAAGAACATTAAATGATCTTACATTAAGAATAACCATACAGAGCGTGCAAGATAACAGTTCCAAAGTTTGTAGAAGCGCAATTCTCAGTCACTGCAGTGTCTTTTATCAATCGAATAATACTACGCCGGAACTAACGAGTGCGGAGCACGACATCCGAGAAACGAGCACCGACGACACGAAACACGATGTAGTTGTACATACTGTAGTGCAGTTTAACGTACACTTTGGAAAGTATTTTCTTTGGACTATTGGCTAAAAAATATAATAAACGGGTAATCGGTGGACAGACAGCAACATAGAAAGACTCACAGAAGAATTAAAATAATAACTTAATAATGAACTGATAGACTGACGTATTAATGGGTCGATGAAGTTATGTACCGACTAATTGATAGTTCAACATAGGCCGAGTGACTACGGAATAGATGGAAAAACAGATCTGATCAATAAACAGAGAAAAATACGTTCGAATACACAGATATAGAAATAATAAACAAAAGATGCTATTCGTTCTGATTAATAGAGATACACAAAAACATCTACTTTATTTATATAGAGCACAAAATATTTAGCTTAAGAACATTAAATGATTTACATTTAGAATAACTATACAGAGCGTGCAAGATAACAGTTCCAAAGTTTGCAAAAGCACAATTCTCAGTCGCTGCAGTGTCTTGTATCAATCGTAGTAATACTACGCCGGAACTAACGACTGCGCAGCACGACATCCGAGAAACGTGCACAGACGACACGAAACACGATGTAGTTGTACAAATTGTAGTTCAGTTCAACTACTTGCAATTTTTCCAGAAATGAAGTGGGGAACAATAATATAGTTAGTTTTTTTCATTGCACTTGCAATCGATTACATTTTCATTCCAATTAATCTAAACAACCTAGTCTATTAAACCTTCATATAAATCAATCAAACATTACAAACTCAAAAAAAGAATTCAAAATCCGCATATCATGAGTACCCGTTGTACCCCTATGAATATAGAAAGCGTATTTTTTTGTTTTTTTTTTCAGTTCTGACGGATAGCAATGCTTATGTTAGCAATCTCAGTTGAGAATCTAATCTTATATGTAGTTAATTAAAAGCAGAGGCCAGTGGGTGTTAGGCAGGGCTAGTTGGCTTTTTTTTTATAAAATTAAATTAGCAAACGAACACGCAGTATATTAGGTGGGCTCAAAATTTCGTAGGCTGACACATAGATGGCGCTAATTATATCAAATCTATGTGATTTTTAGTTAGCTATAACCTTCAAAAGACGCGCGTCAAAATTTGACAGCTATTGCACTATTAGTATCTGAGTTATAGCATTTTTAGTGAAAGAACTTTTGTTACTTTGAAAAAATGGATAAAAAGGAATTTCGTGTGTTAATAATGCATTGCTTTTTGGCGAAAAAAAATACTGTTGAACCTAAGGCTTGGCTTGATAAACATTATTCAGATTTTGCTCCAGGAAAATCAACCGTGGAGAAGTGGTTCGCTAAATATAAACGAGGCGAAATGGGTACCGAGGACGATGTACGGAGTGGACGCCCCAAAGAGGCTGTTACCGATGAAAACATCAAAAAAGTCCACAAAATAATTTTTGAAAACCGTAAAATAAAGTTGATTGAGATAGCTGAGACCCTAAAGATATCAAAAGAACGCGTTGGTCATATCGTGAAGGAATATTTGGATATGCGAAAGCTTTGTTCAAAGTGGGTGCCACGCGTGCTCACAATTGACCAAAAACAACAACGAATCGATGATTCTAAGCAGTGCTTGGAGCTGTTCAATCGAAATAAATCCGAATTTTTACGTCGATATGTGACGATGGATGAAACATGGCTCCATCATTTTACACCGGAGTCCAATCGACAGTTGACCGAGTGGACTGCACGTGATGAACCGACTCCAAAGCGTGGAAAGACGTAATGGTCGGCTGGCAAGGTTATGGCATCAGTTTTCTGGGATACTCATGGAATAATATTCATTGACTATCTTAAAAAGGGAAAAACCATAAACAGCGACTATTACATAGCTTTATTAGACCGTTTAAAAGACGAAATCGTGGAAAAGCGGCCTTATTTGAAGAAAAAGAAAGTGCTGTGTCATCAAGACAATGCACCGTGTCACAAATCAATGAAATCTATGGCAAAATTGCATTAATTGGGCTTCGAATTGTTGCCGCATCCACCGTACTCTCCAGATCTGGCCCCCAGCGACTTTTTTCTGTTCTCAGATCTCAAAAGGATGCTCGCTGGACAGAAATTTCACGCCGAAACAGAAGCCTATTTTGAGGCTAAAGACAAATCGTAGTATAAAAGTGGTATTGAAAAATTGTATGGCCGCTATAGTCGTTGTATCGCCCTCGAAGGGAACTATATTGAATAATAAAATCAAATTCTATAGTAAATATATCTTTATCTATGCTAGCCTACGAACTTTTCAGCCCACCTGTTCGTACTGTCGTACCACGTTAAACGAACGTTTGGCCGCACTACATGGTAGACGGAGTGGGGGTGTTAGGTTTTATCAGATGGTAAGTGGTCGCTGCCGCACTTAAACATCTGTTAACAATTTCATGTCAAACCGGGATTCTACGTAAAGTCGCTCATAAGTGTGTTACTCATGAGGGCTAAGATGTTCGGCTCATATAAAAGTGAGCCGGCAACCACTCCCTTCCATAGAAACGTAAGAACTGCTTCGCGGTAGAAATAGGTGTTGTGGTGGTACATTCACAGTCGAACCTTATTCGGTCTCTCGCCAACCCATTATTGTCCCTCTGCTGGGCTCGGGCCTTCTCTCATAATGAGAGAGTTTTTTTTTTATCTGACTGAAGTAAGCAAACGAGCATGCAGTCCACCTGATGGTAAGTGGTAACTGCCGCCCATGAATATCTGTAATCAACTACATACAGTACATGGGTTCCATCTAAAGTCAATCACAGATGCGTCGTTGCTCCCAAGGACTATGATGGTCGCCTCATGTGAAAGTGTGCCGGCAACAACACCCTTCTATCGAAACGCAAGAAATGGTTCACGCTAGAAATAGGTGTGGCAGTGGTACTTTCCCGGTCGAACAACACTGGTTCTACCACCTTTACCGTTTCCGGAGAGTTATAGGCCATAGTCGACCGCCCTGGCCCTTGCAATACTTGCTACTTTAATATTAAACAAGGTAAACCCAATTTACAATTCTCATTTGTTTACTGATTACAAGTAAAACAATCCGTAATAAATTCAAGGTATTAGCATAAGAACATTGGAACTCTTCGAATGGCTTATCAGAAGACGGAATGCTTTGAAATACGAGAGACAGTGATTAATCGCTTACGTTTCCTGGGCTGAGACGATTTTACTTTTGAAGTGAAACTTCTTTAGACGCATGAGGGTAAAATTTTTACAGATGAAACGTCACGCCGGTATGCAACGGAAGTGTCGGAAGAGAGAGAGAGAGAGATCGAGACCGATTGAGAGAGAGTAAGACAGAGCGAACGTAGCATGAGCAACTAGCCGTGGAGTGAGAGTAGGGAGCAAGCGAGTGAGAAAGATTGAGAGAAAAAGTGAGACAGAGCGAACGTCGTATCACGCCTTTTTCCCTTCCTCTTAATCTTGGAAATTTAAAGTTTTAGGTTTGTATAAATATAACAATTCACTTCTGACATGTGTACTTTGTACGCACGCATGTTTTTTATTGATAAATATACGCCCTACACGAATGCATAATGTATGGATAATGTGCCATACATTAAACAAGAGATGTCTTACATTTAGGTCACGGATTTTCGAGGGCGAATTGTTGATGAAATATTTTAAGCGTCTTTTGTTTTCAGAATCATATTATTTCGTATAACAGTGTAGCGTTGCTTTTTCTACTGTGCAAGACTAATTATGAATTGGGAGTAATTATTTTTATATGTTTTTGTATAAGTTAATGGTTATTTCAAACACAAGGAGTAACATAACTTTTGGTAGAATAATCTAAAACCGTTTTTTTATTTGGCATAAGTAACATTTATTTTAACATCCAACTTTATACCTACCTATAACTTATTTATGAAAAAAATACAAAGTTAATTAATATACTATGTTTATAGTATATTAATTAACTTTGTCATTTTAAGTAATTACTAGCATGGTGGATTATTCTGCAAATCTTTCTCCGATTTGGAGAAAAGCTTCTGTAACACAGTTTTAATTCACAATGTGTCAAAAATTCTAAGTCATAGACTTAGAAACACAAACTTACGTACGTGGTTTTTACAAACACATTCTAAACACAAAAATGCAAACAAATAATATTGAACGTTTTACGCATAATATCATTGTACAAATATTGGACCTCGCGTGAAATTCCCAAGGGAAATAAGGATAATTCGACACAATACCGCGAGCAGGTGAAAATGGGAATTTGGGAAACACGGATAAAATATTATAGCTACGATAGTAAATAAAATGTATGTTAAAATTTTATAGCAGTCGTCAGTTAAGTGAAGTTCATTTAAAACTTTTTTCATATAACATTTTTTGTTGGGAATTTCACCAAAATCGATACTAATATTACAAATGTAAAAGTGTGTTTGTTTGTTCCTCTTACACGTCGCCAGTTAGCTATTATATGATATGGTTTATATGCTGGGAGATAGTTAGGAGGGCGGAGAGTGCCGTAGGCTACTTTTTACCGCGCATCTTTCACATGAGAATATCGATGTTTTGTTAGTTGATACATATTTAGTAGTTCCAGACGTTGTTAATAGATGGCGTTAGGAGAATTCATTTGCAAGTTCTGATTCATGCTATCAAATGATAATTCCCTTTGACCGTGCGGGCGAAGCCACGGGTAAGAGCTAGTAGTAGATAAATATTGTAAAATACATGTTGAAATTTTATACCGGTATTACCGTTAAAATCATTTCATTCGGTTGTTTCCACACTGTTATTTGCCAAGCCAAAAGTTTTGAGGTGATATTTGCGTATTTACTTTACTGATATAATATTTTATAACTAAAAATCTAAACTAAAAAACTTTTTAACAAAAAATATCTACCGACTTCCATGTCACAAAAAAGTAAAAAATAATTTAAATATATTTTGGTCTAGAACATACTCAGTACTTAGTACATAGTCCTGAAGTCGGTGCTCGACATATTTCGCTGGACGACGGTAACTACGTTCTATATGAGCACCGACTTCAGAACTATGTACTAAGTACTGAGTATGTTCTAGACCAAAATATATTTAAATTATTTTTTACTTTTTTGTGACATGGAAGTCGGTAGATATTTTTTGTTAAAAAGTTTTTATTTTACACTTTTTAGTGACTATATTTTTATGTTTGTATTTAAATAAAGCCTCTAAGTTTGCTTTGTGCATCTACATATTCACAAAAATTAAACATAAAACACTTTTACAATTCATACAAACAGGGCGCCCCCTCTGGAAGTACCCCTCCATCATCAGGGTTGAGGAGTTGAAGGTCAAATTTTTCATCTTATATTGTTGCTTAGTAATCTTATAACATATACGTTAGTACCAGGTGGCTAACTTCTATGGCTCAGGCTTGCAGTACCCTGCATCATCAGGGTTTAGGAGTTGAGGTTCAAAATTTTAATTTTGTGCCTCTGTTTGGTATTATTTTTACATACCCGTAAGCACCAAATTGCCAACTCCTATGGTTTAGAATTGAAGTACCCCTTCATCATCAGGGTCGAGGAGTTGAAGGTCAAAATTTTAATTTTGTGCCTCTGCTTAGTATTATTTTTACATAACCGTAAGCACCAAATTGCCAACTCCTATGGTTTAGGATTGAAGTACCCCTTCATCATCAGGGTTGAGGAGTTGAAGGTCAAATTTTTGATTTTATATTTTTGCTTAGTATTTTCTTTACATAACCGTAAGCACCAAATTGCCAACTTCTATGGTTTAGGATTGAAGTACCCCTCCATCATCAGGGTTGAGGAGTTGAAGGTCAAATTTTTCATCTTATGTTTTTGCTCAGTAATCTTATAACATATACGTAAGCACCAAATGGCTTATTCCTATGGTTTTGGCTTTAAGTACCCCTGCATCATCAGGGTTGAGGAGTTGAAGGTCAAATTTTTGTCCCATGAATTTGCTTAATAATTTCATTATATATTCGCAAACATCAAACGACCAACTTTTATAGTTCAGGCTAGCAGTACCCCTGCATCATCAGGATTGAAGAGTTGAAGGTCAAATTTTTCATAGTAAATACCTACATAGTAATTTTATTCTATATTTTACTCAATTGGACTTCTCCAGCTAAGGTTCGGCCGACTATCACTAATTTTATTATTTTGCTCCAAAAAGTTGAAGATCCTATGATTAGAACCTTATCAAACTCTTATCAGACTACCCCTGGAGTACATCCTTTCTAATAAAAAAAGAATCATCAAAATCGGTTGGCGGGATATTGAGTTATTCATACATTTATCGCGTACATTGAAAATGCAAATTTAAGACTTATGCGTTTTTCTTATGGATGCCCTAGTCAAAAAAATACTAAAAAAAAATGGGACCCTATGACACGCACTACCTTTCAAATAAAAAAAAAATCATCTAAATCGGTTCACCCAGTCCGGAGAAATGAGGTAACAAATATAAAAAAAAAAAAAAAAAATACAGACGAATTGATAACCTCCTCCTTTTTGGAAGTCGGTTAAAAATAAGTAAAACGTTTTGTTTTTCTTATTTATTACTTACCTAACAGTTATTACAGTGCCTAAATTTATAAATTGAAGTTAAGTAATTACATTTTTAAGAGTATTTTTATGTTGCATAAAAGTTGTAAGTAGTTACCGTCGATCATGGACTCATAGATTAGAAACTTACACAAATGGTGGAGTACAACCCATTATTGTTCCACTGGGTACGGGTCTTATTTCAGAATGAGAGAGTTTTAGGCCATAGTCCACCGCGCTGGCCAACTGCGAATAGGTGGAACGATTTACCTACTACTACCTACATATTTAGCCTTAGTAGAAACTAACAATTTACTAACAATATACTGGAGCTAGCTTTAATTAACTTTAATTTAATTAACTTGGGTACTACCACCTAAAGAATACAATAAGTTATTGATTTAATTTATAATATTATTATTTCTGTAAATTCTATTTTAATCCTCATATCAATACGTTTTTTTCTTTTACTCCTTATTTCTTTTTAAAACCATAGTGTTGACGATTTAAATAATTATATTCCAATTAAATTTTTTTCTCCTTACTGATATATATTTCGTATTAGGGGGCAGTAAGTAATATAATATGTGTTCTGTGTTTAAGTACTGAAGAAGGGAGGACAGAAAAGGAATTCTAAGAAACTAATTTAATATGCAACATCTGTGCGTATTAATAAGTCAAAGGACAGAGACATCTGTAGATACTTCCAACCTAAATGAAGCGTTTTTATCTTTTCCCAGTAAAACTAAGCAGTCATAGTCATGTTCATCATATGTTTTACTTTAAATAAATGATAAGCCAATCATTGCTTTTGATTTAATTGTCAATAAAAAGAAATATTTATATAAAAAATATTTTAATTAATAAAAAATAAAAAGCTGTCCAAAATAGATATTTTTTTTGCTTATAAGCATAAGGCTGGACCAGGTGGACCTGAAGAAGACAGCGGGAAACCATTGGATTCAGAGGACATAGGACCGGTTGGAATGGCGTAATTTAGGGGAGCCCTATGTCCAGCAGTGGACCTCAAAGGACTTATGGATGGAAGCATAAGGCTGTTTGTTTTTACGAAGGACAAAAACAGACATGAAATTCAAATGTTAAGATAATTGTAATATAATTAATTGTCATAAAAAATAATTTTCATACATTAAATTTACTTTACTTTTTTCAATACATTTTAACATGCTGTACATAATATACTTAAGAAACCAAAACAATTTAATTTAAATAACTTTTAAAATATATATTATAAAATATGTAGCAAGTTATCTGTTCTGGCATAGCACAACTGCGAAGCAGGAATTCCGCGAAGCGAGCGATATGCGACATCTGTGCACGTTCGTACACGCGTCACGACAGAGAAAGATGTAGAGTAGTGATATTTTGTACCTTTCATATTTTGATACGATATTTTTCGAATTATATTCATATCGCTGCTAAGATTGAATATTAGAACTATACAACAGCGCTGGTTTTACTGGAGACAGGTAAAAATTAAATATATCTTGCTGTTTTCGTCTTTTAATGAATGACGTTAAACCAACAATAATATGTAATTGATCACGGTGTTCTTAGGACTTTTTTTTTATAATAGGCCTATTTTGGACATATATATAAAAGAAAACTGACTTAACTACTCACATATCAACGAACAGGCAGAACTACCGTAGCTAGAAACTTGAATTTTGGTACAGGGGTTTCTTTTATAACAAATTCAACTCCTAAGGGGATGAAAAAGGGGGTCAAGCTTATATAAAATATGATATTCATGCAAAGCAGTCTTAAAAATCTGTTAAATAGAAAATACGTAATAATATAATATACTTACGCGCAGAAATTAAAGCCTTACATAATATCTTCAGTCTTGCTTGAGGATTTCATGTTTAAATATTGAACTACAAGTCTGAGAGTTAAACGTGTTTTCAATTTTAGTACGTGTATTTATAAGATACTAGGATATTCCGGCGGCTCTGCCCGCTGTGGTTACTTTTAGATGTAGCCCATGTGGTAGTCCGGGTTATATACATATAAGATATAAAATTCTCGTGCCACAGTTTTTGTTGCCAAACTCCTCCGAAACGGCTTGACCGATTTTTACCAAATTTTATATGCTTATTTAGTAGGTCTGAAAATCGGCTAACATCTATTTTTCATACCCCTTAAGGTTTGTCCAACCTTAACATTTTTTTTTATTTTTTATATGGCAAAACAACGTTTATCGGGACAGCTAATATACTATAAGATTGCCAAATTTTAGCGAAATATTATCGGTGGTTTTTGCGTGAAAGATTAAAAAACACACAGAGAGATCCTTACAATCACTTGGGGTACAACCCATTATTGTCTCACTGCTGGGCACGGGTCTTCTCTTAGAACGAGAGAGTTTTAGGCCATAGTCCACCGCGCTGGTCAAGTGCGAATTGTTGGACAAACACTTACTTATTTACAATATTGATAAAATTTAACATCAACATTAGATATTTGATATGTTTATATATTCGAAGTATGTTTGTAAATTTAGCGCTCTTACGTTAATATTGTTTGTTAGCAACAGTTGTCATTTATCAGAGTTTGTTGTTGCTTGTTTTACGGCGTATGACTAAATCATATTAAAAGATTTTAACATTCTAGTATATAAAATTTTAATAATTCGTAAACAAACAACGACTGTTTCGATGAAACACGCTTTACACGCTTTCTACACTCATAGCCCCACACTACGATTTTCTCCAGTATCGTGGGTACCATGAACATACACAAGACGAATACGCAAACACCCAGACCCAGAACAAGAATCTAAACTCATCATTCAGATACCTGTCTGGCCGGGAATCGAACCCGGGACCCATTGCGCGTCAGACCGGTATGGTAACCGCTCCGCCAGGCGGGTCGTCGTTATTCAATAATACGTTATTACTTTAAGTTAATTAAATTCAATAATACGTTATTACTTTAAGTTAATTAAATCTAAATATGCGCTACACACGACTCCATAGATTTCACAACCACAAGGCAACCACCGCATTTAAGTTTTTATTACATTTTATTACAACGCATATTTTCGCTCGGATTCATATCTTTTTGATGTCTAAGCATTAAATAAAAGGAAAGCAAGTATTAAAACGCGAATACATCACACATTTAATTATTTAGTTTATTTGTGTAATATTAAACAAACATTGACTACAGACTTTGCGTGTGTGATATTCATTAATGTACAACATCAATTAAAGTCTCATTTTCATTAAAAAGACATGAAAATAATGTATAAATATCAGTATGTTTAACATATAAATGAAACGTAATTTTCTGTCTATAACTTAGAAATTATATTTTCTAAGTGGAGGTTTTTGTTAGCATAAAATTTGCTCATATACATATATTACGACAATGTTGATGACTAAGATTTAGAAGCTCCATACTTAAATTCTACACCTAAAAAAATATACTTGGAACAATATTAACAGATAATAATACCAGACATTCGAACAAGTTAAGTCTTTATATTTTTACAACATTCAATGAGCCAATCTAACCACTATGTATCTACTTTGGGGATTTGCTCCTAAATTTGAGGTGGAGATTTTTATTGAGAGAGTCTTAGGTGGCAAGTTTTTTTTAGTCTCGCGACCTATCTTAGAGCAACAAAGTATCATTGTTTTATTTGCTTTCGATTGTTAAGTCTGCGACCTCTTTTAGACATCTTTTAGAGATCTCATCTGGGATTCTCAATGGGCGGACTCATCAGGTGGACTGTATGATCTTTTGCTATATCAATATTATAAAAAATACACAAACAAACAGTTTAAATCAGTAACATATTTAATATGACGTACAGACAGACTCATTTAAGCAAATAGCCGTCCTTTTGTCGGAAATATAATGGATGTTTAAATACATTTGACGGTACATTTCTGAGAATGTGTAAAAAATAGAAGTAGTAGATCATTTGTACTTCAGAAACATAGGGACGTTGACAAACGACGCTTCTGTACCAACATTAAGATGTGAATGGGTCATTAATAACACAGTTTTATTTTTTCCTAGAGCATAATGGTCGTTAGTATGAGCTAAATTGTAATTTATAATGGAACGGTTTCGCTTGAGCAGAAATCGGGGCTAGTTTTCATGAATAAATGCGATAAAAATGTAATGTCGTTAACTCATTATTGTCCCACTGCTGGGCACGGATATTCTCTCAGAATGACAGTTTTAGACCATGGTCCACCGCGCTGGGTAAGTAATTTATAGACTTCATACTCCTCTGGAATTTTTTTTTAGATACTTATGTTTTCCTTCACCGTCAAGGAGTGATAACTTATTTCTAATACGCACATAATTTTAGAAAAAATCAGTGCTGACTTGAATTTTAACCTCAAATTTCACGATCGAGTGGACAAGTTTCAACGATTGATAGGCTAATACTAATAAAGGCTAAACTACTAGACTGTAATGAAATGAAATAGAAGCCGGAAGCTCGTTGCTAACGCATCTGTCTTTGACTTCAGATTGAACCCTTGTTTTATATGAAGTTGCTTACAGATGCCCATGGGCGGCAGTGTCCACTTACCATCAAGTGGACGGTATGTTTGTTACTTCAATCTTATGAAAACAAAACATCTTTTTAACTTAGGACGGAATGTGTGGTATCTAGTTTTCGTGATAAAGATATAAATTTTAAATTTGCCTGTAAACTAATAACACATCTATCTGTGATTCATACTAAAGTGTTAACGTTATTAACGTAGTCTATAATAAATTCTCTAACCGCTAGGCCATGAAACGCTTTACGCTTTACTTACAAGGAATAATTAAGCGAATTTTGCTACAACTTGCACTGATTATTCTCTCTATATTAAGGTTTTTTTTTGTCTGACTGAAATAGCAAACAAGCATGCAGTCCACCTGATGGTAAGTGGTCACTGCCGCTTATGGGCATCTGTAATCAACTTCATTCAGAACATGGGTTCTACGTGAAGTCAATCACAGATGCGTTGGTCCTCCCGAGGACTATGATGGTCACCTCATGTGAAAGTGTGCCGGCAACTACACCCGTCCGTCGAAACGCAAGAAATGTTTCACGCTAGAAATAGGTGTGGCGGTGGTACTTCCCCGGTCAAAGTACACTGGTTCTACCACCTCCAGCACCGACCAAAGTGGACGCAGCCCTCGCGGCTAACGTAGTTTCGCTATAATAGTTGAACCGAAATTTTGTGGCCATATTAGATGGAACACACCCATTCGTTTTTATCGCACAACGTTGGCGCTTGTTTTGTGGCCTTTGAGTAAGTCTGATATAAAAATAAATCAAGTGGACTTTGTGTTTTAAACGCAGATGTTATTTTATGTTTAAAATCAAAATTGTTTAAAAACTACACTAAATTCATCTAAGAATATTTGACGAGTTGAATATTATAATTTGGACTGTCTTCCTTCGCGTTAAAGTTTACATTTCGAAGCAAAAAATAGAGTGCTTTAAATAGAGTTCCAAATTTATTGCTAAAGAAATTGCCCAGAACTGCCTCTATCCATAAAATATAATGAAAACACGAATGTTAAGTGGCTTTTTTGGTTTGAAAAAGTTTAGTTTTATTTTGTTTCAGTTCTTTGATCTCAGGAAGCTGGGAGCGATAATTTGATGGCAGTTGCGTTGCTTATGTTTTCTTATAATTAATGTAGACAGGAAATGTATCCGATGTCGTTTTAATAAGGGACACAAGCTCCGTTCATAACTGCAAGTCGTCTTACTTTTTGATTTAATACCAGTGTAACTTATACTACTATACTATATTATTTATTACTAGTTGACCCGACGAACGTTGTTTCGCCATATAAAAAAATAAGGGTGGACAACCCTTAAGAGGTATGAAAAATAGATGTTGGCCGAATCTCATAGATACAGGATAAGCACAAAAAAAATCATCAAAATCGGTCAAGCCGTTTCGGAGGAGTATGGCAACAAAAACTGTGACACGAGAATTTTATATATTAGATTTTATTTGATTGAAGCAGCAAACGAGCACGCAGTCCAGCTGATGGTAAGTGGTCTCTGCCGCCCATGGACATCGAGAAGCAATTTCATATACATAGAACATAAGTTCTATCTAAACTCAATCACAGATGCGTTGCTACTCCTGAGGACTAAAATGGTCGCCTCAAATAGTGTGTGTGTGTGTAATAATATTTCTTAGTCTTTTTTTTGTACTTTTTGATGTATGTTTTTGTTCGATTCTGAATGCGTACAGTCCATTCAATATAAATTGTCACTGACACCTCACAGATCTATTATAGACCAATATGAGATATGACTGTGATCAAATATGCTGGTTTGGACTCTTTGGAGTTGGTAACCACTCTTTCAAAGTGGTAGATTCAGTGTAGTTCGACCGGGGAAGTACCACCGCCACACCTATTTCTAGCGTGAAGCATTTCTTGCGTTTCGATAAAAGGTTGTGGTTGCCGGCACACTTTCACATAAGGCGACCATCTTAGTCCTCGGAAGTAGCAACGTGTCTGTGATTGACTTCAGATGGAACCCATGTTCTGTATGAAGTTGATTACAGACGTTCATGGGCGGCAGTGGCCACTTACCATCAGGTGGACTGCATGTTCGTTTGCTACTTCAGTCAAACAAAAAAAAATTTTTCGAGACTGACTTCACACAGCATGGTACTTATTTCTTAACCAAAGCCAGATATGAAATATATTTTAAAATCAATGATTCTTCTGCCTTTTTAATTATTTTTAATGCACAGATTTTCGAGATAAAAACTACGCGCTAGAGTACCATCAAACACATATGCTATACTAAGATAAAAACGAAGAGCAATTTAAAATAACTTCATCGCACAAGTTTGTCTCGTTCAATTTAATTAATGGGCAATTAGTTAAGCACTAAAGAAAGTTCATATTTGGCTAGGAGCCAAAATAACGGCTGTGTTTTTATGACTGTGTGACACAGTGGCGACCAGTCATGTGGAATTCCAGGTTCGATGCTCGATCAGAGAAATACGTTAAGTAAAATATGTTGCATCTTCAAATATGTATGTATATATTTTGGAGTGGTCTGTTAAGTGGCGCCATATTTTAACAATGTTTTGCCTATGTCACTATACAAACAGTCGATTACAATGGTATATCATAATAACGCTAGATCATGGAGCCCTGTGGACTCACTCTCGAGAGAAACGAACACACTAATGTACATATAAATATATACATAGTAGCCAACAATTTGCAAGTGCCTCCATAAGCACATACAAAATAAAAAATATAGTTAATATCACTAAGTTACAAAGAAATCCACATAATTGCATACTCCTAAGAAACACTTTATTTTCTGGGGGAGGCACGAAGTAACTAATAAGCAGGTATTGAGTGAAAATAACTTATAAGCGGTTAAAGTTCTCTAATACTGAGAAAAAACTATTTCTCCCCAACAATACTTGGAAAGTAGAAAATACTGAGTGCAAGTCAGGAGCTCATCTCCTGATTAGTTCCTTTCTAAGTTTCATCTTGCACTCTTTGAACTTTGCACTTTGTTTAACAGAAGTGCAATATATGTATGAGAAGAACAAAGGCTTGTGTACTACTTTTGTTTTTATTTCAAGTTAGGTAAGAAACTAAATTCGTTCAATAAATTATTATGAAAACAAAAATCTGACAACAAAATTTAGATTGTCCAAGTGCGAGTCCATTCAAGAAATTTTAATACTTAACGAGTATTCACGATATGCGATTTATGAATTGTTATAGAATTCTTTCTTCTGATATTTATTTATTTAGTATGAATGACGTCGTGACTCCGCAATTACAGGTAAGCTCAGCATACATAATGAGCAGACGCCCAAAAATATACAGTAAACATTAAATTAAAATATTAAAATTAAATATTTTGACACAGTTGCATGGATCGTTGTCACGGTCAAACAAAACGGTAAGTTTAGCCGCGACCGTCGTAATATCGGCAAAAAGAATTCTATAAGAATTCATAAACCGGATATCGTGGGTACCCGCTACCCGTTAAGTATTAAAATGTAAAATGTCCTCGATAATACTAGTCTAAAGTCATAAATCCAGGAAATGTTACGTTGGTTGTATATCCCTCCTCCCCCCCATATATATTTATTTTATTCGGTTTATTGTATTTATTGTTTTAGTGACAACACAAGTACATCTGTGGACAGTTCAACTGTCCAACTATCACAGTTATTAGATACAGCCTGGTGACAAACATATGGATAGACGGACAGACGGACAGAAACCCAGTAGGACAGGCGGACAGCGGAACCTTTTTTATGTGATCGAAGAAGTAAACGAGCATGCAGTCCACCTGATGGTAAGTGGTCACTGCCGCCCATGGATAAGTAAGATAAGATCACCTGTAAGTAACTTCATACAGAACATGGGTGCTATGTGAAGTCAATCACAGATGCGTTGCTACTCCCGAGGACTAAGATGGTCGCTTCATATAAAAGTGTGTCTTAGTGATAGGGTCATTTTATTCTTTGGACACGGAATCATAAAAAGGAAAAATAGAAAAATATTTTCATATGGATTTGGAGGATAAAATTTTCATGTGAATTTGTTGGTCATGACATGTCTTCAACCCATCATTGTCCCACTGCTGGGTCTCCTCTCAGAATTAGAGAGTTTTAGGCCATAGTCCACCGCGTTGGCCAAGTGCGATTTGGTGGACTTCACACTTTTTTTTAATAACTCTCGGGTGTGTAAGTTCCCTCACGATGTTTTCCTTCACCGAAAGGCAGTGATAATTAATTTCTAATACGCACATAATTTTAGACAAAACTGCGGTGCATGCCTGGGTTTGAACCTTGGACCTCCCGATCGAAAGGACAAGTTTCAATCATTACGCTATCACTGCTCTGTTATGACATATTAACGTGATATACACACCCAAATATAAATTACATATTTATACAAAATATTAAGCAAACTCTGAACCTTTAACGGTTTAGATAAACTGTTAATTATAAAAAAGATGTGGCCGGGAAGGCAGTTAACGAGATAATTAATCATCATCAGGCGTTGACTGCGGTTTCGATTAATTAAGATTTATGGTCTTTTACTAATAGGTTCCAAAAGTCGCCTTAAGGTTTACGTAGGTTCGACTAGATGATATTCAAAAAGACCATTCTAATTTTGTTATTTTTGAAGACCATGTTATTTAATATATAAAATTATCGTGTCACAGTTTTTGTTGCCATACTCCTCCGAAACGGCTTGACCGATTTTTACCAAATTTTTTATGCTTATTCAGTAGGTCTGAGAATCGGCTAACATCTATTTTTCATACCCCTTAAGGGTTGTCCACCCTTAACTTTTTTTTATTTTTTATATGGAAAAACAACGTTTGTCGGGACAGCTAGTTACTTATAGATCTTAGAACTGAACATAGAAATAGTAGTCGTGTTGGATGTTTTGAGCGCAGATATTTATTAAGACTAACATTTTCTTTTTTATAATATGATAGTACCAAATGAGCTTTTTTTTGTTTTTATCTGATAGATATAGGAAAAGAGCGTGCAGCCCACCTGATGGTAAGTGGTCACGGCCCATGGATACCTGTAACCAACTTCATCTAGAACATGGGTCCTATCTGAAGACAATCACAGATGCGTTGCCACCCGAGAACTGAGATGAACGCCTCCGATTGAAGTAACAAACAAGTTTGCAGTCCGCCTGATGGTAAATTAACCTTAAGGAATATTGTGAGCAAATTCATAAAAAACAGTGGGTCTATCTGAAGACAATACCTGATGTGTTTTTTCTTCCGATAACCCCATGTGAGTGAACCGGCTGAGTGAACGAATTGAGGTCTGAAGAACACCCCCACAGCTGTATACCGTAAGACATAATGCTTAAAAAAAAATAGTATGTATTTATGTATTTATGTATTTAGGTATAATTTATTTTGTGCACGCTAGATTTGCTTCTCACATACATATTCCGATCACAGGGCTGCTGGAAGAAATTTCATTTTGAAATAAGTAGCCCTTTGTACTAAATATTTTTGTAAATGTATAATTCCTGTAATGTCTCTGTGTACAAAAACTTATAAATAAATAAATAAATAAACTATTCTAGCTGTTTCAAAAAAATCAGGCATTTAACTGATAAATGCCTGATTTTTTTCACAGTATATACCGCCGAACTGAGTCTACCCGACAATTTTTCAATGTGGGGACCCCATTGCAATTTGGCATCTAGAGTAACGCCTAAAAAGACAGATGAATCCACAAGATCCAAAACCGTTCCATTGAGTTGTACATTGGTTTCAACCTGCCGCACGTTGGGCAACGAGAACTTGATACTTAGTTTTCTTCTCATTCAGAAGGTTATTTATGTTGAACCAATGTACAACTTACGAGAGAGCATTGTTTACCTCGTCAAAAATTGTCCAGTTGTCGTTTAATTTTAAATATTAATTAAGTATGTATGTGTAGTGAGCAATATGTGAGTGTAATGATGTATGTTGTTAGTGTTAAATATATACTTGGTTCAGCTAATTATTATCATAATCTATGTCATTTCTTCAATTTCAGAAAAAATCTTTAGATTTAATTTTAGTCACGACTTGACGCAAAAAAACAACAATCCGCACTTGGGAAAATTGTTAAAATATTCGAAAGAAATCCTTTTTATTTTAATCAAGCGTAAAATTTTTGACGATCAAATTAACTCCAATTGTCAGCTTTCGAGCGGAAATATTCGCAGCCAAATCATAGTCATTTGTGATCGTTGTAATAATGCGCCGTGAACTTAATGGGTCAATTTTCAGTATAATCATTATTTTTACGACCACATAAGTCAATGATACGAATTCGGATGGCTAACGATATTTTTGAACACGCAAACCGACGATAAAAGATATAAATACCCTCGCCAATGAAAGTTTGGCCTCATTATTTTACGTCTGTATCGGGAAATGGTCCAAAAGAGTGGTAGAAGACTTTATGGTATAACTCCGGAAGTCTACCGTTAAATCTATCTTTTCTAATAATAGAAATGTTAAGCGCCAGTGCCGGATTAGCCACGTAGCAAGTGTAGCAAATGCTACGGGCCCCGCGACTAGAGGGGCCCCGCGACCCAACACCTACCTGCTATTTATATTTTAGTATCTTTGCTATCCTAAAAATCCTAAACTAAAAGAAGATTTAGAAAGTAGATATAGAAAGTGTCATCTCTAAATTTTCCCAGATTAAATCCAGAAAAGTTTACTATTAAGTTTTGTTTTATTTAATACTCTTACTGGAGCAAACTATGGAGGCCTCCTGTCAGAAATTGCTACAGGCCCCGCGCTGGCTTAATCTGGCACTGTTAAGCGCTGCTGTGGTTTAATTCAAAAAATGTATTAAGGGAGATTTTAAAGAAATGACAGCCGACAATAATATAATCCTCATCTACTAGGGCGCGTAGGGTCCGCGCTGGCCGGATGAAATGATCGAACAATCCTCACTCGAGGTGTTTTTACTTAGTCTTCAGGGGTAGCGAATTCTGTGAGCACCCAAGGTAATACTCTAATCTTATCGAAGGTTGACTAAATCAGCGAAAGTGGCTATGTTCTATTGAGTAGATTATGTCCATACGCGACTTTACCGTTCATGAATAATTTTAGTGACAAAATACTATAATAAAATAACCAGGTTAAATTATTGTATCGGTTATAAAAATATAAATGTTATAACAAAATACATAAATGTCCGGGAAAGCTCCAACAGTATCCTGAAAATGATCAGTAATCGATTAGATTGTCAGTATATTAATCACTGTATCAGTAAACATATGACAAAATGATGTTAATGTAAATTGAGTCCAGTTACTTGAATAAATAAATTATTATTATTATTATTATTATATAAATAGTACCTAGCAGTTAGTATCCAATAAGACCAATATCAACGAGAAGTTACTACATATATTAAGTATAAAGATGTTTCTATGACCTCTTTTACTGACGCCGACCGAAATTGGAATACCTTTTTCCAAACCAGTTGTGGGTCCTTCGAGCACTATGACCTACCACGTAATTGCCTTTTTGGCCTGTCAGCTATTTTGAAATTCGTTATTTAGCACTGATAGCATTTGGTTTTATAAAAGAGGTTACCAGATATTCAAAGAAGAGAGTAAGTCAATAAAAGTGAAATTCGGGGTCATGTTATACATAATATAAAATAACATTTCGATTCATTTTATATACAAATAATTTAATATGGAATGGTTACTCGACTTCACAAAATTTATAATTATTTATTGAGACGGTGTACTTTATTTATTTTGTTACTCGTCTCCACAAAATTAATAATTCTTTTATGGGTCAATGTATACGTTTTTATAATAAACTACCAATTTAAATCAGAAATTTGTCAATCAATAACTTTAAAGCATTTATTAAGATCAAGCTTAGTCGTAAAGCATATTACAAAATTTCTGATTATATAGATGATAAAGACACACAAGGCCTATGCAAAATAAAGAGATTTCATTTCATAGTAAACAATCTATTAAAAAATCTGTCAATTACTAATTCTTAAGCATTGGTTAAGACAAAACTTTGCCGTAAAGTATATTATCATTTTCTGTCATATTTAAGGCAAGATACAAAAGCCAGCTTTTAATACCTATGAAAAAATAAGATGGTTAGAATAATAAGAAAAATGTATTAACTCACCGAATTCCTTGCCGTTTCTTCTCAGTTGACATCGTATTCCGATTCGGTGGTAGTGTAAGAGAAAATATTGTGGCTGTCAATTATTATTGTGTCCGCAAAAGCCTATACAAAAAATAAAGACATTTCATTTCATACGAAAAAATAGGACGATCGCGCTGCGGCCGTCAAACGCCTAAGTCCTTTCATACTAGCCAATGCTTTTAGTAAATTTCGCTACAAATCCTCTAAAAGAAGCACGTGCGTTGTTTGTTCGTGAAAATTTGAAAACATACATGCACGCGGCGGTACAGCGCGGCATAATATTCCCATCGTGGCGAGATTGTATCGCGGCGCGCGATTCATTATTTATGAACCGCCAATACCTATGTGGGTGGGTGACGTGATATTATAAACTCAGTACTAGATGTAACATTGGAGAATGCAAAAAATATTGCATAAAACATGTATATTATTATTTGTTGAAATGTGTACTTGTTGCTGGCTAAATTGCCCTGTATAGCTTTACTGGATTTTAGTGGTGAGCCAAAAGCTTAGCTTGGACAAGGAGATTTTTGACTGGGAGCTAAGAATCGTCTTAATCCCAGTTTTAAAATTCCTAGACATTTTGCATTCATTGGAGGACAAGACGATTGTGTACACATAATGTTCATTCGTACAAAAATTAAATCATACATGCACGCGACGGTACAATGCGGCATAATATTCCCATCGTGGCAAGATTGTATTGCGGCGCGAGATTCATTGTTTATGAATCGCCAATAGGTGACTTGATATTATAAACATAGTAATAGTTGTAACATTGAAAAATGAAAAAAAAACATTGCTTGAAATTATTGTTACTGACACTATAAGCCATTACGATTTCTCGGGGCCTTATTGGTGAGCCTACGGCTCAGCTTGGACGAGAAGATTTTAAACTGGAATGGAAGGATAATTTTGGTTCCGGTAACATGTATCAGAGACTTCAGCCTTCACATTCATAATTTCACATTAATAAAGAGTTTTTTTTTGAGAAGTTTTGTTTTGAGAAAAATATTTTTAACTTTTATTGAAAGCTGTATCTACTCCAACATGATCATCTTTACTATAGTATTTTTAATATCATTCTATGTAATAATCTGGTGAGGTTTTTAGAATTTATCTTCGGTTTATTTACTAGCTTATTCCGGTTTCTGTCACGTTTACTATAGTGACATTTATATGTTACATTCAGATCATAAACTATCTGTGTGTCAAATTTCAGAGTAACAAGAACTCATACATCTTTATAAGCTTTCGCAATAACATTAACATAATTTTAATTCATTTATAATTATTAAGTATTAATTACGGAGGTCTCACGAAAAAGACCTGTCTCACGTTATACTAAAGAGGCTTTTTATGTATTCATCAATACAAAAATATATTTTTGTTTCACTAAGCATTATACTTAATCTTACCCCATCCAGTCATGTTCTATCGTTGACAAGTTTTTTATTCCCAGAGAAATAGTAGCAACCTTATTCGGAATCGATTTTATGCACGAATACTTATGTAGTATGTCATAAGATTGACATGTTATTACATGAGCTATCCTCTGATAATAGATTCGAGGTAGGAAGTATGAATGACGTGTAATCAAGGAACCGTCTACAAAATAAAGTGTTACGAGGAACTATTCGATATTTTCTACGTAGTCGCTTATCCTTTCATCAACATAGAACCGTTAAGCAATCATAGTATAATAATTGATCTGAAAATTAAAGTACAACATATATTCACGTTAGACACTATGACTTATTTTAAACATAAAACTTCTTACTTTTTGCTTAAAATATTTTTTCCAGTCTCAAAAAAACGTAACTACTAATATATTTTATACAGTAGATGGGTTAAACGTCGTTAAAAATGGGATTAAGTTTAATAAAAAGGCTCTTTATGAGGTGCCTAAAAAGAAGAAAAGATAGCGAATAAAGCATTAGAGTAAGAATTCCAAAAGCTTAATGGTTGAAACTGGACTTTTCAATGGAGGGTCTTTTTTTTTTTGAAGTGAAACTTCTTTATCGGGGTTGGAAAAAAATTTAGTGTAACATTTTTTCGTTACGCGCCATCTTTTTCTGTTACGCGCCATCTTTTTCTGTTACGCGCCATCTTTTTTTTCCGTTACGCGCCAACTTTTTCTTATCCCTACCACGCGTGATATTAGATAGATTATTATAGATTAGATTATTAGATAAAGTTTAATAAAAGCCTTTTATTAAAGTTAAATTAGATAAAGTTTAATAAAAGGCTTTTATTAAACTTTATCTAATTTAACTTTATTAAACCAATTTCTGTAAAGTTGCATATAGTAAATTATTTTTTGAAAAATAACGTCATAAAGAAGTTTCACTTCTTACGACTGTACGCTAGTACACGCACACATTTTTTTTTGTTTTCGAGGGGGAAACCTTCCAAAGGTACCTGACGTCGTGGGAGAGACGCAGGGTTATGTGGGATTTTTACCGCACTAAAACCCCCCCGGTGGCCGTCCTCGGCGCTGAAAAGGAGGACTCCGGGATCTCGGAACGACTTCAACCGGAATCCTCCGAGCGCGTTGCCCCATCGGGCTCCTCCCAGATGGGCGGCTGGGCCCACCGCTCCGTCTAGTCTTTACGACGGTATGCGACCACTCATACCGCCGTCCTTCCCGGGATTGCCTGACCGAACGGTTCGAGCTCCCACTCTAGCCGTCTGCAACCCCGGAATATCAGAAATATTCCGGGGTTATATAATCAGAATAGGGCTGCGGCAGGGGATGCCGTAGCCCTATTCTGATCCCGGAACTACAAGGATCTAATGGTTGAATCTCAACCACTGACTTTTTCTAAAACTATATGCCTATTAGAAAATAACTATCCCTTCATTATGTTTAAGGAAAACATCTTAAGCAAGTCTATACACCTGAGAGTATAGAACGAAAAGTTCTCAAAGGTCAGTGAAGTCGAGAAATTCACAATTGGTCAGCATTGTGGAAAATAAATTGTCTGAATCCGTCTCATTCTGAGTTAGGAACTGAGCCCAGTAGTGGGACAATTATTCTTTTTTTTTATAAGAATGAACTAGCAAACGAGCACGCAGTCCACCTGATGGTAAGTGGACACCGCTGCCCATAGACATCTGTAAGCAATTTCACATAGAATAGGTTCTATCTGAAGTAAATCACAGATGCGTTGCTACTCCCGAGGACTAGGATGGTCGCCTCATATAAAAGTTTGCCGGCAACCACACCCTTCCAACAAAACGCAAGGATCGCTTCACGTTAGAAATAGGTGTAGTGGTGGTACCTCCCCGGTCGACCTACACTGATTCTACTAGCATTATTCGTTGATCAGACCAATAAGCCAGAAAACAGACGTGATCTTTTAAAACCCGAACAGATTTTGTATCGTCACATTCTATTTGACGATTGTAAATACAAACCCCAGCCCTCAAATAATCATATTCGTCCCACGATCCCACAATTGCGAGTCAGAAGGGCGACACCCATCGCACGATACAAAAATGGCAGCAAACGACACAATTTGATTTATCGTCACTCGAAAAGCGTACGTGACTAAAGCGGTGAGTTCCGCGTATGCTTCTGTTTTAAATCTGTCGAAATGTTGGTTGAATCACGGCGTAAGGGAAAAAATGTTACGTTTTTATTGCCACTACATATATTGTACAAGTTGGTTTGTAGAATTGTTTTTTATGCGACTTCATTGGAAGGGGTTTTTTATCTGACTGAAGTAGCAAACGAGCATGCATTCCATGCATGCTCGTTTGATGGTAAGTGGCCACTTAGGATTTAGGTGGGGCAATGGTACATCCCCGGGCGAATAATACTGATTTTTATCTAGCTATCTATCTAAAGAAAATTTCTTCTACTGCGGTCTTAAATCGTTATAGTTATGTGTGACAGTTGCAAGTTAACGAGGGGTGTTAAATGGCGGTCGACGAAACAATTTATCGCTGTCATTCGCAAAGTCCACGTGACCAATATTGCAATGAGTTCCGGTGAGGATCGATTTGAATGGAGTAGTCATATGAAATGAAATGAAATATCTTTATTTTGTATAGGCCTACGTCACTTACAAATTGTCAGTTACATATTTTTTCTTACACTACCACCAGATCGGAATACGACCTCAACTGAGAAGATCCGGCAAGAAACTCAGCGGGTTTGTCTTTTTTCTTATTTATATCTGTAATGTCGCCGTATCTTGTAGTAATAATCACCCGGTTACTATAATAATACATAGGCTCGCCAACACACACACTGGGCAGGACTGCACAAACACGTCCGTCCCTCTCGCCGGTCGGCGTCAACTGAACGCCCTCTAGCGGCATGTGCGCTCGAGACTAGTTTCATACACTACATCCCTTTCTTGTTTTACTTTTGATATACCTCAACTCAATAGGGTTTTCCATATAGGACATGCAGGTCAAATACAAACTAAACTCGTTTTAGTTTAATAATCATACTGAAATAAGTGTTTAAATTTTCTCATTAATTACTTGACGTCTACTAAATTATTTTGTTTGAAAAATCTTAATCACAATTTAACGTGTTATCTGCTTCTTCTTTATCTGTGGGCAAGACTTTCCATTCTACTTGTACTTTCTTTAAATGCACTACATTTCTTCTTAGTTTCTGCCCTGTTTCGTCGTTGCGGATCTCTATATCTCCAGCCGAGCTTTTCTCGACTGTATGAGTAGTCTCATCAAAGTTTAAGCTCAATTTGTTGTCTTTAGTCATATTCTTTACATATACTTTGTCTCCTGGTTCCAAGCTATGTTCTTTTGCCTGCCTCTTTCTATCAGCGTATATCTTTCCTTTTTCTTTCATTTCTTGGTCTCTGTCCCTTACATCTGTAATTTGATCTCTCTGTTGGTCAACGTCGACTATCATTGGAATTTTGTCCCTAAATTTCCTTTTGAAAAATAATTCCGATGGTGTCTTTCCCGTAACGCTATGTGGGGTACTATTGTACATAATCATGTATTCCTGCAGACTTTCCTGCCAGTTCTTTTTTTCAGCCTGAGATATCTTCAGCCGCTTTAAGATATCACGATTTTGACGTTCAACTTCTCCGTTTTGCTGCGGCCAGTACGGAACAGTGTTGAACAAGGTAATATTTCTTTCCACACAAAATGATTTAAACACCTCGCTGCAAAATTGCTTTCCATTATCTGCAGTTATTGATGCTGGATAACCCAAGCGGCTGAATATTTCGCTCAAAAGTGATATGATATCTGTGCTTGTAATTTTGCGGCTTATTTTGATTTCTTTATATCTACTGAAGTAATCAACCACCACAAATAGATGATCCCCACTTGGGAGAGGACCCATCAAGTCAATGGCTATATCAACCCACGGTTCTTGTGGCAATTCTCTACGCTTCAAAGGATTTGGTGGGTTTGAAGCTGAGACTAAGGTGCAACCTTTACAGGATTTTACAAATTTTTCCGCATCTCTATCATATTTTGGCCACCAAACCTTAGTTCTTAATCTGCCTTTCATCGCCACAATCCCAGGGTGACCCTCATGTGCCGCATTTAAAACTCGAGATCTAAGTTTTGTAGGAATAACAATTCTTGTACCTCTTAATAGTATTCCCTCGTAGAAACAAAGCTCACTCTGAAAGATTTTGTACAAATTAACATCTTCGTGCCACTTGTTATTGTATAAGCCTTCTTTTACCTGTTGTATTTCGGTATCTTCAAGCGAACTCTCAGTGATTTCTTTCAACGATACTGCGACTGGCCGAGTGTACTCAACAATATTATGTATATAGTTATCTTGAACTGGAGGAAGATCTTTGGGAATTTTGCACAACCTCGACAATGGATCTGCTATATTGTTTTTCCCGGGTTGGTAAATGACTTTGTATTTGTAGGATTGCAAGCGCAGGATCCATCTTTCAATACGTGCACACGGTTTAGATTTTGGTCCAAAGATAACTTCAAGTGGCTTATGGTCGGTTATAAGCTCGAATTCTTTACCATACAAGAATACGTGGAAGTGCTCGACTGCCCAGACAAGAGCGAGTGCTTCCTTTTCTGTCTGGCAGTATCTGCGCTCACAACTTGTTAAAGTTTTGTTTCCATATGCAATGATTCTAGGACCTCTTTCATTTATCTGGATAAGAACACCTCCTAGTCCTACTGGACTTGCGTCAGCGATGACCACAGTTTTATCCTTTATATCGTAATAGCCTAAAGTTGGAATATTTGTTAGACTTTCTTTCAAAGAATCAAACGCTGTCTGTTGTTTCGAGCTCCACAAACTATTAATAATAGAAGCATCACCTTTATGACCTCGCATTATCTCTCTAAGAGGGTCAACATGTGTTGCAAGGTTTGGAATCCATTTACTCACGAAATTTACAAGTCCCAAAAAACTTTGGAGCTCTCCTAATGTTGTTGGAGGTCTAAAGTGTTGTATGGTTGAAACATATTTTGGCAGTGGCCTTACACCATGCTCGGAAAGTACATGTCCTAGAAAATTAACTGTGTTGTTTCTGAAGATGCACTTCTCCTGTTTCAAAACTACGTCGTAGTTCTTTAATACACTCAGAACTTTGTCGTTTGTTGTGATGTTCTAAGTCTTTGCCGTATATTAAAATGTCGTCAATGTAGTTAATTACTCCTTCGCAACCTAATAACATGCGTTCTACCGTTTTCTGAAAGATTTCAGGTGCGCACGAAATTCCGAACATTGATCTTTTATATCTGAACAATCCTCTGTGCGTAATAAATGTAGTGATGTGTCTTGAATCTGGGTGTATTTCAATTTGATGAAATGCGTCTTTAATGTCGAGCTTCGTAAAATATTTAGCATCACGAACCTTAGGTAATAACGTGTCCATAGTAGGCAACGGATGATTTTCACGTACTATGGCATTATTTGCCCGTCGCATATCTACGCAAAGTCGCATTTCTCCATTATCTTTAATAACAGGAACTATAGGTGACACCCATCTAGAAGAACCTTTAACCTCTTCAATTATATCTTTTTTGAGTAACTCCTCAATTTTAGCGTCAATTTTCTCCTCGAGGGGTATAGGAATTCGCCTAAAACAACAAAACTCTTAATTCGTCAGGTTAATCATTTATTGAATATTTCACATAGTTAAAGTAAATACAAACTAAACGACAGAATCTTATTAATCATATTAGACAGAAAAGATATGTATGGATGAATGTCTAATATCTTTGCTAACTCGCAACACCTAATAATACAATAGGTTACTAATTTGTAAGTATAGTATAGTTAATTATGTAGTAATATATGTATGTAGAAATTAAATCATTATATTATGATGATTTAATACCTGTAAGGCTGTGATACAGGTGGAATAGAATCATCAATAGGTAAATCAACCATGACGTTTCTAAATTTGGGGAACTTAATGTGTGGTGCCCTAATGTGGTTTATTTGTAAATTCAATCCAATTTTAAGAATCCCCAGTGCCATGGCAGACATTTTCCCTAACAAGTTGTACCATTTGTTATAACATAGAATGTTGTTTCTTCAGACTTGTCTCCCACTTGTAAACGTGCTTGAAATGAACCTTTCACCTTTAAAGGAGTATTACTACCATACGCCATGAAATTCACGTTAGGATTTGTAATTTGATTAAATACTTTAACTTTTTCGGTTTTCATCCTCTCCCACGTCTCTTCAGTAATCAGGTTCTTTTTACACCCCGAATCGACTAAGACCTTCGCCTTCACTCCCCCAATGGTACAGTCAAATTCCACATCTTCATCGATATGGAAAACATAATTTGTATCTTCGTCTTTATTCAACTCTTGCACAGCTTCGATTTGATTAATTGTTTCTTTTCTCGCCCTTTTTACGTCGGTCGCTCTATTGAGATTCTTCTGCTCAAATTTCCTTTTAAAATTATGCCTAGTTCTACAAAATTGGCGAAAGTGTCCCTTAAGTCCACATTTCAAACACTCTTTGTCTCTAGCAGGACAGGCCAAATCATATGATTTGTGTTTACGATTACCGCATCTTCCGCACGCTAACTCCAAGTCCCTCGGCTCCCTAGGTTTCATTTTATTTTTAAACTCAATTTTGTTAACAGTTTCGTCTTTTTTTATAATGTCAAATTGAATCAGTTGATTATTTACAACCTCTAAAGTATTCGCTTCTAGTATTATTTGATCCAAAGTAACGCTGTCTCCGATTTTTAGAATTTTCTTCCTGAGTTCGATGGAGTTACCTTTTTCCGCTATCTGGTCAATTATATGCTCGTCTTTATCAGTAAATTTACATTTATCAGCTTGGTTGCGTAACCTCACTAAAAATTTATCAAATTTCTCGTCAGATTCTTGTTTAAGGAGACGAAAGACATGGCGCTCATATACTTTGCTTTGTTTTGGTGCAAAGTATTCATCGAGTTTTGCTATAGCCACAGTAAACACGTTAATCTCATTAGATGGAATCACGCTAGCCCCCGGAATATTATAGAAAATCTCTTGCAATTCTAATCCGCCAAAGTGTAATAAACTTGCTCTCTGTTTAACATCTTTATCGATGTTGGAAGCTTCCAGATATATCAACAAAGCCCTCTTCCAACGTTCCCAACGGACACCTACTGAGGTGGGGTCACCTTGGCAGTCAAATTTGTCCAATGTCAAAAACGTTGAAGATGACATTATGTATATGTATATATTGGCGTCCTGTAACAAATCAATTTAATGAATCAGATTGATCAAACAATCTGCTTATCAATTTAATGATCAGATTAATCATACCAATCTGCTTATCAATTTAATGATCAGATTGATCATACCAATCTGCTTATCAATTTAATGATCAGATTGATCATACCAATCTGCTTATCAATTTAATGATCAGATTGATCATACCAATCTGCTTATCAATTTAATGATCAGATTGAGCGTAACAATCTGCTTATCAATTTAATGACCAGGTTTTTTTTACCTGCAAGTAGATGTAACAAATAATTCAATTTAATGACTCAGATTGATGACACCAATCTGCTTTTCAATTTAATGATCAGGCTTTTGCCTGCAAGTCAATTTAATAATTAATTCTATTTAATGAATCAGATCGATCACACCAATCTGCTTCTCAATTTAATGATCAGGTTCTTTTTACCTGCTTATAAGTATTATTTATTATAAATCCAGCTTTATCTATTTACGTTCAAATAGGCGCAGCGTAAATTATTATTATTTTGTCTATATTATTGTTTTGAGTAAAAATAATTTACAAACATTACATGTATTTCAATTGAAATTGTATCTTTCATATTAATATTCGTAAATTGAAACATATATTGACAACTTCAAATTTATATTTCGTCTATATAAATGAAAACTCATTTTACATTTTGAACGAAGTCAAGTAACATCCGTATGGTCAATATGGCGTTTGTCATTTGCAATCGCATAACAAAAATCTAACAAAATGTTCGACAACCCAAATTTTGCGGATATATGTTGCCGGCTCAAAATATTTTCTTTTTCCCGTTTTATTATTCAGTTAAGGTTTCAATCGAGTCTACCGCACCTCTTTATTACTATAGAAAATTGTTCAACTTTGACTTGAGAATGACAATCAGTTTCGTTGCTTACTTACGGTTTTATTTGTCTATTTTTTCCCCAAAATGAAAAATTACACTCCTTTTAACCTTCGTCGCCACATGTAATGTCGCCGTATCTTGTAGTAATAATCACCCGGTTACTATAATAATACATAGGCTCGCCAACACACACACTGGGCAGGACTGCACAAACACGTCCGTCCCTCTCGCCGGTCGGCGTCAACTGAACGCCCTCTAGCGGCATGTGCGCTCGAGACTAGTTTCATACACTACAATATCCATTTTTTTAAATATGTTCCTACACCTGTGGTTCTAGTTTAGTTATTTAAGATCCATGTAAAGATAGAAGAACGGTTCGCACTTCTAGAGTGCGGCAGCACTTAAACCACATATATCTAAACAAATAAATAAAATTTAAGTGTCTGTTTGTAGTAACAAAATAACAGCTTTTTACTAAAAGCATATAAATGTATATAGGATCCTGAAAAGAAGACATTGACATTTCTAAATCTTTTGTCTGTTTTATTATTGGATTGTCATTCGTCGATAGCTGATATTGTCAAACGTAACACTTAAAAGAAAGAATAAGGGCTCCGCACAAAAACTGTACCACGAAATAATCTGCGCACACTACAATGACAGTGGTACCTCGCTGGTCAATTAATGTCTACGCTTATGTATCTATCTATCTATCTGTCTGTCTATTTATTTATCTACCTGAAGAGCCAAATTACATCTACTGCGGTTTTAAATCGTTATAGTATGTGTGAGAGTTGCAAGTTATCGAGGGGTGTTAAATGGCGGTCGACGAAACAATTTATCGCTGTCATTCGCAAAGTCCACGTGACCAATATTGCAATGAGTTCCGGTGAGAATCGATTTGAATGGAGTAGTGATATCTTCTAACACCTGTGGTTCTTTTATTATTTTATTTTATTTAAAATTCACGTTAAGATAGAAGAACTGTTCGCACTTCTAGTCTGCTGTAGCACTTAAACCACATATATCTAAACAAATAAATAAAATTTAAGTGTCTGTTTGTAGTAACAAAACAACAGCTTCTTACTAAAAGCATAGAAAAATATATAGGATACTTAAAAGAAGATGTCGACATTTCTAAATCTTTTATCTGTTTTTTATTGGATTGCCATTCGTTGATAGCTGATATTGTCAAACGTAAGTTCGACATTATATTTAAAAAAGAATAAGGGCTCCGCATAAAAACTGTACCTTGAAATAATCTGCGCACACTACAATGACAGTGGTACCTCGCTGGTCAATTAATGTCTACGCTTATGTATCTAACTATCTATCGATCTGTCTGTCTATTTATTTATCTACCTGAAGAGCCAAATTCCATCTACTGCGGTCTTAAATCGTTATAGTATGTGTGACAGTTGCAAGTTAACGAGGGGTGTTAAATGGCGGTCGACGAAACAATTTATCGCTGTCATTCGCAAAGTCCACGTGACCAATATTGCAATGAGTTCCGGTGAGGACCGATGTGAATGGATTAGTGATATGTTCCATCTTTTATTTCAGTTTGGTTATTTTATTTTATTTACGACTGTTATGTGTATTGACCATCTCAGAAGTTCAATTTTGACAAAGTTCCATATTGGCAAATCCGTCAAGTGGTACGATAGACTTACTTAAAAGCTTATCTAAATAATAAAACATAAAAAAAACATTGATTTTGAGTCGACAACATATATCCGTAAAATTCGGATTGTCGCGGATTTTGTTAAATTCTAATGCAAATAACAGTAGCCATATTGGCCGCCCGGATGCCATTTTGAATTCGTTCAAAAATATGTATATAAATTTGTAACTATCGATTATCATAAAAATAGATGTGATGTAAATTGATTTTAATTTACCCATAGTTTATGAATTTATAAAACGAAAATGTATTTTTATAATATGAAAGATACAAATATGAAGAATTCCCGATGTATGTGTGACGGGATGTGTATATGTATGTAAACGCCATCTATTGACTGTGATATTAAATTACGTTGAATGTACATATCGGCGTGTACACTTCTTTGCTCACACGTTTGTTCACATATTCTTGTAAATTATAAAATACAAAAAAGGAAGTGTGTACTTCCTTATGTAAACGCGTTAAAAGTTATACTTCTTTGGCGTAACAAGATAAAACTCTTTTTAAAAATTTTGTCCATCGCCTTATTTTACGTTTGTAGAAAAACGACACTAACAATAGAAAAAACTAAAATGTTGACTATAGCTAACTTCAGGGTGTCGGTTTTTCGTGAAATTGTGCGCGCGTATCTTAAAACTAAAATGTTGACTATAGCTAACTTCAGGGTGTCAATTTTACGTGACAGTGTGTGCGCGAGACTGAAAAAATTACTCATGACATTTTGCCCTAACGCGCCAAAAGAAGTATAACTTCAAAGATTCCGATAAAAATATCTGAAATTGAAGGTACCGGAGGGACCGGAGTGACCGGAGAGACGGGAGGGGCCGGAGGGACCGGAGTGACCGGAGGGACGGGAGGGGCCGGAGGGACCGGAGTGACCGGAGGGTCGGGAGGGGCCTGAGTGACCGGAGTGACCGGAGGGACCGGAGTGACCGGAGGGATGGAAGGGACGGGAGGGACCGGAGTGACCGGAGGGACCGGAGTGACCGGAGGGACGGGAGGGGCCTGAGTGACCGGAGGGACGGGAGGGACCGGAGGGACCGGAGGGATGGGAGGGACGGGAGGGACCGGAGTGACCGGAGGGACTGGAGAGATCGGAGGGACGGAAGGGGCCAGAGGGACCGGAGTGACTGGAGGGGCCGGAGTGACCGGAAAGATGGGAGATTAATCAAAAGTTCATTACTATTTTTTCTGTCTGTCTATTTATCTCTTTGTTCTGAGAAATCGTGGAAATCGTTGGCTCCATTTTGACGAGACAAGTAGAGCATAATTCATGTCCATGATTGGTATACGGTATCAAAAAAAATGTGTAAGTGACAATTAGTAAGCACCCGTTGGCCTATCCAAAAAATAAAGACACACTTTCATGAGGATTGTGTACTTACTTACCAGACTAAAAAGAACGTACTACAAACTTCATCGAATATTTTTGCGCCTACACCTAAGAGGGAATCGCAATTAAGTGCTTAAATATATACAACATCTCCTAAGATATAAGACTTCGGTGTGAAGTAAATAGAGCTTAAAGTCCCTCGACTTGGTTTTAATGCTACACTGTTATGCCTTGTAAATTTTATTCCAGTATTTTATGGAGATTTTTTATGATAAACGCAGGTGCATCTTACTGTAAAAAGAACGTTAAAATATAATGTAATATTCCTATAAATAACATAGCTTTGACCTAGTTAAGTATGTTTTAAGACGTAAGTGACCTTCAATGATAATAATTTATAGATAAAATCACTATCCGAATTAAGGAAGTAACATTGATAAATTATTTAAACAAATACCTGATTGCCTGAAAACGATTGATCGTTTTTAGATTCGGTTGATTAATTTTGAACAGATGGGTTTTTAGTTATATCGTTAATAAATGCAGGAATTATTTTACATGTTAGTTTAAGAAACAGTTCTTATGAAAATAGAAAAAAAATGATCCTAATGTGATTTCTTACTAAAACTAGTAAAGAGATGGTGCCATACAATGTTGATTCACGCCATTTAGGTTTTCCGAAGATCTAAAATATGAACACCCTTAGAACTTTGACTTTGCATGATCTCCTTGAGGAAAATCTCCCTTTCCTAAAATAAATAATAAAAAAAAATGTAACTGTGTAAAACATAACATTAAACATTTTACATACTACAGATAATAATATGAAAAAATACAATTTTGATTAAAATTTAAATGAACCGCATGTTAAATTTTGAATCTCATATATCATTCCCCTATTTAATAGCATCACCAAAAATAACTTTGTTAAAATTAAAATTGCATAAATGAATAATGACGTAAGCAAGTTTAATTTTACAACGATAAATAATATGACTTTGTGAAGTTGATGTGAATGGAAGTATCAATAAACAAAGTTGACTTTTGTTACAATTAACAAAATTGCGGAAATATGCAAACTACAAAAATATGCAACTCTCAGTCGAGATTACATATTTCTGCCGTTTGGTGTGGAGACAAGTGGACCGTGAGGTTCTGACGCTCGATCTTTCTTCAAGCACCTTTCGCAAAGGCTTATCGAGTGCACCAATGACCAAAGGGTTAGCGTACAAATCATTTACCTGAGGTAAGCTCAGGTAAATAATTTGTATTGCTATCCAACGAGGCAATGTCGCCAGCGTCTTGGGAACGCTTCCCAAGGTCAACAACGTTAATGAAGTTGTTTTATACATAATGTTTATTTTTTCTTTTTAATATAGGTATTAATTTTAATAAGGGTTGTTATATTCATTTTTGTGTAGTTTAAAAAATTTTTTTGTTTAAGTTAGGTTATATTTTACTTTAAAATATTTTATCAATGTATAATAAAACCTAAATAGTATATGATAAAGATGGTGGTGAATAAAACAAAAGTTCACTTGCATAAAAGGCGCCCATGTTCATCCTCAAGAGTGGCAACGTGTCTGTGATCGGCTCCAAATAGGACATCAAATTCTATATGGAGTTAGTTACAGAAGTTCACGCAAAGTGTGTAATTGTCGTCAAGTGACCCTTATGCTCCTTACAATTGCAATTTTATGAAAATAAACATGAATATACGTCCTATTTGGAAAACTGAAATGTTGTCTATTCAGGCTGTTATTTCACTTGGTTCAACGACGTCCCAAATTCCTTTCGCCTAGGCTGAAGAATTCCCGTAGCTATATGAGAGGGTTTAAAAAAAGGCGCTAAAGGAGATGTAGTTCAAAGCCCGTGATGCATTCGGGATGCTTATAATGTTGCAAAAAATGTCCATAGGTGAAGGTGACTACTTACTATTAGGTAACCCGTCTACCTTATCTTTAAGTATAGTATCAAAACGTCGCTTGGAAAGCTTTCTTATCTGTTCTTACCAGCAATATTAAGTGCATACACTTGTATTTTCCGAATATTACTGGTTTACTTGTATACTTAATTTTAATTAATTACCTTGGAGACTCAACTACTGAAGCTAGAATAATATTTTGTCCTTATGTGTGCAAATGATACAAACCTACTACTGAATAATCATCGTATAGCCTAAACAAGTAATAAAGGTATCCATCTTAATCAGACAACAAATGATTTTTCTGTATAAAAACTCAATACCGATTTAGTTTTTTTATTAGTAGGTATTATTATCCATATTATTAAATAGATCATTTAGTTTTATAATTACTACATTTTATTATCCATATTATTCATTAGACCCTTAGTAAAATTACTGGCTAGAACATCGACCTTAGTGTATTTACAGTCCCACGAGGTCTAACCGCTCGGGCGTGACGGATTAGGCACTGAGCTAAGTAAGTGCACAGTTGTGTACACTTCTGGATTTACGACGAGAGAACTTCTGTTAAAATTATGATGTAATTTATGTAAACATGCTTTTAGTGTTATAAATTGAGGAGATAAGTGGCACAATGCTTGGGAATACACGGAGTATATAGTCGAGTAAATGCGAAGTGATATTAAATTTTGATTAATCATTACGGAGCCTAAACTACTGAGGCTATTGTCATACTTTGATCTAAGTAATATACGGAATACAACTTCGTGTAAATACGCAGTGATACTTATTTGCTTGTATCTAATCGGCGTAGAACCTGAACTAATATGGCTAGAATCATGAGATTTGGTCAAAAGACTTTTTTTAATGATGCAAGCACCCTAATTAGACAAATTAAAAAAAAATCTATACAAAAGCTAAATACCGATTCAGTCTTTACAAGTACTGCGTTTAATTACCCGTATTATTTAATGTAAACTTAGTAAAATAAAGGTTTTTTCTGCATAAAAAACTGAATACCAAATATTTAGGTTTTACAATCAGTAGGTCTTATTATATTATTAAATAGATCATTCGTAAAATAACAAGCTAGGACATTGATCTCGGTGTATTTACAGTCCCACGAGATCCAACCGCTCGGGCGTGACGGATAAGGCACTGAGCTGAGTAAGTGCACAGTTGTGTACACTTCTGGATTTACGAGAGAACTTCTGTTGAAATTATCATCTAATTTATGTAAACATGCTTTTAGTGTTATAAATCGAGGACGTAAGTGCCGCAACCCTTAGTAGTATACGGAGTATAAATCGTATATAGATATACTCACATATTTAATTTTGACTAATCGTTGCAGAGCCTAAACTACTGACGCTAGAATCATCTTTTGGCCTTAGTTATACACGCGAATAAATGCGAAGTGATACTTACTTACTTTTAACTAACTAGTTCATTTTATGATATAGATATCCTAATTAGACAAATAAAAGATATTTATGGAAAAAACCGAATACCGAATCAGTTTTCATAAATATTAGTTTTATTCTTCATATTATTTAATAGACCATAAGTAAGATATCTAGAGCATCGACCTCGGTGTATTTACAGTCCCACTATATCCAACCGCCCGGGCGTGACGGATTAGGCACTGAGCTAAGTAAGTGCACAGTTGTGTACACTTCTGGATTCACGAGAGAACTTCTGTTGAAATTGTCATGTAATTTATGTAAACATGCTTTTAATGTTAATCTAGAATGTAAGTGGCACGATGCTTTGTACGGTGTTCATACTCATATAATTGCGATATAATGTATACTTAATTCTGACAAATCTGAGAGACTAAACTACTGAGGTTTCACTAATATTTTGACCTTGGTATCCGGAGTAGATATGTACTTGTATAAATGTTGACATGATACTTACTTAATTTTGACCAATCACCGTAAAGCTTAAACTACTAAAGCAAGAATCAAACAATTTAGACATCAGGTTCTTTTTGTAACGTAGGTACCCTAATTAGACAAATAAAGGAGATTATTTGAGAAAAGTCTATATTCAGTACTTAAAGAGCTAAAAATGGATACCAATTTAATTTTTATAATTACTACATTTTACTATCCACATTATTCATTAGACCCTTAGTAAAATTACTGGCTAGAACATCGACCTCATTGTGTTTATAATCCCACTAGATTTAACCGTTCGGGCGTGACGGATTAGGCACTGAGCTAAGTAAGTGCACAGTTGTGTACACTTCTGGATTTACGAGATAACTTCTATGGAAATTATGATGTAATTTATGTAAACGTCCTTTTAGTGTTATAAATCGAGGATATAAGTGGTGCAATGCTTAGTAATATAAGGGGTATACACTATATAAATATACTCGTATACTTAATTCTGACTGATCATCTCAGAGACCAAAGTACTGACGCCGGAATCATATTTTTATCTTAGTAACACGGAGTATATACTCGTGTTAATGCTACGTGATATTTACTTTTGACTAATTAACTTAGAGCCTGAATTACTAAAGCGAGAATTATGAATTTGGACAACAGGTTAATTTTCATAATGTGGACACATGTGGTGATAATTATTGTCATTTTCATTTTGGAGTGCCTCAGAACCCCCGTGTAGGAACACTAGGTGCGCCAGATAGTGTAGGGTTCTAGGGTTAAAGTAATCACTGTGGCTTCATGTAACTAGAAATATTTACATTAGTGTTTATTTAAGAACGTTTGTGATTCACATTATTTGTTATTACAAAACTACACGTGTTAGCTTGTTATGTTAACATATTTTAACAATACGCTCACATGGAACTAGTAGCCCATATAAACAAATAAAAGAGACAAAGTTAAAATGAACTTCCCTTTTAGCCAACAAAAGCAAACCACCCCATATAATCACCGGCTTAACACCCCACACAATACATGAACTGCATTGGGGCAAATCTTTTAAATGTTACTGCTAATACATGCATTAAACCGAAATCCTATTTTATGCTCCTGTTTCACTATTATTGTGTAGCGAATAGCGAAAATAAAAATAATTATTATAAAAGTAGTTGACCCGGCGAATTTCGTTCCGCCAAAAGTCAGAAATCTAAAATTATCAGTGTTTCTCCACTATATTATACATGTTTTTTGTTATTTATCTGACTGAATTAGCAAACGAGCATTCAGACCACCTGATTATAAGTTGCCACTGCCGCCCATGGACATCTGTAATAAACTTCATCAACTTCATAGAGAACATGGGTTCCATCTGAAGTCAATCACAGATGCATTGCTACTCCCGACGACTATGATGTTTGCCTCATATATACGTGTGCCGGCAATCACACCCTTCTATCGAAATGCAAGAAATGCTTCACGCCAGAAATTGGTGTGGCGGTGGTACTTCCTCGGTCGAACTACACTGGTTCTACCACCTTGAGAATGTTGAAATGATAAATGTTTAATGATGTTTTATACCTAAAACCTTTTCTTTTCTAATATATTTAAAAAAAACTGTATTAAAAGCCGTAACGTAGTTTTATATATCTAAGCATACATAGGGACAGACAGCGCGAAGTGGCTTATTTTGTACTATGTAGTGATGCTATATTTTTGAGTAATTCTAGATAAGACCTATATTTCTTAAGATTCCTATACAATTTAGTAACTTTATGTGAAGTTTGTGGCCTAGTGGACTACATAACTGTTTACTATTTCAATGTACTTTAAAACAAAATCTTATTGTAATACTATTTGTTAGTACAGTTTATTTGAAAGGTATGCAAAAGTAGTCTTATTTTTTATTAATATAAAAAATGTGAAGGTTCGTGAATGACCTGAATTTACACATGGGATACATATTACTATGGTAAACAATGTGATCAAATCGGGTGGAGTCCTTGGAATGCGTTAGTCTTCTTTATAAAAATGAATGTTTGTCTGCATCTCCTCTATAGAATCGTAAGCTGTTCGTTTGATCATGTGATGATCTTTAGCAAAGTTATTATTCATGAGCTCGCGAAGGTTTCTACTGTATTTTTTTAAATTTATTTTTTTTAGTTTTTATTTATTTATTTTTCTTTTTTTTGTGATGGCGTAGCAACGCGCGAAGGGCCAAGCTAGGACGTAACAAAGTTTCGAATAAATTACCATACATTTTAACAATTAACAAATAGTTTATAGGAGATAAGCGATAGAATTGCATTATATCGCTTACACCACGATACTAAAACACGAGACTAACCTCCCGTTAACCGTAGCAAGCCGAAGAATACCATCCCGGCGATGTCCTTGTATCGCCGGGGATTTGGAACATGTGGCACTAGTGGGGTTTAGTTAATAGTTTCAGAAAACGTTGTTATTCGTATTTTTGCTAGTTAAAAACTTTAGTTAAGGCTTTTAATGCTAAGTTCTTAATATTATATAAATTTCAAATTGTTTTTTTAAGTGCAGTTTCTATACTAAAATTAAATACATGATTTTTGTCATTGTCGACTCACGTTTGTACAAAGCGACTATTTTTGTCCTTGGGAGTAGCAAGACTAACCTCCCGTGAACCGTAGCAAGCCGAAGAATATCATCCCGCGATGTCGTTGTATCGCCGGGGATTTGGAACATGTGGCACTAGTGGGGTTTAGTTAATAGTTTCAGAAAATACTATTATTCGTGATTTTTGCTACGTTACAACTTGTATTCGAATGTAATATTTAGTTAAAAGTTGTTTTTAATAATAGGTACAACCAATAAGATTAATACTACCACAAATTTGGCATATGCATAGATAATCAGAGATTATACGTATATCAAATTTAGTAAAATGATAAAATTTCACTCGATATTTATATTTTAATAATGTCATAATTTTGAAATAAAATATTATGTAGTATGTACTGTTTTTGTGGTTATCGGCTCTCTTTTACATGAGACAACCATCCTAGTTCTGTGGAGTAGCAACGAATCTGTAATTGCGTTCAGTAAGAAACCCTATTTTATATGAATTTCCTTATATTCAATGAACGGCAGATTTACTATCTCGTGGATTTCATGTACGTTTGCTACTTCAATCGTATAAAAAACAACTATCATACATTTATAGTCCACATCGTTGATAAAATATGCATTGCATTATATCGCTTATCCCAATGTAGTGAAACAAGGGGCTAACTTCCCGTGAACCGTAGCAAGCCGAAGAATATCATCCCGCGATGTCGTTGTATCGCCGGGGATTTGGAACATGTGGCACTAGTGGGGTTTAGTTAATAGTTTCAGAAAACAGTATTATTCGTGATTTTTGCTACGTTAGAACTTGTATTAAAATGTAATATCTAGTTAAAAGTTGTGACTTTTAATGAAATAAAATGTCTTTATTTTGTATAGGCCTGCGGGGGCACTTACAAATTGTCAGTTACATTATTTTTCTTACACTACCACCGGATCGGAACACGACCTCAACTGAGAAGATCCGGCAAGAAACTCAGCGGGTTTGTCTTTTTTTCTTATTTTTATCCATTCTTTTTAATATTATTACAATCATGTTTTTTTTTTACATGGTAATGAAAGTTAGCTCCAGTATCTTGCCTTATAGTTCAGTAAAAGAGAACCCTGTTAAGAGAGCCCTTTTAATGTTAAGTTCCTATTATTACATGTGCCTACTTCATGTATGTTATTGCATAGGTAATTTAGTTTTGATAGATAGTCAATTAATAAGATCCTATTATCAACATAAAAAATAATTATAACATAATAAATTCCGCGATAATATTTGTCTAAATAGTCGGAATCGATACATTTTACTATACGATACGCTTACATTTTAATATCCGCTGACCACGATTCATGTAACTGGGTTGAAATATTGGTCAAAAGAATTCATAAACCGTACATCGCGAGTACCTGTTACATATTGAAAATAAACCTTGATTATATAATTTTTATAAAATAACGTAGACTATTATTCTCTATTATTATTACTCTATTATTGTAATAAATAGTAGGTATTAAGATGAAATGAACAATTCTAATTACGATAAGCACATGCTATCGCTTATGTCCGAGTTCTTCGTAATATTGATTAATCTTAGCCCCTTAGGGGTTCCCCTGTAAAATATCCTGTGAAGAATACAAGACTGTGTCGGCATGAAATCTTCAAGAACAATAAGTGGTTTAGCAGTTATTTAAAATTTTTACTTCTAATAAACTATATACGGCATAAACAGCAGGTAAGACTTAAGTAGTACTTGTAGTACCGTATCAAATCATAGCCCCATGATGCAAAATCAATCCGATCTATAGAATAACTATCTCTACAGAGACACGAAACTTTAAGTTTAAATAAATTAACTTGTAAATCAATTCGATTAAAACCCCCTAGGGGAGTCGTATCAAAAATTCTTTCATATCGAGTGTTCATTATTTCTGACTGGCTGAACACTAAAAATAAGTAAAATGGTTAAATTAAGTAATTGACGTTTTGACATTACTCTTAGAAACTTTCAAATTACAACATGAAATTCGGTAATAAGATATTATATTAAGGAATATTAATTATTTATGGTTGCCATTAAAAATATTAGTGAAATAAAACTCTATTGGGCTTACCGGTCCTCAAGTTATGTTGCACTGAGACGAAAGCATTCCTATATATTTTTACCTGTAGCATTTTCTATTAGTACGAAAAGATTTAAACTGTTACTTTGCCAAATACCAGCAAGCTAAAATCTAACATTGAGTTTTATATCCCATAATGAACGTATTGTTCAAATTTCATTGATATTTTTACAGTTTAGGCTTGTGACTTTCGGGAATAAAAGTTTATATATAAGTGAAGCACTGTGCTCTTTCGATGATATAAACTATACTTAATTCATATAGGTATTATCTGACTAAAGACTAGAGGATTAAGATGGTCGCCTCATATAAAAGTGTGCCGGTATTTTAAAATATTAAACCATTTACGACGACAATGATCGATGACCCGCGTGGTAGTGTGGTTACCATACCCGTCTGACATGCAGTGGGGTCAAGGTTCGATTCCCGGCCAGACAGGTATCTAAATGATGAGTTTAGATCCTGTTCTGGGTCTGGGTGCTTGTGTCTTTGTGAGTGTTCATGGCATCCACGACACAGAAGAATATACTACTGTAGTAATAAGTTTGCAAGAAAAGTAACAAGTTTCAGCCATAAAAGTACTCATATAACCCTATACGCCAGTTTAAAAATTAACCAATTTAAATATTTTACAAAAACAACAGATGGCGTCTCTGATTCCTTGTTAAGCAAATACGCTCATTAGTGGCGTTTAACTAAGAACACGCGTTGCCATATGTCGTTACATCTAACAACCGTGAAATGACACTAGCGCGATGTAAAATGATGTAAGTCCCTTTTTATATTTTTTAATCTGATAGAAGTAGCAAAAGCATGCAGTCCACTTGATGTTAAGTGGTCACTGCCGCCCATGAAACATTGGTTCTGAATGATGAACACAGATGCGTTACTCATCTCGAGGGCCATGATGGTCGTTTCATAAAAGGCCAGCTCAGGCAACCACATCCTTCCATCGAAACACAAACAGTGCTTCACGCTAGATATATGTGTGTGTAAATTTGTATGTAAAATGTATTTATATTCCCTCGATAAAAATATCTTCCTTCGGACGCAGTAATTTTGTTTTTTCATATTTTATACGCTTAGAAAATTGTTAGCTTAACTTTCATTAAAATATACATATCTCATCTCATCAACCCATTATTGGCCCACTGCTAGGCACGGGTAGTTTCTTCTCGCAGAATGAGTGAGTTTAGGCCATAGTCCACAGCGCTGGCAAAGTGCGAATTGGTGGACTTCACACACCTCCGAGAACATTTTTTAAGAACTCTCGGGTATATAGATTTTCTCACGATGTTTTCCTTCACCGAAAAGCAGTGATAATTAATTTCTAATACGCACATAAATCAGTGGTGCGTGCCTGGGTTTGAACCTTGGACCTCCCCAATGAGAGGGCAAGTTTCAACCATTAGGATATTACTGCTCTATACATAAAATATACATATATCTTCACAAAACATGGTCACAGCAACTTTTTATTTTATTGAGGCCAGATTTCGTGGCCTAAATACTTAATGCGCTTGTACAAACAAAAGTTTATCCGCCCCAGATTAACTGATCAATTATTAATATCCCCATAATAAATATTTACAAAGTTGTTCTACTTACACATCTCATACCATTGTTTTTAATAATTAATATCCTATATTGAATGCTTGCTTTATTTATTGTTTATCTATTATTAAATGTATAAACATTTTTCTCACTATTGAAAGTACAATACTACTAGGGTAATGTTTTTCGAGCGAATGTGTGGTATCTTCGTTTGTATGTTAACTACAAACTTAAAGTATCAAAAAAGTATGCAGACCAACTGAAAGGAAAAATGCTATGTAAAAAATACATTAAATTACAAATAACGTATACAATTTGTTAAATTTGTGATCAATCATTCGTTTCTAAGAACGTCTCCGAATGCCTTCCTCTGAAGATCACATTATGTTTATAGGTTTTAGTGCGGTAAGAATCCAATATAACCCTGCACTAATCCCACGGCGTCGAGCACCATTTGAAGGTTTCCCCTCAAAACAAAATAAAAGAGGACCAAGAACGACATATGAAGTCCTCACCACATTATATAAACTTAAATACAATATTAATTGGAAATCTAGGAGACACAGTGACGCTATCGAAGTGAAACTATGGAGGATTCTGGGTTTAAATTACTACATAGTATAAAACAAAGTTGCTTCCCGCTGTCTGTCCCTATGTATGCTTAAATCTTTAAAACTATGCTACGGATTTTAAGGCAATTTGTTTTAATAGATAGAGTGATTCAAGAGGAAAGTTTTTATGTATAACAAATGCAATATAGAGGGACAACACTGATAATTTTAGATTATTGACTTTTAGGCGGAATGAAGTTCGACCGAACGAAAAACGTAGTAACAAATATCCCTAGAAAATAAATTTACTGACTTGGCTACTTTGCTTTCTGTCTTCAATGGACGTCAACGTCGCCTCTCAACCATTTACATGGCTTAGTGCTAATTTAAAATTAAAATAAGCTATGCACCCCATGTCATTGCAACATGACGAAACCCCATATTAAACTCACCCCTAAATAGCAACCCCTATAACGAAGCTATAGGAATTAATAAAATATTTCGGCCACCGTCAAATGCATTTTGGGTATACCAATTATTGACAAAGTGCTCGTATGATTATGAAATTTGGAATATTTGCTCAACAATTTTAATTGCTTTCGCAATTAATTGAGTTGCGGTAATGAAAATATTGATGTGTTTGAAATAACCCCGTTCTATGGTTTTTACTGAAACTACTCGTTATAATTAACAAAATATTTTTATAGCTTTTCCTATGATATACATTGTTTTTTTATTATCAATTTCAAGGTATTCAATTTATTATCAGTTTCAGTTTAGAACTAGTGAAGTTCGAACGGGGAAGTACCACCGCCACACCTATTTCTAGCTTGAAGCATTTCTTGCGTTTCGATGGAAGGGTGTGGTTGCCGGCACACTTTCACATGAGGCGACCATCTTAGTCCTTGGGAGTAGCAATGCATCTGTTATTGACTTCAGATGGAACCCATGTTCTGTGCGTAGTTAATTACAGATGTCCATGGGCGGCAGTGACCACTTACCATAAGGTGGATTACATGCACGTTTGCTACTTCAGTCAGATGAAAACAAAAGGAATAACACAAATATTCATAATTCAAATTCATAAAAAACTTCACACATAATTATTTATTCACTCGTTTAAGGATTGATTAAGATAAAAATACGAGTGTCTTCGTTTTAATACAAAATGTTATTGATTTATTTATTTTATTGATGATTGGTGGCGGAGCGGTTACCATACCGGTCTGACGCGCAATGGGTCCCGGGTTAGATTCCCGGTCAGACAGGTAGGTACCTGAATGATGAGTTTAGATTCATGTTCTGGATCTGGGTGTTTGTGTATTCGTCTTGTGTGTTGTCCACGGTAACCACGACACAAGAAAAAATCCTAGTGTGGGGCTATGAGTGGTCAAAGCGGGTGTTATTTTTAAAATAAAACTATAGATTATAAGTTAACTATAGGTTAGGCATCAAAATCATCGAATACTGTACCTAATATAGTTTATTAAATAAAACTTTATAGGTTTTATTTAATAAACTATATTAGGTGTGTCACATTGTGAATAAAATATAATCAAATTGTACAAAGTCCTGAATAGAAAATCTTTCAAATCTTTAGCACTGAAAATTGTTACCTCAGCAACATTTAAAATAACTGAAGGAATAATTAATATCGTTAAAATAACCAGAACCGGAAGTCATCAATCATTTTAATGAATTTTCAAATATTTGAATATTCTGCGTTAGACGTTCTAAGATACAGTCTATAAATAATAATAGACTGTGTTAGAAATCCGGCATTTTATTACTTAGGATTATTTATTTTCTGAATAGAACACAGTAATATAAGTAATATTTAGCATGTGCATTTTTTTATTAGTTTGAAGTAGCAAACGAGCACGCAGTCCACCTGATGGTAAGTGGTCACTGCCGCTCATTGACGTCTGTAATCAACTTCATACAGAACATGGGTTCCATCTGAAGTCAATCACACATGCGCCGCTATTCCCGGGGACTATGATGGTCGCCTCATATAAAAGTGTGCCGGCAACCATACCCTTCTATCGAAACGCAAGAAATACTTCACGCTAGAAATAAGTGAGCAAATAATTTTGCATGCATGCAAGCTTATTTGTAATTTGGGATCCGACATTTGGATCCTCAGTAGGTACTTTTGATTTTTCAACACTATATGCGCGCTACGTATTAATTAATTTATCAATTACACTATAAATTAATAAAAATCGGGAAAAACCTACTGAGTTACCTAAATATATTGAGTTTATATATTGTCGTCATCAACTCATTATTGTCTCACTGCTGGGCACGGGTCTACTCTCAGAATGAGAGAGTTATAGGATATAGTCCACCGCGCTGGCCAAGTACGAATTGGTGCACTTCACACACCTCCGAGATTTTTTTTAAGAACTCTCCTGTGTGTAGGTTTCCTCACGATTTTTTTCCTTCACCGAAAAGCAGTGATAATTAATTTCTAATATGCACATAAATCAGTGGTGCGTGGGTTTGAACCTCGGACCTCCTGCTTGAGGTTTTCAACCATTAGGCTATCACTGCTCCTTCAAAATATATTCAGGAATATAGTTATAATAATATCCAAGACTTATGCTTGAATCATATCTAATATTAGAATTCGGCGTGTGGCTCGAGTAAGATTGCAATATTAAATTCAAAATGTAGACTATAAAACAGGACTGCTGTCATAAAATTTCATATTTAAGAATTTGGGTTGTTTTCTATTCGTATTATTATTCCTAAAATGCTTTTAATTTATAGTTCTCAATCGTAAACATTATAATTGCATAATTATTTTTAATCCTACATGGTAATGGCATTCTTATTTCCCACGGTAGAACCAGTGTAGTTCGCCCGGGAAGTACCACCACCACAACTATTTCAAACGTAAAGTATTTCTTGCGTTTCGATGGAAGGGTGTGGTTGCCGGCACACTTTTACATGAGGCGACCATCATAGTCCGCGGGAGTAGCAACGCATCTGCGATTGACTTCAGATGGAACCCATGTTAAGTATGAAGTTGATTACAGATGTCTATAGGCGGCAGTGACCACTTACCAACGGGTAGACTGCATGCTCGTTTGCTACTTCAGTCAGATAAAAGAAATCGTATCATTTTATATCTTTGATATGCATATCATTTTAGACTCATGTTATCTTGGAATTCATACATTTCAATATTTATTGGTTTGGTGATTTTAATTTTTTTGCCGTTATTTTCATTCAGTACCTAACATGGTTCGTGTTTATGGTGAAACTGCGTTAGCGGTGAGGCACCATTGACTGGTATATTAATCTGTCTACCCAACGTTTAAACCTTACGAGCCTCTTCTGTTTTAGGCTCCATATCAAATCATACAACACGAATATAACACAAATGAGTTTATTGTTACGCACAAAATTTTGCACTATTTGTGTATATTAATACGTGAAACAAAAACTTGTGGTGCATTTTTAAATAATGTGTCGCGGACGGAAGTACGAAATTTTGAACGGTTATAGTGGACGTAGAGAAGGAGTGCAGAATGTTAATATTTTTTTCAAATAATTCATATATCATACATAAAATCAACTAAAAACACATTACAAACACTACGGTGCATTTGTCACAAACACACATATAATAAACATTCAATGTCTTACTATGAAAACACGTAACGTCAGAAATATCCTTGTCTTTGTCAATACACCCGCTATTGCTTTTCAATGCGGCTTAGCTAATTAAACCTCTTTTTGTATTTAACGGGTGCGTTACATTTTATTTGAATTTGGAAAATATTCGTACTACTTTGGACAATATAAAGTTTAGTTTTTAATTAAAGTAAATAGACGGAAGGTTAACTTACCTCTAGTTTTTATTAACAGTTTCTTCCGGCCACTGTAATCTCGCCGTGACCACGATTCATGCAACTGGGTCGAAATATCCGCAAAAATAATATAAATCGCTTATCGTAAGTACTGGTTACATAATATGAAAATGCAAATTTTTCATTAAAAGTTTTTTTTTAAAAACATTATACCCAGTCTCAGTCTAAATTTATAACGGCTTTTTTTAAATTATAGAATTAAGAGTTCATTTGGTCTTAATTCTTACGAATTTTAATTTAAACAGGACTTGAATTTAAATATGTATTGAAATAAAATAAGTTAAACTCCATGTAATTGAATTATTAATATACATTTTAATTTTGAAACAAATTGACAATGTTGTTCATTGATTAATTAACTGGTAGTTAATTCTACATCGACAGAATCTACAACAAATAAATAAATACAATATTACATCATAAAATGTTAGATTCAACCGTTAATACACCCTCATTAAAAGTTAAAAAAACTCACAAAATTTTGCTTCAAACTTCAGAAAACCGATAATAAAAGTAGTTTTATGAAGGGTATTCGGTACGAAATGAAAACTAAACGAAGGGTTCTCCGGCATATTGTGGTATGAATTTTAAGCAGCTATAACCTTGGCTTGAGTCCAAATCAGCCGTAAGTTTTGACTAACATAGGATTCTCGAGATTGTCAACCGTATCCTACAATTTGCGCTTCGTCAACTGCTAGTTGTTCAAAATTAGGCTTTTCACCTTCGACTTCAGAGTCGTCTACTTCTTTTGTAGGCGCAAATAGTGTGGTATCACTTTCTTTCCCCAAAGGGGATCTCGACTTATGATTGATGGTGACACAGGTCATCGCACTCAGCGTTGAATCATACCGAATATTCATATTCTGAATGCTCGCTTCACACTGTCACTTTTGTAAATTGATGAATTGGGCACGACTCAGTTCGTTAGCTTCGTAAAAGTATTCTACCTTTTATTTTGAAGTTACTGAATTGTTTCACGGATTGATATTTGGAAATAATCATCATATTTACAAATGTTGTTCTCACCTTTTACCATAAAAAGAAAGAACTCAAAGTTTACGCGAGCGTTTATACCATAATGCGAACGGACTAGGTGATCAACTCGCAAATCAAAAATATTAAGTTGTTTCTTTTTATGAATAAAAATGCGTTATGTACCCTATTAATATGCCTAGTTAAATATTATATTGCTAATAGACATGAGGATAGTCAAACGATTGAATTCGCGGTTAGAATTAGGAGATTCTAGTGAATATTGAATAGTAAGAAAAATATGTATTAATGAGACCACAACAATTAGGCGCATAAAACAAAAGCGGTTACGTACCCCGCACCTCGCTTCTATCCCCGCGCATCCCCCAGTGACTGTGTATCGTCTGTGCTTACAGTGTGCCAGCACGTGTTTAAGTTACGATTTGAAATTATTTTATTTCGATTCATTGTTATATGGTTTTCGTTATTATGTTAGTTTAATAAGTGATTGTTTAATATCTTAAAGTTATTATTAAATTAGTTGATTATTCGTCAATAATCCTCAAATTGTAGGAAAATTACTATTCGTGGAGGAGAAGTGACTCTTGTACTCAAATATGCAATTTTGTTAGAACAAGAAAATATGCATGGGGTCAGTTTTTATGTTTTGGGTCTGTCTTCCAAGTCGAAAATCGAGTGTGTGCTGCAACAGGCATTAGTCACTGTACTCTTACAAAAATAAAAAATAAAATATTGCCTGTGAATATATTAAGCACATAATACGCTTTATTAGGTAAGTACTAGTACGTTACGAAAGTACTATAGTATACATACATAGTATAGTACTTTCGTGTATTTATTATGTAACACTATTGAACACTATGGCGGATGTTTAATAATGGTATACCTACACACTCTTAATAATATGTAATAGAATATACTTCATATCGAGATGGGCAATCCCTAGTTTTAAACTGTCAAACGCCTAATTGTTTTGGTCGAGTAGCATATGAAGCATTCATAGTCAGTGCGCAGATATGAAAATGTATCATTGCTATATTAAAATTAAAAATAACTATGCCATAACTACTTTTTAAATTAAAGAGGAATGAACACACTAAGTCACTTCTAGTTAATCTTTAAAGGCAACAATGCATCATTTTTAATTAAAATAAAGAATTTATTTATCCTATCTTTAAGTACAATAAAACCGATTTTGCGAGTTTTATTTTCACCGTTGCCATTTCTTAATCTCTTTAAATATTTACTGTCTTATCATATTGGTTTTTGGGTAATCACTTATCTGATTCTTAAAAAGAAAAGAAATAGATCACTTAAATAAATATTTATTATAAGTTAAGGTTAACCTCATTTATTTTATTATTACAATATCTTATTTGGGTTCAATCTTGGATCATTATTCTTAGAAATCGTTAGGTATATGGAAAATGGAATAATATAACATTCTCATATAACATAGACCGAAATAGCATGCATTAATACAAATTAAAGTGCTTAGTTATAGTATGTATATTTCACATATTTACAAAAGAGTGTATATTTGGAATTAATGTTTTGTGTTTCAAATCACTTCAAAACTAACCTGTCGATGTAATTTTAAATGTTTCAAATATGCATATGTATATTTATATTATAGTAGTCGCTAAGGTCGCACTGAAAACCAGTAGTCGCGGCTCGCGTTTACATATGCTGAGTGCGTCCTTTTCCATTGATGTGGCACTACAATAATTTAGCTATTTTTTTTTTATTTCTTTCATTTTCTTTTTTTTTAACCTCTTTATGTTTATTTTTTTCATTTATCAAATAATTTTGTTTCTTTTGTGTTTAGTTTTAGTCTTTTATTTTATGATTTTTTTGTGGTGTCCTATGGAATAAATGTTTCTTTCTTCTTTCTTTCTACACATCTTAACGTTTATCTTGTCTTTATATTATTAAAATCCATGCACTGACAAAAACAAATATATTCAAAATAATGCATATATTTTTAAACGTGGGTGAAACCGAGGATCACAGCTAGTATAGTTTAACTCTGTCTATTTTGGTCACCCGTCGTCGATTGGTTTTGGTCTTTTAAGAGCCATTTATTATCTTAATAGCATAAGCATCCGTAAAATAGTAGTCGTCATAAATTTGAGATGTAATTTTTGTGTCTGATTTTTGAAAATAAAAGGTGGTGGGACGTTACGTTTGTGTAGTTCTAATATTGTAACACTGTTGCCTCTAACACCTAGTCTAGTCACCAATATAATCATTTTCAAGTATTTTTTAACGCCGGGTGCGTTAAAGGAAAAAATGTTTAATTAGCTAAGCTGCATTTAAAAACATACTCGTTATGTATGTACATAGACATCTGACATTTTTGACGTTATGTATTTTCATAGCAAGACATTAATGTTCTATTTCGTTTATTATGTATGTGTTTGTGTCAAATGCAAGGTAGTGTGTATAAATCGTTTTTAGTTGATTTTGTGTATGTGTTATGCATTATTTGAAAAAAATATTAGCATTGCGCAAACCTTTTCTACATCAACTATAACCGTGCATTATTTCATACTCTTCCGTCTGCGTGAAGAAACTTAATAAAGAATCGCACTAAAACCCCCCCGGTGGCCGTTCTCGGCGCTGAAAAGGAGGGCTCCGGGATCTCGAAACGACTTCAACCGGAATCCTCCGAGCGCGTTGCCCCATCGGGCTCCTCCCAGATGGGCGGCTGGGCCCACCGCTCCGTCTAGTCTTTACGACGGTATGCGACCACACATAGCGACGTCCTTCCCGGGATTGCCTGACCGAACGGTTCGAGCTCCCACTCTAGCCGTCTGCAACCCCGGAAGCCCCTTTTAGTCGCCTCTTACGACAGGCAGGGGATGGGGTCCCTGTCCCCTATTCTGATCCCGGAACTACAGGGCGTTAATAAAGAATCACAAGTTTTTGCTTCACGTATTAATATATCTATAGGTATTTCGAATACGATAAGTAACAATACCACCACTCCTGTTTCTGTTTTAGAACAATAGTGTAAAGAAAATGTTCTGGTGTCTTCAGGCAGAGACACTTAACTGCTTCAACATTAAGGCATTGATAGAATAATAATGAAAGAAAAATATGTGTGTTACCAACTACACAATAGCCCACAACGGATATGGCATATTATATATAGTTTATCTTCACTTATAATGACCTAGTTAATTATTACTATAATTATTATTGATTATTACTAAAATTATTAATTTACATTATTAGCTCTATATCGATTCAGCAATTTCTAATGTAGTTAGTCAATATTTGACTCAACCATGAAACAATATAAATAGCAGATATTAAAAGGGCACTCAAAATACAACCATCAAGGAGGACGTTACTCTGTCCGTTAAATATACCAAGTGTGTGGAAATCATTCTCGGCATTTCATTTCGCAAGACTCACAACTTTAACATGTGATAACATGCATGAGAGTTCTTTAAGTTCACAAAGGTATATGAAGCCTGCCAATTTGCATTTGGCTAGAGCGCTGAACTATGGCTTGACACACCTACTCAGAGAGGATACATGCAACGACCATTAACTTAGTATCAACATTAGTACAAATAATAACGTGTTACTTACTAGAAAAATGTTGTTGGACTATTGCTATTTATAGGTGGTAGATCCAGTGTAGTTCGATCGGAGAAGTACCACCGCCACACCTATTTCTAGCGTGAAGCATTTCTTGCGTTTCGATAGAAGGGTGTGGTTGCCGGCACACTTTCACATGAGGCGACCATCATAGTCCTCGGGAGTAGCAACGCATCGGTGATTGACTTCAGATGGAACCCATGTTCTATGGATGTATGAAGTTGATAACAGATGTCCATGGGCGCGTGCTCGTTTGCTACTTCAGTTAGATAAAAAAAATGTAATTACAAAGCACTTATAATGATAAAAAACATTTGAAGTATAAAAAAGTTCGCATCATGAGAAATCGAGTTCATTAACGCACTCCATGTAATTACAATGAGAATTTATACTGCCCTCAATAATTGATAAGAAGCAGCAGATAAGTAGAAATGGAGAAAAAAATGTTTTAATGAATCAAAGCGGAAACGGTTTTCCCTGCCCTGCAGCCTTTGAGTAACATAACTAAGCATTCAAAAATGTAAATTGTACCCTTCATAATATTTTTTTCATTTCGTTAACGAAAAAAGTCTTTAATTATTTAAATTAATTTGATGAAAACCGTTTCATCTTAGATAATTGTGTAGAGAGCATTAACGATTTACAGTTATGTTAAAATTGTAACGGAGTGGTTTCTAGCACGAAGATTAAACTAAGATTAAAGTAGTAAACGAGCATACCATGATGTGGACTGCACGCTCGTTTAAACGCTTTCTACACTCATAGCCCCACAGCAGGATTTTCTCCTGTGTCGTGGGTGCCATGGACACACACAAAGACAAACAAACACCTAGACCCAGAACAAGAATCTAAACTCATCATTCAGATGTCTGGCTGTCTGGCCGGGAATCGAACCCGGGGCCCACTGCGTGTCAGACCGGTGACCGCTACGCCACGCGGTCGTCGTTTGGTACTTGAATCTGATAAAAAAGGTAAGCATGTAATTATTTCTCGACACAAGTAGACATTTATTAATCAACTCAAGCCTGTAATCACACAGTATTGTTACTTAAGAGGGGTGTACGAATCGAGTTATCGGTTGCTACCCACATGTGCGAATTGAATAATGCGGTATAACGTGACTTGTGATTTTGTTCCAACGCACAAATGGGGAGATTATACGGGTTCTAATGGGTTTTATTTGCCAGGGAATTCCTATTAGAACCCCCGATAATGCTTAAGATATTATTAATGTGTGGTTTGTTGTGTTGGTGAATGCTAAGAAGTGTTATAAATACCTGTTCAATAAGTTTATTTTTATATAAGGTTGAAGTAGCAAACGAGCATGCAGTGCACCTGATGGTAAGTGGTCACTACCGCCTATAGACAAAGTAAGCAACTTCATAGAGAACTTGGCGTTCTATCTGAAGTCAATCATAGATGCGTCACTCCCGAGGACTGAGATGGTCGCCTCCTATAAAAGTATATCGGCAACCACACCCTTCCATCGAAACGCAAGAACTGCTTCACGCTAGAAACAGGTGTAGCGGTGGTACTTCCCTGGGCGAACTACACTGGTTCTACCACCTATAAAATAAAATCAAGGCGGAAAGGATATGTCATAAATATAACATTGAAGTCCCTTGTGTGTATATGCTCTGTATGGCCTGTGTAGGGAATATAAAAAAAAAAAGTCCCTATGTACTCATTCAAGTACTAAGTATATGTATGTATATATATATATACATAAGTCTTATTATTGCGGAATATACATTATATTATGAAATCGGTAATCAAAATTTGCATGGATCGTGGTCTAACCCATCCCGTTTCATAATTAAATTATTCATTTATTATATATATATTGAATTATTAATTTATTGACTGTCATGTAGGTATTAAGTACACGTGTTCACATTACTACAGCTAACTAAGGACTCTATTATTTTATGTATTTTGCTTCTAACGAAACACATATATTTTGCAATGTTAGTCCCCACAACTTAAAGATGAAGTATTATAATTATTTAATAATAATAATCGAAGGAATATCACTGATCTCTTCGTCCATATCGTCGAGCAATTGTCGCTCCACAAAATATGATTCATTGCTTAGAAATGAAATGGCTCTGTTTACAAATTATCATCTATAATTATGGTCGTAAGTAAAGGGGGCTTAAGGCTTCAAACAAACTTTAGCATAACCAAAAAAATTAAAATGAAGTTCCTTTTTTGCGATAAATTTAGAGTCTAATTACGAGAGGTATACAGTTTTTTAGCATTCCCTTCTTATACCACATCCTTAACAAAGACATGCTATATCCACACATTAACATTTAAACTATTCGAAACCTATTAAAAATAATCCGCCTTATCTGAATTATATACTAAAATTAATGTAAATATAATCCATACGATGTTAATCTCTCAGTTTCGTAATTTAGTGTCAAAATTTAGTTCACTTTTGGGACCTATGCGTTATTAAGCTAGACGATATCTAATTTATCATGCATTGAAACTTCGAGCTACATTAATATTTAATTTAATTTCAAATTAGTTCAATAAATTTGACTAATTTGGACATATATTGTAAAGTTTAAACTATGTATTGATAATAATCAAGAAGTTTACTAAGCTATATGGTTATATGTAGAGAAATATAGAAAAGTGTAGTATGTAGTGGTATCGTCCCTGTATTTCCGGGATCAGAATAGGGCTACGGCATCCCCTGTCTGTCGTAAGAGGCGGCTAAAAGGGGCTTCCGGGGTTGCAGATGGCTAGAGTGGGAGCTCGAACCTTTCGGTCAGGCAATCCCGAGAAGGACGGCGGTATGTACGGTCGCATACCGTCGTAAAGACTAGACGGAGCGGTGGGCCCAGCCGCCCATCTGGGAGGGGCCCGATGGGGCAACGCGCTCGGTGGATTCCGGTTGAAGTCGTTTCGATATCCCGGAGTCCTCTTTTTAGCGCCGAGGACGGCCACCGGGGGGTTTTAGTGCGGTAAAAATCCCACATAACCCTGCGTCGCTCTCACGGCATCGGGTACCTTTTGAAGGTTTCCCCCCTTGAGAACAAAAAAAAGTATGTAGTGGTATGTATTGTTTGGAATTTCTAACATCGTTGGTCTAACATTGAGGATTGAACCTGCCTCCGAGTCTTGTGAAATAAACTTGTGAAACAAATGTATCGATTGTCCCGTGGAAATAAGATATTTTCCCACACTTAAAAGTAGCCTATATGTTAATTCAGAGTGTCAGCTAACACCCTATACAGTTTTATGAAAATCGCTCCAAACATTTAGACGAGAAGAAGTAACAGTAATCCGAAATCAATAAAAGTTAGGTGAAAACGGTGAGGACCGCAGTCTGTTATAACAGACAGCGGTCCGAGTCTTGCGACGCATCGAAATGAAATGCGTGCCTGACTTTTTTTTTTTTGGCAAATGTGTAGTTACTGTTGGCCCTAGTGGCATTTACAGCTTCACCGAAGCTCGAGCAAAGCTCGAGCCGGGACAAGAAGACTTTGGGCTGGAAGGGAGGGATAACTTTGGTCCCCGTTTCCGGTTTCCTCGACCTTCCTCCTTCACTAGAGGGAGGGATGGTTACGGACCCGGCTAATGCCGACGTCCTGGCCTTCCACCTCTGGTTACATAGGGATTGCGGCTGACCTAAGGGCACCTCCTGTGAGGTACGGTCCTCGGCTTAGATCAGTTGCGCTAATGTGGGGCACGGGCGATGCACGACCGATCACGCGGGGATACCTTGTCACGGTTGTGTTGTAATGGGGTCCTCGTCTCCGCCGGCGAGGACAAAAATGGCCCCAAGGCCAGAAAAAGCTGACATATTTCTCAGACCCTTTTATAGGATGAGCAAATACTAGAAGCAGGTAGATGGATCGATCGTTCATTATCCGCCGGTGCACGTGCGGCCATTGTGACGTCATCTGTTTTCAACACTTGAACCACGGTAATAGTATAGTACTACTGTGCTTAAACTGCCATTCCGACAAACAATTCCGAGAGTTCTTATCATATTTATGGATACCGCTGACCTTGTAAACAAAAGTTTAACGTAAACCCGAATCACTTAAAATCCCCAAAGTAAGCCTTAATAGAAAACTAATTCAAAGCCTTATGATTGTGAATGAAGATGAATAGCTTTGTTTGCGAATCTTTCGGAAAGTTTGAACACTTTGTTTTCTATTATACCGAAATAAGATATTAGATTATAAGCTAGATATTGATATTAGGATATTCAAAATATAATAATATTTAAAATATATATTAAAAAAAAGTATTTAGTTATATGGTACACTATGTAATAGTATCATTTTGCTTCTGCTCTTCAAATCCATGTTTTCTATTTGACAAATTGTAATGTAGTTTTTTAAAAGTCGTATGCATAGTATACTAATTCGCAATTGGCCAGCGTATACTATGCTCTAAGCGTTTTCTCGTGAAAAAATACCCGTAAGTGAAAGTAACCTGAGATTGCCTAGAGTTGCATTCGTACTTTAATGGTACGTTCAATCTAAGCTATTTTGGTCGAAATAAGCCGAAGTTCTATAACGTAAAGGCAGAAATCAATAACGAAATAAGAAAAATAAAAAAGAATGAACAAAGATTATACTAGTACACTTTAAATATTTTGCTGCCTTTTTTAAACACATAGCGTAACCAATTTTTTTTTTAATATTTGTCTTTTCAGATCTTTTATCGCTAACTGGGTTGCGTATGAACAACTCCGACACAATTTACGTACACTCATATAAATACGAGTGTCTACTCAGACACAAAAAATACCTGTAAGTGTAAACAGTACGAACATTAATGTCCTAGATTTATTTCTGAACTGACGTAGCGAACTTCATTCCGCCTAAAAGTAAAAAATCTAAAATTATCAATATTACTCCACTATATTATGCATGTATTATACATAAGAACCTTTCTCTTGAATTACTCTATCTATTCAAAAACTGCATTATAATCCGTAGCGTAGTTTTAAATATCGGAGCAATGAATAGGAACAGACAGCGCGAAGCGACTTTGTTTTATACCATGTAGCGATTTCTCTAGTACTCTGTACGTAACTTTATTACCATTCTTTCATATATTCTTGAAAACAGAACACTTCAACGCTTGACAAGTATTGGTAAAAATTGAACGATGTAATGACATCTAACCATCCATCAGCCCTTTGATGTCCACTGCTGGCACCCCTCCCCTAAATGGCACCACTCCAACCGGTCCTGTACCTTCTGAATCCAACGGTTTCCCGCTGTCTTCTTCAGATCATCGGTCCACCTGGTAGGGGGCAACCTGTACTCCTTTTGCCTAAACGTGGTCGCCACTCGAGGACCTTTCTTCCCCATCAATGAGAACAAGACAACAATCGACATGCAGTAGAAACTTTTACCCTAAATTTTGTATTCCACGTTATCAATCATTATTATCCCACCCATTTTGTTGATCCCTCGCCACTGAATGGCGCTAATTTTACCATCTGTGGGGTTTACATTTTGATGTGTAATCTTACACACGTGTCACTTGCTAACTTTGTCCCTAATCAAGATTTATGAAGCTTCATACTATATTATTATTTATTGTTTACAGTTTACTTGAAACAGTAGTGCAACGACGTCCAGTATATGAGCATTGATTAATTAAATAACTTAAAAATTTTCGTGCCATATATGTTTTATGGTCGTGACTAGAATATTTAAGACATTCTAAAGGCAACTTATAGCTACTATAGCATAGAGCAGTTAACATGCAGGCGATACATCTGAATGTGAGTAGTCACTAGTCGCCCTTCGACAACTAATCTTACTTCTTATCTAATATCATAAATATTACGAGCAGTGGTAGCCTAATTGTTGAAACTTGCCCTCTCGATCAGAAGGTCCGAGGTTCAAACCCAGGCACGAACCACTGATTTTTCATAAAATTATGTGCTTATTAGAAATTAATTTTCACTGCTTTTCGGTCAACGAAAACATCGTGAGGAAACCTACACATCCGAGAGATCTTAAAAAAGTTCTCATTGATGTTTGATATTTCTGTCTCAAGGCCATAAAAGATATGAAATGTGTATCACCAGTGTAGCTGGACCGGGTGGTACCACCTCTACACTTATTTCTAGCGTGAAATAATTCTTGTATTCCGGGTGGAATGGTGTGGTTGTCGGCACACTTTTATATGAAGCGTCCTTCTTAGTAAGTAGCAAGGCATGTTTGATTGACTTCTGATAAAACCCATGTTCTGTATGAAGTTGCTAACAAATGTCTATGGGCGGCGGTGAAAACTTACTATCAGATGGACTGCACGCTTGTTTGATTCTTTTATCAGATAAAAAGTGTTCAATAGTCGAACTAAGGGTCGTAACTCTGTAAACAAGAGCACAAAATTGCCATCTCCGTCTTAAACTAGATTTGGTTATTCGACCTAGTTTTCAATTAAATTCCTTCAAGACACCGCAGTAAAATTTAATTATTGGAGGCAAAATTAATCCTAGCTAAGACGTCCGATGAAATGAAATCTGCGCAGTCTTACTAACGCCAAATTAAATTATTCCCTGCGCATCTGAACTGCATAGCAAGATCCTCATTGAAATATCATTTTAGACAAATATTATCGTGGAATTGGTTTGTTTTAATATTCATCGTTTTAATATTGTAATAGTCGTGATAAGCGGTTTCATATTTTTTGTTGATGTAGTTATAGAGAGCAGTGATAGCCTAATGGTTGAAACTTGCCCTCTCGATCGGGAGGTCGGAGGTTCAAACCCAGGCAAGCTCCACAGATTTTTCTAAAACTATGTGCGTATTAGAAATTAATTATCACTGCTTTTCGGTGAAGGAAAACATCATGAGGAAACCTATATACCCGAGAGTACTTTAAAAAATAGAAAGTTCTCGGAGCTCTGTGAAAACCACAAATTTGCGCTTGGCCAGCACGGTGGACTATGGCATAAAACTCTAATTCTGAGAGAAGACCCATGCCAGTGGGACAATAATGGGTTGTACCCCAATTATTTATCTATTTATGCAGTATTTTTCTTCTTTGATATAAATTCAAGTTTTTTTCTTTAATACTATCTTAGCGCTTCGTTTTTACCCTTTAGGGAATCCTATAAATACAAATATTTAAAAGGTGAAGGTTTTCTTACAAATCCGTATTGCACATTCTTAGTTCCGCCCCAAGCCATCACGTTGCGCGTCAGATTATCTCAGCCATTACTCACCGTAATCGCTAGGAAATAATCGACCCCTTTAATACGGAACCCTTATGAATTTATCAAACAATATGGATGGGACATGTGGTACATTAAGCCATTTATGTTTTGAGTAACGTCAACCCATTATTGTCACGGGTTTTACGGGTATCCTCTTAAAGTGATCCATAATCCATCATAGTGCCTATATTTGGATTGATAGACTTCACACCCTTTAGACATCCCTAAGGCGGATTAGGTTTTAAAAGAACTTTAAGCCTTTAAGTTATTTCAATTCTTTCGTTAAAGCCAACTAAAAAGAGGCTTCGGGGATTGCGAGGATTGCAAAAAATTGAGCTTTAATTGCCTGGGACTCCAGAACTTAACAAAAAATTCTTAGGTACTTTCAGTATTCGTTAACGACGAAGGTGAGGTAAAACTATGTGTTTGGTGCTTGTTAATAATTTATAATAAACTAGCTCTTACCCGCGGCTTCGCCAGCACGGTCATAGGGATTTAATATTAGCATTTGATAGCGTGATTCACAACTCGAAAATGAATTTTACTTCCGCCATCTATTAACAACGTCTGGAACTACTAAATATGTATCAACTAACAAAAAATCTATATTTATAGCGGTAAAAAGTAGTCTACGTCATTCTCTGCCCTCCTAACTATCTCCCAGCATAAAAACCATATCATATAATAGCTATGTAACGTCAACGAGGAACAAACAAACACACTATCACATTTATAATATTAGTATGGATAGTATGGATTAAATGTCTACAAAATGTATAAATGAGTGTGTCGTCGATAACATCATGTTCTATATTTTCGAAAAGAAACATCAGACTATATTCTGTAGGAACTGCAACACTCTTCATGTCTTTGATTTAACAAGCCATTACCATCTTAAGACCGGGACTGGAAGCATCAGTGCTTATTCTTTGTGACAGAAATATGACTGAAACGGTTTAGGCTCTTCAACCCTAAAAAATGCAAAGTACGAAAGCGTTATATCACATTTGTATTATTGACAGGAGTATGAAGTATAAAGATTTATTTTTATAAAATTGAAGTAACAAGCGAGCATGCAGTCCACGTGATGATAAGTGGCTACCGCCGCCCATGGACATCTGCAAACAACTTCATACAGGACATGGGGTTTTATGCGCTACTCCCGAGGACTAGGATAGTCGCTTTATATAAAAATGTGCCGGCAACCACACCTTTCTTTCGAAACGCAAGAAATTCTTCACGAATGGGTCGAATAAGGATATATTTATTTGAGATATATTTTGATATAAGGATATATTTTGAAGGTGGTAGAACCAGTGTTGTTCGACCGGGGAAGTAAAACAGTTTTTGCGTTTCGATTGAAGGGCGTGGTTGCCGGCACACTTCTATATGAGGAGACCATTTTAGTCCTCGGGACTAAACGCAACGCATCTAGGACTGACTTCAGATAGGACCCATGTTCTATATGAAGTTGTTTACAGATGTCTATGGGCAGAAGTGACCATTCACCATCATGGGGACTGCATGCTCGTTTGCTACTTCAATTTGATAAAAAAATATTTAAGCACCTAAATAATAATACTATTATATATATTTTTAGTTTTTTAACATACATTACTTTCAGTGTTAGGCTAAATCACGATTTTACTGTAAATGTTATCCATGATCCAAAATACAAAATAAACTAGAAGTTCAAATATGAAGTTCCACTCTCATCGTCCGTAACTCTGGCCGCACAAGAGTATAATTTATGCTCCATACACCGAACCACCTGTCATTTCCCTGCACTAGTTCCTAACTTTATTTCTGGCCTAAATTTTAAGTCTATTTGGGTCATGCACCTGAACTAGACATGCAATAACAAATGTTAATCTCAGTGCAACATTTCAGCTTTATGAAAAATTAGACAACATTTCGTTCAAAATTGTATAATACGTACGAACGTATTAGGCACTTATGTTAGGTACTTATATTAGGTACTTAATTTTTTTTAACAAATTGAAGTAGCAAACGAGCATGCTAGTAAGCAACTTCATACAGTACATGAGGTTCTATCTGAAGTCAATCACAGATGCGTCGCTACTCCCGTGGACTTAGATGGTCGCCTCATATAAACGTGTGCGGGCAACCATACCCTTCCATCGAAAAGCAAAAGCTGCTTCACGCTAGAAGTAGGTGTGGCGGTGGTACTTTCCGGGCGAACTACACTGGTTCTACCTATTAAATTTAATTCTTGAGTTGAATTAAGGTCGATTTTGACCGTTGCGACGGGTGACTAGTTGTTATAAACCTCTATGTAATAATATACACGCGTAGCCTTAGTCTAAATAAAATATGAACCATTCACCCCGAAATGGTTTAACAAGGATATAATTTATGCGCAATATTGCGCAAGGTCTCACATTACATTTCGGGCTAGAATTTACCTTTTTTCTGACTTTAATCTATCTAGGTTACCTGAAACGGATACTGTGACAAGGGAAAAGATACTAGATTTTTTGAATTATTATACGCACTCTTTTGACCTACATACATAATTATGTGACAGTCGTAATCCAACACGATGTGACAAGATAGGAGAAAAGAATTGTTACAAATATTTATATTTTATTAGCTTTTTATTAGCTTCACCTGTATGTTTGTAACCGACTTCTTTGGGCAGGATTTTGACCCACTTTAAACGGTCAGATTTCGTTCAAACTTTGTAGATTTATTGAGGACCGGTGACAATACACCAATTTGATAAAATTATTCCATTTTTTAATTTGAGTAAAAAGTAGAAAATATATAATAGTTTAAAAAAACTAAAAAACTAAAAAATATTTTATTTAAAAACAAGTGTGGGGTGCTTTTTAAGATATTATCGAAATGATAATCACTCTACTCATATCTGTCAATAAAATATCTATAACCATTGATACCATGCACCCCAACCTTTTAATTTTTTTTTTTATTCACACTATTAATAATTTATATTCATTGAAATTTTTAACACTATTTTCTTAATTTAAATTCATTTAAATTTATTTTCTACTTTTTAGTTCGGTTTTCTATAAAAAGCGTGTTTTTTAGTTTTTTTTTAACTATTATTTATTCCAAATAATATTTCTGCTAATTGTCATAACTTCATTACGATAGTGAATATAAATTACGCTTTTAACACTCATAGGTTCAAAATGGGATTTCCCGTATTGTTGACCGTGTACCGTGGACACACACAAAGCCGTGTTTTACAATTCAGACCCTGAACAGAAAATCTAAAATTATCATTTACATATCCATCTGGCCCTGGTATGAACCTGGGACCCACTGCACGTCAGATCAGTGTATTGACCTCTCCGTCATGCCGGTCTTCAAATTAAGGGTTAGTATACCGTTAGTGCAGTGATAGCCTAATGGTTGAAACTTGCCCTCTCGATCGGGAGGTTCGAGGTTCAAACTCAGGCACGCACCACTGATTCATGTGCGTATTAGAAATTAACTATCACTGCTTTTCGGTGAAGGAAAACATCGTGAGGAAACCTACACACCCGAGAGTTCTTTAAAAAAAAAAAAAACTCGGAGGTGTGTGAAGTCCACCAATTCGCACTTGGCCAGCGCGGTGGACTATGGCCTAAACTCTCTCATTCCGAGAGAGAAGACCCGTGCCCAGCAGTGGGACAATAATGGGTTGTCGAGAGATACCGTTAGTAAAAATACGAGTTTCTGTTTACAATTTCAAAAATCCTGTTAAAATAAGTTAATCAATGTTAGTTTAGCAGCATATGATAAAAACATCGCGGAGGCGCGCTCATGTGTCTGTATTGGATTTTTTTTTATCTGACTGAAGTAGAAAACGAGCATGCAGTCTCCACCTGATGGTAAGTGGCCACTGCCGCTCATGGACATTGGTAATCAACTAAATACAGAACATGGGTTTTATCTGAAGTCAATCACAGATGCGTTGCCACTCCCGAGGACTATGATGGTCGCGTCATATATAAGTTTGGCGGCAACCACACCCTTCCACCGAAACGCAAGAAATGCTTCACGCTAGAAATAGGCACCTTCAAAACTTGTTAAGTAACCACATTAGCCCTTAAGATACTCCTGTTGAATATAGAGCTTCAGTACATCCTCGTACAGTTATTATATTTGCATTGTATACAGTTATTATTAAAAGCATGTGCCATCAATAACTTATGTTTGTATACAACTTATTACACCAATAAAGAATTTCTATTTCTATTATATTTTCATTTGTATAAAGTTGACTACTTTTCCTAATTGATTTCCGGGAACAGATAAAATTTCCACAAGAAATCACACTGATTTCTCCTTAAAAGTATCTAAGGTAAATACGGAAGCAAACAATTTGAAGACCCATACATAATTTATTTTGGTGCGCGGCGGCAGGGTCGAACGTTTCTCACTAAGTCGTCTCCTAGTTAAAATTGGCTATATAAATACACTGTGTCTGCCTCAGTCCTCTGTCCTATGTGTGTTGTCTATGCAGTTATTAATTCTACTTTTAGAACCTAGCTTTGAATCAAAAGGTCTACGTTTTTGTCTATTTGTGTTACAGATGCTCACGTATTGTGATGTTCAATGCCGTAACTAAAATAGCCTCGCTTCGCTAGAATTTTTCATTTCAAAATTCAGCTCGACGCAAAAATTCAGATTTTTTTCAAAAAGTTTCATTTTTGCACACAATCGTTTTTCATTAAAACAATTTAAAGTTTTATGAAATAACATAAACACTTAAATTAAACGAAATCAATAAATATAATGTGTATTTGAAACAGATATTTTTTGTTGTTGGCTCTGCGTCACTCTTATGGACCCTTGGCGACCCCTTAAAATATCGAGACTTATATTAAAAAAAAAACACTGGAAAGTAGACCAAAGAATAATTAATATGTAAGCATTTTGTAAGTGACTGTCTGTTTTAATAAAAATATTATTTTGAAATGTTCTTTTTTCTAAATATTTAAATGGCGACATTTGAAGAATAACATGCTAATGGCAAAATTGATAACAATTTTACGTGTTGTGATGTTACAGCCGTAACAATGTGTTTAAAAGAGTAAATATAAAATTATTAGACAAAGTTAGAACATTTACCAAAGAGCAACGTAATACATATCAAAAATGTTTAGGAGACTGGCGTAAAAATCAAAAAACCGCGCGAGTAAGCTCTGCCATAAATCCTTTAGCGCACTTCTCAGTCGCATGATAGATCGGCATAATACGACGTCACGGGAAACCCTAATGTGCTCATAAATAATAATTTTGACAGCATAACGAGTGCGAAAGGTGCAAATTGTTATTTATAGGGCGCGTACGAGCAAATTGTTGGAATTATGGAATGAATTCCTGTATGCGATTTATTTTAATAGAGCCGTTCGGTGGTATGAATTGCTGAAATTGTTTGGCGGCCGTTTGCGTTCTTGTACCTTTTAGGTTTAAGTTAATGGTAGATAGAGGCATAAATCATGCACCAAATATAAATTATAAATATTTTACAAAGTTAACTAATGGCACACGCGGTCGGCAGTTTCTTGGGTGATCGCTAGTGGCGAAATATCACGGGCATGTAATGCTTCGGATTACAACGAAAACTGTTGGTCTATAATTGTACCTTTTAATAGCAGTTTCTGAACTTTGATTGAGAATAGGTAGTTAATAGGATTCAGTGATTGTCCCTGTAGTTCCGGGACCAGAATAGGGCTACGGTACCCTCTGCCTGTCGTAAGAGGCGACTAAAAGGGGCTTCTGGGGTTGCGGGCGGGAAGAGTGGGAGCTCGACCGTCCGGCCAAGCGACCCCGGTAAAGACGGCGGCATGTGTCGTTCATGCTGCCGTAAAGACCAGAAGGTGCGGTGAGCGGTGCACGCCCGGGAAGGCCAGGCCAGGCCAGGCCAGGGAAGAGCCCGATGGGGCAACACGCTCAGAGGACACCGGCGGCGGTCCGGTGGAGTACCCGGAGTTTTCTTCGCAGCGCCGAGGTCGGCCACCGGGGGGTTTTTAGTGCGGTAAGAATCCTAAATAATTTTTGAAAGTTTCCCCCTCTAAAAAAAAAAAGGTAAGCAGTGATAGCCTAATGGTTGAAACATGCACTCTCGATCGGGAGGTCCGAGGTTCAAACCCAGGCACGCACCAATGACTTTTCTAAAATTATGTGTGTATTAAAAATTCATTATCACTGCTTTTCGGCGAACACAAACATCGTGAGGAAACCGAAAGATCTTTAAAAAAAAGTTCTCTGAGATGTGTGAAGTCCGTCAATTTGCACTTGGCCAGCGCGATGAACTATGGCCTAAACTCTCTGATTCTCTTCTCTCAGAGAAGACCCGTGCCCAGCAGTGGGACAATAATGGGTTGACGTAGTTATAATTTTATATGTAAAAAAATAGCAACTAAAATATATGTGGATTACAAATTCCCGATTATTGAAAAAGACAAACCTGAATTTCTTGTCGGATCATCTCAGTATAAAACTCGTATGCCAATCCGTTGGTAGTGTTAGAAAAAATTGTAATTGACAATTTGTGCCTCTGTAGGACTGGACAAATGTCCTTAACATTTCCTTTCATTTCATTAAAGAGATTCGACAAAGGTTAATAGACAATGGCTAACCATTTACTCGTACTTTGCTTTGCTAATGCTTTAGAACTTACTTTACTTTGTAAAATACTTTAAGTTTCTGGAAAGAGACCCACACGTAAATGTATTAAATTCTGTGTGGGTTTTATGTAATCAAGATTTTAAGTTATATTGCAATTAACATTGTCGTCCAATTTAGTTCGCTTTTTTGCTATTCGTTTTCTTCAATTTCACTTTATTGAAGTGAAACTTCTTTAGGCGCATGAGGGTAAAATTTTTACAGATGAAACGTCACGCCGGTATGCAACGGAAGTGTCGGAAAAGAGAGAGAGTGATCGAGACCGATTGAGAAAGAGTAAGACAGGGCGAACGTAGCATGAGCAACTAGCCGTGGAGTGAGAGTAGGGAGCAAGCGAGTGAGAAAGATTGAGAGAAAAAGTGAGACAGAGCGAACGTCGTATCACGCCTTTTTCCCTTCCTCTTAATCTTGGAAATTTAAAGTTTTAGATTTGTATAAATATAAACAAGATTTATAAATTAGTTCGCCAAAGAAGTTTCACTTCTGACATGTGTACTTTGTACGCACGCATGTTTTTTTTATATTATTCGAACTCTGAAAATATACTCTGCTGTAGGAATCGGTCTCTGGGAGTATTTGCCGCTTTAGTCGTTAAATTTTCTAGCTATTTCCGCTGTGGTAGACAACATCAGGGAACGACAGGTTCCCCTCCGTTTTTCTTATTCAAAATGGCGTTTGCGCCAATTTTCGTTATGATATTCGTGATTAGGAGGTCAATATACATTATTACACTAAATTTCAGATCGATCGGCGGTATGCGCTTTTCGGAAGTTTATCCATTTATTTATAGAGATATTATAGTAATAAAATCGTACAAAGGGCGTTGTTCTAGGTGAATTTGTTTTTCATAAGGCGGCGGTGACCACTTACCATCAGGTGGACTGCATGTTTGTTTGATACTGTATTCTTGCAGATATGGTTTTAACTAAAATTTTTCAAACTTTGAGCAGAGACCCTTGACTGTCGTTAGCAGTAATGGGTTGACAATATCGACTGCGATGCTACCCATAGACATATTTATGGGCCTCAACAAACAGGTCTAACTTCATATATATTACATACCATATTGGTGGATTATTTCACTAATCTATTAATTGAAAATACGAAACATGTGACAAGTAAGACAAAATATAATTTACGAGTGAATTAGGTATACCGCCATGTTATGCCGATCCATCACAAGCTACCAACACGATGCTAACGGATTTATTGTGAAACAAGAGGTCCTTGTACACACTAGGGGTAGTTGACTGTCTGATTTTCTATACTATCGCAGCAGTCATATTTTAAAATGCAATAAGTAACGATGTGCTATTTTGAAATTGTTTTTTTTTGCTTATATTTCGTTCCAGGTATATAGACCAGCAAGCCCAAGCGACCCCGGGAAGGACGGCGGCATGGGTGGTTGCATGCTGCCGTAAAGACCAGAAGGTGCACTGAGCAGTTCACGCCCACCAGAGAAGAGCCCGATAGGGCAACACGCTGAGGATACCGGCGGTGGTCAGTTGGAGTTCCCGGAGTCCTCTTCGCATAGCCGAGGTCGGCCAGGGGGGGGGTTTAGTCGGGTACTCTTTGAAAGTTTCCTCCTCGAAAAAAAAAAGATCCAGCAACCCCAAGAAGGACGGCGGTATGTGTGGCAGCATGTCGTCGTAGACACCAGAAAGTGTAGAAGGACATTTACATGCCAAGGTACGAGCCCATGAGGGGCGCCGCGCTAGGGGGCACCAGTGCATTCTATTGGAGATCCCGAGGTCCCCTGCAAGCGCTGAGGAAGGCCATCGAGGAGGTTTTAGTGCGTAAAAATCCCACATAACCCGGAGTCTCTCCCAAGGCTTCGGTGTACCTTTTGAGGTTTTCTCCCTGTCACAAGGTATATGGATCGTCGTAGTTTGATTGTATATTCGTAGTTAGTTTTGCCGTGACTACGATCCAATTGAGCCGAAATATTTACAAAAATGTTTTAAAACCGCGTATTAACTTTCATCACTTATTAAGCTTAGCGGCATAGGTCTTTTCTCAGTGTCGCTCACACTTTCAGGCACACACACATTTGAAAAGTTCTTTCAAATATTTTTTTGGCGTATTGCTTTCACTACGATGTTTTGCTTCTCCTCATATAAATCTTCATTTCGCATCATATAAAAATATCAGACTGGGTATTTATTGAACCTAGAACCACGTGATTGAGTGGGAGGGTTTTAATCATATCCATTTGACTTCATAGGATTTTTTATCAAGTTCAGTATGTTCAGCGCTATATGATAGGATTTCATCCCCGATTTAAACCCTTTTGCCGCTTATCTCCCTAAGGCTACGTACTCACGGAGCGGTTATCACCCGCGGCCGCCGCGGTTGTGGGCCCGCATATTCTGTAGGATGCAGATATAAATGTAAAAAATTAAAGCAATACTCACGACGCGTTTTTCGCCCGCGATGCGCGGTTGTTTGCGGCTCCCGCTGCATCGGCGGGCAACCTGTAGAACCGCGCGGGCCGCGGTCAGCCGCAGCCGCGGCGGTTTGCGCCCGCGCGCTCTGCGGTCAGTTGGCGGGCGAGCGCAGTAGTCAGGACCTCAACTGATGGTAAAGCGCCCATCTTGCGGTTTTTGCCCGCCATGTTTGCGGTCGATAATCGCAACCGCGGTGGCAGCGGAACCGCAAAAATAGGCGGTCTCGTGAGTTTCCCACAGAAGCTGCGGGCCCGCAACCGCGGCGGCCGCGGGTGAAAACCGCGCCGTGAGTACATAGCCTAAGGGGTAAATACAATTTTAGTTTATGTGCTGCTGAAGCGAGTCCCTGTAGTTCCGGGATCGGAATAGGGCTACAGTAACCCCTGTTTGTTGTAAGAGGCGATCAAAAGGGTCTTCCAGAGTTGCGGGCGGCTAGTGGGAGCTCGAACCGTTTGGTCAGGCGACCTCGGGAAGGACTGCGACATATGAGGTCACCTAACGTCGTAAAGATCATACGGAGCGGTGGGCCCAGCCACTCACCTAGGAGGAACCCGGAGCAACGCGTTCAGCGGACTCCGGTTGAGTTCCTTTGGAGATCCTCGAGTCCTTTTTGTAGCGCTAAGGACGGCAACCCCGGCATCGGGTACCTTTTGAAGGTTTCCCCTTCGTGAAAAAAAAAGGGTAAAGAAAGGTAGAAACAAAGAAAATGTATCATTTTCAAAAATATTTTATATTTTAAATCTTGACTACAGCTTTCTTAATTTTAGCAGTACATTATTACCTAAAGACAATACTCTCAGGAATTCTATTTTTAAGCATATTCGGACATTAAACCCTAGATTTACTTACAAAGTAATAAAGAAAAGGTCACTGTTTTGACAGACATTTAAATTAAATTTTACTGAAAGGGCGTATTCATAAAGTAGCGAAGATTCTTATGTGTTTTATTATTTACAATAAAACACATAAAAATTACATATTACTATTACATATTATTTACAATAAAAAATAATATTAAATAACTAAATATATATAAACATATTATTAAATTGTCATCGATCCTTGATAGGTGTACAAAGTTTCAAATTAATCTGATTTTTTTTATTTGATTAAAGTAGCAAACGAGCATGCAGTCCAACTGATGGTAAGTGGTCACTGCCGCCCATGGACATCTGTAATCAACGTGCACAGATGCGTTGCTACTCCCGAGAACTATGATGGTCGCCTCTTGTGAAAGTGTGCCGGCAACCACAACCTTCCATCCAAACACAAGAACTACTTCACGCTAGAAATAGGTGTAGCGGTGGTACTTCTCCGGTCGAACACCGGTTCTATCACCTGCAATGAATTCTGGAACCCGATGAAAATTGAGCTCAAAGTTTCCGTTACATACCTTCAACCCAAGCTAATATATAAAGCGTGTAAAAATGACGCACTTCAACGATTTCTTTGCTTAATTTAAAACAACACGCTTTTTACACTCATAGCCCCACACTAGGATTTTCTCCTGTGTCGTGGATGGTACCCACGACACACACACAAGACGAATACACAAACACCCAGACCCAGAACATGAATCTAAACTCATCATTCATATACCTGTCTGGCCGGAAATCGAACCCGGGACCCAATGTGCGTCAGACCGGTATGGTAACCGCTCCGCCACGCGGGTCGTCGAATTTGTTGAAAAAAGTATCACAAAGTGTACAATCACACGAAACACAGTTCGTTATGCGCCATCACTCATATTGGGATATACGAAAAAGACAAAAACTGTCCGCTGAAGGCTTCACGACGCTTGGACATTATGAGAATATTGCGGTATTTCTGTTCTGTTTCCTTAAGTGATGGTGTCGAACGAGGGTGTAAAAGGTTCAAGTCAACAAGAAATAAGGAATTGTATTTGGTAGATATCGGTTATAATAAGTTAGTAGTATAATAAATTTTCATAGAGTTTCAATTAAATTAAATCTAACTTAACATAGAAATAGTTTAAACATACTGCTTTGTGATGAGAAAAATAAAGATTTTTATTATTATTATTATCATTATTAATTGTTACGTATTTATTAAATTTTTTATTTTAAAAAGTTAACTGAGAACTATTTTACCTCTAATTTTTCATTGTAAAATAAAGCATCTACGAGAATATACTGTACGAATGTATTTTACGAAAGATGTTAAAATTATAAAGCGGTTTAAAAATATAAGAGCGTTAAAATATAAAATATTTAGACACTTAAAATAAAAAGGTTATACATAAATACATTTACTTATTCAAGATCAGAGTAATGTTTTCTTGAAAAAAAAAGTTCTTAAAGGTGTGTAAAGTGTAACGATTTGCACTTGGCCAGCGCAGTTGACTGTGACGTTAAACTTTTTCGTTCTGGCTGTGTAGTCACGGGTAGACGGGTGTGTACCCGTGCCCAGCGGTGGGACAGTAATAGATTGATGAAAAACCTTTTTTTTTTTGTAACGTGTAACCAAACAAAAAAAACGGTTCTACCTGAAATTAATAGCAAATGCGTTGCTACTCCTGAGGACTAAGGCTGCGTTCCCAGTAGGCAAACTGTTAGCGGCCGACTCAATTTGCTACGTATCGATTTAGTACGATTTATATTTGAAATGGAGTGTCCAGAATTTGCTAGTTTGCACTTACTTTATGCAATTTGCAGCGTTACGTGCGACTGTCTTAGTGGCCAGCTCACAGCAAAACCGATTACAGTCGGCGGCGGTGATATGTTTGTTGGACGCTATGAGTTCGTTCGCAAACTGTTCATGCGGACACTTAGAAAGAAGCTATTGATGGAAACCCAGTGCTTCTTTTTATCCTGTTTCAGGGCCTCTAAGGTACCAATTACTGCAAAAATATCCATCGTGACCAATACAACAACTCCCTTCGTACAACAATAGTATAGTGAAAATTCAGCAGGTCGATCTAAATTAGCGGCTAACTCATAACAGTTTGCTTGGGAGGCCCGAAAATTATTCTGAGTTTACAGTTAACGCAAAATTCAATTTGCCATTACTGCTCAATCAGTTGGTCGCTAACAGTTTTCCTACTGGGGAAAAGGCCTAAGATAGTAGCTTTGTATTTAGATATGCCGGCATTCACACTCATACAACGAAACGCGTAAGCAACTTTCACATTAGAAATAGGTGTGACAGTGATAGCTCACTTTTTGATCCTTGTTGATTCTAACTTGCAAACACCTTATACTTTGCTCAATTTGCTATCATAAATAAACTCTCGCATTCTGAGAGAAGACCCGTGCCCAGCAGTGGGACAATAATGGGTTGACGAGAGAATAAAAAATTACAATATAGTTACATAAAAATCTTGTATTATTTTCGCATTTTTCTCTATTTCCAAAGTAACATATTGCAACTATTGACAGCGTAATATTTCGATATCGTAGCAAAACTTGATCAACATAAATCAGTGAACGCATTCCGAATGAAGGCATTTGTGATTCTAATCCAAGATATTGCGATAAGTAATATCATATTCACAAAATTTAAGGGTGCATTTCCAATTACGACTGAACTATGTTTCGTGGAGGTTTGTAAAAGAGCGCTCCCGAGATTAGGGACCAAGTTACGATGGTATCTAAAACACAATATGTGGTAAGGACCTATCGGTTCCTTAGGGATGTTTCGTTTAATATTCGCCTCGCTACCCTATGTCAAGTAATGTTAACCCACCCTTATGTGATGCGAGAAAAATGTAAGGGTGTTGTAAGATAAGATTACATATTTTTGTTCAGGTGGCCCTTTAGGATTTGATTCGATGGTTGATTTTTTCTATATATTCTTGCAATTGAAGCAAGCAATAGATAAGTCCATGTGTTGATAAGCTGTCATTACAGTCCATGGACTTTTGTATCTCAATATGGAAAAGACGTTCTGCCTCAATTCAATCACAGATGTTTTTTTTTATCTGACTGAAGTAGCAAACGACCATGCAGTCCACCTAATGGTAAGTGGTCACTGCCGCTTGCGTTTCGAAGGGTGTGGTTGCCGGCACACTTTTATATAAGGCGCCCATCATAGTCCTCGGGAGTAGCGATGCATCTGTGATTGACTTGAGATAGAACCCGTGTTCTATTTGAAGTTGCTTACAGATGTCCATAGGCGGCAGTGACCACTTACCATCAAATGGACTACATGCTTGTATGCTACTTCAATCTACTAATGCTACAATCAAAAAAATGAAATGTATGAGTGAAAGAAGAACAAAATTCATGTTATAGACAACTGCGACCAATTGAACATAGGACTCTCCTACTAGAATTTGATCACAGAAGCGTTACCAAGGACAAAGATGGAACGATGTAAAGCGGAAGAAAGCGAACATTTCAATCTAACCGGTGCACACGAAGCGACTGACATATTGCAGTCGGACTACGCGGTATTGTTACTACACGAGAAGTATGGCTGACTCACTAAGGATAATGGCAATGTAGACCGGAGATTTTTGTGCTATTGTTAATTCGCTTTTATTTACCTCATTGCTGGGTTTAAGTTATTTTCTGAGGTTTAGAAGGACTTCAAAGATAAACTTCTGACATAGTCTAAGAATTTTTGGACTAATAATAGTTCGACGAAGACTTATTAACTCTATAAATATTCGTAATATTTTCTATTTTTTTTTGTTGGTATTTTTTTATTATGTGGTAATTTACTTTAATCGATTAGTATTAAATACATACTCGTACCTTGATCTTCAGGATGGAATAAAAATATTTTTACCGCTACGCCATTTCCTTCCTATATGCGAATCCAGATTCCATACAATACATCTACGAACGAGCTTTGTTTTGAAATAAAACATTTGGGTACAGCTCACTCGTCTGTACTTAACGTTGGTTGCTTAGTATTTTTTTATCTAACTGAAGTAGCAAACGAGCATGCAGTCCTTGATGGTAAGTTGTCACTGCAGTTTATGGACATCTGTAATCAACTTCATACAGAACAAGGGTTCCATCTGAAGTTAATCACAGATGTGTTGCGACTCCCGAGCACTTTGATGGTCGCCTTTGTGAAAGTGTGCCGGCAACCATACCCTTCTATTGAAACGCTAACAATGCTTCACGCTAGAAATAGGTGTGGCGGTGGTACTACACCGGTCGAACTACACTGGTTCTTACATCTTGAATGGTAGTAAATAGCTACAAAATATTTTAAGTCTAAAAAATATAACCACAAAACTTTACAGTCGCCCGTCTGCACCGCCTCTAGTATTCAATAACGACTCCGCTGATAAATGGGAGTCGGATCGATTACAATTTATGGCCAGTCTGCTCTGATATATCAAGAAACTAGCAATGAGGGCGTGAAGATGATAAGTTTCGGCAAGAAACGTAATATGAGTCTGGTTGGAAGTTACTCTGTCAATTGTTCTTGACATAAGGAATGGATATATTGCGACCTGATTTTATATATACTACTTTACAATTATTGAAACTCTTTGTATTAAACGAAATAAGAATTTTGATCTATGATATATATAAAAAATAAATATTTATTAGTTGATTAGAATTGTAAATTGATACATTGTATGGGTTGAAACGTGACCCAATACAATATTTGAATGATAGTGTAAATGATAGGAAATGATAGAGGAGCACACGACCGATATTGATTGGGCTTATTAACGCACTGACTCAAAGGCATCAATGCAGCGTAAACTGCTGATGCTTAAAAATGTAGGGTCGTAGCCCGTACATACAGTAAACCAGTTGTTTTTCCAAATACAATGAATTTGCTCTTAGATATCCCATAATGCCCCAACTTTCTCTATATGCGTTTCTGCCACGATTCGACTACATATGTGGTCGTATAGCAGATATGATATTAAAAGTGACGAAGTGAGTGAGTGAAGTGAAAAAAATTGTAGTAAAAGATACTAATACACATAGTTTAATAATTTAAAATGCAAAGAATATGTTTTGAAATAATTTAATAGGCGTACTTTATTATATTAAGTGGATTACAGACACTTTGCTAATAAATAACGCAACCCGGGAAGCGAAAACAAGTCAAAATTAATCTATAAAGTGGGCAACGAAAATAGGACACTAATTCGAAGTTAAGGCTCCGAAAGGTTTATTTATTATTTCAATACAAAGTTTTCAATAAATCTGGAGCAATGTTTCACACTTTCGGATTAATATCTCAAAATTTATCGCGAAGCTGTTTCAAATTATCTTTTGATTGAAAGCCCTTTGCGGAAGCAATTATTCTTATTCGGGAAAATTATTAAAGTAATGAAATTTAGTCACTGCTGCCCATGGACATCTGTGCCCTAACTACGGGTTTTTAAGAATCAACTGAATCAAGGAATTCCGTAACGAAAAAAACCTAACACCTCTCACTCCGCCTACCATTTAGCGCGACCGAGCGTTCGCTTAACGTGTATGTATATGGTACGACAGTACGAAGCTCGCACGGATCGAGACGAGCTGCTCGGAAATCGGACGAATATGTAAGCAGCTGTTTGTGAGAAAGTATATACCTAGTATCAAAGAATAAAAATACTGCATAAATAAATAAATAATTATAATTGCATAAGTTGATAAAAAATGCTATGCAATAGCTTTACCGCGGTAGTCCCCGAGTGCCACACATTTCTTTTTCGGATTGAAGTAGCAAACGACCATGCAGGCCTCCTGATGGTAAGTGCTCACTGATGCCCATGGACATCTGTAAGAGTCTTCATATAGAACTTCGTATCATCTGAAGTCAATCAAATGCGTTACTACTCCCGAGGACTAAGATGGTTGCTTCATATAAGTGAGCCGGCACCCACAAAAGTTTATTTCATTTTCTCAAAACAATAATTATTTACGTTCCCGTCCATTGTTAAAAAGTAGGTACATCAACATGACGCATGAAACGAAAACGTGCAGTGTACATTGCCGCGTACGAGTTAAAATGTATTATACACGCGTTCTACACTCATAGACCGGTCGTGGGTACCATGGACAGACACAAGACGAATTTACAAACACCCAGACTTAGAACATGAATCTAAAGTCATCATTCAGATACCCGTCAGGCCGGGAATCGAACCCGGAACCCATTGCGCATGAGACTAGTATAGTACCAGATCCAGTATAGGATCCTTAAGTACACTAATTGTTTTGAGTAACCAATTATATATGGACTGTTACTCCTGAGGATTAAGATTTCATCTTTAGTGATTTAACCGTTAAGGTTTTGCTGTAGTAATGGTAGGAGCGTTTGTAGAAAAACGTTAGTCGCGTTAAAACTGCATAAAGCTCTATCTTTTGGATTTTATGCTTTAGTTCGCTTTAGTCTTTAGAAGAAGTAAGTATTGGTGCCATTCCGAGACATTTCGTTTCATATTTTAGTTTTGTGGATTCGAAAATCCAAATAACACTGGTTGGTAGACGTACTTACTTTACCAATCTAGGTAAGCTGTCATAAGTACATTCTATTTCAGAGATTGTTATCATGTTGTTTTTTTACATTCTTTTTTACGTTCTTAGCTATTACAAATTATTTTTGTATGAACGTCTTGTTGAAACCTATGAGGCCTTAAAGTACTGATAGGTACTATAAGAAAAAAATTAAAGACACTTGAAGTACTAAACTATGCTATTAAACAGTGTATGTATAAAACTCATAACACTTTGAGCGGAATTCCGTGTTTAGCATGAAGACCTAAATTGGTTGAACTAAACTTCTATAAAACTAAATGTTTTTACAATAATTACACGATTCAGTTAGAAAAGAAACGGTGCTACACGCACTAATGTCCGGGTTCGATTTCTGGGCAAACATAATTACGTTTGAATAGTGAATTTAGATTCCTATTTTGGTTCTACGTGTTTACTTTCTTTTGGCACCGACGACATGGAATGTCGGACAAAAATCGGAATGTAAGGCTATGAGTACCCATAGATTTACTTACGGAAGGCGATACAAGTGAACTGAACATTTATAGAGAACACTAGATGAACCCGGCAGCTCCGCCTGCGTTACAAAAATCGATGTATCAATTGTCCCGTGGGAATGAGATATTTTCCTACACTAAAACGTAGCCTATATGTTAATCCAGAGTGTCAGCTAACTCCCCACCAAATATTTTGAAAATCGCTCGAGCCCTTTAGACATGAAGAAGTAACAAACATACACACTCACAAACTTTCGCCTTGATAATATTAGTATGATTCATAAAATCACAAAATATGAGTACGAATACCGAAACAGTTTAATAAAATTATTTGGCATTATTCCAGGTGAAAATAAACCTAAATGAATTAAATCTGCACTGGAAATGTAAATGTTTTGCGAAAAGTGTAACATAATTTTCGTTTTTAACACTCTGCGAGAAGATTATGAGTATTTATTTAAAGGAATTTTCTTGTGAAAACTCTTTAGGCGTCGTAATGCTACCTTTTTCTCTTATATTATTCAACCCTTCTCTGAGATTTATTTAATACTTGTATATGCCCATTATCATGTTCTTATCGTCATTTTTATATTAGTTTGTGTTTTGTAATGTGTCAGAGCAAGTATGATTCATCGGGGATGTACTAACTCTATGCCTATTTCTAGCGTAAACCAGTTCTTGCGCTGCTACTACCGAGGACTAAGATGGTCGCCACAAATTAAAGTGTGCCGGCAAACACCCTTCCGCCCTTCCGCCCTTCCACCAAAACGTAAGAACAGCTTAAAAATAGGTGTAGTAGGTGGTACTTCCCCGGTCAAATTATTGTTCTACCACCTTTAACACGTTTTATTAAAAAGAGACATAGTATTACGAAAAAGTCTTCAGATAGCAGCAAGCGGCTATCGCGTGTTATCAAGCCCCGTTCCACGTGATCTGTTATTCCGTAATTCGTACGATCCCAGCGGCGAAGCGGGGAAATTGAAAATCGCTTCAATCTATCTAATCCCCAATTCTCTAAAGGATGCGATTTTTGCAACTAGATACTACTGTTTAGCTATAGACATCTAAAAACGGACGGGTATTCGGTAATTCTCATAGCCTGAAGTCGAAATTATTCGAGCAATGTGTGTTGCCAGTGATGACCTAAGATATGAAGGAAATATATGATGGGATAAGCATATGCAATCCTCTTTTCACATTTCTATTCTATTCTATTCCTATTTAATGGCACCACATATAAAAAATATAAAACCTATGCTAGTCGGAAAAGTAAAACAATTCCAATTACATGTTATATGGTAGAATCCGTCAATCCATTTAGACTGTAGTGCGTGCTAACATATAGACAAATATATATATGTACATACGCTAAAAAAAGAATACCCTTCTTTTGACACAGACTGATAAAAATATACAAAAGAAGACATTTAATTTAAACAAACAGTCCTTAAAGTATAAATAACAAGATCTTAGATAGAAGTCTAGATCTTAGATAATCTAGTCTGATTAGGATTACCTGAGAACCCGCTTTTGTTCTATAATGATCACAAACAAAATGCTAAGGACTTAAAAAAAAAAAACTTAAAAAGCTTTCTACACTCATAGCCCCACACTAGGATTTTCTCCTGTGTCGTGGGTGCTATGAATACACACAAAGACGAATACACAAACACCTAGACCCAGAACAAAAATCTAAACTCATCATTCAGATACCTATCTGGCCGGGAATCGAACCCGGGACCCATTGCGTGTCAGACCGGTACGGTAACCGCTGCGCCACGCGGGTCATCAATAGGGCTATTACGTTAGCTTGCAGTTCATTAGCTTTGATTGAATGGTATTTATAATTACAAATCCAGAAACATTATATACCATAATCATGGTGTTTTTCTAGTTCTAGCGAATAAAAATATCACGTGTGATTTGTGGCCACTCCCATCTCTCTCTTACGACTCTCTGACGACCCGCGTGGCGCAGCGGTTACCATATCGGTCTGACACGCAGTGAGTCCCGGGTTCGATTCCCGGCCAGACACGTATCTGAATGATGACTTTAGATTCTGGGTGTCTGTGTATTCGTCTTTGTGTGTGTCCATGGCACCCACGACACAGAAGAAATTCCTACTGTGGGGCTATGAGTGTAGAAAGCGTTTTTTTTCTTACCTAAAGTTTTTCACAGATGCGTGGCTACCCTTGAAGATTAAGTTAGAACTCGTTAAATAAGTATTCCTTGCTTTTAAATCAGAACAGCGCCTAACACTGTTTTAACACGCTTTTATTAGCATGGGTTGTATCTATTTATCTATGTGTGTTATGGAATCTTTGAGATCAATTTTTACTGATTTCCAGAATTCTGATTAATTTATAACTTTGCACACGTGTCAAGGGCCAATGAAAATTCAATAATAATCACGATTTTTTTTTACACAAAAGCGTGTTTTTACTTTTTACAACAGGTTTTCAGGCAACAAGGTTTAAGGTAGCTCCTATACACAGTAAAGTACAAGAAAATAGATTGCGATGGTATGGCCACATTCAACGAAGATCAGATGACCACGTAGTAAAAATAGCTTTAAACCTCCCTGAACATCCAAGAGGAAGAGGACGTTCAAAGCTACTTGGTCGGATATCAAAAAGGAACTGGAAGTCCTTCACTTCGATGCAGGGACAACTCAAGGCAGAGCGGTCTGGAGCAAAGTGGTAAGGAGACCCGACCCCAAATAAATGGAAAAGGGGAAGGAGGAAGAAGAAGACTTTATAGCGGCAACAGAAATACATCATCGACGACAACCCGCGTGGCGGAGCGGTTACCATATCGGTCTGACGCGCAATGGGTCCCGGGTTCCATTTCCGGCCAGACAGGTATCTGAATAATGAGTTTAGATTCATGTTCTGGGTCTGCGTGTTTGTGTATTCGTCTTGTGTGTGTCCATAATACCCACGACACAGGAGAAAATCCTAGTGTAGGAAAAAATTGTAGAAAGTGTATTTTTAAAACGTATCATCTGTGAAAATTTCATTTATATAGCTTTTACGGTTAATGAGATATAGCCTGGTGACAGACATCTGTCTATCACCAGGCGGAGAGCGGAGGCTCAGAAATAAGGTTCCGTTTTTATCCTTTGGATACGGAACCTTAAAAATATATCACACCAAAATCTCAGAGTCTCCCTACAGAAGTAATACCGGGGTTCTAACGCAGGGGTCCTTATCTAACATATCTCGAATGTTCCCTCAAAAAGTGCATCTTCAAAAGATTAGTCCTGTAAGCCCAAAAAGACTCCCCTTACTAAGGTTGATTGTAGATTGTAGATATTGTAAAAGCCAAGATTACACTTAAGATTACATATTACATAGCTAATACATTACGTACGTTAATTGGATTATATTACTACTGCTATCATTACGAGCTGTAATAGCCTAATCACTGAAACTCAGCCTTCTAATCCAGTGTCTACGATTCGAATACCGGGCATGCGCCACGTATGTTTCCAAAAATAATGTTCTTATTAGAAATAACTTTTTACTTTATGGTAAAGGAAAACATTGTAATGAAACCTCCACCTGTATTCACTAGAAATGATTAAAAATGTGTGTAAAGTCCACCAATTCGCATCGAAAATCGAAGCCAGCGTGATGAACTACGGAGCTGTCTTGATCTAAAAGGAGATCCATCCATGCCCAGTAGTGAGACAATAATAATAACAATTTGTAATAAGTAACTGGATTCAAAAATTACATTTATATCATTTACAACATTTTTTCATGTGTATACTTATGCAGTAATAAGTATACATATGAAAAAATATATAAGTGTATATGTATACTTATGATTAATGTATTGACAATCAAATCGCTTACTGATCATTTCCAGGATACTGTTGGAGCTTTCCCGGACACGGTGCATCCAAAGAGCTGCATTTTTACGAATTATAGTGTAAAAACAATTGACACGTGCTTCTGCAAACATTCCTGATGCACTACAGTATCTCGGTAGCCCCATCAGCATCCTAAATCCATTATTAAATTGAACTCGAAGAGCATTATAAGTTTTTGCGTGAAGTTGTATCAAAGTCTGCTCGTGTAAATCAATGTCGAATAATAATAATAATGCGTTATCGACTCTACTTTTTATTATTTTACTAATGGGTAAATTTACTTTTCTACAATTTATGTAGATATTCTTCCAGCCGTTTAGATATAATAGACGATAAACAAAAACGAAGGCAATAGCTAGTATATACATAAAGCTGCTTAAAACCTCCTACCGTACGAGACGCTTAACATAATCGCCTAATTCATAATGCCCACCTCACATTCTCCGTCACGCGCCGTTTTTCTTAAACTCTTGCTCAAATACGCTTTCCTTCCACTTATTTCGCCTCAGGTAACCCTTACTAAGATAACTCGAATAATAATATGTGTATGCACGCTTTCTACACTCATAGCCCCACGGTAGGATTTTCTCCTGTGTCGTGGGTACCATGTATACACACGAGACGAATACACAAACACCCAGACCCAGAACGCGAATCTAAACTCATTATTCAGGTACCTCTGGCCGGGAATTGGACCCGGGACCCACCACGTGTGAGACCGGTATGGCAACCCCTGCGCCACGTGGGTTTTCGCATTTGTATACTAACAAAAACATTTAACGACTAGTTCATTAAATAAATATGGAAAGAAAACCCACTTATCAAACATTTATCTTTTATAAAATTTATAACTTAATAATTTTATAAGTACCCATTATAAAAAAGAACTAAATATTTATTATTATTTATTTATTTATTTATACAGACTTACGTCTATCATTACGGGTAACACCCAATACGATAGCGTAGACAATTATTCATTTTTTCAAAAGGTTAACATTCTTTTCTATTATTATTATATATAACTACATATTATTGTAAGACAATATATTAAAAACAACTTAGTTTTTCATGTACCTGATTGAGTGTACAGAGAGCTTGGGTGAAAGGTGAAAAAGTTAAAAGTTTTATACAAAACGGCCAGCCATTCTTTAGTTACAGTATTTATCACAAAGCCACTTTGCTAATACTTTGATTATACGTTTTACGTAGGCATTAACTATAATTGTATAAGTACACAGCTAAAGTAGGACCCAAGATTTAATATTTATAGAAGTTTTCATTAAACAGTTAAATAAACAAACGATTCTGAGTTCGACCTCAGCTAGACTCGTATGTTGTAAATTTACCATTGTAATAACTATGTACAGTGCATCTGTGTGGGCATTCGCGTTACAGGAAATCGTAATTGAGGTGTTTAATATCGTTGTAACATTTAAAAACCTTTCTTAATTTTATTAAATTGATTATTAGATACGTATATAGACCTACTTCATGTAACACCAGAATATGAAACCGACAGTATGCTATAATCCATAATTATACGTAATATCATTAAATATTCACAGTTAAATTAACTGGTACTGAGATATATTGGGACCATTAATATCACTGATTAGATATATCAATTATGCAAATAATCAATTCGAGTTCCGATAGTAATATTCTGTGATTGTTCGCTTAGAAATTCTGGGGTTTACACTTGAAAGATATGACAATATTAGTTTAGGTGATATTACAACATTGTATGAGAACATATAGTAATACTAGTCAAAGGCCGCAACGGTCGAAATTCGACCGTAATTTAACTTAAAAAACTAAACTTCATAATATTGTCCAAAGTAGAACGAATATTTCTCAAATTCGAATAAATTGTATTAATTTTCAAGTTCACGAAGGTAGTAATAGATTTAGAATATAAATAGTATTTTAAATTGTGTACTTATCTAACGTATTAGGGTTTCATGTAATGTTAGGTATAAGTTTGATGCAATAAATAAATAAAGTTATTTTAAATACACCCATTAAAGGTAAAAATAGTTTTAACGAAATAAGCTATATTTAAAAGCAATAGCGGGTATATTGGCAAAGTCATCTGACATTTTCGTAGCAAAACGTTGAATGTTTTATTTCGTTTATTATAAATGTGTTTGCGTCAAACGCACGGCAGTGTGTAATGTGTTTTTAGTTGATTTTATGTATGTTTAATGCATTAAAAAAATAGCATTCCGTAATCCTTCTCTACTTGAACTATAACCGTGCGTAATTTCATAATCCTCCGTCCGCGGCAAGTATGTTATAAACAGATTACAAGTTTTTGCTTCACGTATTAATATATAGATAGATATACTTTTATACATGTAGTAATGTGACAGCTATAGCCCTCGAAGGACAGCTTGCTAATTTTGATAGCTTTGTCGATATGTTTTGTTCGTCTACGGATTTCATGCGAATCATGTTTCGAAATTCCAAGGATAGTCTTTTCCGTAGGAAGTTAAGTCACTCTAAGCTTTCAAATGAGGCCTACAATAATGCCAAGATTGGAGTAGCAAATAACAATTTAGTGGATGGTAAGTGTACACTGCTCCTGTTATATAACCCATTTCATATAAGTCAAGGGCTTAACTTGATTATATTTGTATGTCATTTTTGGGGAATACTGTCCTACTTGACATTAAATTTAAAGGCTTTTTGGAACAATGGCCGTTTACTGTCAGGGTGACTGCCCAAGTTCTATTATCACGAGCATCATCACACGAGCAATAGATGAATAGACTATGTCGTCACTTAAGCCTCTGAGCCGATGCATAAGCTACCGCTTTCGTATCCAATTTTGTAAAGCCAAACGATAAGGTCAATCATCTACACGTCTTTGTCCTTAATTTGACGACCCGCGTGTCGCAGCGGTTACCACATCGGTCTGACACGCTGTGTCTGACCGATGAGTTTAGATTCTTGTTCTGGGTCTTGGTGTTTGTGTATTCGTCTTTTGTGTGTCCATGGCACCCACGACACAGGAGAAAATCCTACTGTGGGGCTATGAGTGTAGAAAGCGTTAAAGCGTTAAGCATTAATGTGGGTTGATAATGTTTCGTTAAAAAAATCATCGTTTACGTTATCGTCCATACTCGTCCATGTCGTCTATATCGTCCATAATCGTTTCAATTTACAATTTAAAGTATGGGCGAAAATATTATGGTCGTTTTGAGTTGGTTAAAGGTTGAGTGAGTTAAATTGTAGGGACTAAGGTGAATGTATAAATGCAAAATTACTAAGTAAGTCTCCAGTTACTGCTTCAAATGCACCTTGGCCGTGAAACTTACATCGTTTACGTGTGTGTGTGTGCTGTGTATACGACTGTGTTAAACGAGTTTTGGTAAATTTCGCTTCAATTTGCAGCAAATTTTCTTGGTCTTATAAGATCAGACGTGTACATCTGTTTTAACGCTCATCATTATTACTTGCATCGCAAAGCGATAGATGCTTGAAGCTACTTTCGTACCCTTGTTAATCGCATTCTGTAATTATCAGGACTGTCTGCTTCAGAAGAACTGAAAGCTACTTGTCACCAGGAAATAAATCAGGCAGTTATGAGCACTGTTGATAGACATTAAAACATAAAAAAAAAACTACCATCTCCAAGACGTTCTAGCGTAATTAAGTAATTAACATACCCTCATTCATTAATCCACATAGTGTCGCCTTCTAAATAAATGAGGTATTTTTGTAGCTATGAGTATAGAAATAAACATTACCATGTTGATGAAAAACACACGTCACAATTTTATAACACTATCTCCTAACTAAAACTGCTCGACGCGCCTGAAGAAATTTCTGCTTTAAAAATATTGTAACTAGCTTACATAATAGTAATTATTATATATTCTAAGATTCACTTAATAAATTATTCATTCATACTAGGCACCCGTCGCACCGGTCGAAATTCGACCGTAATTTAAATTAAAATAGTTTTTTAATTTAAATTACGGTCGAATTTAAATTAAAAAACTAAACTTTATATCGTCCAAAGTAGTAAGAATATTTCTCAAATTCAAATAAAATGTAATAAATTTCAATTTATTTTCAACGCACCCGTTAAATATAAAAAGAGGTTTAATTAGGTAAGACTTTTCTGACTTTATGTGTTTTCATAGTAAGACATTGAATGTTCTAATTCGTTTATTATTTGTGTCTGTGACAAATGCACGGTAGTGTGTGTAATGTGTTTTTAATTAATTTTGTATGTTATATGCATTATTTGAAAAAAAAAAATAACACTCTGCACTCCTTCTCAACGTCCACTATAACCGCGCAATGTCATACTAATCCGTCGGCATAATACTTAAAAAAGCACCACAAGTTTTTGCTTCACGTATTATCATTCATATTGGTAATATAAAATACACTAAGCGATAAATATATATTCAAATACCCATTGAAAACCAGACTTCAGTGCTCACTGTATGTGTCAATAGACCATAAGTCATGGTATGGAAAACTGTGAATCCGGTTCGTGTGGACGGAGTCAATATATCAAACGATGGCAGGACAATAGGTGGGTAGGGTGGCAATGATGCGAGGAGAGGATAAGGATATTGAATTTCAAGTTGCTTGAAACGTACAAAAAATATATTAATAGAGAAATGCTATTACACGTATGACGAATTCTTAAACGATGTTTTAAAAATATAAAAATACAAAAAAACATTAATCTGTTAACGTTATCAGCATTGTAATAATTATAGTGTCTAATTGTGGGTATTTTATTGATAAATACGAGTATGTGAGTGCCATATATTTAGAACGCCTTAGCCGGCATATTAAATTTATGGCGCCCGTTTTAAACATCTCATGTAATCAAAATTTGTAACCCAAAAATTTATTTCTTTCATGAAAGCAATTCAAGCAATTAAGTTATTTCCTCCTATGTGACAAAAATATCTGATAAGTTCTTTTAGCATTGGCGATGTTTTCTAATGTTTTATGAGCGCAAAGTGTGATAGTCAGAACTGAGAATAGTAGGTAGACAATAATTTCAATATAGTACTCTAATTTCGTACTTTGAATGAAAGGAGTAACATAAAAATGTGTTTCTGTCAAATCTATGTGAACAAAATACAAAAACAATATATACTGAAATATGTTTATTTAAATACATATAATAAATTGACCTTCAATTATTTTACTATACTGGATTTGAGCGTTATTGTCATTACTCCTGTTATAATTTTATTAGTATAACTAGCTGTTCCGACAAACGTTGTTTTGCCATATAAAAAATAAAAAAAATGTTCAAATTTGGTAAAAATCGGTCAAGCCGTTTCGGAGGAATTTGGCAACAAAAACTGTGACACGAGAATTTTATATATTAGATATCAGTGAAGAGATTTTTTTAAATAAAATTACAACTTTTATTTTCTTTACAAACAAATCGAATTTCTTTTTATAACTTTAATAAAAAATAATTTCCCAAATATCTGTAAAATGTTGAAATGATGGCAACCCTAATCTCAACCGATATTTCACGTTGAGAGACAAGCTTTTGTTCACTTCCGTCCATTGTAAGTTTCGAAATTAAGATGTTCGGGAAATAATAGAATTTCCGACTCTATACCGTAAAACGTATTTATCTGTCAAATATGAACACGCAATTTCCGAGCTTACGGTCTCTGTTTACGACAGACATTCGTGGGTTTGACAAATCCCTCACGTATTCTTAGGTGATTTGTTCATGGGATTTTATGGCCGTATTTTCTGCTTGAATCAAACGAGATGTGAATTCGTATGCACTTTCGTGTGTAGTATAGAATTTAATTTAGGATTCATGTTTAGGTATTTGTACATGTTTGAATGTTTGATAAGTAGGGCTGTGACTAATGCTATTTTTGATTTATTTCTACACGATTTTATTTAACTTTAAAGGTGATAGATGTCTTGTGGTTCGATTGCGAAGAACAATTGATATACCAATTTCTACCTAATAACAGTAGTGTTATATGCTATGGTGTTCTGTTTAGAAGGATAAGAGAGACATCCAAAGTGTTTTTAATTTATTGTTATTCTCAGGGGCAGCAACGCATTTCTCTCATTGTCCCACTGCTGGGCACGGGACTTCTCTCAGAATGAGATAGTTTTAGGCCATAGTCCACCGCGCTGGCCAAGTGCGAATGAAGATTTGACGTTCCATTCTCCGACATATGAGATTTTTTTTTTGTTTTTAAAGAACTCTCAGGTAAGTAGGTTTGACCTACACATCTACCTACATACCCGAGAGTTCTTTAAAAACAAAAAAGTTCTCGGAGGTGTGTGAAGTCACCAATTCGCACTTGGCCACCGCGGTGACTATGGCCAAAAACTCTCTCATTCTGAGAGAAGACCCATGCCCAGCAGTGAGACAATAATGGGTTGTGCCCCATAGTCATTATTTTAAGTATTAAACTCTAACGCGGCATATTAACACTAACATAAAAACTGAGTCGATAATCAAGATTATACTTAAATATTTTATCACATACTTTTAAAACCACGTTAAAAATATTTCCCGTTTAAAAATAATTGTACCGTCATGTTTATTTACCGTAAAACATAAAACCCAAAATCAATCCAGGATCCCTTGAGTTACATCTGTTTCCGAAAGGCTTAGTGGTCGGCGAGGCTTATGGGCTTAAGGTGTGAAATGACAACCTGCGTCAGCATGCCCCGGCTTGGAGGATTAGTGGGCTGTCCACCGTGCCGTGTTTAAAATCGCGTACGTACGTTCTATGGCACAGTTGGGCGATGTGATTATTATGTGAGAATTATTGCTGATAAATTTGAACAATTACGTAAAGAAAAACTCTTGCGATTGTATGAAAGGGTGTTTTGCCTTTTTTTCTTGTGGGGGAAACCTTCAAAAGGTATCCGATGCCGTAGGAGCGATGCAGGGTTATGTGTAATTTTTACCGCACTAAACCCCCCCCCCCCCCCGGTGGCCGTCCTCGGCGCTATAAAGAGTACTCTGGGTTCTCGAAACGACCGCAACTGGAACCCTCTGAGCGCGTTGTGCCATCGGGCCCCTCCTAGATGGGCGGCTAGGCCCACCGGTCCGTCGGAATGGTATGTACCTGTCGGGACATTTTTATATGAGGCGACCATCACAGTCCTCGGGATTAGCAACGCATCTGTTGAAAACTTGTTATATATGAAGTTGCTTACAGATGTTCACGGGCGGCAGTAACCACTTACTAGCGGATGGACTGCATTATCGTTTGCCACTTTAATGCTTGAACAAAATCTCTACTCTCAGCCGTGGCTTTAAATTTTCCAAAATGATCCAAGGTTTAACTTTTCTAAAATGATGAGCTGATTAAAGTAGTTTACTTTTTTCCTGTTATGGAAAAATGCACGCACTACCTTTTGTTTACGATTTCTAGAGATTCTACGATACGAAGAGATTTCTTTAGAAATAAACAGTACCTTTGCATTACATATTAGTTATAAGTTCTCTTTTTGTATTTTGATTTCTTTGTGTGTGCCTAAATACATAAATAAATAAATAGGAAAACATTTGAAGAAACTAACACAACTTAGAGCTTTCCAAAAAAAGTTCTCAAAGGTTTGTTTAGTCTAAATGGCCAGCGCGGTGAATCCCTGGACCTAAAATTTTACTAATTCCGAGAGAAAACCAGTGCCCTTCAATAAAACAATAATGGGTTGACACGACGTAGTATTCAGGAACATTGGAATATATTCGATGAAATAAACAATATTCGATGAAATAAATATTGACTAAATAAAGATCTTCTTTCTTTAAAAAAAAATACGCTAGTAAAAAAAAAATCGACTTTGGCAATCGGTGAATTTAACAATAAACATATTTATAAAGAAGATTACGGTGAATTACGTGTTCTTAACACGTCAAAAACATTTCAAAATGGCTAAAATTTTAGAACTATTTTTCGATAGTAAAACGAATGGATTTTGGCGGAATTTTGCGGTAAAATCAGTAACGAATGTACTAGATTGGCTGAACGCTGACAAATTGATCCCGCTCAAAATGAATCGCGTCAGTACATGATGGCATTTAATATTTAGGGTGATTTCACGGAGTCAATATTTTCGTTGGTTTTACAGGCGATGTAATCTGAAAGAACAAACGAGGGAGAATGGTCATTGGTACTGATCAAAAATGCAACGGGACATTCAGCTCGGTCGACATTAATTGGTTCCTGCAGTTTCACATACAATAACTAAGTCTCTAAAATACGTCCCTGTAGCCTCGGGGTCAGAATAGGGCTACGGTATCCCCTGCCTGTCGTAAGAGGCGACTAAAAGGGGCTTGCAGACGGTTAGAGTGGGAGCTCGAACCGTTCGGTCAGGCAATCCCGGGAAGGACGGCGGTATGTGTGGTCGCATACCGTCGTAAGACTAGACGGAGCGGTGGGCCCAGCCGCCCATCTGGGAGGAGCCCGATGGGGCAGCGCGCTCGAAGGATTCCGGTTGAAGTCGTTTCGAGATCCCGGATCCTCCTTTTCAGCGCCGAGGACGGCCACCGGGGGGGTTTTAGTGCGGTAAAAATCCCACATAACCCTGCGTCGCTCCCACGGCGTCGGGTACCTTTGGGAGGTTTCCCCCTTGAAAACAAAAAAAAAAGTCTTAAAATAATTAAATAAACCTGTACCGGAAACCAAATTTGTATCAAAAACGCTTACAAATCGGTTCATCCATTTATGAGCTACGTTCACAGACAAACACACAGACAGATAGACATAGTAGTCAAATTTATAACATCCGTTTTTTTGCGTCGTGAGTTAATTAAACCATCTATAATTTGCAGTCAGGTATTTGTGATGAATGAATTATTTAATTTATAGCGGTCTTGGTAAAAATTTAATTGAAATGTTATTTAGATTTCAAAAGTCGGTGGAATCAGTGTCGTTTGACCGTGGAAGTACCACCGCCACACCTATTTCTAGCGTGAAGTATTTCTTGCGTTTCTATAAGGCGACCATCAAAGTATTCGGGAGTAGTAATGCATTTGTGATTGACTTCAGATGGAACCCATGTTCAGAATGAAGTCGATTACAGACGTCCATGGGCGGTAGTGACCACTTACCATCAGATGGACTGCATGCTCGTTTGCTACTTCAGTTAGATAAAAAAAAATGTAATTGTTTAATTACTACCTTTTATGTCATACCCGCGTTATGATAATAAAAATTAGTCTCTCTCTCCCTTTTTTTCTCTGCAAATTATTATTAGTAATTAATTAATTTCCCAATTAATCTCATTCTTGGAAGTGAGATATAAAAACGGGCCATGGCACTAAACAGATCTGTCTGCAAATCGGTGTTATTGACCTAGACCTACATTAAAAATGAGAACAAACAACTGCAAATAAACGCTATGAATAAAATTTTTATCGGCACACTTTCCTACGAGGCGATCATCATCTAAGATGATTGTTTCATATTAAAATGAGGTGAGTTAATCACAGATGCGTTGCTAATGCCAGTAACTAGGTGGTAGGACCAGTGTAGTTCGATCGGGGAAGTACCACCGCCACACCTATTTCTAGCGTAAAGCATTTCTTGCGTTTCGTTGGAAGGGTGTGGTTGCCGGCACACGTTTATATAAGGCGACCATCATAGTCCTCGGGAGTAGCAACGCATTTGTGATTGACTTCAGATGGAACCCATGTTCTCTATTAAGTCGATTACAGACGTCTATGGGCGGCAGTGACCACTTACCATCAGGTGGACTGCATGCTCGTTTGCTACTTCAGTTAGATAAAAAAAATGTAATTGTTTATTTACTACCTTTTATGTCATACCCACATAAAGGTAATAAAAATTAGTCTCTCTCTCCCCCTTTTTCTCTGCAAATTAATAGCAATTAGTAATTAATTAATTTCCCAATTAATCGCATTAGTAGAGTACAGATATAAAAACGGGTCATGGCACTAAACAGATCTGTCTGCAAATCGGTGTTATTGACCTAGACCTACATTAAAAATGAGAACAAACAACTGCAAATAAACGCTATGAATAAAAATTTTGTCGGCACACTTTCCTACGAGGCGATCATCATCTAAAATGATCGCTTCATTTAAAGTAAATCACAGATGCGTTGCTAATGCCAGCAACTGGGTGGTAGGACCAGTGCAGTTTGACTGGGGAGGTACCACCGCCACATCTACTTCTAGTTTGAAAAAATGAAGCATTTCTTGCGTTTCGATGGAAGGGTGTGGTTGCCGGCACACTTTTATATAAGGCGACCATTTTAGACCTCGGGAGTGGCAACGCATCTGTGATTGACGTCTGATAGATTCTTTATGAAGTTGATTACACATGTCCATGCGCCGCAGTGACGACTTACCATCAGGTGGACTGCGTGCTCGTTTGCTACTTCAGTCAGTCAGATAAAAAAAAACTCACGAAAAACATCACCCTCGTTCTGATGCAGTCAGGCATAAATTAATCAGTCACTAAAGTGTATACTAGTCAAGGAAATAAAAGTATTAAAATAGCCTGCTTATTGCTTTATTGTCTGTGGACGATAAACGCGCCATTTTGAAGATATAATGACAGATGGTTGAGATCGTTAAGTATAATGTGCCATCAATGACACTGCTGGTAATTTGGTATTAAAAATTTACGAGTTTTTCCGACGATAAGATAATTATGTTGTAAATTTTCTTCATTTATTACGTCCAGACGATATAATTAATTTAGTTTATTGTGTCGTATGCTTCCTTAGATTGCATGATTCTATTGAATTATATGAGGTGACCATTTAGTACTCAAAAGTAGCAACACTTTTGTAATCGACGTCAAATAAAACTTCTTTCATAATTATATGGAATCGGTAATAACTGTGTAAGGAAAACAGTAACTAGTTATCATCAAATGTATCGTAAGAGCGTTTCTTCCTTCAATCACGTAGAAAATTTAGTACTCGATGAATCATTTATCTTTCAATCATTCATTTAGTTGTAGAGAAAATAGCAGCATGATAGACGCTGGCATGTTATATCCAACGTATATCTAAACTCATAGCAATAGATACCAACTTTAGCATATTGCTGACGTCTGTTGTTTAACGCGGCTTATTTATCACCTCAACAAAACTAACTCAGACAGTCAAGGACAAGACGGTTACTTTCCATTTTTTATTACATTGAAGTAGCTAACGAACATAGACATTCGTCACTATCTACATACAGAGCATGGGTTCTATCTGAAGTCAACAATCGACGCGTTACTACACTCGTGGACTAGAATAGTCGCCTAAAATGAAAACAAGTCGGAATTATAGAAATGTGCTATGGTTTTCACACCTGGTAAATAAATAGTTATTTATAATTAACAAATGAATATTCTTTATTGGCTCCGTGACTATTGCGCATAATTTTTGAATATTTATTTAGGAATATTCGATCTAGAGGTAGACGCGAGGGAATTATGAAGTTTCTAAGTTACCGCTTTAGTTTAAGGTAACTTCGAATGGTAAACTTCATATAGAGCAGAGAATCTCTCTTAAGTCAATTTCATATGCACTACTACTCCCGGGAATATAATAGTCATCATCTAAGGCGCTACAGCCGCGGGTGGGCCTTGGCCTGGTCCAGAACATTTCTCCAGTCCAGTCTATTTTGGGCTTTCTCCCTCCATCTTGTCACGCCCACAGTTTTTAGGTCTTGCATGACTCCATCTAGCCACCTGAGTTTTGGCCTTCCTCGGTTTAAATCCAAAATCATTGTGAAAGGAATATAATAGTCGCTTCGTATAAAAGTGAGCCGGCAACCACCGTTCACCGAAAGACATGAACTGCTTCACGATAGAAATGATAATATATTCGTACCACATTACCGACTTTATTTCAAAGGCAGTCAGCCATGTTACATTGAAACATTCAACATGATATAAGCATTTTAGTCTAGATACAATTCAGACATTTACACCGTACCTACTCTAGATCAGTCCAGGATTACCAAGTCTCAAAAATGTATCCCCCTAAAGCCTTCATTAAAAACCCCTAAAATCTCCCAAAATGAATATTATGAATTTCAATTCTTCGTGGCAACCTGACCTGATAACGAAAAAAAAAGGTCTTCAGGTGTAGTGCATGATCTTTTTTTTTCGTCGTGAGGCATGATCGTATAGCCTTTTTTTTGATATGTGGGATTTTTGCCGCACTAAAATCCCCCCGGTGGCCATCCTTGGCTTGGTGTGGAGGACACTGGGATCTCCAACGGACCACTGCCGGTGTCCTCCGAGCACGATGTCCTCTTCGGGCTCTTCCCAGTGCGCCTCTTTGGTGTTAACGATAGCATGTAGCCACACATGCCGTCGTCCTACATGGGGTCGCTTGGCTGGACGGTTGGAGCTCCCACTCTTACCGCCCGCAACCCCGGAAGTCCCTTTTAGTCGCCTCTTACGACAGGCAGGGTTTACCGTAGCCCTATTCTGATCCCGGAACTACAGGGATATGATCGTATAGCCTGGCGGGGAAATTTCCCTTTAAAAACACCTATATGTTGAAGTTATAAAAACCCCTAAAAATATTACACCCCTAAAAAATCCCCATCCTACTTATTTATCCCCTAAATTTGGGGGAAAAACCCCTAAGTTGGGAACCCTGGATCAGTCTGTAGTCACGCGCCCCAGTGTAATGACCTTCCAAATTTTCTACACGTCTACCTACTGAAATGAACGTTTCTTTGTGAAAAGGCTTCAGGGGTAAACCTTTTGTGGTACTGTAGCGTTTTTTGAATAAATCTTATCTTAATAAATATATTTTGCGTACCTTACAATGCAATAAAAGTGTGAATGTTTGAAACAGATTTTTGAATTTATTTTCCAATTTTGTTGACAAAGGTGTGGGATTTTTTTGTGATTAGACTCTTTACGCTTTATAAAATCTGAGTTGGTCGCTACTGTGTTTTGATTTGGAGTATGGGTGTGACAAGAAGAACGACAGATCTAAGGCATTCTAACATAACTTCATCTCTGGGGAATAACGTTTGTATTAATAATGTATCGAATTGACGACCCGCGTAGTGGAGGGCTTACCATACCGGTCTGACGCGCAATGAGTCCCGGGTTCGATTTCCGGCCAGACAGGTATCTAAATGATGAGTTTCGATTAATGTTCTGGGTCTGGGAGATTTTGTATTCGTTTTGTGTGTGTCCATGGTATCCACGTCACAGCAGAAAATCGTAGTGTAGGGCAATGAGTGTAAAAAGCGTGTACAAACGTCAATCAGCGGGGAATGACGGGTCTAAAAAAGTCATTACTTGAACATTCGCGAATGAAAATATCCAACTGACGTTTGCGAATGCGAATGCTAATACGAAAATTCGTTACGAAAATCAGTATATATGTATTTTTTTTGGCACGCACTTTAGTCCAAATGGGTTGACGGATCGTAACATATGACGCATCAGTGGAATCCACTCAGTTTACAGAGTAAGATAGGTAATAAGAACCTGCAATCAAAGAAAATCGGGGGTAGTCATAAAATTCCGCACCGGAAAAACCTAACACCCCCCCACTCCGCTTTCCATGTAGCGCGGCCGAGCGTTCGCTTAACCTGTATGTATATGGTACGACAGTATGAATCTCGCACAGATCGAGACGAGCTGCTCGGAAATCGGACGAATATGTTAGCAGCTGTTTGTGAGAAAGTATATAGTATCAAAGAAAAAAACTTGAATAATATCAAAGAAAAAAATAATACATATGCAGATGTTGATAAAAAGTGCTATGCAATAGCTTTGCCTCGGCAGTCCCCGAGGGCCGCACGGTTTTTTTTTATTTATTGTCATAAAAATATGGGTGTCAAATGATACCTTAGTAAGTAAATCATTATAGGGATATAAATACTTTACTACTAATATGTTGCTATTTAGTCACAAACTCCTAAAAATATTAAGTAAATTGGTTTAAAGAATAGAATAACCTACTGAAAATTTTTGTTTAAGCAGTCCGGTTTTTTGTTTTAATTTTTTTTTTGTTTTTTTTTTTTTTTTAACAATAAATTTCTAGACGAAAGGATTAAAAGAATAAGATAGAATTCCATGTGATGAGATTCATTACACATCGAATCTATGTGAATTCAAGTTAAAATCTTTATTTATTAGAAAAGTTCTTCACCACAAGTGATCCTTATTGTATCGGAAAAAACAAGCAGACCGAAGAGAGTATACTTTCCAATTAAATTCAATTAGAGCCACTCAAAGCATTCCTAGGATCTCAAGCGTGGTATTGGCAAACAACTGGACTTTGTGTGTGGGGTCCGTGACTCAGTCTTGAAATGAAAGTAGCAAACGAACAGAATTAACGATGATGGAACCGTAAGAGCAGTGATAGCCTAATGGTTGAATCTTGTCCTTTCGATCGGGAGATCCAAGGTTCAAATCCCAGGCTGACACTTTTCACTCATTCTTCTAACATAAATGCGTATTGCTTCGCGCTAAAAACACGCTTTCTACACTCATAGCCCCACAGTAGGATTTTCTCCTGTGTCGTGGGTACCATGGACACACACAAGATGAATACACAAACACCCAGACCCAGGACACGAATCTAAACTCATCATTCAGATACTTGTCTGGCCGGGAATCGAACCCGGGACCCATTGCGCGTCAGACCGGTATGGTAACCGCTCCGCCACGCGGGTCGACGTATTAGATATTAACTATCATTTGTTTTCGGCGAATGAAACATCGTAAGGAAACCTACACACCCGAGAGTTCTTTTAAAAGAAAAAAATATTCTCAGAGGTGTGTGAAGTCTACCAATTCGCACTAGGCCAGCGCGATGGACTATGGCTTAAAACTCTCTCATTTTGACGGACAATAATGGGTTGACGAGAAATGTTAGTAACGAAAAATAGTAAATTATTTGTGATTCAACTCTATAGGCACTATTGCCTATTTAACAGCAGGTATTTTTATTTTATTTTTATTTTATTTACCTTTTGGTCTAAAGGGTGTGATAAAGAAACATACTCATAAAATTTTAACCTAGACTTCAAGGGTAGCAACGCATTCTTGGTCCATTTCAGATTGAGCTCTAATCGTATCTTGGATTGATTATAGATGTCTGTAGGCGACAGTGACACTCACAATGATTCTAATGAAACACGTTATTATAAGATGTACTAATTACACTTTTCTTTGACTTAAGCTTGATATTCGTATTAAAGAATTAGATAACTAGATAAATATTTTTTATCTAATAAAACATATTAATTGGCGTTACTTTAAAAATGAGGTCATTATACCTATTTTTTGACTTAATAATGATATTCGAATTAAAAAAATTTATAGCTATTATTATTATTACAATTATTTCAATTGATTCCAAAACAATCAATGCTGAAGGAAAAACTATCATTATTATTACTATTTTTTCAATTGATTCCAAAACGATCAATGCTGAAGTGAAGCTTATAGATTTGACATTAAGGATTCATAAATACAATTTCAAACGGCAGCTAAGAACACTAACAATAAATTTGCCATAAAAATAAAACGCATTCCCGAAATCCCTCACGCATTTTTAACGATCACCAAAATCATTAGCCATAAAATTAGTAGACGAAAACATATTATTCTTAACGACGTCACCGGATTTACTACATTTGCGGTCAAAGGAATAAAAATAGATAGTGGCATACGAAAGCTGTAACTTTTTACGGTTTCTCCTACGATACGAAAAACAATGTCGCTGTACTCGTAAATATCCCCTAATCTTCACACAAATATCTTTTTACCGGTACGTCTCACTGAAGAAGAGTATAACCGGTATTTCTTATCTCATAAGGGTTTTAACCGGTATTCATTCTAATACATTTTGTGAGATACATTGTTTGTCACTCTCGTCAACCTATTATTGCATCTAAAATTTATAATAAAACTAACAACATGTTACATATTTATTCACTCACGTATTGGGAATGTAAAATAAAAATTACCAACTTCTTGTTAAGTCTCACATATGACGACTCTGAAGCTCTTATATCTGGGATTTAAAAAAAGCGCGTCAATTCACTACCTTTACATGATACATTCGGAACCCTGAAATTACACTTGCAAACATACACATGCACACACACACTCACACACACCACACTCACACATATACACATACCCACACATTATTCCCATAAATACAAATCAAACATACCACGTACACGTACTAACCAACTTACCTTACCTTATAATATAAACTTTTGCTAAATGATGTGAAAATTCAATCCATTCATCATATCTGTATGTTTTAGCAATTGTAATATGTATGTGAACATACTTTCCCTGTGTCCTGAGGAGGGCGTAAATGACTGCGACACAGTTTTCAAACTATTGCCGTCGTTTACGAACAATTTCTTGATGTAAATTTGTTTCTATGTTCAATAAAAAATCTTTAAATCTTTAAATCTTTAAATTATTGTCCTGCTGGGCACAGGTCTTCACTCAGAATGAAAGAATTTAGGCCATAGTCCACCGCGCTGGTCAAATGCGAATTTGTGGACTTCACACACCTCTGAGAACTTTTTTTAAGAACTTTCGGGTGTGTAGGTGTTGAAAGTTAACCATCACTCCTTTACGATGAAGGAAAATATTGTAAGGAAACCTAAGATTTCTTATAAAGAAATAAACAAAAAATACAACCGACTTCCATGCCATAAAAAAGTAAAAAATAATCTAAATACATGTTGGTTTAGAGCATACACAGTAGGTATTTAGTACATAGTCCTGAAGTCGGCGCTAGCCATATTTCGCTGGATCACGATGAAACTACATGCGTCCTATATAAGCAGAATCTGTCCAAAACGGCCAAACATACATAAAAAATATATGTGTTGAATAGATAACCACTTTCCTTTTGGAAGTCGGTTAAAAAGAGAAGTTCTCAAAGGTGTCTTAAGACTACCATTTCGCACTAGCTAGCTCGATTACCGCCTAAATTTCTCTCAACCTGAAAGAAAACCTGACTCCATAAATAGGACAATAAAGGGTTGACGTCAGTCGATTTATATGACGTGTTAAAGAAGGATTATGTAATTTGAACCACCTGTTTTCGAATTATGCGCGAATATGTGGACAGAAAAATCTTTCTATATTGCTAGCTGACTCGGCAATCTTTGTTTCGCCTGAAAGTCAAATATCTCAAATTATCAGTGTTCCTCCACTATGTTACGCATGTCGTCGTCAACCCATTATTGTCCCACTGCTGGGCACGGGTCTTCTCTCAGAATGAGAGAGTTTAGGCCATAGTCCACCACGCTGGCCAAGTGCGAATTGGTGGACTTCACACACCTCCGAGACCTTTTTTTTTAAAAGAACTCTCGGGTGTGTAGGTTTTAAAGCAGTGATAATTAATGTATAATACGCACATAAATCAGTGGTGCGTGCCTGGGTTTGAACCTCGGACCTCCCGATTGAGAGGGCAAGTTTCAACCAATTGGCTATCACTGCTCATGTACGTTACGCATGTATTATACATAAAAACCTTCCTCTTAAATCACTATATCTATTAAAAATCTGCATTAAAATCCGTAGTGTAGTTTTAAAGATCTAAGCAAACATAGGGACAGACAGTACGAAGCGAATTTGTTTCGTACTATATATTGATAACTATACTCTAGCACACAAAAAGGACTGGTCGGATTCGGCTGAAATATTGCACAAAGGTGTAGTAGATATATCCTAGAACTTAATAATTTGAAGAATAAAGAATATTTCATTTCGGGTATTATTTTGCGCTTTTACACACTTTCCTCGATAGCAATCGAACAAGTACCTAAGGGAAGTAGACAGCAACGGACATTGCCTTCTGTAAATCGGCTTACAGATAAAGATTCTTAAGGATTAGGTGGGATGATCATATTTATTCCCCCTGCATAATGTACTCGTGACGGCTAAAATATCTTTGCTGGGATTAATATCTGGATGCGTGGACATACTCGCAAAGACCTTTTTGCGGTTTTTCCCTAATTTAAGGAATGTAATTATTTTGGGATTTTCTCTTTTTTTGGCTAGCGAATGCTTACTATATTTTATGTGTATGTGCAGTTGTGAACCTTTTTTGTTTTCCATTCTATGCGTAGTTTCTTTTTTAACTGAGGCGACTAAAAGGGGGTTCCGGTGTTGCAGACGGCTAGAGTGGGAGCTCGAACCGTTCGGTCAGGCAATCCCGGGAAGGACAGCGGTATGTGTGGTCGCATACCGTCGTAAGGACTAGACGGAGCGGTGGGCCCAGTCACCCATCTGGGAGGAGCCCGAAGGGGCAGCGCGCTCGGAGGATTACGGTTGAAGTCGTTTCGAGATCCCGGAGTCCTCCTTTTCAGCGCCGAGGACAGCCACCTGGGGGGTTTTAGTGCGGTAAAAATCCCACATAACCCTGCGTCGCTCTCACGGCGTCGAGTATACCTTTTGAAGGTTTCCCCCTCGAAAACAAAAGACTTGGACATCTTTCAAACACAACTATTAGGTAAAGATACTGAATTCCCGAAATATGTAGTTGCTCATTATATTCAAACCCGGTTTAAAAAGGGGAAGTTGATAACGAAGATTTAAATTTTTCTTCTGTTCTGTACTTTTTTTTTGTTTTCAGCTACGCCTCCACACACAAATCGTCCGTGCCCTTTTTTAGCATGGTTTTATTTTTGTCTTAATGTCATTATTACAGCTCCACTATGAGCCTTCGCCGCCGACATCGCCCACAACTAGGTAACAGTGTAAGTTGGGTCCCAGCTGTGTGCGGTGGCGGCAGCGGCGGCTTTACAGAAAACCTTATCTATGCTTACTATATAGGACCAATTTTTTATTTTTTATATTTATTTATTTTTAAATTTTTTATTATTATGTTTTGTTTTGTTGTCATCATTATTATTATATGGGTTTCTGTTCTGTACTTACATACACTTACACTTTATAGGTGCCACCGCCAGACATATTTCTAGCGTGAAGCATTTTTGCGTTTCGATGGAAGGGTGTGGTTGCCGGCACACTTTTTTTATCAGGCGACCATCGGGAGTAGCGACACATCTGTGATTGACTTCAGATAGAACCCCATGTTCTATATGAAGTTACTTGCAGATGTCCGTGGGCGGCAGTGACCACTTACCATCAGGTGGACTGCATGCTCGTTTGCTACTTCAAACTTATAAAAAAAAACATTCATACATATGACGCTAAAACAATATTTTTTGAAATATGAGTATATAAGTGTTGGCATAGTGAAAATATTTTTAAACTAAATGCAACACAGGCAATTTAAATTTACATATGTTACAAACTAAAGTTATGTCTAGACATTGCATATATTTGCAAGAAAAATTGTTCAAAGAAGTAAAATCAAAACTACTGAATTTAATTTTGAGGTTTCAAATATAGTTATTGCTCTTGTCTTGAAACTTTTAGTTTACATTTAAATCAATCAAATCTGTCACAAGTTTTTACAATTTATAGTTTTTTTTTTTTAATTGACTAAAGTAGCAAACGAGCATGCAGTCCACCTGATGGTAAGTGGTCACTGCTGCCCATGGACATCTGTAATTAACTTCATAAAGAACATGAGTTCCATCTGAAGTCAATCATAGATGCGTTGCCACTCCCGAGGACTATGCTGGTCGCCTCATATGAAAGTGTACCGGCAACCACTCCCTTCTATCGAAACGCAAGAAATGCTTCACGCTAAAAATATGTGTGGCGGTGGTACTTCCCCGGTCGAACTACACTGGTTCTACCACCTTGTATTTCGTTCAACGCAAGTGAAACCGCAGGGCATAGCTATGCAACAATATTTATTGTTTGCTCAAATACACAAAGATCGACAAAGAGTGTAGCGGAAATCAAGCCATTCCTCAGTAATCCGAGCGTACGAGTAAAACCGACTGAAATGTATAATATCGCAATCTTTTTAATTCGTAGCTTTGTCTCGCTATTCGTTCAAGTGTGCACGTATTCGTTCAGGCAATTTAGAATGCGTTAAAATCTATTTAATATGTATGTGGTTACGTTGTATGGAGTATTTCGTTTCTGCTTTGAAATGTGGCTTATGGTTTTTGTTTCTATTTATTTTATAGTTTGACTTAACGATAAGGTTGACGGACCACCTGATGGAAAGCATTATTCTTCCACCTCGAATAAATTAATTGATTAATTAATTAACTGTTTAATTAATTTTATCACCAAATTAATTAATAATTTAGTGAAAGAACAAGAATGGATTTAGATATTTAACAGGTTTTTACCATAATTATGTTTTTTTTTTAATATTTTAGCCGACATTTTAACACAGCCCCACATTAAGATTTTCTCCTGTTTTGTGGGTGCCATGGGCAAAATCATTCATTCAGATATCTGCTTGGCCTGGAATCGAACCCGAAACCCATTGCGTGTCAGACCGGTATGGAAACCGGGGCGCCACGCGGGTCTTCGAGGTGAACCACCAGACTAATATTATCACCCAGTGAACTGAACAAACGAGTATCGTTTGCAATTTTTTTCTCATTAAACTGTGGAAGATACCTATATACAAAACGTTTTACCTTGTCTTCATGAATCAACAGATAAGCGAGTAGTATTAAGTAAAACTTAAATACCCTTCGAGGTGATGAAATTAAAAACAAAAATATCTACAAAAATGAACTGTCTGGCAGGCAGGTCTTTGTTTAGTCTTTACGACGGTATGCGACCACACATACCGCCGTCCTTCTCGGGATCGCCTGACCGATCGGTTCGAGCTCCCACTCTAGCCGCCTGCAAACCCGGAAGCCCCTTTTAGATTTTAGACAGCCACCGGGGGGTTTTAGTGCGGTAAAAATCCCACATAACCCTGCGTCGCTCCCACGGTCTCGAGAGGGAAACCTTCAAAAGGTCCCTTTGAAGGTTTCCCTCTCGAGAACAAAAAAAAAAAAAAAGGTAGGTCTTTGTTTGCTATCATTGAATCAAACAATGCTATCTAAGATGCTGTGTATGACGGTAATAATTTTACACACCACTAAATCTGGGAATTACGACATGCGGGCGAAAAGGTCTGAACTATAATTAACCTAGAACCGAAGTTTAGATTCAAAGGATCTAAAGCACAAAATTCTGTTTACCTCAGAGTTTATTTCAATTTAAAATCAGCCTGGTTTTTTATCGTTCTTTCTTTTTTATAATTTTCTTTACCGCTTAAGGTCATGTCCATGACCTTTCTAAATTCTTAAAATCTTTATGTGTTATTTTCTAGTTTTTTAAGTAAAATCTTAAAAAGCTTTTGTTAGACGACCCGCGTGGCGGAGCGGTTACCGTACCGTTCTGTCGCGCAATAGGTCCCGTGTTCGATTCCCGGCCAGACAGGTGAAGTTTAGATTCGTATTCTGGGTCTTCATGGTACCCATGACACAGGAAAAAATCCAACTGTGGCTTTATGAGTGTAAAAAGCGTGTTAGAGCGGCCGTAGTAAGGAGTCTGGCGAAGGAACCTATTTGGTCACAACATTGAGTAGTAGATCTATTGAAGATCTCTTTCTTCTACCTTACCCAACACTACCAATTTAGTTCAGGTGGTCTGCCCATATGTTACCGAATTTTGTGAGGATCCTGTAATAGCAGGTGATCGATAGACAGATCTTCATACTTTAAAAAGACTTTTTCCAGTTTATACAATGTTTTTATTTTCTGTTTGAGTATCGTTAAAGAAGTTAAATGCTCAGAAAAGACGAGCAGTGAAAACCTAATGGAGAGGGCACTCTCAATCGGGAGGTTCGAGGTTCAAACCCAGGCACGCACCACTGATTTATGTGTGTATTAGAATTATCGGAAGAAAACCTACACACCCGAGAAAAGTTCTCGGAGACGTGTGAAGTCCACCAATTCGCACTTGGCCAGCGCAGTTGCCTATGGCCTAAAACTCTCTCATTTTGAGAGAAGACCTGTGCCCAGCAGTGGGACTATAACAGGTTGTACCTACCCATTACTGTTAAGATAATAATTTTATACCTTTTATTTTTGCTTCTTTTATCGAAGGCTTATAACTTGTTACCTTTTTTTTTATCTGAGTGAAGTAGCAAACGAACATGCAGACCACCTGATGGTAACTGGCCACTGCCGCCCATGGACATCTGTAATCAACTTCATACAGAACATGGGTTCCATCTGAAGTAAATCACAGATGCGTTGCTACTCCCGAGGACTATGATAGTCGCCTCATGTGAAAGTGTGCCGGCAACCACACCCTTCTATCGAAACGCAAGAAGTACTTCACGCTAGAAATAGATGTGGCGGTAGTACTTCCCCGGTCGAACTACACTGGTTCTACCACCTTGTAAGGTAACATTACACTAAGCTATGAAATATATAGTATTTTTGTAAACTTTCAATTATAATTTTAAAAATACATATTTTTGAGGTTGATGGCAGAAGTATTACAATAAGCGGAAGTATACATACTGTATAGCCGAATTTATCCTTAAAATGCTATGGCGAGAATTTATTCCATTTTTATATTCACAATTTGTAACGCGTAAATTCATATATTTGGTTCCTGATTCCTCAAGGATTTTTGGTATGGGGAGATGGAAATTGTATATGGAAAATCTTTTCGTATGAATATTATTTACGTATCAACGCCTTGCTTTTGTGTAGATAACTGTATTTTCTTTATTTTCCGTTAACTGTATATTTGTTGTGAAATGTTAAAAAATAAATAGTCTATAAGGAATCGACATTTGAAAATTTTCTCAAAAGCGAAATATTGCACGTGCTGGCCCTTTTTCATACGAGGTGACTATTTAAGCCTATGGGAGCAACAACTCATCTTAATTAAATAAAACCACTGTTTAGTTAAAGTTGTTAAGAAATGCAGTAGTGACCATATACCACGAAATGGATTGCAAATTCGTTTGCTGCTACAAACGTAATAAAAATCGATAACTCTGAGTGAAAGGGCTCCTTACCAATTTATATATATCTGCTTGAAACATGTGCCTTCTTACAATTACAAAAGGTATGGAACACACTTCCTCAAGCCGCCCCAATGCAGTGACCTGGCCCTTTTTATTATAAATTACATTATTTTATAAAATCACAAAGCCAACGTCCTTGCTGTTTAAAAGCGACTAATTAATAAACGGAAAAAAGGGTTAACTTGACTAGTAAAGTATACGAATTTAGAGTAATATTATCGGAAAACTGTCTATTCGGTATCTGTATGTGCCTTGTGCGGTTCTTAATTTCTAAATGCCGATATTTCAAATTGCTTGGATTATGGTCATGGCGTAACTTACTTGTATTGGTCAAGATTAAACAAAATCCGTATTAAATTCGTCGTAAGTAACGATTATGGTAATTCAAGTCTAGTATAAGCAGTGAGAGCCTAATGATTGAAACTTGCCTTCTCAATCGTTAGGTCTGAGGTTCAAACCCAGGCCCGCACCACTGATTTATGTGCGTATTAGAAATTAATTATGACTGCTTTTCGGTGAAGCAAAACATGGCGAGGAAACCTACACACCCGAGAGTTCTTTAAAAAAAGTTCTTGGAGGCGTGTGAAGTCCACTAATTCGCACTAGGCCAGCGCGGTGGACTATGACCTAAAACTCTCTCATTCCGAGAGAAGACCCGTGCCCAGCAGTGGGACAATAATGGGTTGACGATACGATACGAGTCTTGTATAAAGTGCCTTTTTTAAGTGAAACTTCTGTAGAATTGTCGTGATTTGAAATTTGATGAAACATTTTACGTTACTAAAACAGTTTGCCGCGCTACAACTAGATGGCGCTTTGATCCTTTCTGAATCGCGCTAACGGTTTAACTTTGTAGCTATACAGAAGCTTAAGTTTGGTGTACGCGAAATAAGCTGCCCAAATTATGGCTGCAGTGTTACTAACTCGATTTTTCAAAATGCTAAAGTCTTAATACCCCCATAAACTTGCCCAAATTTGTCTTTATACTAATGCAAATTTCAAAGTCTGAGAGACTTATACTTACCTTTATTATTAAATTTCATCTCTGGCGTGGATGAATACCTTTACACTTTTTAGTGTAAAATCTACGATTACAGCCGAGACCTCAATAGCGATGTATCAGTCAATCACTTTCAATTCGACACCGACAAAGTGGCAGCTCACAATGTGTGCAAAGGCTTATCCACCCTCGTCAGTGTCGGACACTACTTATTCATGACTTACGTACGTCTTTTTAACGTCATGTTATAGAATATCTGGAGGCCACCGGTACATTAGGTACCTTTGAAAAGGAAAATTTATCGCTCTATTTATAGATTTTATTATATCGGTAAGACTAAATGTGACGTAATGTGAAATTTGCGTTTTTTTATGACTGAAGCAGCAAACGAGCATGCAGTCAACCTGATTGTAAGTGGTCACTGCCGCCCATGGACATCTGTAATCAACTTCATATAGAACATGGGTTCTGTCTGAAATCAATCTCAGATGCGTTGCTACTGCCGAGGACTATGATGGCTGCCTCATATGAAAGTGTGCCGGCAACCACACCCTTCCATCGAAACGCAAAATGCTTCACGTTAGAACTAGGTGTGGCGATGGTTCTTCCCCGGTCGAACTACACTTATTCTATCACCTTGAAACCTACCTTTGTGTAAAAACCAAAAATACGTTTTGGCTTTTGGGGAGTTACTTTATGTACGTAGATATTAAAGACACGTAACATTTGTGTTAGCCCGTATAAAGCACGAAATTGCCACTTTTTATTGGTTATACATGATAGTTATGGGCGAAGTTTCAAGAATTGATCTCAATTTTTAGAAATTTGTGTTTGTTGTATTTAGTTCTTATCTTGTCAAAGTCCTTTTTGAATTTAAGTGACCTCTCTCTTTCTTTTTGGTTCTTAAATAGTAAGTAAACACTCGAATAAACAAGCAGATATAAAGATTTTTTATATTTTTTTAAGCCAAGTAATAATATTGATATTTTCAATTTATAATTTCACGCTGATGTTTACATGAATTTTATAGGTAAGAATAAAAGATAAGGACTACAAAATATTTTTCTTGACTCCACAAGACTTTAATATGTCCCTTATAAATATTAGCTAGCTTGTAATAATACTTTTGTCAAAAGAAACCGAAATCTGAATACATTTAAATCCCTTAAACTGACGATAGAACGCTGAGCCCCTTTATGTGGCCGTCATACAAAACCTGATATTAATCCCGCATCAAAGACGTTTCAGAAGATAGTAAGAACGTAACATTACATTATGCAAAGGGATAAATATGATTATCCCGCCTTATTTCCAAGGTTCTTCGTCTAAGTCAATCTATTGAAGGTATGCTCCATATCCCTAAAGTCTTTTAGCGTCATAATAAACTAGATGTGTTTATTCAGTATATTATTGCGAGCACTGAGAGCATAATGGTTAATATTTGTCACAAAGCGCGGGTTAGTAGTTCGAATCCCTGGCAGACTTTAAAAAAAATCTCAAAAGTGTGTGAAGTCTTCTAATTGAGACTTGACTAGTGCAGTGGACTGTGGCCTTAAGACCACCTCACCGTGAGAAACACCTGAATCCAGCAATGAGGCTATAATAGGTTAATTACGACGTTATTGTGCTGTGGAACTTTATTGTACTGTGACATTTCCATGCTGTTTTTATGTAATTGTACTGTATGAAACGCAAAAATAATTTACATTATGGCTTGCAATTAAGTCACTAGTAACCAATAATTAGCTTCTAAAAGGGCTTATTATCCTTGATTGTCGTGACGGTTGTTTATTAGAAGTAATAATAACTTTATTAAAAAAAAACCTACAGCCTTTGGTAAAAATAGGTCGTCAATAAAGCGATGTACTGTGTACGCTTATTAGGTCTTTATAAATAACTTAATAAGTTTTACCATAAATGCCGTACGCCAGTAGTCGCCAACCCTCGATTCAAAATTCCATCTCATATTATCTGAAACTTCTCTTGAATCGTGACAGTTTACGAGCCGCAACAAAAAAATATGCCAAAAAAGTCTGTTATAGGTACCTATCCACGCAAAACAGTATTTTTTGCCATCAATTGTTTTGGATTATTTTTTGCTGTCATTAGCAACCTTTTGACCATTATTTTTATATATTTGGTATATTTTTTTGCCTTTTTTCTACTTTTCGCTGCTGATTTACTTGATAAACTTTTTTCGCTAATTGTAAACACTAGAGATAACCCGCGTGGCGGTGTAGTTACGTAGTCTGAAACTAAGTGGGTTCCGGGTTGGATTTTCGGCCAGACAAGTATTTGAATGATGAATTTAGATTCTTATTCTGAGTCTGTGTGTTTGGGTATTTGACTTTGTGTGTGTCCGTGGCACCTACGACACATGAGAAAATCCTACTTTGGGGTTATGTGGTAGGCAGTATGTAGTAGGGGTAGTGTAGAAAGCATTTTTACTAGTTACCAGTTAATGCTGGCCATTATCTCAGGCAGCCGCTATGTGGCTTGCGTTGACAAAAGGTTGCCAACCACTGCCACATACTCGTATTAATAGACGAAGAAGCAATTATCGTTTCAGGGAACTAATAAATGTTAAATTTAATAAGCCCTTTGGATGTTATGGACATATGAGGAGGTAATGTTTCTTTTATAATTTCCAGTGAATCTGTAAATAGAGACTGACTTTCAAATTATTAATATAAATTCCATTTTCATTTTCGTAGGCGGTAAAACCAGTGTAGTTCGACCGGGGAAGTACTACCGCCACACCTATTTCTAGCGTGAAGCAGATCTTGCGTTTCGATGGAAGGGTGTGGTTGCCGGCATACGTTTGTATGAGGCGACCGTCATGGTTCTCGGGAGTGGCAACGCATATGTGATTAACTTAAGATAGAGCCCATGTTGTATATGAAGGTGCTTGCAAGTGTGCATGGGCGGTAGTTACCACTTACCATCAGGTGAGCTGCTCGTTTGCTACTTCAGACATAAAAAAACTTTAATTTAAGGTCACTACCACCCGTAGACATCTGTAAGCAACTTCAAATAGAATATGGGGTCTATCTGAAGTCACGCACAGATGCATTGCTACTCCCGAGGACTGTGATGGTCGCCTCATATAAAAGTGTGCCAGCAACCACACCCTTCCATCGACACGTAAAAAAATGCTTCACGCTAGAAATAGATGTGGCGGTGGTACTTCCCCGGTCGAATTACACTGGTTCTACTGCCTACGAAAATAAAAATTAAATTTATATTAATAATTTGTAATTTTTGCGACATAACATTTGCAATTTTCTAACCGTTGTTTATTTTGAAAAAAGAAAAACGTGGTCGTTTGCTAGAAAAATACAGTGAACGAACCCTGAGCAGGTACAAGAAATTACTGTAAAACCACAAAAATGGGCTTTCCACAAGCCATGAAGAATTTAAGAAACGCTTTTATCATAGTCTGGCGCTTAGCAATAGAATTTCCTATCTCGGGGATTTCATGTTTTTCGAAGTGAAACTTCTTTAGAATCGTTGTGATTTGAAACTCAATGAAACGAAATTCGTCTAGATAAGAAAAATATATAAATGTATAGGATTAAGACGGCGAGAGAATGAGATTTGCATAGTATTTTGTATTATCAGTATATTACTTATTAGTATTATATATATTATATTACTAATAATTTTATAGACGGATTGACGGGCCCCTAGAACAAAATCGTATGTATCGTATATCGATAAATTACCAATTTACAGTATGAAGTTTAGATGTTTTGTGGACATACAGACATTGATTACTTACGCCAAGAAATACTATTTAATCAAGTAATAGCTATTTAGAAACTTGTTAAATAAGTTCCTAAATAGCTATTACAATTAACAAAGCTTCATACTGTAATTTTTCATATACGATTTTTTCTTAGGAGTCCGTCGAGATATTCTTTACCAGGCGATAGAGCCAGTGTAGTTCGACCGGGGAAGTACCAACTCCACACTTATGCTTCACGTTAGACACGTGAAGTAATTATTGCGTTACGATGGAAGTGTGTGGTTGTCGGCATACTTTTATATGAGGCGACCATCATAGTCCTCGGAAGTAGCAACGCATCTGTGATTGATATCAGGTAGAACCCATGTTCTGTATGAAGTTGATTGCAGATGTCCATGGGCGGCAGCGACCACTTACCATCAGGTGGACTGCATGCCTGTTTGCTACAAATGTCTGCAGTAAGACAACTTTTAAGACGTTTCAAGGTTTTTTTCCATTGTTGACCTGTATGGATAAGCCGTCACTATACCAACTTGACGCGTAATGAATTCCGAGTTCAATTTTGGCCAGACAGATATCGAATGGTAATATGAGATTTCTGTTGTGGGTATATAGGTTTGGGTATTCCTTTGTGTGTGCCAATGGAGCAGTAATAGCCTAATAGTTGAAACTAGCCCTCTCGATCGGCAGGTCCGAGGTTCAAACCCAGGCACCTACCACTAATTTGTACTAAACTAAAACTATGTGCGTATTAGAAAATAATTATCACTGCTTTTCGGTGAAACAAAACATCCTGAGGAAACCTACACACCCGAGAGTTATTAAAAAAAAGATAGTTCTCAGAAGTGTGTGAAATCCACCAATTTGCACTTGGCCAGCGCGGTGGACTATGGCCTAAACTCTCTCATTCTGAGAGGAGACCTGTGCCCAGCAGTGCGACAATAATGGGTTCGAAGAACGTGCCAACGATATTGAAGAAAATCCTAGTGTGGAGTTCTACAGTGCCTTATTATTATTATTTTGCGTTGTAGAATAAGAATATCAAGTCCGAAAGGCCTATTTTTCAAATGAACTTCGACGCCGTCCATGGATATTTTTTATCCACGTTTATATCAGTGGTTCACAGATCATCGAAAAGATTCACAATCAAACGCATATATCTAATGTCCAATTTAGATTGGACCCTGAAAAGTACTCAGGACCTACGCAGATAAATGAAGTTACTCGCCAATTCAAGATCACGGGGACACTCTGACCTCCACAGCTGAGAGCTACTTAATGTATTTTAAGTGGAAATTGTGATCACATTAGGAACCTTTGAGTTCAAGTAAGGTAATTTGCGGAAAGTGACGCTTGGTTTCAGCTTAAATAGGAATACAGCTTATTAAAGTTGTAGAATGTTCTCTGGAAACATTTCTTTGCAGTAGACTATGGCTTTTACCTTAAATGTCACTACTTTTACCTATTTTATTAAATTAGGGACAGATTCGCGAAGTGTTTTTTCTTCTGTAAATTTGTTTCTCCTGTCGTTTGACAACTGTTTCGTTTTTTTATAAGTAGACATAGTACTTCCTCTTAACTCCAGACTGATGAAATTTAAAAAATTACAACCACTGAAAAAACAAAAAAAAAATCCTTTACTCTCGCCGAAAATCACACACATACTTTCTACACTCATAGCCACACTAGGATTTACTCCTGTGTCGTGGGTACCATGGACACACTAGACGAATACACAAACACTCAGACCCAGAACAGGAATATAAACACATCATTCAGATACCTGTCTGGCCGGGAATCAAACCCGGGACCCATTGCGCGTCAGACCGATATGGTAACCGTTCCGCCCCGTGGGTTGTCGCTATACGTAATACACGATACAATTTTCAGTGTAGAACACGGTGCTAAAGCAACTACGTCTTTTCCGCTGGTCCATTTCGCTTTATAAGATCCGAGGCACCATAAGCAGATTAAAACAACCGCATTCTACCTCAAACGGAAATAAAGGCATACCTCGTTTTACTCGCTCGCCTATTCAATTCAAACGATCTTAATTTATACTAGATTTTCCGGAAATTGAGAGCCAAGAATACAGTCTAATACTGACAGGGCTTTCTGGGTCTTTTGTAACTAAATCTCGGTAAACTTTCAGCTCAATTTTCTATAAATGGACAATCTTAGATCCAGTAATCGTCTATAAATGACTTTAGGTAGAACATATGTTCTGTACGAAGTTGCTTACATACGCCCATAGGCGGTAGTAACCACTTACGAAATTTGCAAGCTTATTTTCTACGTCAATCTTTCAAAACAGGAATTTTGCACTCTTCATTGATTGTATAAGCAAACCAATATGCAGTCTATCAGTAAGTGATTAACACCGTCTACAGACATTTATGTAACCAAATCTATATAGAACAGGAATACTATTTGAAATCTGATGCATCCCCAATTCGTGTACTACGATAGTCTGATAGCAAGAAAATTTGCCGGCATCAATATTGTTCCACTAAAACGAAGAGATAGGTACAAACGAAAACGAAGAATGGAAATAGGTACAAGTATCTTTATATTTTTACTGAATTCATATTTTCTTTTTAGTTTGAACATCCAGGTTTTCTTAATACAATCATTTATTTAATTTAAAGTAGCGAATGAGCATGTAAACCACCTGATAGCGAATAATCACCATGTGTTTGCATTTGAATTTCTATTCGCCAATATTTCGGTTTAGTTACATGGATCGTGGCCACGGCAAAACTGCGGTAGCGGGGAAATCCACCGACAAGCTCTAGTGATACTATTTGCCCAATGTCCAGTTCATTTTTCTTATTCTGGTGCCATATCACAATACTGTATATTTAGGCACTAAACACATTTCGTGATTTATACAAAATTAAATGTACCAATTAATTGACAAAATTACTTTAAATATTTACAAGTATATACTCCCTGCCAACATCGTAAAGTTTTCGTTGGTACCGTTTTAGAATAAAGTTTAAATCATTAAGTAATTGTTTCTATAAATAAGAATGCAAAGGCGCCCAACAACACTGACCACAAAGGATTTCACGACTAAGTAACAAGACTAATGACGAAGACACTTTAAATAAACTCATCATTAAATAAATTAAAATTATACAATAATGATTACGCGTTAATTATGTATTCTCAAAATTTATAATCGTAAAAGAATATTATAATATCTAATTATAATTAACTTTTCAGTACAAAAAATATATAAGGAAAAACACTCCCGTTCATAAACAACTAACTTCGAGGAAGTAGAAGCTTTGAAGGATAAATCTAAAGGCCGATTACGATGTATACAAATTCTGCGATGAAAAGGTTCTTTGCGTACAAAAAATGCGTGCTTGAAATTTTCAAAGGCAAGAGATTCGCTTTATGAAGCTGAGGATTGAATGAACAAACGGCGCTTTATAAATTTGAATAACACCGCTATTAAAAGCAAATCGAAGCATTTGTTAGCGCCGGGTTAGTTGGTAGAAACAGATAAAGTTATACTTAAGAGCGTCAAGTACCATTATTTCTTTCGCTTCCATTCATGTAGTAAAAAACCAAATTCGTAATGAGATTAGTAGAATTAGATGGATCTCAGCATCTCATCCCTCATCAACCCATTGTTGGTCCACTGCTGGGCACGGGTCTTCTCTCAGAATGAGAGAGTTAGGCCATAGTCCACCGCGCTGGCCAAGTGCGAATTGGTGGACTTCACACACCTTCAAGAACTTTTTTTTTTTCAAGAACTCTCGGGTGATTAGGTTTCCTCACGATGTTTTCCTTCACCGAAAAGCAGTGATAATTAATTTCTAATACGCACATAAATCAGTGGTGCGTGCCTGTGTTTGAACCTCGGACCTCCCGATCGAGAGGGCAAGTTTCAACCATTAGGCTATCACTGATCTTAGCATACTTCTAAGTAACCTCAACAGTCCCTTTTAACGGGTAGAGATGAACGTAGACAAGATAAAAACCATATCTAATGTCCATGTAACAGGCCATACCCGTAACTTTTTTTTATCTGATTGAAGTAGCAAACAAGCATGCAGTCCACCTGATGGTAAGTGGTCACTGCCGCCCATGGACATCTGTAATCAATTTCATACAGAACATGGATTCCATTTGAAGTCAACCACAGATGCGTTGCTACTTCCGAGGACTGTGATGGTCACGTCTTGTGAAAGTAGGCCGGCCACCACACCCTTCCATGGAAACACAAGAACTGCGTCACGCTAGAAATAGGCGTGGTGTCGAACTACACTGGTTGTACCACCTTCAAAAATACCAGATGTACGGGTACGGGTATGAGATGAATATGGAGTAGTGCCACCAATAACTACTTACCAGTTATTGATAGCACTCCTCTAGAAGTTGTCGAGCACATTTATCTGAGACGTTCAATCCGGATGGATGTCCAACTTTGATTGGAAGGACACCCAAAGCATCCAAAATTACATAGCAGCAGGGCTTCAGTTTACTGCACTGAAGCACTGGTATTACGTCGTTTTGGATTCTCAGTGCCTGAAGTCGAAAATATGCGAGCAATGTGTGTTGCCAGTATCCTATCGCATCGAAACGTGATCTTTCACTGTAGCCCTTATTCGCAAACTCAGAATCTAGGACTATGCAAGGAATTTCGCTAAGGACATGATTCGCAACTGATACCCGTAGACGAGGTAAGCTTACGGTAAACTTGTTTCTCAAAATTAGAGGGCTGAAATAGCAATGGGCCGGCCGTACCGTTCAAAGAACCACTAAAAAATAGGTAAAAATATTGTCGAAAAGTGATACAGGAAAGGAAGTTGCAAAATGCAGTTTACTTGATAACAAGTGGTCACTGTCGCACATAGATATTATTAAACCCCATTTCATTTTTTATATTACTCAACTCCAAATAAGATTTAAGGCATATCTGCAGAAAGATACATTGCTATCCCTATTGTGGAGCCCTTTTTTTTTGTTTTCGAGGGGGAAACCTTCCAAAGGTACCCGACGCCGTGGGAGCGACGCAGGGTTATGTGGGATTCTTACCGCACTAAAACCCCCCCGGTGGCCGTCCTCGGCGCTGGACTCCGGGATCTCGAAACGACTTCAACCGGAATCCTCGAGCGCGCTGCCCCACCGGGCTCCTCCCAGATGGGCGGCTGGGCCCACCGCTCCGTCTAGTCTTTACAACGGTATGCGACCACACATACCGCCGTCCTTCCCGGGATCGCCTGACCGAACGGTTCGAGCTCCCACTCTAGCCGTCTGCAACCCCGGAAGCCCCTTTTAGTCGCCTCTTACGACAGGCAGGAGATGCCATAGCCCTATTCTGACCCCGAGGCTACAGGCACGATTGTGGAGCCCTGTTGGAATGTTTTGGACAAGTTTGTCTCCACATTGTTTCTTTTTTACAATATGCAAGTAGCAAACGAACAGATCACCTAATAGTAAGTCATCATTCGACTGAGATACTTTTTAGCACCTTTTAATTATATTTCCAAAAGTTTAATGTTTTACACATTGAAAAATACACATCGTCCATTTAATATTATCACATTGCTGCACGGGTCTCTTTTCAGAATGAGAGAGTTTAGGTCATAATCCATTGCGCTGACCAAGTGCGAATTTTAAAACTTCACATATCTTTAAGAACTTTTTTACTTTTATGAGTTCTCTCAGATATATAGGTTTCTGTTCTTATTCTGTTCAAGATGTTTTCTGTGCCGTAAAGTATTGGTAATTACTTACTAATACAGCTATCATTAAAAAAAAAGTGACAAAAACAGAACCTTGTACCCTCGGTTCTCAGACTGAGTCTCAATCACAGGCCATCAAACAATAAATTTAAATATTAACTAAACTGAATTGATTGGCAACTGTTATTAAATGGGGTCAACAGTGAAGAAGATACTGGAACAAATAAAATATCTGACCCTAAACCTATAAAAGGCTCGGTTCATTAAATTGAGATTAAATTTCTTGATTAACTTCCCGTTCTGCTCGTGGTATGAGCTCAGTTGGCAACTCAAACTATTTGGTATTAATAAAGGTTTATTATTTGGCAGTTTGCGGAAGTTTCGGCGCACATATTTGGGGGTTTAACGAAGCCTTAAATAATTTACAAATCCTTGCTTTAAAGTGTTTTGACGATTATAAGTGATTAAATTTCGGATTAAACATTGTTTTCCATGTTTGAAAAGACGGATTATGTATATATTAATACGTGAAGCCAAAATTTGTGATTCCTTGTTAAGATACGTGCCGTAGACGGAGGAGAATGAAATTACGCACGGTTATAGTTGATGTAGAGAAGGATTACGCAATGCTAATTTTTTTTTCAAAGAATGCATAAAACATACATAAAATTAACTAATACATTACACACACTACCTTGCATTTGACACAAACGCATACATATTAAACGAGATAGAACATTCGATGTCTTACTATGAAAACACACAACGTCAATGCCCGCTACTGCTTTTAAATGCTTTGTTAATTACAACCTCTATATAACTTAAACGGGTGCGTTCAAAATAACTTGAAAATTATTACAATTTATTTGAATTTTAGAATTATCGTGCTACTTTGGATAATATAACGGTCAATTTTCGTCCGTTGCGACGGGTGACTAGTAAATATTATTACTATAGTAAAATATACAGCAAAATTTCTGTCTCATATTGGTTTTTAGTCAGCGACAGAGAAATTTGATCTATGTCGAAGACTCAATAACTTGTTTTAGTTCGACTTCGATAGCATCGCTGGCTTATTTCTGCCTTGTAAAATTTGCTTCTGTCCCTTGGTTATACGAAGGGAAACCTTGAAACTTATAGGAGGCATTTTAACTCTCACTATATTTCTCAGGGATAACGCATCTGTAGCAAATATGAGACAGGCCTTCATTATTCTGCGGTTGATTACAAATGCCAATGAATAGCAATAATCACTAACCAGGCAGGTTGCACCGTCCTATTAGATTTTGAAAAAAACCAAAATCATTATTTTTTCCAAAATTATTTGTTGGACTTTTCTATCTCGTCTGGATAAATCATCGTTGTGTACTTTAAATATTGCTTAAACGTAATTATCTCTGACTATTTGAGGCCACATGTATTTACGATGGTAAAACCAATATCGTTGGAAATGTTCAGATTTTCATCCCACAATTTCGACGTGCAGCCATCCGTTACGAGGAAGATTCTTCGAATCTTAGACATGGACTAATAGGCATGTCAATAACCGCATAACCGTGACCGCTTTGCTTCGTGAGCGCAAAATCTCGAAGCTTCTCAAGCTTTGCGTGTCTCGTAACTGGAATCTTGATGCAAGTCTATACGAGAAATTAATTTCAGTAAACAAGTGACGAGAAGTTTCTGGAAGATTGATCATGAAAGCAGAGATAATTTTGTGGGATGATTTTTTGGTTCATATAATCAAGGTAAAGGATTGGAACGAGTTTGTTTGACGACCCGCGTGGCCGAGCGGTTACCGTACCAGGTTGACGTGCAGTGGGTCCCGGGTTCGATTCCCGGCCAGTTAGGTATCTGAATGATGAGATTAGATTCTTATTGTGGGTCTGGGTCTTTGTGTATTCGTCTTTGTGTGTGTCCATGGCACCCACGACACAAGAGAAAATCTTACTGTGGGGCTATCAGTGTAGAAAGCGTTTTAAGCGTTTTTTTTTAAAGCGTTTCTCCGGTTCTGAGAATTTCACTTTGAAATCATGTTATTCCGAATAGAAATCGTGGGGACATCTGTGAAGGAGTCTGATAGTCCAACTTGATAGCCGTAAGGTACAGTTTGACTTTTTATACTGTTACGTTGCGGAGGCTAGTTCAAACTGATTAAAAATGTCAATCAATCAATCAATCAATCGTTTATTTGCATGAATATAGGTACAAAGCTCTTGCGTGTATAATATTACAAAATTCAGTCTCTCTATATTCTACCCATTGGGGCATACAAATAACAAACATTACGTAAAATACATAAAATTGGAATCATTTAAATCTACAATACATAATTTACAATTTAATAATGATAATTTCCAAGTAGTCAATGTTATGTATAATAAAATTTTAATATCTAATAATTTTATCAAGTTTTAAAAATTTAAAAAATTTACAGTTATTCATTAGATAGGTCCATATAATCCACAATTATTATTATTTCATTTATTTATACCTTCTTCTAAGAACTCTTATACCGAATAGTACGCTTTTATTTTGTTTAATCACGGTACGTACGTTATATGTAATGTATGTCTTAGACTTTAATTATTTGAAGTATATGAATCTCAATTATCTTTTATATTTCATCCTTAGTGGAGAGTGTTCCCGCAACTATTGCACAATGACCTATTTGTATGTATTGTGATATTTGTTATCGTGATAATTTTGCATACTAATAATAATCAGCGTCATGGAGTCGGAATAAACCTGTTCATGGCATAAGCTGAGTCCATCCCCTTCGCAGTGGTTGCAGCACATATTATATTACATAAGGTTATTTATTCCTCTTAATATTGTATAGTTTTTTTTTTGTTTTTGTTTCTCCTGTGTTGTAACTTGTGTATTTTCTTTTTTTTTATCTTATGTCTTGTAACTTATGGGAATAAAGGTTATTATTATTATTATATCGAAATAAATATGTAACGTTAAAGTTCAAGATAAACGAATTAATATGTTGTTCGGAAAAATAGTATCCAAGCAATATCGATATTAGAAAATATTTATAGTTAAAGATATTTCAAGTACTGTCATACCAAGTATATTACGTTATACAGTAATTTTGGTGCACACGTGAAATTTTAGAGGACAGTCAAGCAACTAACCAATATGTCATTATTGAGTATGTACCAACAATTTGCATTGGAAATGGGTAGGTTAATGGCTGTGTAGTGTATCCTAATCCCCTGGATGCTTGTTGGCCTTAGCACAGGCATTGGCGTGTACCTCCCTTAATTGTAGGCATTTCCTTATATCCTGATACTTCTGACCTATTGCGAAAAGATTTTAAGCTCATGTTGTACCAAAAAATCACCGCTTTACTACAAACGTAAATTTTAATTATGATTTTTTAAATAAAAAAAATGTGCATTTTTGGGTATGGAGAAAAATTGGGTATGGGAAGTTCTCGACCATCGAATCATCAACATGCTAATGTTTCCTTACTATGCTTATGGATATAGATATACCTTATGTATTATCTAACTTTTTTTGTTCTCGAGGGATGAATCTACAAAAGGTGCTCGACGCCGTGGGAGTGATGCAGAGTTATTTGGGATTGTAACCGCACTAAAACCTTACCAGTGGCCGTCATCAGCCCTACAAAGAGGACAGAAATCAATGCATAAAGTTATTTGAAACAACACCCGGTTAGAACCCAAAATGAAGTTTTATTGATTATGCTTGTAAGGCAACAAACGCATTTATAGACATTGCTGATTTTTTGTGGTTTTTTTGGACATAAAGTAACAACGGGTATTTTATTCTGCATAATTAAATATATTTGTAACGCTTATTTTATATAAATAAGTATCTTCTTCCTACACTTCGGCTCTATATATACCTCCTTTAATTACAAGTATGTCTAATTTAAATTAAAAAAACTACCTCACATAAGAAATAGGTGTGGCAGTGTTATTTCCTCTCAGTCGACCCGTACCTATTCGATTTATTTCATTGATTATGTTTATTACAACCATAAAATATTTCTATCCTTACAAGATCATATACACTTTGCAAACTTCCCAAAGAAAAGAGGTTATCTATTCGTCACGTATATATATATATATATATATATATATATATATATATATATATATATATATATATATATATTCATCATTTCATTTTAATCTTCTTCATTTCAAGCTAAAACAAACATTAATACTAAAAGACGAGATACAAGAGATACCAAACTCAGCAGTTGTCATCTTGGTATCGAGAAATATAAATAGAATTTCATTCAAAGTAAATTTAATACTGTAACTAACTGTAGGTTTGGTCAGTAAAATGCTCTCTACTTCACAGTGCCATTTGATATTAAGGACTGTCAACAGGAAAGCGCCCGATCATTAGTGGTTGTTAGCTTGTGTTAGCTGAAATTTGCATCTAGAAATCTAATGTTAGCGCCTGTGTCTAGCTTACCTACTGGCTTTGGTGTACGCTTATTGCTAGTACTAGCTTAAGTAATTATGAGATGATCAAATGGACTGATAACACCTTTGTCTATCACTATAAACGTTGTAGTTTATATTGTGCCAGCTATTTTGTTTAGAGAGATATGGCAAAAATATTGAAAATTTGCAGATTCTTTCAAGGATACTACTCAGTAATACTCGTTCTTTTATAATGGTGGCTTTTTGCTTCCAAGTATATTCCATCTTCCTAATAACATTGACATTACTACGGAACAGCAAAAATGCAGAGCAAGACGGTTGTAATGTACTGCAAAAGTATTTCTGCCTATTAATTTCAAAGAGTTAAAATTTACGGATTCGTTCATTGCAAATAGTTCCATTAAAACGCATGAACCGCTTAACACTTTATATAGATTTGACTGTGGTACTTCCTCGGACGGACCATATACATTCTATCATTTTGCTAACTTGCAAATGTATGGCTATATCCCGAAGGTTAAAAAAACTTCGATAGCGTGATTCAAAGAACGAGTGGTGCCATCTTTTGATCTAAACTTTGAAAAGTGTTAAACCTTTCATCTGCGTCTAGACATTGTTAATATCTAAATTTACTTCCTAAGCAGTATAAAAGTATGTGAGTTGCAAAGTATTAAACTGTCGAGAGACTTGTGCATGCTCATCAGACAGATATTATAGCTTTAGTCAGTAAAATACTTGCTCTCTACTTCACAGTGCCATTTGATATTAAGGACTGTCAACAGGAAAGCGCCCGATCATTAGTGGTTGTTAGCTCGTGTTAGCTGAAATTTGCATCTGGGAATCTAATGTTAGCGCCTGTGTCTAGCTTACCTACTGGCTTTAGTGTACGCTTATTGCTAGTACTAGCTTAAGTAATTATAAGATGCTCAAATGGACTGATAACACCTTTGTCTATCACTTTAAACGTTGTAGTTTATATTGTGCCAGCTATTTTGTTTAGAGAGATATGGCAAAAATATTGAAAATTTGCAGATTCTTTCAAGGACACTACTTAGTAATACTAGTTCTTTTATAATGGTGGCTTTTTGCTTCCAAGTATATTACATCTTCCTAATAACATTGACATTACTACGGAACAGCAAAAATGCAGAGCAAGACGGTTGTAATGTACTGCAAAAGTATTTCTGCCTATTACTTTCAAAGAGCTGTTACGGAACCGATCATTGCAAATAGTTCTAACGAAATACAAGAACCGCGTAATACTATAAATAGATTTGGCGGTGCTTCTTCCCCGGACGGGCCATATACATTTTATCATATTGCTAACTTGCAAACGTATGGCTATATCCCGAAGGTTAAAAAAACTTCGATAGCGTGATTCAAAGTACTAGTGGCGCCATCTTTTGATCTACACTTTGAAAAGTGTTGAACTTTTCATCTGTGTCTAGACATTATTAATATCTAAATTTACTTCCTAAGCAGTATAAAAGTACGTGAGTTTCAAATTATTAAACTGTAGAGAGACTTATAATACAATGTGCATGCTCGTCAAACAGATATTATAGCTTTAGTCAGTAAAATACTTGCTCTCTACTTCACAGTGCGATTTGATATTAAGGCCTGTCAACAGGAAAGCGCCCGGTCATTAGTGGTTGTTAGCTTGTGTTAGCTGAAATTTGCATCTGGGAATCTAATGTAATATCGCCTGTTTCTAGCTTACCTACTGGCTTTGGTATACGCTTATTGCTAGTACTAGCTTAAGTAATTATATAATGCTCAAATGGGTTGATAACACCTTTGTTCCGTTATTATTAACGTTGTAGTTTATATTGTGTTAGATATTTTGTTTAGAGAGATATGTCATTTTTTTTTAAATTGCTGGTTCTTTCAAGGACACTACTTAGTTATATTAGTTCTTTTATAATGGTTGTTTTCTGCCTCAAAATATACTCCATCTTCCTAATTGTCATAACTACGGCACAGCAAAAACACAGTGATATAGTTGTAATACTGCAAATTTATTTGTGCCCTTTCATAAACTGAAAATTACTACAGATACTTCCACCGAAACTCAATAACCGCTTCAACGTATATTAGACTATAAAATAGATTAAACCATATACGTCATATCACTTTGCTAATTTACAAACGGAAGGCTATATCCAAATCGTTAAAAAACTTCAATAGCGTGTTTTAGAATACTAGTCGCGCCATCTTTGGATTAAAAAACGTGTTAAACCTTCCAGCTGCGTCTAGATAACACTAACTTCAACTTTTACTTCCTAAATAATAGAAAATACGTAAATTTCAAATTAATAAACTGTCTAGAGTCTAAAACAACGTGCATGCTCAGACAGATACTTCATTCGATCGAGAAAACATCACGCGATAGCTTCAAGATTAGGTGTAGTTCCGAGAAAATTACTCGATACATCTATCCGGTGTTCCAATATCAAAAACAACCTTGAAAGAAGTTCCTCATATTTCATAGCACCCTGCGGGAAATGAAATTACCCTGGGTATCTAAAGAATATCTTCCAGGAAATATTTCGATCTAAAGCGGGTCCAGTAACACCGTGGGCCCGTAGGCAATTCGAAAACGTATGCCCGTAGGTTCCGTAGTATTTCTGTGGGCAGTTTATAAGCTCTATATAGATTTCGCACACCCCTGTGTTCAAAATAGCTCCCTCTCGCTCGCACGTCTGAATGAGCAGTACCCCAGTCAGTGCGTTTTGATCCGCGCCGTCGACAAGACGACGTTGCACACTAGCCGTTTGTTCCAAAGATCGCGATTCAAATTTTGAAGGACGCGGGACAATTAAAATTCGAATGTGTTTTTTTTTATTTTTAAGGAGTGCGGTAAGATTGTTTTGTGCCTGTGCTAGTGGGTTTTATTGAGTTTAACTGGAACAGTTTTATTTGTAGTGCGAATATTTTTGTGTTTAGTGATAGTTAGTGAAGAAGGCGCTATGACTTGATCGTCGGAAAAGGTCAGTTTTACTTTTTTACTTTTAAGAAGTTATGTATTAAAATTTTCTTAAAATTAAGGCCTTTATATTTGACGGTACAGTGTTACATAATTATCTAACTAATTTTCTTCCGGCATTTTCCTACAAAACTCGTATCTATATATTTTTATTATAGGTACTAAAAGATCTTAGGGCACCTGTTTTTTCTTACAGTATTTTATTATGACTTTTATTATATGAAAGCTTTTTGGCATATTAATATGATACCTAAAATTATTTTTTTCGGGCTTTCAGTTAAGAAATAGAGTGATAAGCCAACAGTTAATCCATCAAAATGTATTTTCATATTTTTTTAAATACTCGTTTTTCACTCTACTTTTTTAAATTAATGCCGATTAAAATGTGACAAGATTTATAGATGTCTTATAAATAAATATTATATTACTTTACGAATAATTTCCTTTAATATTTTAATGAAATCCTAGATTATAATAAAATAATATAAAGCTGCTACGTACCTTACATTGATCGCTAATAAGCGACTTATAATTACGGTACAAGATATAAAACTAGAGTTACGATAAATTTAGAAGCCAGAACCATGTATAATCAGTACAACTTAGATAAAACGGAATAACTGCGTTGGCCATTACCATCCGGGGTAAATTAAAATTATTAGTATACTGTTTAGTTAGCCTGTTACTGTTGTCGGTATTGTAATAGACTATAATAAAAATTATATCCGGGGTTGTTGTAAAATAATGGGAACTGCGATTTTTTTAAACTTAAGTAGCAGACGACCTTGCAATTCACTTATGTACTGAACATCAGCTGCAAACAAAAAAAAAAAAAAATTCTTTTACTAATTGGAACGCCTCATACAATTGAATGCCTTACCATACCCTTAAGGCCAAAATGCACCAGTAATAATTACTGTAGTTATACAGCAGAAACAGCTAGGGTAGTAAAGCGTTCGCAGTTCCACGAAGGACTACGCCAATTAAATGTAGCAGATAAAGGTGGTTGTTATAAGATTAAACAATCATGAACTCCACGGTAGTCATTGCCGCCCATGGAAATCTGTAAACAACTTCAAAGATTCAATCTGAAGTCAATTACGGATGTCTTGTTACTCCCGAGAATTAAGATGGTCGCCTTTAATATTTATTAAATGCGCATTAGAAGTTAATTATCACTGCTTTTCGGTGAAGGAAAAAATCGTGGGGAAACTTACACACCCGAGAGTTCTTAAAAAAAAAGGTCTCGGAGGTGTGTGAAGTCCACCAATTCGCATTTGGCCAGCGCGGTAAACTATAGCCTTAAACTCTTTCATTTGAGAGAAGACCCGTGCCCAGCAGTGGGACTATAATGGGTTGGCACCACATCCACATCCTCTAATATTCTGAAGGTGGTAGAACCTTCTATGGTTTGATTCTAGTGGCACCAACGACACAGCATCTCACACCTATTTTTTTTATAAGATTGAAGTAGCAAACCAGCATGCAGTCCACCTGATGGTAAGTGGTCACTGCCACCCATTGACATCTGTAACCAACTTCATATAGGACATAGGGTTCTATCTGAAGTCAATCACAGATGCGTTGCTACTTCAGAGGACTGCTGCAAGAGATGCTTCACGCTAGAAATAGGAGAGGCAGTGGACCTCCCCAGTCGAACTGCACTGGTTTTACCATCTGATAAATTTCCTATTTCCTTCCCTATTTTAATATAAGATTAAAGTCTAAATACAGCGGTATCATTTAATCGCTTTTTTCTCGCTTTCTACACTCATAGCCCCACACTAGGATTTTCTCTTGTGTCGTGGGTACCATGGACACACACAAGACGAATACACAAACACCCAGACCCAGAACATGAATCTAAACTCATCATTCAGATACCTGTCTGGCCGGGAATCGAACCCGGAACCCATTGCGCGTCAGACCGGTATGGTAACCGCTACGCCACGCGGGTCGTCATATACCTTACATCGTATACGACATGAAATGTAACCTTAACAAAGAACATCGGCAGAATTTCGGTCACAAATATATAATAGCCTACAAGGAATTCTTGACAGGTCAATTTATGTTGAAAACTATGTAGTTGTTACCCGTGACTTTGTACGCGCAAACTATAATCAAAAGATACATTAACCCCGTTGGGAGTTGTACAAGAAAAAAATTTTGGTCCGGCTCTGCGTCATTAAATGGAGTTTTTGTCCAAACACGTACGTTCTTTTTTAAGCTTTGCGATAATTAGGCAAAAGTGGTCTAGTGTATAGAATAATCGTCCCTTGTTGCCTCGAGGTCAGAATAGTGCTACGGTATCCCCTGCCTGTCGTAAGAGGCGACTAAAAGGGGCTTCCGGGATTGCAGACGGCTAGAGTGGGAGCTCGAACCGTTCGGTCAGGCAATCCCGGGAAGGACGGCGGTATGTGTGGTCGCATACCGTCGTAAAGACTAGACGGAGCGGTGGGCCCAGCCGCCCATCTGGGAGGAGCCCGATGGGGCAGCGTACTCTGAGGATTCCGGTTGAAGTCGTTTCGAGATCCCGGAGTCCTCCTTTTCAGCGCCGAGGACGGCCACCGGGGGGTTTTAGTGCGGTAAAAATCCCACATAGCCCTGCGTCGCTCCTACGGCGTCGGGTACCTTTGGAAGGTTTCCCCCTCGAAAATAAAAAAAAAAGTGAATAGAATAAAAGTGTACTATTTTAGTTACTAATAGTACATGCAGGTAAAATATTGGAGTCAGCCAGGCAAAAAAAAAAATGGTGAAAAAAGGAATGTTCTATGCAAAACAAAAAAAGGGAAACGCGCTTAGTTTCTTGCCGGATTCGATTTAGTGCAAGTGTACGAAAAAAATATCGTAACCGTCAATATTAATACTCTCAGGGCCTGCCCTATTTTATATAGGCCCAGTGCTTATCTTCTCATCCGATGCATGCGATCCTGCAATGATCTTTAGCAAAGTCGTTATTCATGAGCTCGAGAAGGTTTCTGGTGATTCTTTTTTATGATGGCGTAGCAACGCGCGCGAGGTGCAGCTAGTACAATATAAAACATCATTTCACTTACGGTAATAGAAGTGAACGAGAAGAATTCGAACACAGTGCATCTGTGATGCGTAAGCTCTATTCCTGCGTATGACAGAAGAGTTAATCGCTACTGTATTGATGTGTAGAGGGTGTGACAGAAATACACTCAAACGAGATGTTTTAGTATACGGAGAGGAGATTAATGCATCATAAATTAAAAAAAAAATGCAATTGGGCTCGAAATGAGTACTAAAATTAAAGAGTTTTAGCCCAAAGTTCAGAGCACTGGTCAAGTGCGAATTGATAGAATTTACAAACTTTTGCGTTTTTTTTCCAAATCGTACTATCGGTTTTTTATGATGTTTTGTCCCAGCATGCCTAGCAATCGAACCCTGAATCCTCACGCCAGTAGTGGGACCATTAACAGTTGAAAAAAATAAAAAAATAATTTAAAACCCGCATATCGTGCGCCCCCCTCCCCGACCCGACCAGGTGGACTGATGACCTGAAGAAGACAACGGGTAACGGCTGGATTCAGATAGCTCAGAACCAGCGTAATTGAGGTAGCGTAAATTAGGGGAGGACTATGTTCAGCTGTGGAATTTCAAAGGCTGATAGATGGAACGCGTTACAAAATGAAATGTATCAATACCGCTATAACATTAGCCTAAAATCATAAAAATCTAGATAACAATAAGTCCTATGTTAGGTTACGACTTTAGATGACTTGAGATGTGGTGGATCACTGGTGATGAGACTGATGGTTAGTGGTCACTACCGCCCATGGATATCTGCAATCAACTTCATACAAAACATGGATTCTATCTGAAGTCAATCACAGATAAGTTGCTACTCCCGAGGACTATGATGGTCGCCAAATATAAAAGTGTGTGTGTGATTATGTCTCTATCACTCTCCAAACCAGAATTTAGTAGAGCTTAACACTGCTACATGGATGTATGAAGCAGACATACTCGTAGATGTGGTTGTGGTGCCTTTAAGTTCAAACTATTGAAGGTTCTGCCACATTTACTACCTTAGTCTAGTACGCAGGCGTCACTTAATCTGGGTGTAGTCTATATAGAGCGTTAGTATGCATAACTTGACTTGTTATTACATGCTGAAAATACAACCTACAAATTCAGTGCTTTTCAGTTTCACCTCTTCAGAATAACTAACACTAAGTACTTAGGTTCACAAGGTTTTAATTAAAACAGTTTCATTACATCTATTGACGTTGTGATACAGAACTGTCACCGTACCGGTTTAACACGCAGAGTTCCTCGTTTGATCCCGGTCAGACATTTTAATAAATTTAGATTTATATTCCGGGTCTGGCTGTGTATTCGTTTTTATATGTATGTCTCCATGGTATCTATGACCCAGAAAAAAGCCTACAGTGAAGATATATATTTCCATATTTTTTAATTATTTTTGCATATTTTGTCTGTCAATTTAAAATCAAATCAAATTTGCTAAACTGATTTTGAGGAATTGAAAATTTTATATACAGCCTATATCGTATTTAAAAATTATTCAGCATATTAATTTACCATATTAGACAGGATTTACCTATATACTCGGCAGTACTTTAAAAGAATCCCAAGACAACTTCTCATTAACTCAAAAAGCAAAGAATGTAGGTATTTCCTTTACCGTTAGCTATATTGATGATGTAACAATACATGCATGATCAATCAATGTAGACGTTCTATTCCTTTCTTCGTATTCTATAGCCTTTTTATTACACAAGGGGATTGTTCACAGTACCTTTTTAGGCCGGGTAGTTCTCAAGGTGGTTTCCTGTAAAATATTACCTAACAGTTGTTTCTGATTTATCAATGTAGTGTCTGAAGTGTTCGATCTAGAACTATGTAGATAATTGATTCATTTTATGTAATAACTAGTACAAGAAATTTTTTAAGTAAACTTTTTAAATTTGTGGTTTGAAACGCGATGTTATAAAAATGCGTCACAGTAAAGAAACATACCATCCATCCATCCATCAGCCCTTTGAGGTCCACTGCTGGACATAGGCCTCCCCTTATGACGCCACTCCAACCGATCCTGTGCCTTCTGAATCCAACGGTTTGCCGCTGTCTTCTTCAGGTTATCGGTCCACCTGGTGAGAAGGCGACCTGTGCTGCTTTTTCCTAAATGTGGTCGCCACTCGAGGACTTTCCTTCATAAGAAACATACACCAGGAAAGCTCTCTAACACTCCAATAAACATACATAAATGCGTAAACATGGGATGGTAAATAAATAACTGTTTTCCAATAACCAATTTCAGAATACTTGTTTGCTCCATTATTTTTATAAGAAAGTATATCTCGAAATTTTTGACACAAATTGACGCCCTAGCGAAAACTACATTAGCTCAAATTTCAAAATTTATTAGCTATCAAAGGGCAAGAGAGCTAGGTCATTCCGGTCAACTTAGGTTATTTCAGGTCACATGATAAAAGACTAAACGATTAGTATTTTGTCAGCAACATTTTCATAAAATCACCTCATTTTTATGATAGCTTAAAATATGTATATTTCGACCCCAAACCTGCCTTGGCAGGGCCAAAGTTAATTTTAATATTTTTTTGACATTAATGATAGGTTTTCTTTATAAGATTGAAGTAGCGAACGAGCATGCGGTCCACCTGATGGTAAGTGGTTACTGCCGCCCATGGACATCTGTAATCAATTACATACAGAACATGGGGTTTTGTCTGAAGTGAACTACAGATGCGTCGCTACTCCCAAGGTAAAATAACCTGGTCGCCTCATATAAAAGTGAGCCGGCAATCACACCCTTCCATCGAAACGCAAGAAATGCTTCACGCTAGAAATCAGTGTGGCGGTAGTACTTCCCCGGGAAAACTACAGTGGTTCTTCTACCTATTAAATATGCTTTTACTAAATTGTACCTTATACTTACTATTTATAGAATAGATGTATTGGGGAAACATGAGCAGATGCCTGGGACTTAACGATATTTTCTCAAGAGTACGTGTGTTATCGAAAACCTATTTGAGTTTCAAAGACACTTAGAAGGTAGAACAACTCTTTGTGTTATTCCATCAATTGATTCACATGCTTGTTATATATATATCGTCGGATGACAGGAAAAATTCACTAACTACAGAATATGCAACATGAAGTTATCAGCATTTAAAAATATTTTGATCCCAAAATTTCATTTATATGAAATGTCCTGAAGTTATATCATTAAATAAAATATCGGACAGTTTATTGTATCCATATATTATTTACGTAATTAACTTACTTAAAAACAATTGTAACAGTAATAAGATTGTCCTTTCGTCTCGTTTTTAATATTGGCCATATTTTTTTAATATATGAAGCCTATTTTACTTTGCAACTGAGTTTATTCCAACGTTATGTTACGAGTATATGTTATACATAGTATAAACAACGTCGCTTCCCGCTGTCTGTCCCTATGTATGCTTAGATCTTTAAAAGTACGCTACGGAGATTAATGCAGTTTTTTTAATAGATAGAGTGATTCAAAAGGAATGTTTTTATGTATAATACATGCATAATATAGTGGAAGAACACTGATATCTTTAGTTTCTTGACTTTTAGGCGGAACGTAGTTCTCCGGGTCAACTCCATAGTATGTTATAAAACTTTAAGCCGCTTGTGCTGTAGCGCGTGTCAAAGAATTATGAACATAGTCACATACATACGATTAAAGAACTCAATCCTTATTCTAGCGCAGTCGTGTCGTAAAGTCACCTTTCTTATTTCTTATGTTTTAATATTTAACCAGACTAAGTCTATATTTTTTTTTCTGAGTAAAGTGGTTAATAAAAGGCGTTAAGTTGGTAAATTTTTAATGGGAAGGGCGTTTTCCGTTGGCCTTTTAGCTTTTGTTTAAAAGGTTAATGGTAGCTAATTTGATGGTAAATGGTCACCATTGGGTATGGTCACAGTATTAATATCATACTAGTACTGTGATATAGTATAGTAGTTAGGTACTAGTACTGTGGTATGGTTGTTTGTAAGCCTAGGGGAAACGATGTGATCATTTATGGGTCATAAAGGGAGTCAATAACTTTAATAAGTAGGGCTTTCTTGTAATTTCAGAATAAATTACATATTACGCGTTTATATGATGGATATTTTAATAGTGATGTGATAGTGATGATGGAGTGACAGTGAGTTCCGGGTTCAATCCTCGGCTATGTAGGTGTCTGAATTATAAATTTAGATTTTGATCTGGGTGGTTGTTCTCTGTTCTCTGTTTAGAATCGTCACTGTACATCCATGACACATACGAAACAAGAAAAATCTTAGTCTGGGACTACGTATCGTAAAATCCTTTCGTAGTTATTATTGATGAAAAAATTCATATCAAGTAATGGACAATTATATAACAAATTCGCCACCAAAACAAGTCCACCAATTCACACTTGGCCAGAGCGGTGGACTATGTTCTAATAACTCTCTCATTTCGAGAGAAGACCCGTGCCCAACAATGGGACAATAATGAGTTGACGATATATAAGAAATATTTTAAAGTATTTTTTTGTTGCATGTTACAAAAAGCATCCTACAATCACCAAACTTGATGCAAAGTCCGTAGAAATAAAAAGTATGAGAACCGACTAACTTCAATGGTGTTGCAACTTATAGCCAGGTCTTTTGAATACAAAACTTAGACTCTTCATTTTTCTTAAGAGTCTTTTCACTTGTTCATCTTTTGTATGTACTTTAAATTGTAGGAAGGTATTTTACGATTCTGTATTTAAAATGTAGAGTCTATTACTAATCTTTCAGTGTCGTCCTTTGTCACAGGGCTCAATCTTTTAAACAGTGTATTTAAGTATTTCTAACAGAGGGTTTTATCTCATAAACCATAACAGACAGACACTTCAATTAATTATAGTAGAGTGTTTTGAAGTTATTTATATGTAACAAAATATTAAGTAACAATATGTTAGGCGGCTTACAATAACGATAATAATAATGTAGAAGATTAATAGTTAAATAAATACGGTTTCTACACTCATAGCCACACACTAGGATTTTCCACCTGATGGTAAGTAGTCACAAATGGAACATGGGCTCTATCTGAAATCAATCTCAGATGCGTTGCTACTCTCGAGGACTATGATGGTTACCTCATATAAAATGTGCCGGCAAACACACCCTTCCATTGAAACGCAAGAAATGTTTCACGCTAGAAATAGTTGTGGCGATGGTACATCTCTGGTCGAACTAAACTGGTTCTAACACCTATGAAAACCGTAATAAATAGAACCCTATGAGATAGACAAAAACTTTATCATTAATTATTTTTTATATCTGCTTAAATAACAAAAACAATGATGTGAAAATATTCCTAATAAACCATCTGTGGGTAAGTCCGACTCGTACTTGACCATTTATTTCTTGCAACATACTAAAACAGTGGTTCTCTAACTTTTTGAATGACGGAACCCTTTTGGGAAGCAAAACACTTGATGGAACCCTAAAATAAAACAATTGTTTTATAAGTGTATTTTTTATTAATCAGCATAATAAAAATACAATATAACAGTTACTAATTATTATTTACTTCACCACTTGGCAAGGACAATCATAGAAAACATGAAAAAAGAAAAAATCAAACTAGTGGGAGGTATGAAACTTTTTTTTCTAAATTCTTGCGGAACCCCGACAGAGGTATCACGGAACCCTAGGGTTCCGCGGAACACACTTAGAGTATAGCTGTACTAAAAGCTCTCTCAAATACGAAAAAAGTCAAATTTTAAAGGTAAAACGAAAGAATTAAAACTACGGTATTCATTTTAAAATTCCCATTTTACTTAGTCGCTCCATCTAAGAATACTGTACAAGACTATTCAACTGCTGACCTAGGTTAATGCTACCTCCAGGCCCTTTTCAAATAGGGTCATTTGACCGAAATGTAACGTAAAATATTATGAACATGATGTATTTTACCTATTCTTACATGGTAAATTATCGTATCTTAATGGTTTGGTATGTATTTGAGCCAAATTGATAGTATTTTTGACCGACTTCCAAAAACGTTCTCAATTCGTCTGTATTTTTTTTTTGTAAGAAAGATAACGAGCATGTAGTCCACTTGATAGTAAGTGGCACTGCCACACATGTACGTCATCTGGTATGGTACTATAGTGAGATAATAAAACTTAAAACGCTTTCTACATTCATAGCCCCACAGTAGGATTTTTTCCTGTGTCGTGGGTGCCATGGACACACACAAAGACAAATACACAAACACCCAGACCCAGAACAAGAATCTAAACTCATCATTCAGATACCTGTCTGGCCAGGAATCGAACCCGGGACCCACTGCGTGTCAGACCGGTATGGTTACCGCTGCACCACGCGGGTCGTCTATATTGATATGTGTCTAGGTTTGTGTACGACACGAACGGACACTGTCGGGACGACCATATTTTAGTTAAGACATACATATAATCCTTTTAAATAAATACTCGAAACTTCCTATAAAAAGTAGTGTTAAAATTCACCGACAACCCTAAAGATATAGCTCGCGCAGTCGATAGAATCAAAAAATATTACTCGCTTAACTTATAACGAGCGATAGAAGCCAATGGATTGCCAGCCTTACGGTTACAATCTTAAAAAAATAAACGTAATATTCGAATTTAAAATTAAATCACTACATAGTATAAAACAGAGTCGCTTTCCGCTGTCTGTCCCTATGTATGCTTAGACCTTTAAAACTACGCTACGGATTTCAATGCAGTTTTTTTAATAGATAGTGTGATTCAAGAGGAAGGTTTTTATGTATAATATATGCATAATATAGTGGAGGTACACTGATAATTTTAGGTTTTTGACTTTTTGAGTTTCGCCAGGTCAACCAGTAAAGTAATATAATAAAGAGTGTACCTTTCATCTTCTGTAACATACTACACGGTATACAATAAAATTGCAATTTAACAAATATTTCCTTAATGTACGTTTTACTATTTGGTCACATTGTCCTAGATAAAATATAAAGAAAAATAACAAATATATCGCTAAAATAGGCACTAATTGCCCAATTTTGTGCCTATTTCTTCAACTTGATTTAAATAATAAACAAGTTCAGATGGAACCTCTGTTCTGTATGAAGTTTCTTACATATGTCCATTGGTGATAGTGCTACTTACCATCAGATGGCCTGCATGCTCGTTTACTACCTTAACTTGTGGAAACTAAGCTGCAACTTCTATGCAGTTGTTCACTCTGTCTGTTCTGTTCTTTAACATAAGTATTAAAAGAATAGAACAGATGTAGCTTAAGGCCCGCGTAGCGGTGCGGTCATCACACTGGTCTGAAACGCTTTGGGTTCTGGGTTCGATTCCCGGACAGACTGAATCTGAACCTGGTATCTGAATCTGAATGATTAATTTAGATTTCTGTACTGGGTTTGGGTGTTTGTCTCTGTATATCCATGGCACCCAGGATACAGGAGAAAATCCTAGTGTGGGGCTGAGAGTTTTAAAAGTGTTTTTTTTTCTTACCATCAAGCTACGGGAGTTTAGTTATAGGGAGTTATACGGGAGTTTAGTTAATGTTAATTTCAAATGTACTTAAATAGATGTGGTAATTTAAAATATTTATAAATATTTTCCGATAGTTCCATCTGTACAGCATCTGTTTCAACCAAAGTATTTTGCGGCTGCAACATTTTGAAAACCATATCATAATAAAATTATAATCTCTGTGGTGTGGTCTCATTGAAATTCACGAATTATTATAACTTTTTAATATTTTATTCCAATCATGTTTTCGATAATCCATGTTGAACACGACATACTTTCGTAAAGTTATTGTGAATTTTAACGGTAATCGTATTATTTTTTATCAATTTTGTTGGATTTATAGTATTATTTTTTTATTTCAAATAAACATTTTAAATATACTTCATACTATAATATTATAGAGGCGAAAGTTTGTGAGTGTGTATGTTTGTTACTTCTTCATGTCTAAACGGCTTCAGCGATTTTCATAAAATTTGGTAGGAACTTAGCTGATACTCTGGATTAAGATATAGGTAGGCTACTTTTTATTGTGGGTTAATATCTTATTCCCACGGGACATTCGATACATCGATTTTTTAACGCGGGCTGTGGGGTTCAGTTAGTTTTAAATATAGCAAAATCTTTGGCCATTTTTAAGGAATTGAAGCTAGAGTAAGAACAACGTAAAACAATATATGATTTTAGACTAGTATTATCGCGGAATTGATACATTATAATACTTAACGGGTACTCACGATATGCGGTTTATGAATTCTTATTCAACTGGGTCGAAATATAGGCAAAAAGAATTCTATAAGAATTCATAAACCGCATATCGTGAGTACCCGTTAAGTATTATAACGTAAAACAACTCTTAAAATTTGCTTATCCAGTTACGATTTACCCATAACTTTCCAAACGTTGAACCTTGGATCTTTTAGATTTATAAAATGAGTGCAGGTGCAAAATTTTCGTTATCATAAATTCCCGAATTTATACGGACCATAGCACACGCTCATGTTGAACAGGGCCGAACTCAGCAATAATTGGAATCACAAAATAAAGCTTTGCGGAAAAAGGCGAATCGACATTCGCGTCGTTTCACGGCCACTGCTTATGCACGTGCCCAATTTATGTAATTGCCCCTTCATAATCCATATCTGTAGTATAGCTCAATTGTATGAAGATATAGATAGAATATAGCGCCATCTATTGTCGTACTAATGAAATTGAGCCAAAAAAGTTAGTATAAGAAAAAAAGAGCCACCATGCGAAAACGAAATTGAACAACAGAAGAACGGAAGAAGAAATGTTACGCGAACATAAGAATTATCATTCAAAAGAGTGCTTTGTATGATAATAAAATAGATTGTAAGTAAGAAATAGTTACACGAGCAAACATTAAAAAACGTCCAATACGCACAGTATAATTGTATTTTTAATTGGTTTCTCTAATTTGACTAGTGTCGTTCATTTTTAGGCAGCTGCTTTCATAAAAAATGCAACATTAAACTCTCATGCTTGTCAAATTAACAAGTTACGCATATCTTTCCAAACGCTGGACCTTGGATTTTAGATTCGTAAAATGAGTGCAGGTGCAAAATTTTCGTTATCATAAATTCCCGAATTTGTACGGACCATAGCACACGCTCACGAACAGGGCCGAACTCAGCAATAATTGGAATCACAAAATAAAGCTATGCGGAAAAAGCGAATCGACAGTCCCGTCGCTTCACGGCCACTGCTTATGCACGTACCCAATTTATGTAATTGCCCCTTCATAATCCATATCTGTAGTATAGTGTAATTGTGTGAAGGTGTACAATATAGCGCCATGTATGGCCGTTCTGAGGAAATTGAGCCAAAAAAAGAGCCACCATGCGAAAACGAAAGTGAACAAAAAAGAACGGTAGAACAAATGATACGCGAACATAAAAATTATGATACATAACTTAGACTTTTAAATAGACTGTAAATAACAAATAGTTACAAGAGTAAACATTTAAAAACGTCCAATACGCAAAGTATAATTGTATTTTTAATTGGTTTCTCTAATGTGACTAGTGTCGTTAATTTTTAAGCAGCTGCATTAATAAAAAAACGCAACACTCTCCAAACTCTCATGCTTATCTTGCTACAAATATCTTTGCAAACGCTGGACCTTCGATTTTAGATTTGTAAAAAAGTGCAGGTGCAAAATTTTCGTTATCATAAATTCCCGAATTTATACGGACCATAGCACACGCTCATGTTGAACAGGGCCGAACTCAGCAATAATTGCAATCAGAAAATAGAGCTATGCGGAAAAGGGCGAATCGACAGTAGTGGTGTAACGAATGTCATTCGTACGTTCGCGAATGCGAATATCGCTTACCGACATTCACTAATACGAATGCGAATGAAAATATTATTTTATTTAATTTTACACCTTTATAGATGCCGATAGGTTTATTTATAGTGAGGTGCATCAGCATACATACTAGAATGTAGATTTGGCGACCATCTTTTATGCCACTTCAATTGCATTTCATCTTAAATTGTTATAAATTTGGCGACCTTTTTTTTGTCGTGAATCTGCAGTTATATTTTTGCAAACTTTCGCTTAATCCTTGCGAATACGAATAGGAATGTGATTATTAGTTACATCACTAATCGACAGTCGCGTCGCTTCACGGCCACTGCTTATTCACGTGCCCAATTTATATAATTGCCCGCTCGTTAATCCATATCTGTAGAATAGTCTAAGTGTGTGATTCGAATATTATTTGTAGTATAGTTCAATTGTAAAAGGTATATTACCTATTAATTTGTTTGTTACTTTGTTTGAATTGATAAGTATTTATGTTACTATTTAAATATGCATGTAATTTACCATGAAACTGGAAGAACTTAAACTGGGTATTTTGCTCTCGAAGACCATGGTGTCTACCTTTGTTTGAAGTTTGAAGTTTGAAGAATTTAAAGAAGATTTATTAGAGGCGTTCTGCCTTCAAAGGGATACCAAAGAATTGGTGGTCAGCCTCAGTTAGAACTCCAATCTTATTTGGTGATGATCACAGATGTCCATTACCGGCAGTGGCTACTTACCATCAATTTAAGGGCATGTTCGTTTAGTGCCAACCCATTATTGTCCCACTACTGTGCACAGGTCTTCTCTCAGAATGAGAGAGTTTTAGGCCAAGGACATAGCCCACCGCGCTGGTCAAGTGCGAATTGATGGAGTCCCTCACACCTCCGAGAACTTTTTTTAAAGTACTCTCGGGTGTATAGGATTCCTCACGATGTTTTCCTTCACCGAGAAGCAGTGATAATTAATATCTAATACGCATAATTAAGAAAAATCAGTGGTGCGTGGCTGGGTTTGAACCTCGGACCTCCCGATCGAGAGGGCAAGTTTCAACCATTAGGCTATCACTGCTCTATCTGCTCTATCTATGCTCGTTTGCTACATTTATTTAAATAAGTTTTTTTTCTATTGGTAATTAATCTGTAACAGTGCTTAAAATCATTTGAGTCAAATGATACATAAAATTTCTTTCCTATAGTGTTTCCATCGTGCAGTGTTCAGTGGAAAACTAAAATTCTCAACAGAAGCACACGTCCTTGTCTTTTTTATCGCGCGTGGAATGTTCATTTTCATTTTAGCGAAAATTTCTCACTCGTTTGTACAAGCACTGTGACAGCACAATGAGCAACTTTAATTGCTGGTGCAGCATCACTTTGAAACCATATTTGAGCTGAAACATTCTTATCTTCAAGCAAAATAGCTTCATATTCCGGTCTACTTTACGTTCTTTTTTATTGATTTTTTTTATCTTACTGAAACACCAAACGAGCATGCAGTCCACCTGATTGTAAGTGGCCATTGCCGCTCATGGACATCTGTAATTAACACTTCATACAGAACATGGGTTCTATCTGAAAACAATCACAGATGTGTTGCTACTCCCGAGGCCTATGATGGTCGCCTCATATAAAAGTGTGCCGGCAAACACACCCTTCTATCGAAACGCAAGAAATGCTTCACACTAGAAATAGGTGTGGCGGTGGTACTTCCCGGGTCGAACTACACTGGTTCTACCACCTTCAAAATATTGAAAGCATGCGATCCACATAGTAAGTGGTGATTACCACCCAAGGATAAGGAACTTCATATAGTACGGGAGTTCTGTCTAAAATCAATCACAAATGTGTCGCTACTCCCGAGGATTAAGATGGCCGGCCTAAAATAAAATAAGCCGGTTACCTATATCTATCAGTATATAGGTATATTAAAACGTATTATCTCTCAGTCTTCTTTCTTTTAGGTATGAAGATACAGAAAAACTCATACATGATTTTTTAACCCACATATACTTTTTTAACCGACTTCCCAAAGGAAAGAGGTTATCTATTCGTCACGTATATTTTTTTTTTTTTTTTTTTTTTTTTTTTTTTTTTTATGTATGTTCGGGCGAAATGGCTAGAAATCGTCGACCTACCGACACGATTCATACGACATTGTATGCGACTAGTTTCACAGGCAGTCCCATATTGAGGAAAATGAAAACCTTCCGGCGGTTTTCCCGGAAAATTGGAAAATGTCGGTTTCTTAAAATCTTGAATAACTTGGGTGTTTATAAACCGATTTCCATTTTCTTTCTTTCATTTGATAGGAAATTTTGTCACGCAACTTTTTCTCTTGGACATGGGTATGCTGTGATGCTTAACTCTTTGAGTTATGGGGTGGAAACCACCACCACTCCTCAAGTTTTTTAGATAATTTGAGATAACTCGGCTTCTGCCAATTCGATTCTTATGAAACTTGGAATATGTATTATATATCTATGCTTATATAGGTTGACGAAAAATTTGACCTTCAACTCTTCGATCCTGATGATGCAGGGTTACAGCTATCCTAAACTATAACATTAGCTATTTGGTGCTTACATATATGTAACAAGACTACTAAGCAGAGACATGTGATGAAAATTTGACCTTCAACTCCTCAATCCTGATGATGCAGGGGTGCCTCAAGCCTAAACCATTGGGGTTGACCATTTGGTGCTTATGGGTATGTTATAACAATACTAAGCAAAGACATATTATAAAAAAAATGACCTTCAACTCCTCAACCCTGATGATGCAGGGTGCTGTAAGCCCAAGCCGTAGGTGATGGCCATTTAGTGCTTACGGATATATAATAAGATAGCAAGGCAAAGATGTACGATGATAAATTTGACCTTCAACTCCTCAACCCTGATGATGCAGGGGTACTGCAGGCTTAAACCATAAACGTTAGACATTTGTTGCTCACGGATTTGTAATAACATTGCTAAGCAAAGGTATACGACGAAAAATTGGACCTTCAACTCCTCAATCCTGATGATGCAGGGGTATTGAATGCCTAAGCCATAAAACTTAGCTATTTCAATCTTACGCATTCAAAATGATATTAAAAAAAATGTAAGGTAAAACAGTAGAAAAATGGTTGTATACGGTGGAAAATTGGACCTTCAACTCCTCAATCCTGATGATGCTGGGGTGCTTCAAGCTTAAACTATAGGCGTTAGCTACATGATCGCTACGTATATCTGATAAGATTACTAAGCAAAGATATAAGATGAAAAATTTGACCTTCAACTCCTCAACTCTGATGATGCAGGGGTACTTCAGGCTTAAACTATAGGCGTTGGCCATTTGATGCTTATGGGTATATAATATATTTACAAAGCGAAGACGTATGATAAAAAAGTTAACCTTCAACTCCTCAACCCTGATGATGCAGGGTACTGTAAGCCCAAGCCATAGAAGTTGGGGATCTGTTGCTTACGTGCATGCAATGAGATTACATAGAAAATATATGACATGATAATTTTGACCTTCAACTCTTCGGCCCTGATGATGCAGGGGTACCTCAGGCTTAAACCATAGGCGTTGGCCATTTGATACTTATGGATATGTAATATATTTACAAAGCAAAGACGTATGATAAGAAAATTGACCTTCAACTCCTCAACCCTGATGATGCAGGGTACTGCAAGTTTAAACCATAAGCATCGGCCATATAGTGCTTACGTATATGTAATGAGATTACTAAGCAAAGATATGACATGATAATTTCGACCTTCAACTCCTCAACCCTGATAATGCTGGGGTCCTTCAAGTTTAAACCGAAGGCATCGGCCATATTGTGCTTACTTACGTATACATAATGTTGTTGTTTACAATACCAACAATGAGTTTCGGAGAGGATATAATTATGATCAAAAATTCCACTTTGAATACAATTACCTGAAAGATGCAAGAGTACTATCAACCTTTTTAAATTGGATGGGTTATTTTTATCAGTATCAGTTGAATTATACTCTTAGTTATAAGGTTTATATTACTTTTTCTACTTTAAATATTGATAATTATAGGTCTATTCTTTAAATAAATGTTTACTCAGAAAAAGTTGTTTTATTCGGTTAGGTTAGGTTCGAACAGATTTTTCCAATTCAGAATCTAAGGGAGGGGGCGCGGTAGCGCCCCCGACCGGTTGTGTCAAAGAAGTCTATTTTTATATGATGACGTCAGCACATAATTTTATTCATCCGAAAATCGGACGAATAATTAATTTTATTCATCCGGTTAGCGGACGACTAGCAACAGCCATAACTGATTTTATCGTGACTGAAAAGCGTGAAAAAAAAATTTTTAAACAAAAAATACAACCGACTTCCATGCCACATAAAAGTAAAAAATAATTTAAATACATGTTGGTTTAGAGCAAACACAGTTCTTAGTACATAGTCCCGAAGTCGGCGCTCATATAAGATACATGTAGTTTCGTCATAATCCAGCAAAATATGGTAAGCGCCGACTTCGGGACTATGTACTAAGAACTGTGTTTGCTCTAAACCAACATGTATTTAAATTATTTTTTACTTTTATGTGGCATGGAAGTCGGTTGTATTTTTTGTTTAAAAATTTTTTTTTTTGTTTTCGAGTGGGGAAACCTTCAAAAGGTACCCGACGCCGTGGGAGCGACGCAGGGTTATGTGGGATTTTTACCGCACTAAAAAGGTGGCCGTCCTCAACCCACATATACCTGCATACATCTATTCAAACACTCACGCACGCACACATACACACACACAAGCAAACGCCATTGCCACTAATTTTTAATCAGAATAAAGACTCTTGACGCACATTTTACGCACATTGCACATAATATTTTCATCATCATTATACTTACGTGCTAAAGGTTTGTTTATAGATAATTGTGGACTATTGTAATATCTTGCTGAACCAAATAAAAATTAAATATTGGTTTGCGTGCATTACAGACATTTTCGAAGAAATACTTCGTAAGAATGTATAAAATAATCGTATCTTATGAATGTTTATTATTTCGCTATTTATGTTAATAAAATACTTTAATAATAATTAGTAACATAGTTATGTTAGTCGACGACCTGCGAAGCAGAGCGGTTTCCATACCGGTCTGACGCGCAATGTGTCCCGGGTTCGATTCCCGGCCAGACAGGTATCTGAATGATGAGTTTAGATTCAATGTTCTGGGTCTGGGTATTTGTGTTCGTCTAGTGTGTGTCTGTGGTACCCACGCCACGGGATAAAGTCCTAATGTGGGGCTATGAGTGTGTAGAAAGTAATGCCAAAGTATACCTAAAAGTAAATTTGTAACTACTAAACACTTTTGATTATATAAAGCGTTTTTATTGCCCCATTAGTGTTTTTCAAAGTGTGCATTGCGACCATTTAGGGGGTCACCTCCATTAGGGATTCGAAGCTTAAGTGAGAAAAATGATAAAAACTTCTAAAAATATTTTACTAAGATAATTTTATTAAAAAGCGTTTGACATCGTCTGCTTTAAAAATTAAATATTTAACGGACACCTAATTATAAAATTCGTTTACATACACTCTTCATATTTATAGTATTTATGCTATATTTTAATATAGCTTACAATTTATATAAAAAATAAATATTGCTCGAAGGAATTATTTGTAACTTTTTAAGACACTGTAGACTAATATGATAGATAGACCGTCTAAAGATAGGTGGTAGAACTAGTGTGGTTCACCCGCGGAAGTACCACCGCCACACCCATTTCTAGCGTGAAGCAGTTCTTGCGTTTCGATGGAAGGGTGTGGTTGCCGACACACTTTTATATGAGGCGACCATCATAGTCCTCTGGAGTAGCAACGCGTCTGTACTTGGCTTTTGATATAACTTCATGTTCTATATGAAGTTGATTACAAATGTTAATGGGCGGCAGTGACCACTTACCATCAGGTGTACTGCATGCTCGTTTACTACTTCAATTCTTAAAAAAAAAAACTTGTTTAACTAGTCCGTTGCGTTGAGACAGTGAGACAAACCCGCTGACTTTCTTGCCGTATCTTCTCAGTTGAGATTGTGCTTAGTTTACGAACGGTAAAGGTTCGCCAAATATTTTCATATACCTTCAAAGGAGTCGCGAAGCATATTTTACATGCCTTGGAGATCGTGGCCGAAAAAAAGGTTGAGAAGTACAACTTTGACTTATATACATGGACACAATGCGTGAAAAAGTACAATTGAATGTCCATATTCTTTGACTAAAACATAGTAAAACTGCTACTATATTTTTGCCAAATGACTAAAGTATACTTGAACTGCTTCTAAATTTCAGATAGATCTATAAAGCGTTTAGAACTTTGTTTTGTCTCAGGGTGTTTATGAAAGTGTCTCCATGGCAATCACTACGGTTATAATATAAGTATGGAGATACATGTGAAAACGTTTTAAAGGCATAGTAGGTACATAATTTATGTTTAACAGTTGTAATCTGTGAGGCCAGTATGGCAGGATGGAAAATATGGAGTATGCTTTAGAGATATATGTAATGAAATGTCAAATAACATTCCATTAACTCAAATTTGCCGCGTGTACGTGTAAATTTAAATTATTTTATGAAATTAATTGTTAAAAAAAATGGTAGAAAGATAAACGAAAGGATATAATTGAGGAATCGATATAAGTGAACTTTAAATGTCGTTTCTTTGTATTTTCAGGTGAGACAGTATTTGTCATAGTTGTATGATAATAATTATTGTAGTATTATAAAGGCGTGTAATATTATAAAGGTATATTATAAAGGTAGTGTAGTATTATAAAGGTATATAACGGCGTGTAAAATAAAACAAAACTTTGTATTTTCAGAGAAACAATTTGTGGTTTATTTTGAAAATCCTCAATAATATATCGTATATATGTTTTCCGAAAAACACTAAAACTTATAAATCAAGGTTTATACATGTATACAACAAAGTTTCTATCGTTAGCAACAGACTTTCTTTTAAAAATAAAAGAGTCCTTTTAAAGTAAAAAAAAGTCTAAACTGTTGGAGATAAAGTGCATGATTAAAGTTTAACAGTCAAAATTCGTTCTGATCTTCCACAGGAGAATCAAAATATACAAAGCACTTAGTAATAATATGGCTGCGTAAATCCATACCTATACTTTTGAACTTTACAGTCGTGTCCTATTATTTTATCTGAATGATGTATGAGATCTCGAAGTGCTTACGATGTTAAATGGAAATTGGGAAGCCAATTTTGGCAAACAGCTTTATTAGTTTCCGCGGATGTTTAATGTTTTTTTGTCTATTTGCTCTCGGTGTGACTTGCTATAATAATAATAATAATAATAATAATAATTCATTTATTTCAGACTAAGTCCATATTTTAAATTTACAAAATAAAAATTAAATGCTAATGTGTTAGTAACAATTTTACTTACAACTATGTTAGTAACTTATCACTAATGATAATGTTTTGATAATGTTTTTTTACAAAACTATTTATCATCTGCTTTATATGCGTGAATTCTCGTTGAATCTTTGTATTTGATTTTTCTAAAGGTGATTGCAGGAATTATTACAATCGCAGAAAATTTTAACCGTGACAAAGATATTAGGTGTCAAAATCTGTATCTAATATTTTAAACTTAACTAACTTAGTCAAGATTTTATGATCACTTTAAAGGCGGTTTACTTGTAAAAGTGTACCGTCTTGCATTGGTCTAAAATGAAATGAAATTTCCACCCAAATCGCAGTAGTTTTCCAGATTAATTCGCACAGACAAATTGAATTTAAGTAAAAATGTAGAATTACATTTTTTACGTTTTAGTAATACAAAAATTAGTACCTATCCAAAGCTGATTACACCGTTACTACTTCAGGCTTTTAAAAGTATAATAAGACAGTGGAGAATGGGGCTAACAAAGTTATTTTGAAGCAAGATGTTTAACGCTAATGTAGTAGTCAAACATTTCACATTTTTATCACTAATTTTTAAGATCTATACCTGTTTAAAAATCCCAAGATAATCACTGATAACACAGAGTAAATGAAGGAAAATATCATGAGGAAGCATGTGATTTAAAAAGTTCTCAGCGATTTTTTTTTACGATAATATTCCAGGACCAATTATTCTAATAGATGGTAAGTAGTCACTGCCGCACATGGACATCAATAAGAAACACCATATAAAAGTCTGCAACGTCACCTGAAGACAAAATGCAGTGCTACTTTCGAGGACTAAGATAGACCCATTAAAAAGCGATCTAGCAAAGTGTCCAGTCTAATAATTCACAAAAGTCTAAGGCATAAACTGCGACCTCGCTCGCTTTTACTTTGAGATGAGACCCCTGCCCAGCATTGAATTAGAGATAGGTTGCCGACGATCACCTCAAATTCTTGTTCGTAAAGTACAAAACAAAGGTATATAACCCTTTAGAAAGAGAAAACCACAGGTATTACTTTGACATTTTAGAAGACAAGCACCCAACAATTCTTCTGAAAGTCTAACAATTCTTTCGAGTATACTCTAACTCGATTACAGCGACCTCGTTCCTAAGAGTTTGTGGAACAACGTTTTGCATACGAAAGTCGCACATGCTTAAAGAATTCAGGACCCACAAGGAAATGAAGTTATCCCTTAGCAGCCCGGGAAGCAAAGTGTATGGAAATTAGATACAGACAGTGAGCACCTAATAGAAACGTGGTTAGTATATAAAAGTACCGCACAATTTGCTTTGTCATTTCCAAGCTGTAATGGAGATTTCGAGTAAATCTTGAACGAAAGTAGAGCTATGTGACAAGTAATGCAAATATTATGAATATCAGGTTAACTTAGGAAGTGCCAGAAATAGTGTAGTTTGACCGAGGAGGTACCACCGCCACATCTTTTCTAGCGTGGATCAGTTCTTGCACTTCAGGAGACGAATGCCAATGACGGTTGCCATTTCATTAGCGAAGCGACCATCTTGGTTCCCGGTAGTAGTAATTTATCTATCAGTGACTTCAGATTGACCCCTAGTTCTGTGTGAAGTTGTTTACAGATGTCCACCGACAGCAGTGATAACTCATTATCTGCTATTGCAATCTTATGAAGATAGAAACAATCTTACAAACGTATTTCAAACTCCTCTATATTTAGTAGATAACCCTTTTACCTTTTACCTAAGTATATTTAGATTACAAATACCGTAACCGTATTAGAAGGTATCAAGCAAGAAGATTTTCGGGATTCCACAAAAATATTCGTACAAGACGCTTCTCCCATCCCTTTGAAGAAATATGTTTGCAGACATAATATGTTCGTAGAAGCCTACGCCGAACTTATTCAAATTTATACGGTCCAAGCTTATGTTGGAAGTTGTAGGCCTTAAACTTACCTATTTTCGATGATAAAACTTTGATTCGAAGGAACTTGGGGATTTTTTAACGGAAACTAGAAGTATTGGACGGAAGTTTTCCAAACTGTCTTTATTGCGAAACTGATCGGGATTTCTCTGAAATTGAAACAGGAAATTGTTTTACTTTTATTGCCAATCTAAAAATAGCGAGTTAGTTATTTGAGTAGTTTTTAAAGATCTTATAATTTGTAACTTGAAATGTAGATTTAGAATAAAAATCTAATTGGTTTACGAAAATCCTTTTTTTAAGCAAGGGATCTCAAATACAATTTTTATAAAATATGTTCACGTTCAAAAGCATTTCATTCTAAGGTTTTTTCATGTGACGTGGATGCCTTGGACATAGATACAAATATACATAAATATAAAGATACCCATAAACGTGGTTAGACATACCTGTTTTTTAAGCCTTACCGTAGGGGATACTACGGCATCCCCTACGGCAGAGCTACAGCGCCGCTCGGTGAAGGAGGCGGTGGGGTAGGCGTAGATAACGTCCCCCCGGCTCTGTCCCTTGTAGTTGGGGACTACAATACGGCGACGGTATCCCCTGCCTGTCGTAAATAACGAGTAAAAGGGGACTGCTAGAGTTGCGGTTGGCGTGAGTGGGTGCTCGAACCAGCCAGCAAACCCGAGAAGAACGGCTGCATGTGTCGTAGACACCAGAAGGTGTAGGGTGATAACTACTTGTTCCGTAAGAGACGAGCTCATGAGGGATGCCGCGCTAAGGGGCACCAGTGCATTTAAGAGATTCCGGGATCCCCTGCAAGCCCTGAGGAAGACCACCGAGGAGGGTGTAGTGGGTAAAAATCCCACATAACCCGAGTTCTTTCCCAAGGCGTCGGTGAACCTTTTGAAGGTTTCCTCCCCGTCAATAAAAAAAGGACGACAGCCCTATTCTAGTCCCGGAGTAACAAGGACGGCGGGAACAACTTAGTGAGACATGATTTTGACATTTCAATCATCACATAAGACATATTACGTTGATTTGACATTCGATGAAAAACTTTATCAGAAAGAAATATAGCAAAAATTAGATTTCATCTGATACGGTACAAAAAGGGCATGACAAATGGCGCAGTCTGTTCGCACAAAAGACAAACCATTTCCTCCACACATTTGTTATATTGTTACGTGGAACGGTTGTCTTTCGGTCACGACGTATCCATCCATCAAATCATTCGTGAGTGAATGTTTATGTGGAGGCGGAATGAGTAAAAACAATAGTTACCAGATTAGAAAGTTGTGCAAAAATATATTATATCTAGCGTGACTTAATGTTTTATTGGTACACATTCATTTTGATTAAGGTTTGATTAAGGTTCGATTCCCGGCCAGACAGGTATCTGAATGATGAGTTTAGATTCTTGGCCTGGGTTTGGGTGTTTATGTATTATTTTTGTGTGTGTTCATGGCACCTAAGACACAGAAGAAAATTCTACAGTGGGGCTATGGGTGTAAAAAGTATTTTAAGGTTTTTTAAGGTTTAAGTTGCTAGAACCAGTTTGTTCGACTGGGGATGTACCACCGCCACACTTATTTCTAGAGCCGGTAGAGCCGGTACATACTAATCAGGGATATACAACAAGCTGTTTGAAAAATTGAAGCTGATTGAAAAGTATGGTTGCCAGTGCACTTTTTTATATGAGACGCCCATCTTAGACTTCGGGAGTATCTTCGGACTTCAGATAGAACCTTCGTTCTGTTGCTTACCATTGTCCATAGGCGGCAGTATACTGTATCCCTATACATCAGAATAAACGGTTTACTCGAATTTTATTTGCGATTTACTTAACTATTAGATTCTTAACGCCAACTTATCGTGATTGTAAAAAGCAGTTACGTGCAGTTACGTATTAAACAAGAGTGAATAAGTTCTGCAACTCTATTTTAAGGACTTAAAGGCTAGTGCTGGGTAATCTTGTTAACTTACCAATACATTTTCAGTATTCGTTACCCAAATAAAGCTTTGATATCGAGAAATTTAATCTGCACCGAAACAGCGCTATATCGTTTTCGTCCAATCAATAGTTTGGTGCTAACTAGTTTGCAAATACATTGATAGTTATAACCCGGTGCAGTTTTTTCTCGAATCCCAGGTCTTGTTAGTGGAAATTACTAATTACTTTTCATTGGTAGTATTCTGTTTTAAATGCGTTTGATTGGATGCAGTGTACATCATTTGTTATAGCTGGGTAACTCCAAAAAAATTTTTTTTACATCCTAATTCGATTCGACAGATTGTTTAGTTCCTCTGGCTAATTTTTGAAAATTATACTACAAGGACACTTGAAATAATAAGAGAAATTTGACAAATGGAGATCTCCCGCTAGGATAGTTGATCATGCATGACGCGCGGCCTTCAACAGTCTCCTTTCGTTACAATACAAAATATTGAAAACACAGCGATAGGATGATTTGGTTAGAATACAAGTGGCGTCAACGCTTTACTAGTTATGAGAAATTGGCACAGTATACACACATCATATTGAAGTTACTTAGATACCTACTTTTAAACAATTGAACTTTATATTATACATAAATGTAACCGATTTGTCCCTAAAGAATTTCGTCTGATAGAAATATGTAATGTGCAAATGATATTTGTATAGAAAAAGCATAAGTAAAAAATCCAAAATAAATACGATTCCAATCTTATTTGGGATTGATTACGGCAGTATTCATTTATCGCGGAGGAGAGCCAAGTGGCGCACTTTGAGGAGCTGGCTTGAGCGACGTGAGGAGCCACGCAATGTACGCGAACGCGTGGTCGACGCTATCCTGTCGAACTTCCGTGCGTGGATGAAAAGCAAAGGTTGAGTGACTTACCGCCTGACTCATATACTGCCCGAATATGACTATTTCGATCAGTATCTGAACAGGATAGGGAGACAGGTATCGGCCCTCTGTCCCCATTGTGGACACGACGACGATCCCGTACGCCACACGCTCCAGAACTGCCCAGCTTGGGAGTTTCAGCGGCGGATCCTCGTCCAAAAAGTAGGAGCAGACCTTTCTCTAGCCACCATCATTGCGGTGATGGTTTAGCGGCGTGAGACCTAGAACGAAATGAACACTTTCTATGAGGACTTCATGTCAGCGGAGGAAGATGCCGAAAAAGCCAGAGAGTGCGCTGAACTTGTTCGGAGAAGGAGTCGCCGCAAACGCGCTGGTTACAGCACCGGGTCCCTGTAGTTCTAGGATCAGAATAGGGATCAGAATCTGATATCTCCTGCCTGTCGTAAGTGGTGACTGAAAGGGCCTTTCGGGGTCGTGAGCGGCTAGAGTTGGAGCTCGAACCGTTCGGTCATGCGACCCTGAGAAGGACGGCAGAATATGAGATCACATACCGTCGTTAAGACCAGACTGCCAATTGGATTGCTTACTCGTTTGCTACTTCTTTCATATAAAAATGAGGTACCAACTCAGTCGTCAAAGGTAATAAGGCAATATAAATCATAAGAAAGAGTGTCATTCTTTTGTGAGTGTCATTTGCCTGAGCGACAACGATTATCTCACGTAAGGTTCTACTAAAAAACTCTAAGATCTATATCACACTCCAATAAATCAGTATTGTAGTTTGAAAACTAAAGAAACAAGAAAAGCAATCCTTCCTCGGCTCAACTTTAGAAACTTTTAATAACATTTGCATTGTTAAAGGATCAAGAAACCACAGATTCTCTATCTATTTGAACTGAAAGACAAACGGTGTCGCGAAGAGAATTGAAACGAAACTGTTTGATTTACTTATTTGTTCTCATGAATGTAACGCGTTAACTTTTGTGTAGTTATAAACTATTGTGGAGGTAAAATTTAAATTATTTAATCTGCTTTGCTAGGATTTTATACTATTTATTTATTATGTATATGGTAATGAATTATTTTTTTACTTAAACCTAGACACCTAAAATGCTTTAAAACCTGGGCGTAGGTTAAACTATCACTAGTGTTTGTCGACGGTATCTCCCTGCCACCGTAGTTTAGATGTCAACATGATCCGTGAAAATAAGTCAAAATATGTACAATAAGAAAATTAAAAACTGCATATCATGAGTACCAACTCATAAAACTGTATTAATTTCGGGATAATATTAGTTTTAAATCAAATTAATTGGACCTTGCATATTTAATAAAAAAAACGGAGTCAGTAATGAGAAGTACCGAATTAAATAAAGTTTAAAGTTTTGTTTCTCTTTTTCTTTTTTTCGAGGGGAACGATTTCTTTGAAAAGGTATCCAACGCAATGGGACTGACGAAGGGTTATGTGCGATATTTACCGCACTAAAATCTGTGGCCGTCCTCAGCGCTACAAAGAGTATTCCAACCAAGGAACGCAACCAGAGTTTTCTGAACGCCGTGCCCCATCGGGCTCCTCTCAGGTAAGTGGCTGGGCACACCACTCCGTCTGGTCTTTACTATGGCGATATGCGACCACACATGCCGCCTTCCTTCCCGGGGTTGCCTGACTGAACGGTTCGAGCTCCCACTCTAGTCGCCACTTAGGACAGGCAGGGTTCTATCTATCTATAGTTACACAGTATTTATATATATATATATATATATATATATACACACACAAGTACATATTAGACTGTTGATGATGCCAACCTCACAAATTCATTTAAAGTGCCTAAAGAAGTTTTCACTAAAAAAAATGTATACAAACCTTGTACATATAAATACTCACTCATTCTATTTTAAAATTCCCCAAACCGCCCCGTTTTTATACTAAAACTTTGTTATTAAATAACTTTACATCGTAACAGTAACGACTATGTTAAATACAGGAAACTTTCCAAAGGTTGTAACTGGATGTAAAATTTATACTTTTTAATAACATCGTTCAAAAACCACCGTCGAAAAACCTTTTAACATGATGACTTAAATAAAATGCAACGAACAGAGAATATAAAACAGCAGACAGAGTGTAGACTGCTCATTCATTCACCCCTATTATACTTAAAATAAAGTAAGGGTTGCTGGAGACTCGTGTCTCGTTTTTGAGATTTTTTAATTATTACGTGCAGGTGTGAGAGGCGTTTTGTGACTGAGTAATTACAAGGGGATGCTCTTTAACTAAGTCCTCAAGAGGCGTATGCCTCGGCTTAGTTAGTTTTTTATGATACGAGGCGTAAAAAAGACTTAGCGATCGATGTGTAAAATTGAGTTTTTTGCGGTAATTGCATCGTCGTTCAGTGTGCTATGGAGAGAGTGATGCTCGAAATTTCGCTACAAGATATGATTCGCAACGATGAAATCTATAGACGAACAAAGCTTACCGACATAGCTCTCAAAATTAGCAGGCTGAAGTGACAATGGGCCGGCCACATCGCTCGTAGGACCGATAACCGATGGGGACGGAAGGTCCTCGAGTGGTGAACACTTTAGGAAAAAGGAGCACAGGTCGCCCCCCTACAAGGTGGACCGATGACCTGAAGAAGACAGTAGTCAAACTATATATTTTATTGCAATATAAATGAGGAGACGTAAAGATTAAAAAACACTTAAACGTGTTTATCTTAATGCTATTATTTTGCAAACAGCATTTTCCATTATGACGTCAGAAGGATGTTTGTCGTGACAATGTACACTAATATATTGATATGAATCATTAAGAAATAAAAAAATATCTTTGAAAGGCAAGTGGTCCAATTGAGTTTCATTTTAGTTGAGTTAGCTTTCCGTCCTAAGGATATTAGTATCAAGCTATCTTTATGAAAGACTAGCGGACCCGGTGATCTTCTTTCCGTCTTAAAGTCAAAAATATAAAATATACGTGATTTTCCGCTATATTATGCATGTATTGTAATAAAAACCTTCCTCTTGAATCATTCTATCTATAAAAAATGCATTAAAATTCGTAGCGGAGTTTTAAAGATCTAAGCATACATAGGGACAGACAGCGCGAAGCGACTTTGTTTTATACTATGTTATGATATAGAAGCAAATTTTTGAGCAATTTTGCAAAAAAAAAAATGCTGATGCCTGGCTGCAAATATTATTATAATAGTATTTATGAAATTAACATAGAAACTCCACCAACGAAAATGAATTCATTATTTTTTATATATAACGAAGTGATAGTTGAAATGTGACGTCAGGAAGGCCAGCAGTCTTCATTACTGTCCATTCTTGAAGATTTCAAGTAAATCACAGGAGTAAACTTCTTCGATTTATTCACACTTGAGGAGGTCCGATCGCTTCGACGGTTAAGCAAGAAATCTTTTTCTACCGGCGCTCGCTCGCCTTTTATAACAATGTTTGGTGGTGTGACAATAACAAATTTATGGAGGGTAAACTAAATTACAATTCTAAAAATCATTAAATGTTGCTAATTCAATCAATTTTCGATCTTTAAACTAACTAAAATAATTATTATCGGCGACGTGTTTTTCATAAATACGCGGTGTCGCGCCGACATATAAAATTTAATCGTTGTGTATAAAACAATTAAATCTTATGTATATTCTGCTCTAAAGTTCTGTTAGAGAAGTAGATTTATTAATATCTGTGTTTATTAACTAACAAAGGCTGTAATTACTTCGCCTTAATGAAGCTGAACGTACAACTAAGTGACTAATTGTACATTAGCCGGCCTCGTAATGTGTCGTCTCTGCATATTTTAATTACACTACCATTCTGGATAATGCACTGTTCTGTGTGTTATTTTTCATTATTAAGTCACGTTACTTGTCAAAATAGAAGTTTTTGTTTTAAATGGATGTTTTCAAGGTGGTAGAACCAGTGTAGTTCGACCGGGGAGATACCACCGGCACACCTATTTCTAACGTTAAGCATTCCGTGCGTTTTGATGGAGGGGTGTGGTGGCACACTTTTATATGAGGCGATCTTCCTAGTCCTCGGAAGCAGCAACGCATCTGTGATTGACTTCATATAGAACATATGTTCTATGTAAAGTTGCTTACAGTTGTCTATGGGTGGCGGTGACCACTTACCATCTGGTGGACTGCATGCTCGTTTGCTAGTCCATTATTATAAAAAAAAAATTCTAGCATGAAGCAGCTCTTGTGTTTCTAAGTTTCTGAATGTAGGCTAACTTTAGTCTTCAAGGGTAGCAACGCATCTGTGGTAGACTTCAAATAGAACCCCTGATATATGAGGTTTTAAAGGTGTCTAGGGGCATTTATCATAATTTCCAATTTATGTTTGAAAAATCAGGTACATGACGGGTCGATGATTGAGCCTCGAATTTCTATCGAGTGGCAGTTCAAATCACTAGGTTATCTATCATTTAACTTCCCGTGAATGTTATGAGACTAGCTTATATAAAAAATCGCATATTGAGAACCCGTTACATAATAAAATGTGTAGACTCCGCGATAATATTAGCTTAAAATCATATATAGCTTAAATCTGTGAAAAGGTTTTTTCTCAAAGAAAATATTGTTAAGACTACCTAAAATTAACCACAAATCTGAAAAGCGACTTGTGTCAAACAAAATGATATTTAATTATAATTACTAGCCAACGGTGGCAAAGGTCGAAATTCGACCGTAATTTGGATTAAAAAACTAAACTTCATATTGACCAAAGTAACACGAATATTTCTCTAATTTAAATAAATTGAAAAAAAAAATTAAAGGCAAAAAGAGGTTCATTAACTAAGCTGCATTTAAAAGCAAAAGTGGGTATTTTTACAAAGACTTACGACATTTTTGACGTTATGTGTTTTCATAGCAAGACATTGAATGTTCTATTTCGTTTATTATGTATGTGTTTGTGTCAAATGCAAGTTAGTGTTATGCGTTTTTAGTTGATTTTATGTATGTTTTATGCATTATTTGAAAAAAATATATACGTGACGCAATCGTCCTCTACATCAACTACAACCGTGCGTAATTTCATACTTCTCCGTCCTTTGGCAAGTATCTAACTATAAGGTAAGTATCTTAAAAACGAATCACTAATGTTTGCTTCACGTATTAATATATAGTCTTTAGTAATATGTAATATATACCTAAATATTATTGATTCTACTACATACATGTTATACCAAGCTCAGTAATTAACATTAATTTAATGAATTCTACAAGAAGCCTAGGTATAATGTAATCACGTTTTACTTGATGTTATGATTATACCATGAATAAGCAAACTATGTTATAATAATGAATATTAAGTTACTAAACATTTATTTATTCCAAGACCGTGTAACCTATGAGCATTAATATTCAACGTGGTTGTACCTAATACATATAAGGTACACCTGTACTGGCTAGTACGCCACAGATCAAAGAGCATGTAGAAATGACTCGGTTTTAACTCTAAAAATCTAAAGGACTTATTAAGTTTTTAATTATATATACGTGTATATAGTACCTATACTCGGGGCAAGTTCAATCTGAAATTAATGTAAACAAACCATAAAAATTCCTATGTAGGGTTATCACTAACTTGCACGAATTTGTACACAAATGCATTTTATATTCAACCAAAGTATGCATTAAATTTCCGTGAAGTAATTTAAATAAGAAGAGTTGATTAATTAATAACGACCAACTGCAAGATAATATGATTAAACCAGTCAAACAAAATTTATTTACCATTATCGTAATTGTGTAACTAATGATATTATAACCTTAATTCCATGAAGGAATTTGCAACCTTATAGAAATTACAGGTAAAAGTTAATTAAAGGTAAAAGACGTCTGATAAAACAACAAAAAGTTGCATTCCCCTGCCTGTCAGTGGTTGGTAGCCAACACTTTGTTATTAAACATTCCATATCGAATTTGCCCCGAGTATAATGTGTTTTTGGAGCGCTCTAACACGGGGCTCTTAAAAGATACGTCCAAAATAGCTATCTTTCAAAGCCAGTAATTTTTTGGCGAGTTCTCTGGTATTGCAAATGTCCATAGACGACGGTGACAATTTTCATCAGATAGCTTCTGCTTTATGGTTAGGTAACCACATAAAACATACGAATAGTGTGTTATTATTGGTATTTTATAGCACCACTCTCTTCTCGTGAATGTTGTTGGTGACTAGGAGTCAACATCAAAGAGATAAGCTGCAACCTTTTATGTAAAATAATAAAATAAGAGACACCAGGTAGTAAATCCATCGTTGTTCAACCGGGGAGGTACCTCTATCACACCTATTTCTAACATGAAGCCTTTCTTTTATTTTTATGGACGGGTGTGGTTGCCGGCATACTTTTATTTGAGGCGACAATCTCAGCCCTCGCGAGTAGCAACGCATCTGTGATTGACTTTAGATAGAAACTATGTTCTATACGAAATTGCTTTCCACTTACCATCATGTGTACTGCATGATCGTTTGCTACTTAAAACAAATATAAAAAATATTAATATATCAAAATCAATCAATTTTCAACTTTACACAACAAAATTATCTAAAGTCATTTCTATTTCGTTCTATGGATACGATAGACTATGCCCACCTAAATAATTAATGGCATTACAAGATTCATAGCTCTTGCGAAACCCAAGCCAACTCGAGTTTAGGGCCGAATAGCTCACACTGGAAATTGGCAATAGTATTCTTATATAGTCTAATGGCAAGTAGTGCAGTAACGGTTGAAACTTGCCCTCTCGATCGGGAGGTCCCAGGTTCAAGGCCAGGCACACACCTGATTAGTCTAAAATTGTGTGTGTATTAGAAATTAATTATCACTGCTATTAACCTACACACCCAAAAGTCCTTAAAAAAAGTTCTCGGAGGTGTGTGAAGTTACCAATTCGCACTTGGCCAACGCGATGGACTATGGCCTAATATTTTCTCATTCAATAGGAAAGTAAATGAAAGTAAAATTTAAAATCACTAGATAACTTAGTTATTTCATACAATATACAGTGTAAAAAGCTTTAGAAATATTTAATAATTAAATTTCAAAAGTTTGTTCTTTTTTATTATTTCTGTCTGTAAAAACTCAATTTATACTCGATTTATTTGAATATGCAATATGTACAAATGTTTTTGAAATACTTCATCTCTAAATATTTTGATAACATTATTTTCCGTGTATGCATTCCTTCAAAGCATCAAACGTATGAGTCTAACTTTCAATTTTACTCATGATATATAATTAAAAAGACTAACTTTAGTCTAAGTTTAGAAGACTAAGTTTAGAAATTCCGATAAGTTTGCGTCCACGTACGCAATTCCAACTCGTGCAATAGCTGAATCAAGTTGTTTGGAATGAGTAGAACTTTAGTTATTGATTTGTCAATAAATGTATTAGGAAGATATGTTTATAATTATGAAAGGTTGATTTGCGATTCCTCGGCTTATTTACTTCTAAGTAATCCATCCATCCATCCATCAGCCTTTGAAAGTCCACTGCTGGACATAGGCCTCCCCTAATGTGCGCTACTTTGACCGGTCCTGAGCCATCGAATCCAGCGGTTATCCGCCGTCTTCTTCGGGTCAAAGGTCCACCTGGTCGGGGGGCGGCCTGCAATCCTTTTGCCCAGATGTGGTCTCCATTCGAGGACTCTTCTACCCCATCGGTTGTCTGTCCTACGAACGATGTGGCCTGCCCATTGCCACTTCAGCTTACTAATTTTGAGAGCTATGTCGGTAACTTTTGTTCTACGGATTTCATCGTTACGAATTCTGTCGCGCAGGGAAATATCGAGCATAGCTCTTTCCATAGCTCGATAAGCGACTTTGAGCTTGCGCACGAGGCTCACGGTAAGGGACCACGTCTCGGCGCCGTATGTCATCACTGGTAACACACTGTTCGAACATCTTCGTTTTCAGGCTCTGAGGTATATCGGAAATCCAGAAGATGGGTATCTTCTGGATTTTGTCCCTCAGTTGCCTCTTGCACCTTTTTTTTGTTACCAGAATAATATTTTGTACCACTAACACCTACTGTGAAATTTAAGTGTCCCATACTGTCATATGAACAACAGCGCGTCGGAATCGCGCACGAAGTTTTTCGTACCATTATCTATAAAAAGAGTAAAATAAAAACTTTTTAACAAAAAGTATCTAACGACTTCCATGTCACAAAAGAGTAAAAAATAATTTCAATTTATTTTGGTTTAGAACATACTCAGTACTTAGTACATAGTGCTGAAGTCGGCGCATTACTTACACACAACTTATTATCCTCAAATAATATTTTATAATAGTAGTAGTAGTAGTAAACATATTTCTCTGAATGACGGTGATGAAACTTTGTCCTGTATGAGCGCCAGTGGTCAGACGGACAGACAGACAGCGGAGTCTTAGTAATACGGTCCCGTTTTTTCCCATACGGAACCCAAAAATCCAAAATTGTGTTAGTAAACGTTTCTAATATCATGAATAAGTCTTAGTAACTGAAATCGACAGAAAGCTAATGTAACATAATTATAAGTAGGATTAACCTTTCTTCCAGAAATACTAATCTCAAGAACTCATTGGAATTACTTTTCCTCTATTAAAGCTGTGAATACGTTACTGTTTCTGATGAGAAATATTCATCTAGGGATTCTTACTAATTATCGTATTATTTATACTAATATATAAAGCTGAAGAGTTTGTTTGTTTGAACGCGCTCAATCTCAAGTTAATCTCAGGAACTACTGGTTCGGATTTAAAAAATATTTTTGTATTGGATATACCATTTATCGAGGAAGACTTTAGGCTATATAACATCACGCGGCAACTATTAGGAGCGAAGAAATAATGGAAAATGTGAAAAAAACGGGGAAAATTATTCATCCTTGAGGGCTTCCGATGCGTTATCTGTTTTTGCGTCGTTATATCCTCGTGTAATAATACTTTTTAAATACGCGGACGAAGTCGCGGGCACAGCTAGTGAAATATATTAGTAGATGATGAAAATTTTAATAATAAATATAACTCTTTATGGTTGTACTCCTTTTTTGGCATGTTCTTTAAAGCGTGTGGTAATGGAGATATTTGGCCAAGGTGATCTAATTTATGGTAGATTTTAGGGATAACAAGGATCCGGAACAGTGATAGCCTAATTGGAACTCGGCATCTCAATCGAGGGTCCCAGGTTCGAATTCTAGGCAGGTGCCATTGACTTTTCTAAATGATGTGCGTATTAGAAAATAATTATCACTGCTTTACGAAGAAAAGTGTAGTAAAGAATACACCTGAATACACTCCTACACCTGAGAGTTCGTAGAAAAAAAATAGCTTCTTAAAGGTGTGTATAATACCTACGTCCCTGTAGTTCCGGGATCAGAATAGGGCTACGGCATCCCTTGCCTATCGTAAGAGGCGACTAAAAGGGGCTTCCGGGGTTGCGGGCGGCGAGAGTGGGAGCTCGAACCGTTTCGTCAGGCGATCTCAGGAACGACGGCGGTATGTGTGGTCGCATACCGTCGTAAAAACTAAACGGGGTCGTGCGCACAGCCGCCCACTTGGGAGAAGCCCGAGGGGGCAACGTGCTCAGAAGATTCCGGTTGCGTTCTTTTGGAGATCCCGGGGAGCTTATTATAGCGCCGAGGAAGGCGGGAGGGTTTTAGTGCGGTAAAAATCCCACATAACCCTGCGTCGCTCTTACGGCGTCGGGTACCTTTTGAAGGTTTCCCCCGCGGGAACAAAAAAGACTATAGCCTTAAACTCCTATGTTCTGAGAGAAGACCAGTGCTCATGCATGATACAATAATAATAGGCTTACAACAATGGAGCTGTGATTGACCTCTGGTAAGACTTCGATCTTATTTGAATTTGATGACATCAGTACAAGGCAGTAGCCACTTACCATCAGATGGAGTGCATGCTCGCTTGCTCTTTTTATATTATAAACAAGGTTTCGTAGTAACTAATATCTGACAAGAGAGATAAGACTGATAAGAGCTGTAAGTAATGGTTAAAACTTGCCCTCTCAATCGAGAGGTCCGAGGTTCAAACCCAGGCACGCAATACTGATTTATGTGCGTATTAGAAATTAATTATCACTGCTTTTCGGGGAAGGAAAACATTATGAGGAAACCTATACCTACTACCTACCCTACCTACCTACGAGAGAGCTTTAAAAAAAAAGTTCACGGAGGTATGTGAAGTCCACCAATTCCCACTTAGCTAGCGCAGTGGATTATGGCTTAAAAACTCTCTCATTCTGAGAGAAGACTCTTGCCCAGCAGTTGCACAATAATCGGTTGACGGGAATATCTGACAGAAGAACACAAATGTTAAGAATCAATATTGCAAAGGTATTCTAAGATAGATTTATTTTCAATAGCAAGCGATTATTTTCTTCTGCGTAATCAATCGTGAAATCACTTCGCGGGATGATAAATTAAGAATTGATGAATGCTTAACGGATAATATTGAATATCGAATTCATCTCGATGAAGCAAATCGACTGGAAATTTGCTTTTATTGGAATAATCTTTTGTACAGCAAACAAAGATCCATTGTTTACGTAAGAATCGAAGCACAATAATCTTGGTGTTAATAGTTGTAAAAGCGTGAAACTGACAATTATAAAGTTATTTACTTATCTCTTAAGGATATTTTTTGTAAAACTGAACACGTTTACAATTATGCTCTCTTATAACAATTCCATATTCTATAAGCACCAGGAATCATTCAGAGCAAAGTAACATATAGGTTTAATAATTACAAGTAGATACTGGACTCTTGTGAGCATTTATAGCCCAATGGTTGAATCTTACCCTCTCGATTGGGAGGTCCGAAGTTCAAACCCAGGCACGCACCACTGATTTTTCTAAAATTATGTGCGTATTAGAAATAAATTATCACTGCTTTTCGGTGAAGGAAACCTACACACCCGAGAGTTGTTAAAAAAAATAAGTTCTTGGAGGTGTGTGAAGTCCACCTTTTTGCACTTGGTTAGCGCGTTGAATTATGGGCTAAACTCTTTCTGAGAGAAGAGCCGTGCCCAGCAGGGTGACAATAATGGGTTGGTTGACTTGACTCTTATACTGGCATGGAATCCAAGTAGGCGTATATTACAATTCGTAATTACTGGTTTCATTTAATAAATAAACCTTAAGATATCGTTTGCGGTGATACATGTAAAATTTGCTAGTAAATTAACAATTTAGTGTCAGTAAATTTATTTTGTTTAGTTAAGAAATAAGTTTTACTTTCCTTCAATGTTGTTGATTGTTTTATTTGTTCCTGTATAAGAACAAGAATAGTTTCACGGGATCCTACTTGTAGTAAGAGCCGACTAATAGACGGCTTCTAGGGTTCCGAGTGGTAAGAGTTGGAGGTCGAACCCTTAAGGCAAGCGACCTCGGATAGAATAGGATAAGAAAGTATAGAAGGTATGGTGAACGTATTACGTATTTCCTCACCGGGTAGAGACTATAGAGGAATCGTGCTCGGAGAACAGTGTTCTTTTGGAAATCTCAGAGCTCTCCACGTAGTGTTGAGGCCGGTGGGGATGTTAGCGCGGGCTTTAGTAAGGTTTCACCCTCGAAAATGAAAAATATTTGGTCGAAACAACCAGTCCCCAACAAAATAATAAATAATAACCCTGCATTTAAATCTGTATACCTTATTATTTATTCAGGTTTAAACTGTTGGTCGCCTCCTATAATTCGACTTCAATGAAAATGTAGGCTTAATAGCCCTTTTACGCAGTACTAGTAAGTGCTAGTTCCAATCGTTTTGTGGTTTCGAAAATTACGGGTAATATTCGAAGCGTATATCTGAAACAGCAATTTAAACTTCGAACTGATATTTTCACCACTAAATGTAATTAATGTCTTCACGATAACAGTTATTTGAATACGTTTGTAGAACCCAAAACTTATTTTTAGACGTTCCTATTTAGTTCTCAAATGTCACGGCATAATTGTACATAGTATGTAACTTGGGTTTTGTTTTGATTTTTTTATCTGACTGAAGTAGCAAACGATCAACCACCTGATGGTAAATGGTCATTGCCGCCCATGAACATCTGTAATCAACTACTTACAGAACATAGGTTCCATCTGAAGTCAATCACAGATGCGTTGCTACTCCAGAGTACTATGATGGTCGCCTCATATAAAAGTGTGCCGGCTACCACACCCTTCCATCGAAACGCAAGAAATTCTTCACGCTAGTGGCGGTGGTACTTCCCCGGTCTATTTATAACGTATTTTTTAACTATTTCTAACGTGAAGCATTTTTAGCGTTTCGATGGAAGAGTGTGGTTTCCGGAACACTTTTATATGAGGCGACCATCCTAGTCCTCGGAAGTAGTAATGGTCTGTGATTAACTTTAGATGGAACCCATGTTGTATTTGAAGTTGATTACAGATTTCCATGGGCGGCAGTGACCACTTACCATCAAATGTACTGCATGCTCGTTTGCTACTACAATCAGATAAAAAGACCTTTAACCTTATACGTACTACAACCTTGCAACATTCTAAAAGTCTGTAAAACACCTAAAAGCAATAAACCTAATATATATTCACCCATAAAACAAACCAAAACTAATACAACTCGACTACACGAATCGAATCTGCGCAAATATTACTAAAACCACTCACGTCTAGAAGATAAATATTTAGCCGGATGTTCATTGTAGCGTGCAGCAGCAGAGCTGAAAGTTATCGACATCCACACAGTATCGCACGTGGAGGGAAAATGTGGAAATGACAGGTAATTAACAGGATATTCTTTGATAATAAGAGAATTTAAAAAATCTTCCTAATATTGTAAAGGTGGTAGAAACATTGTAGTTCGACCGGGGAAGTACCACCGACACACCTATTTCTAGCGTAAAGCATTTCTTGCGTTTCGATGGAAGGGTATGGTTGCCGGCACACTTTCACATCAGGCGACCATCATAGTCCTCGGAAGTAGCAACGCATTTGAGATTGACTTCAGATAGAACACGTGTTCTTTATGAAGTGGATAACAGATGTCCATGGGCGGCAGTAACCTCTTACCATCAGGTGGACTGCATGCTCGTTTGGCACTTCAGTCATATAAAAAAAAAACTTCCTAGTATTGTAAAGGTGAAATTTGTGAGGATATGTGTGTTTGTACCTTATTAATACTAGTAATATAATTTTGGATACGATACTTAAGTTTTTTCTTTGAAGATTGATGCAGCAAACGAGCCAGTCCACCTGATGGTAAGTGGTCACTGCCGCCCATGGACATTTGTACGCAACTTCACGTAGAATATGAGTTCTATCTGAAGTCAATCACAGATGTGTTGCGACTCCCGAGGACTAAGATGTTCGCTCATATAAAAATGTACTGGCAACCACTACCTTTCATCGAAATGCAAAAACTGATTTACGCTAGAAATAAGCGTGTATTTACGACTAACTAGATGGTATTACCTAGTATGATAATGACAAGAAAACAATTTAAAATGAATTTTAGTCGAGAAAAGCTACATTGTATGAAATTTCTGAACTAACTTATTTAAATCAGCGCTTATTGTATTAGTAGTATGAATATTTTTGCTCATTATGAGGTTTAATTATGTCATATCAATAAACAGAGTGTCGGTTTTCGCTAAAATTAATGGACTACGTATGAAAGTTGCAAATAATATGAGTGTATAAAATCGCCAAGTTAAGAGATAAACAATAAATCAGTTGGAAAAAATAAATAATCTTACCTGTATATCAAATTATTTCATCGCAAAACATATACAACTTTTGTATAACTAATCGTTATACTTTTACTCGTTTGTTAAGTAATATAAGTTAAGTATATTCACAAATATCCTTTTTTTTTGGTAAGTGGTCACTGCTGCCCATGAACATCTGTAAGCAACTTTAAATATAATATGGGTTCTATATGAAGTCAATGATGGACTATATGTCTGAGGACTATGATGGTCACGTCATATAAAAGTGTGACGGCAACCACCCTTTCGTCGAAACGCAAGAAATGCTTTATGCTAGAAATAGGTGTGGCGCTGGTATTTCTCTAGTCGAACTACTACTATCTGTAAAATCTAATCTATAAACTGTAGTACACATATTGGTCCATAAGATACTCTTAAAAAAAACATTTACTAAAATTGTATTTTCATTGTATAACATCAAATTTTGTGCTTATTTCGAAAGTATAAACTTAAGAAAGGCATAGAATATATTAATTCCTTAAACTGAAAAGTAAGTGGAAGTTTCAACGCGCGAATCTATTAATGCCAGCTATAGGTATGTATATAGTAGAACATTTAACGAGGAAGGACTTAGACTACTGTTGCGTCGTGTTTCTTATGAGATATTTTTAACGCGGTTGGAAACGCAAGGCCCAACTATTCATACAATTTACTACCTATGTTTTTTTTTATACCTATACTGACTGAAGAAGAAAACGAGCATGCAGTCCACTTAACTGTATGTGGTCACTGTGGCCCATGGACATCTGTAAGCAGAATCTTCATATCTTCATACAGAATAACAATTATTATTGTATTTGAAGTCAATTACGGAAGCATTTTTATTCTTGTGAATTAAAATGGTAGCTACATATAAAAGTGAGCGGTCAAGGAAACCGAAACGAAGGAACTGCTTAATATTTCGCATCATATACTTTCTACTACCTTTGACAACTAGCCTGGGTTCCAGGTTCGATTCTCAGCCAGACATCCATCTAAATGATGAGTTTAGATTCTTCTCTTGGGTCTTAGTGCTTGTGGCCATGGCACCCATGACACAGGAGACAATTCTAGTGGGGCTGTGAATGTACAAAGCGTAAAATCCTTCATAATAATTGCAATAATGAATATAGTTGCAATGAGAATTTTGGAACTATATCACATTCATTAACTTGTACAAAACACTACCGTGCTCCCAAATAAGTGACGAATTCAGCAAACTGCATTAAACTTTTGTTCACTGTTATAATTATTAACATTATTTATTCACATATTCGTTAATGCGATAAAATTGCTCCATAACTGATTTATTTGAATAAATAACTCACTTAAGCTTCGAAATTAATTCCGGTTTGGGAAAACAGAAGCTCATTGTATACAGACGTAATATTAATATACAGTTTATTTCAAAAATATTTCTGTTATAATATTTCGTAACAATGTCTATAAGATATTTTTATTATATAGAAGTAGAAAACAACTATGCTGTCCACTTGGCGATAAGTATCTATTGCTACAATGGATGGTATTCAATCTTAGATAAGGTTAGTTGTGCCTTAAGCTAATTAAAGATGCGTTGCTACGTATAGGGAAGTTGTACTAAACTATACTTTCTTTACCATACCCTTCAAGCCAGGGTAGAGTAACAATTAACATTTTATTTGATTGATAGATATTCTGTATGGATATAGAGAAAAGGTAAATGGAAATCACTGTGGAATTGATCAAGTTACATTTATTTTTACGCATAAATACAATTATGTAATTTTTTTCTCACTTCATATGTCACGAAAACGGCGGACGCATCGCTCACTCAAATAGGAGAGAGACAGCTGTCGAACGCTGCCGAACGCGGAGGCCGATTGTGCCTCTTTGTCGCTCGTTCCGCTCTCTCACTTGCACTTTAAGCCTTAAATGGAACGCCTCAGAGCGAGGTAACGCCGCATTAGTCATGTTCTTTGGTGCGAGCAGCCGCCTCCATCGAATTATAAGACATCACGTCAAAAAACGTTGTTATTAAGCAGAAACAGGTATGGCGAGAAGCCAGAGTCGACTCAGGTCCCCTCATATATAAGTGAGCTGACAGAAACACCTTTTTACCGATACGCAAAAATTGGACCGGAGCTATTGCGTGAAACAGTAACAAACACACATACATACAAACAAACTTTTGCACATATTAGTAACATTGTTGTCCACCAATTTGCACTTGGCCAGTGCGGTGGCCTATGGCCCAAACTCTCCCATTCTGAGAGAAGATCCGTGCCCAGCAGTGGAACTTAATGGGTTGACAAGAATATGATTAAATCTATGAATAAATCGACAAAAAATCTATTAAAAGACAATTAAGTAACTCTGTCACGACTTTTACGTAATACTCGTCTAGAAAAATCTTTTCCGTATAACCTACATTTTCTTCTTAATCTTAAAGTGCATCTAAGAAAATCTGTACAAAGCTTTAATCGTGATCAGTAGTGTCTCTTCCGATATTGTTGACTTATTTTTTATATGAAGTAGCAAACGGGTGTTCAGCTTGACTTCAGCAAGTGGTCATTGCTGTCTATGTATGGTAAGTGTCTATAAAACAAGGGGTTCTATTTGAAGACAATAGCAGATGCTAATCCCGAAGACTTATATAGTCATCACTACATAGAATAAAACAAAGTCGCTTCTCACTGTCTGTCCCTATGTATGCTTAGATCTTTAAAACTATGCTACGGATTTTAATGCAATTTTTTAATAGATAGAGGGATTCAAGACAAAGGTTTTTATGTACATGTATGTGATATAGGCATAATACAGTGGAGGATGACTGATAATTTTACATTTTTATCTTATAAGATACCGGGTATTAGTTGTTTGGCTACCCCGCGAACTTCGTAAACGGAACGAAGTTCGCCGGGTAGCCAAACAACAAATACCCGGTATCTTATAAATACCATAGAAATAATTTGTAGCCAGAAAACTGTTACCAACGACAACAGAAATTATTAGAAGAATATTTTATTGTATATTTATGCTAAGTAATTATGAAACTAACAATTTATTATTTTCCCGACGGCGAGTTTCTCGGCAAAGAAATTTATTATCAGTGGCGTAAAGCTATCCTATCCTATTCCTATTTCATCAGTTATAAATCTCAGCTTATTTTATTACTTCTATCACGTTTTTTTTTTATTACGCGTTGGTTTTATCATGTATGGATTTTCAAGAATTCTAATACATAGTACATTTTATCTTGTCTTTCTTCTTTTTTTAGGAAAGTAATATATTATATTAATATCGATAACATAGTTATTAACATGAGCGTAATCGTCTAAGCATATTAAATACCTACCATGATAATTAGGTACATTAAAATATTTGACTAAAATACAAGCATAGAGCATACAAGAAAATATTTATAGAAAAAGTAACTCAGTTTTTGTATGTTTGTGTTTGTTGTTTATATGTTTTATTGTAAAAAAGCAAGTCCCTAGGTTAGTCTTGGTATTAGGTAAGTCCCCAGGTTTTATTTTAAACAAGGTGTGTCCCTAGGTTTCATTTACTTTGGTCACGTCTGTCCACCACAGTAATAGGTAACCTTTTTTGTCCTCGGCTACAAAGAGAATATCTTGTCTCCAAATGAACTCAACCGGAGTCCTATAAGCGCGTTGCTCTATCGGGCTCCTCCAAGATGGGCTGGGTCTATCGCTCCGTCTAATTTTTACGACGGTAAGCGACCACACATATCGCCGTCCTTCCCGGGGTCGCCTGATCCCCTAGATCTAGCCGCTTGTAACCCCAGACCCTTTCAGTCGCCTCTTACGACAGGCAGGGGATACCGTAGGCCTTTTCTAATCCCGGAACCACAGATACGACGGTAATAGCTAACCTATGTAGTATCGATCATAACCTGTGTATGTGCCGTATTTCAGCGAATTTTGACCGGTTGTTTTTGCGCGAAAGAGTAACACAAACACATACGTCATTACAAACTTTTGAATTTACAATATTCATAAGATTTATATTTGCAACGTGCGGTAATTATCTAGAAATACCAAAACTTATTTGTAATATTAAATATTTGTCTCTGGAATCCTTCTTTCATTTTTATATGGTATTTTGATTAAAAATTCCATCGTAACCATACCTCTACACGTCGCCGCAGAAAAGAAATAAATACTGCTATGTTATAATTGTAAAAAATACAGTAACTTATTTATTTATTATGGTTTATATATTATATTAAAGCAGCAATCGAGTATGCAGTCCTCCTGATGGTAACTGGTCAATGCCGCCCATGAACAAACGTTCAATCAGAAACCACTCACAGATGCGTGCTACTCCCGAGGACTAAGATGGTCGCCTCATATAAAAGTGTGCCGGCAACCTCAGCCTTTCATCGAAACGCAAGAATTGTTTCACGCTAGAAGGTGTGCTTGTTTTCGTTTTAAACGTATCAAATGCAGCCCCTCTTATATATGAGACGACTTGACTTGACATGACTTTATATGAGGCGACCATCTTACTTCTCGGGAGTAGCAACGCATCTATGCTTAACTTCACATAAAACCCCTGTTCTATATGAAGATTCTTACATCCATGATTAACAGTGCCCTCTTGTCATCCAATGGACTGCAAGTAAGTTTGCTCCTTCAATAAGTTAAAACAGATGATACCTCAATCTGCTTAAAAAATGCTTAAGGGCACTAATATATTTTAAGGCATATATCGTACATGCACAGTACAAATATGGAACAGTATGGAAACTACGCCTTGTTTATGAAATAATTACCTACACTTTATTGAAGCAATAAGGCTGTCTCATATATTTTTTGAGTGTTATTAATACATAGGTACTTATTTTAGCATTTATTGTCATATAGTCGCCAATAAATCGAATTGTAATATCTACGCAATTTACAAATAATAGAAGTAGGTAATCTCACAGCTTTGCATTTTAATCCCAGCATGACGATAATTATTATGATACTTAGTTTGAAATACGGAAAACAGTGTAATATTGATAATTGTAAATGTTTGGAAATGCGTGTCATATCTAGTAATTAATAAACTATTACGTAAAAATACTTTATTCTTCATAAATTAAAAACTATTTACTGAAAAAATCATTTTTATTCAATTTTATAGTGTAAGAAATTCAAACCGCAGTGTACCACGCAATACCCTACTGGCATGTTTAAAAAGATCGCGGAAACAAATAGCAACGTGACCACTCGTGTAGACGCGACACTCGCTACTGAATCTCTGCGACAACCCCTTAGCGGCCTCGTTGATGCGTATGCTTGAGTGAGTGTGCCGCTTTTGAACGCTTTAGGCAGTTTCCATACTGTTCCCAATATTTGTACTGTGGTACATGTGATTCCGAAGGCCACGATTTATCGCGGGTAACACTAACTGCCTATAATATATAGTCTGAGAAATAATGGGTAATGTTTGATACGACTTTTGTGATTTAGCTTAACTGACACGTGTCACGGTTTTAATATTAACTTGAACCTTCTTTATGATGTTATCATATTAATAGAACTTTGTTGAAAGTATTATATGATATGAAATTGATATCTTATTGAAATTGGTACTATTTTAAGTAACGGGTTTTCATAATAGTCGGCCTGTTTCTTTGTTTCTAATATTTTGAACCTTTAGGTACATAGATCGTTGTCACTGCGATACTTTTCTCTTCCGTAAACAAATAATATAATTATGCATATTTGGAAGTAATGCCACTTTTCTCGTAGTTTCATAAAACACTTTATGGGATGTAATTTAATTAACAAAATACATCTTTTGGATTTTTTCGCATAATTTTAAATTTCTGTAATTGAAAATATTAACTAAATGTTTATGGTAAAGTGGAACAATTGTTTCAACTTGATTTAAAAGTTTCCTTTTATTATAAATCATATAATTTAACTACAACAGATCAAAGGACTAATTTATCGCAACCCAAAACTGGCTTCAGTGAGGTCCGAGAAATAACGGGTAGTGTAACACTTAGACATATATTACGTTATATTTCCTGTTATCTTAATCCTTGGATGTACCAACGTACCTGTTACTGACTACAGATAGATGCTTTGTTCTATATAAAGTTCCTTACATGTTTTATTAAAAATAGTAAACTTTAGCAAAACAGGTCAACTAATTAATCTCTACCCAAAACTAAACATGGACTAAGCAATACATAAAGACATAAACATAAATATCACAAGAACCGTACGAGAGGTCCGAGTCACGATTTACTGTGGGTCGTTATGCGAGCTGGCTTCAGTGTGGGCCGAGAAATAACGGGTAGTGTAACGCTTAGACGTATGTTACGTCATATTTCTTGACGAAATATTTACGCTGTGTTTTGAGAATGAGATCGCTTTTCACAGTGGAAGAACGATCATGGTTCAAACGGAAAATTCTTCCGACACAGATATTTTTGAGGTGAAGCAGTTCTTGCTTTTTGGTGGAAGGGTATGGTTGCCAGATTACTTTCGTCGTACATCTTGTGACTTTAGATAAAATCTCTGTTCTATATACAATTGCTTACATGTTTCTCTAACTTCAGTAAAACAGATCATAGAACATTAATTAGTTCTACCCAAAATTCACTATCCTACCTACCCAAAAACTAAATGTTGACTAAACAATACACAAAGACATAAACATAAATATTACATGACCCGTACGAGACGTCCAGTCACGATTTACTGCGGGTCGTTACGCGAACTGGCTTTAGTGTGGGCCGAGAAAAAACGGGTAGTGTAACGCTTAGACGTATGTTACGTCATATTTCTAGACGAGATATTTACGTTATGTTTTGAGAGTTAGATCGCTTTTCACAGTGGAAGAACGATCATGGTTCAAACGGGAGATTCTACAGACACTCTTATTTCTGACATAAAGCAGTTCTTGCTTTTCGGTGGAAGGGTGTGGTTGCCAGGTTACTTTCGGCGAACATGTCAATCCTAGGGAGTACCAATGTACCTGTGATTGACTTCAGACAGACGCTCTGTTCTATATGAAATTGCTTACGTGTTTTTCTAACTTCAGTAAAACAGATCATAGAACTAATTAATCGCTACCCAAATTTAAACAACAAACAATACACAAAGACATAAACATAAATATCACATGAACCGTACGAGACGTCCTAGTCACGATTTACTGCGGGTCGTTACACGAACTGACTTCAGTGTGGTCCGAGATATAACGGGTAGTGTAACGGTTAGACGTATGTTACGTCATATTTCTTGACGATGTATTTACGCTGTATTTTAAGAGGCAGATCGCTGTGGTAGAACAACCATGGTTCAAACAGGAGATACCACCGCCTAAAATATTTTTAGCACGAAACAGGTGTTGCGTTTAGTTTTAAAGCCTGGCTTACTTTTCAAAAGAGGCATTCATCTTAGTTATTGGAGTAGCAATGCATCTATGATTGACTTCACATATAAGCTCTTTCTTATATAAAGTACGAGTAACTTACATATGTTACTGCCAGCCATGAAGAGCGACAGTGACCACCTAACATCAGGTGGACTGCATGTTTTTGCTATTTCAATTATTAAAAAAAAACTCACTTTAAATCACATTGAAATATACATATTTAAACTCCTTATAATGTTTTCTATACTCATTCACCCACACTTCGAGTTTTCTTGTGACAATACTATGAAAACGTGTAACGACGAATACATAAGTCTGACTCAGAATATTTAAATATATCATCATCATAAACCCATTATTGGCCCACCGCTGGACACGGGTCTTCTCTCAGAATGAGAGAGTTTAGGCCATAGACCACCGCGCTGGCTAAGTGCGATTTGGTGGACATATATAGATATATATTATATTTAGATATATATTATATGTTTACCATATAAATATCTGTCTCGCCAGAGATCGAACTCGGAACCTACTGTGTGTCAAACCAGTCAACCACGCTGGTTGTCCACCAATTCTCACTTGATCAACGCGGTGTACTGTGGCCTATAACTCTCTCATTCCTGAGAGAAGACCTGTGCCGTGGGGCAATAATGAGTTTACGACACGCGGGTTGTCAATTCAAACTTCAAATTGTGTTATTTGCATAATTTCAATAATATTTCATCGAAATTTTATAGTTCGAGTACCCACTTCTGCTGATGCATTGATTTTGTTAATTGGTGCTTATTCATTTAAACCGAAATTTTGAACAGAACAGTAAACAAAATTGTAAGCAATTATAGTCCATTGTTTTGGTATTTAGTCATAATTGTTTAGATAACAATGTCGTATGTTATTTGGTCTTTCATGATGAAGGTCCGGGATTCGAATCTTAGACTTGTAGTTCTTATTTTTTAAGTTGTGTGTATTTTAGCTTATTCTAGTTTATTTAACGGCAAAGGAAAAATGTGACAAATTTTACACGCTTGAGAGTTTTCAACAAACGTAAAGGTATGTGAAACCGGTATGTGAATCGTACTTGGCCGTTATAAACTAGACCTAAACCCTTTTCACCCTAAAAGAAGACAGGTGGCCGTTCTAGGATTGGCGATTGGCTGAAATAAATCATATTACTTTTTGTAATATAAGAGTAGCAAATGAGCATTCAGTCCATCTGATGGTAAGTGGGTAATGCCGTTTTTTTACATTTTAATACTTAAAGGGTACTGACGATATGGGTACCGCGCTGGCCAAGTGCGAATTGGTGGACAATTCGCACTTGGCCAGCGCGGTGGACTATGGCCTAAACTCTCTCATTCTGAGAGAAGACCCGTGCCCAGCAGTGGGACTTTAATGAGTTGACACACTGACGATATGCGGCTTTTAAATTCTTATCGAATTCTTTTTGTCGATATTTCGACCCAGTTGCATGGATCGTGGTCACGGCGAAACTGCGGTGGCGGGGAGAAACCGTTGACAAGCACTAGTGATAGATTAACCTATCTACCCTACGTCTAGTCGATAATGCCATTTATGGACACCTGCGATAAATTCCAAATGATATTAAAGTCTTTTTTTAATAGTTTATATTAGCAAACATACACGCAGTCCATTTGATGGTTAGTGGTCACTGTCGCACATGGACAGCTGTAAGGAAGTTCATACATAACAGAGGCTCTATTAGAGGATATAAGTAAGTGCCAAATGAATAGTCGAGACGGCCGTGGCAATGTGATAGTTTATTTTACAAAGAAGAAAATACGAATTAAATAAAAAACAGATAACTTAAACGAAACATATAAAACGGATAGGAAACATAAGGCCACAGGTAAACTAACATCGAGTCCTTTGCTAACACAGATTTTTTTTATTTGACTGAAGTAGCAAACGAGCATGCAGTCCACCTGATGGTAAGTGGTCACTGCCGCCCATGGACACCTGTAATCAACTTCATACAGAACATGGGTTCCATCTGAAGTTAATCACAGATGCGTTGCTACTCCCGAGGACTATGATGGTCGCCTCATGTGAAAGTGTGCCGGCAACCACACCCTTCTATGGAAACGCAAGAAATGCTTCACGCTAGAAATAGGTATGGCGGTGGTACTTCCCCGGTCGAACTACACTGGTTCTACCACCTTATAAACTATATTTTTACAAATATACTGTCTATTCGTCACACTAGTCACGCCGCAACACCTAGATGTGTTGCTACTTCCGTGGACTAAGATAATCGCTTCATATAAAAGTGAGCCTGGAACTTCGCTCTTTCTCCAAAACTTAAGAACCGCTTCACGCTAGATTAAGGAGTATCCGGTCGAACCCTATACGCCTAGATGCATTACTACGTTAGAAGATAAAGTTGGAACGCCTAGGATAAAAATTTCACCGGGCTTAGTGCGGCAAGAATCACACATAACCCTGCGTCGCTCCCACGGCGTAGGTTTTTGAAGGTTTTCCCCTCGAGAAAAAAGGGCCTCCAAAGTCAAACCACAAAGGGTATAGGGTATAACCCTTTCACTTTCAAACATTCTACCCACTTAATAATTTGTAACCTAGATCTCGCTCTAAGCCGTCCCCTTTGTACGTAGTTCGTGTGTGTTGCGTGCTACTTAGATTTTATCTTGGCTTAGGTCAGATACATAAAGCAATAGTGGTCGTATATGCTGAAAGTAGTCGAACTAATATTAGTATGGTTCGACTGAGGTCACACATATTTTTATCTACCCTCATGTAAGATTGATATTATCAGGAATTTATTACAAACTAGTTGACCCGGCCAACTTCGTTCCGCCTAAATGATGTTAACATTTTTAATTAGGGATGACTGAGAGTGTTATAAATGTAAGAGTCGACAAATATAATCAGAAAGCCTCAAACTGCTAAGCTATCGGGAGTTACACGTGTTGTAAGTCAACCATAAAAAATAGACATATGCTATCGCGGGATATTTTTTACATAATTTTAACGAGAACATTTCCGTTTATACATGATTTCTGGTAGCTTTAAACAGTAAGGTTGCACACGCGACGGAAGCTTAAAAAATGGAGTAACTCCCGTTTTTCCAACATTTCCCTTCAATTCTCGGGTCCTATTGATTTGTAGCGTGATGAAAAATAATTGTAGCTAGTTTCATTAAAATCCGTCGAGTAGTTTTTGTTTCTTTAACGGTAATACAGACAGACAGACAAACATTTTGGAAATATATTTCTTGTACAGAATTGACCTGTATAAGTATAAAGTATGTAGTATATGACCGGCGGCAGTAGCTACTTACCATTACGTCGACTGAAGGCTCGTTTGCTGCCAGTTAAAAAAGGCTTGCTTTATTCATTGTTATTATATCGAAATTAAAGTAGCAAATGAACTTGCAATCTGATGGTAAGTGGTCACACCCACGCATGGTCATGTGCAAATTACCAAAGATCTTTATCCTACCTAAAGTTGGCTATAAATTTATTACAGACTACCTACTACTACTACTTTAGAATACCTTATGCTATTACATCTTCTTTAGCACACTCTTAAATCCAGAACATGAATTTAACATGACATGATTTTAAAAATATACTATACCTACAAATAAAAAGGCAACCCGGTGAGTTCCGTTCCGGATCTTCACAGTAGAGGAATTGTTTCAATTTTTTTTATTTTTTTTATTTTTTAAACGCTATCTACACTCATAGCCCCACAGTAGGATTTTCTCCTGTGTCGTGGGTGCCATGGACACACACAAAGACGAATACACAAACACCCAGACCCAGAACAAGAATCTAAACTTATCATTCAAATACCTGTCTGGCCGGGAATCGAACCCGGGACCCATTGCGCGTCAGACCGGTATGGTAACCGCTGCGCCACGCGGATCGTCAATTTGGTGGTAATATACGAAATAACATTGTAACTGACAATTTGTAAGTGTCCCCGTAAACCTGTATAAAATTAAAGACATTTCATTTCACACCAGTGCCGTTACAAAGCAGACACAGAGGTTTACACTGGCTCTATTGCAATAAATAGACCCACAAAAGTTTCCTTCAGTGCAAATAAAAAGCCGGATCTTCGAGTTTTCGGTGCAGTAAATAAAATAGAATGAAGCATTCAATCCATTTCCAGCATCTTAGATATAAATTGCTTTCCACGTAGACTCTAACACGTTCAAGGCAGATAGCAAATAGGTTCCTTATGCGCTTTTATTGATAGTATTCTTTAGTACAGTACGGTAATAAAATTGTATACAAAAAAAATATGTTATTAATTTGAAATAACGTGTCATTTTTGTTTATTTACTTAAGAGAATAAAGTTTTTTAAACCAATATGTAGTTATTATTTGGCTATTAACTAATGACCACGGTAACAATAAGTTGTTCGATGATCTAAAGATAAGGGAAAACCGCTAGACTTAGAAAGCAAAAGAATAGTTTGAATAGAACCAATTAGGAGTGGCCATTTTTGTGTTGTTCTCGAGGAGGAAACCTTCTTAAGGTACCCGACGCCGTGGCAGCGACGTGTTATGTTATGGACAGATTATGTAAAATATTTACCGCACTAATCGTCCCAGCGGCCGTCCTCGGCGCTACAAAGAGGACTTCGGGATCTCCAAATCAACGCAACCGAATCCTCTAATCGCGTTGCCCCATCAAGTTGCGATCACACATACCGTTGTCCTTCCCAGGTTCGCCTGGCTGGACGGTTCAAGCTCCCACTCTAACCGCCCGCAACCCCGGAAGCCCCTTTTAGTCGCCTCTTACGACAGGCAGGGGATTCCGTAGCCCTATTCTGATCCCGAAACTACAGAGACGATTTAGGAGTGTTATGTTGATAGATGGATGAAAACAAGAAATATTCAATTCATGCACTAGTCTTTTAAGGACCACTACTGGACATATTCGATGTCTAACGGGGTTTATGCGATGGAGTATTCGGCACACCTGCCATAGATGTCAGTGACCGTAGTGTATATTGAAGTTACTAGTACTTAAAAAGACGCTGCCACTCATTTCACACTTTGTCCTCATACAAAAAAACGGAAGTCGTGTTAATTACTACCTCAGGTTATAAATACTACGACTCATGACTTATTTTTATAAAAAATATTACGAAGTAGTAAGTTTTTAGAAATTCGTGTTTCAATACTTCGAAGATAATGTGCCTTTAACCATGATTACTGGTGTAAACTCAACTACTTCTCCATTTAAAAAGTAATTTTAGCAATACGAAAAATAAATCCAAAGTATTCCACTGATCCACCTAAAATGTAGCGTTGAAAAATAAGCAACAAAACATTTGCAATAAAATTCGAAAACTTCTTACAAAGGCATCTTGGCGAATGCAGTGGAATCCACCTGCCGCCCTCGACAAATACTGGATAGAAAACGCTATTGAGATTTCCTTAGTCGAATCTAAGAATAGAAGGTTTAGACATTCATGTATGCTTTACAGCACAGAAAATTGGTAAAAATGGTGAGTATATGAAAATTGGTGAATATATGACTGATTCATGACCACTTAAAAAACTTAAACTTAAAACTCTTTCTACACTCATAGCCCCACAGTAGGATTTTCTCCTGTGTCATGGGTACCATGTAAACACACAAAGACGAATACATAAACACCCAGAGCCAGAACAGAACAGACTCTAAACTCATCATTCAGATACTTGTCTGGCCAGGAATCGAACCCGGGACCGACCGGTATGGTAACCGCTGCGCCACGCGGGTCGTCAATAAAACTACTAAACTACTAAAAATATTTTGAAACTTACGATCACAATTTTTATGTAAACAAAAACCCGACTCCCTACTATAAGTAAAATTTGCAGTAAGATTTTATTTTAACTATATTTTATACAATTTAAACCTTTTTCTGAAAAACTTTTATTTAACTTACAATGTTTGTGTGTAAGTATGTAAGTAGGTATGTGTGTTTAGGTCAAATCTTGCAACCTGAATTTAAACCTCTTTTCAGTGTCCGATTGAGCTGAAGTTTGGAATACAAATATAGTTCTGATTTCCGGGGTTGCAGACGTGTTACGGTGTGTGTGGTCGCATACCATCGTAAAGACTAGACGTAGCGGTGGGCTCAGCCGCTCATCTGGGCGGAGCCCGATGGGGCAACACGCTCGTAGGATTCCGGTTGAGGTCGTCTCGAGATCCCGGAGTCCTCTTTTTAAGCGCAGAGGACGGCCACCGGGGGGGTTTTAGTGCGGTAAAAATCCCACATAACCCTGCGTCGCCCCCACAGCGTTGGGTACCTTTTGAAGGTATCCCCCTCGAGAACAAAAAAAAAGTATAGTTCTGATGGCAATGCATTATATATTAATCTATAGTGTTTTTTTAATCCAAAATGGCGATCACAATAAATGACGGATTACATATTTTGGTACAACCCACCTTATATGGGTATCAAATGACAGGGTTTAACCTTTAAAAATACAAGGTAATATATTTTCGTACAACGTACCCAATATGGGTATCAAATAAAATGACTTAGTTTGTAAACTATAATACACTACGAAAAAAATAACAAGTCTTCGATGGCTGCCATACAAAAATGTAGATTACAGATTTTAGTACAACCAACCCAAAATAAGTACCAATTAAAAGAGCATTAGGTCCTGGGAAAACAATAAACAATAAGATAAAATGTTATTAAAAAAAAATTAAACAATTTTTTATTTCAATGGGTTAAAAAGAAAAAAAAAATCTTTGTAGTAGTTAAACCCATCATTTTGTTGCATGGTACAATTTTCTATCATATAAAAGCTTATGATAAACTTTTTCTTCCTTGGAAACTATTGTGTAAATAACCAAAAGAACAAAACCATTTGAAATGTAATAAAATATAAAAAAAAATGCATCAGACAATTTTGACAATTAATTTTTTTCTATACTATACTACGACCGCATCTAGGGATAATATCGTAGAATTGTTGAAGTAAGTTCAAAATTACTCCAACAAAAGTCGTACCATCAAGGCTTATGATATTGGAAAACATTTTCCCGTACTCATAGGATTTAGAAAATAACTCTTGCTTTAAAACAGCTTCAGTACAAGTGTACTAACGTTTCAATCAATATAACACTCCTCTTCCCACTAAAGGCGCGCTGCGTTGAATAGTATTTACACTATGATGGGAATCAAGCGGTTTCCTGATACAGACGTTCAATACATTGAACAGGTTAATACTTCACTCAATACTCTGTATTTATTCTCCTTTAGCTATTACATATATACTTTAGCAGTAGTAAGAGTAGCTATAGGTTTCTAATAGTATTTTGCATTAATAGTAGTTTTTATAAGATTGAAGTAGTCAACCAGAATGCAGTCAAAGGTAAGTGGTCACTGCGTCTATGGACATCTGTAAATAACTTCATATAGATCACGGATTCTGTCTGAAGTCACTCACAGATACGTTGCTACTATCAAAAACTGTCCACCAATTCGCACTTGTCCAGCGCGGTGGATTATGGCCTAAAACTCTCTCATTCTGAGAGAAGATTCGTGCCCGGCATTGGGACAATAATGGGATGACGAGAGAGATCAAAAACTACGATGGTTGCCTTGTATAAAAGTGATTCGGGAATTACATTCTTCTACACGAAACACGAAAGCTTTGCGTTGCGAAGAGATGCTAGAAGATGGTTGACGATGACCCCTCCACGATCGAACTATATAAGTTCTACCACCTTGAAAATGTGGTTATGTAGTTCTAAAGTTCACCACGTTTGAACTATATCACCATGTTTCCACTTAATTTATTTTTCTTCAGCTATAAAACATTCGCTTGCAGTGGCGTCTGCATTAAGAGAATTTGCACTGAGTTGTTTCGCTAAATTTTTAGCAAGGTCGAGGCCTTATAAGCTTTTAGCGTAAAGTGATAGTGCGCCAAATTTTTCGGGGTGAAATATATAACGCAAATATACAGTCTGGTATTAATAATATTATTTTCATATGACTTCATATGATTCCATATAAACAACTTCAAAAAGAACGCTTGTGTTGTCAACTTAAAAAAATAAATGTGGAATTACCTTTATTTATTTTCGATACCAAGCTTCAAATGATTGTTTAGGTAAGCATATTTATTCTACAAAAAACATCGCAAGTACACAAGTTAAATAAAAAAACATAAGAACAGTAAGAAATGAAGTACCTACTTATTCTAAGTATCGTAATATTTATAAATAAGTTCAATCTCGATGAAATTCGCTCCCCTGGTGAACGCTTGTTTGATCCCAGTTGAAAGAGGGTTACGGTTTGGCGCAAACCATAGGTTTGGAGTGTATAATAAATTATACTAACAATTTTAGGCTTAGGCTTTTTAGGCAAGGTGGTAGAACCAGTGTAGTTCGACCGGGGAAGTACCACCGCTACACCTATTTCTATCGTGAAGCATTTCTTGCGTTTCAATAGAAGGGTGTGGTTGCCGGCACACTTTCACATGAGGCGACCATCATAGTCCTCGGGAGTAGCAACGCATCTGTGATTGACTTCAGATGGAACCCATGTTCTGTATAAAGGTGATTACAGATGTCCATGGGCGGCAGTGACCACTTACCATCAGGTGGACTGCATGCTCGTTTGTTACTTCAGTCAAATAAAAAAAAAAAAAAAAAAGGCTGATAATTATTGGGCAAGTGTCTCTTTTTAAAATATTTGAACTTTAAAATACACTGGTAAAGTGCAGATCGGAAGATTTTTTACCCTATTAAGAAAATTATGACTGTCAATTTTGTTTTTAGTAACCTAGAACTGTACTTAGATACGAAGACAGACTCAAATACTTTAATTATATATAATGTTATCCACACGTAGATCCCAATTAGACCCAATGTTTCTTTATAAATTAATAAATGGCGTCATCGATTGTCCCTCAATTACGAAAAGATTAAAATACAACGTTCCTACTAGTTTATCCAGAAAACCGTGTAGCTAATTTTACGTAAAATGTTGCAGGACAAATCTAGGTATCAATATACTGATGGTGCGTGTTTCTCGTCTGTATAACTAACTTACCATAAATAACCTACATCTAGATATCCACCATGACAGTTACTCCACTTTTTAAGCCAAGCTCTAAAAACTTGCAAACGTTTAACGTACCTCCTATCTTAATTATCCTATTTATTTTAGTCATTTAATTGTTATTTCTGTGTATTTTTGGAGTAATATTTATAGTTCATAGTGTAAGTAACATATGTCAAATATATCGAATGCATGTTGTGGTTACCGTTGTGGAACAGTTAATTATTTAGATTTGTATACAAATGTATCTACCTTATAAGTAAACTGCTGTATCTGATGTTGGTAATACAAATAAATAAATTAATTAATTGAATTTTAATAATATATAACCCAAATTTACAATTTATTTACTAAAATTTACAATTATAAATAGAATAAATGAGCCAAAACATATTTTAATAATATTTAAAACAACCATTTTATGATTAGTATTAACAAACGGTACTATCTTACATAACTCGCGATATCTTATCACTTGCGCTACAAATATCCGTTCGGTACGGTATAGAATCATATGAACCGTCAATGATGGAGCACTCTCTACGCCTATGAAAATCAAACACCGTTTGGAGAGAAATTTGTTCCATCCAATTCGGAGCCTAAATTAATATGGCTGGGTACACTTTATTTGTCCTGAAAGTCCTTGAGAACCTTTCTGACACAGACGAATGTGAGGTAGACGCAGTTGGGCCCTTCGTAAGGCTTTAGGCATTTCTTTGTTAGAAAGGTTTCTTTGCCGGTATTTTAGTGTTCTTATATACGCTCTGAACTAAAGGGTTTAGGCTTATTTATATCGTAGAGAAAGCGTATTTGAAATCAATTGTATTTTAACATGATAATTTTCAATTAATTTTATTTACGAATTATAAGTGCACTACGATTTATTAATTTTTGGATTTCAGAACAGTTTATTTTAATTATTCTTTTCAATTATTAAACCCATACATCATGTAGACGTAGTAATAAAGTAAAAAAAGGTAAAAATATTTAGGTATATTTGTAAGTACTAGTTGAATTTACTTTTATACAATTTAAAGAAATATTGTAAGTGTAACAACACTTTATTGCAAGGAAAATATATTCAAAGCCTTGTTAGGTTTTATAAATACCATACAATAAATTTATTTCAAATCGCAAATACACAGTTTATCATAGCAATTCCTACAGTCAAGAATATAAAAATTCTAAATTTATTCACGCAAAAAACCTTAACAATTACTAAAATTCTGTCGTTTGATATCTTCCAAAACGATAATAGAAAATTTGTTATTTTAAAACAAACTCTAAACTCCGGTTAGGCCAGTAAATTGAACGTCAGAACAAATTATTCTCCAATAAAACGCTTTAACGAACTAAATAAACGAGCAAAATTCGCTGAAACTCCGAAGGCCATATCGAGAAGTTGTTTAATAGTACGAGAAAATTTTCAAACTACCGCATTTACGTCCAGGCATATAGCGAGTGATTAAAGCACCAATCGCCGGCTCCAACTGATATTGACAAGCTAATCAGTACATGTCAGCATTTCCGAGTATCAGATACATGTTGCATCTCCTTTTGACATTCAAACATCAACTATGCGTCTCTTTCCCACGGACTGAATTCCCAAAATTCAAATGTCCAAGCGCTGCGGTTCCATGACGCATGTTTTGAGGAAGCAAAATTTTAGCCAGATTGAACCGGCTTAGTCCGGTTTCCCCACTTAGTAATACTACCCTCATTCGACAAAGAGCGTATAGTGAACTGATCTCTTGGTGTGAGTGTTAAGGTATAAAATTGGCTGGTAGTTATAATGGGTCGGAGGCTTTGTTCACCAGAAACGCTCAATTGTACTGCCGTGTCTTTGAATGCTATACAAGTGAGGTTGTCCGCAGGCGACGGGCTCATTTCGCTTTCACTTTCCGCAGAACTTGTTAGATGTTTCATATCTGGAACAATTGTACATGCATAGTTGCATGTCGGGGAGTTTTATGCTCGATTGTTCCACTGGCATTTGATTTGTTTCTTTTATAAATGCTTAGATATTTGTACTTAATATAAACAATAGGGTTATGAACAAGTAAGTTGCAAGTTTAATATAAATATCAGGGTTTTGAACAAGTAGAAGGGTAATATGGGGAACAATAATTATATAACCAAAGTATTGGTAACCTAATTTTTAATACCATACATCATTAAGAGATATCATTTATTCGCCATTCAAGGCCACGGGAGGTTTGTTTGACGGTGCAAGCATCAGCGTTAAGCGAATTTCAACAAATTTTGTAAAACTGAAAGATTAAAGAAAAATTTCGTCATCCAAGATGCAATAAAATATTAGCTTTAAGCATTTTTAGCTTAGCACAACAAGTATCAGCGTTGTACGTTAAAAACAAACCTATTTGACGACCTGCATTCGATTCCCGTTTTCATTCCCGGCTAGACTAAGCTCTCTAAGTATACATTTAGATTTTGCTCAGGGTTTGAGTGTTTGTGTGTCCATAGCATTAACAGCACAGGAAGAAATCCTAGTGTAGGGCTATGAGTGTAGACAGCGTCATTATTTATTTAAGAGCTATGAGTCTGTTAGCGTATTTTTTATTATTATTATTATTATTTTTATTTGACTGAAGTAGCAAACGAGCATGCAGTCCACCTGATGGTAAGTAGTCACTGCCACCCATGGACATCTGTTATCAACTACACACAGAACATGGGTTCCATCTGAAGTCAATCACAGATGCGTTGCCACTCCCGAGGACTGTGATGGTCGCCTCATGTGAAAATGTGCCAGCAACCACACCCTTCTATCGAAACGCAAGAAATGCTTTACGCTAGAAATAGCTGTGGCGGTGGTACTTCCCCGGTCGAACTACACTGGTTCTACCACCTTTGTTTTTACAGTTATAGCAATTTTTTTGACTTCACTCATCGCATTTACGTATCCAATTAAGTATTTCGTGCCATAGCTTTAGGTCATAAAATCTGCAATCAATTCTGCCAGAAAAAAAGTAGGTTAAAAAATAAACAAACATTATATATAAATCAAGAAATACACAAGTTCCAAGCATAGATTATAAGGCCTCATAAAAAGGACATTTGTCTTTCTGTTTGTTCAACTAGATAAACAGAAAAGTGTAGGTGCAGCGTGTTCTACCTACAGTCACACCTATGTAACATATCGATCTCACATTAATTATTACGAAACGTCGTTAGGGCTTAGATTTTTCAAGGCAATGCTTAGTTTATATTTAAATATGCAAACAGCGTACTAATATTATAAAAGCCAAAAGTTTGTGAGTGTGTATGTTTGTTACTTCTTCACGTGTAAACGGCTGGAGCAATTTTCATAATATTTGGTAGGGAGTTAGCTGATACTTTGGATTAACATATAGGCTACTTTTTATTGTGGGAAAATATCTTCTTCCTACGGGATAATAACCCGGGCGAAGCTGCGGGATTCAGTTAGTCAATATAAACAAGAGCAGTGTTATTTTGTTACATATTGCCATACGAAAGGGTACAAAACATTGTTATATTTATTTTTGTGAGCAATATTTGGACCATAGACCAAAATTTTGGATAGAGGGAGAAAAAATATGAAACTGATTTTGAAGTAGAGTTAATATAGTAACTATTTGACATCGATCACTATATTAGCTTTTAACTTATTAGAGTAGTATTTAGGACGAGTATTCTTGTTCAAATATAAAGCTCAAGATATGTAGATACTTACCTACTTTAAGTCTCCAGTTCACTGTACTTTAAATCAATACAATTCCTAACAAGATAAAGTGAATAGATAATCTAATAACAATAGTATGGTGATGTAAGCCATGAAGCCTCTAGGATTAAAGCTAAGCATATCCTGGTATGAGGCTAATGCCCAGTAACTTGATCGTGTTGTGACAAATGTCTTTAGAATAAAATTGTTACTGATTCAGGACAAACGGCATAATCCGACGGATTAAGAAGTGATATATTTAAAATAACACAGGAAATCCTATGAACGATTTGAAACGGATTTATTTTATATGGGCCTTTTCTTTTTGTTCTCGAGGGGGAAACCTTCAAAAGATACCCGTAACTGTGGAAGCAATGCAGGGTTATGTGGAATTTTTACTGCATTAAAACCCCTCCGGTGGCCGTCCTCGGCGCTAAAAGAGGACCCCGGGATTTCCAAAGCAACGCAACCGGAATCGTCTGAGCGCGTTGCCCCATTGGGCTTTTCCTAGATGGACGGCTGGGCCCACCGCTCCGTCTAGTCTTTACGACGATGTGAGACCACACATACCGCCGTCCTTCCCGGGATCGCCTAGCTGGACGGTTCAAGCTCTAGCCGCCCACTCTAGCCGCCCGTAACCCCAGAAACCCCTTTTAGTCGCCTCATACGACAGGCACAGGATAGTCCTATTCTATATCTCGGAACTACAGGGACTATTTTAAATAGCAACTTACGTATTGAAATATACAATACCTTTTCTTGCACTTGGGTGATCCAGACACGACCTCAAGAAAATATCCGGGAAGAAATTCAGCTGGTTTCTCTTTCCTTGATAAAAAGTTCGTCCAATTATTTACTTTAATTGTTGTTTCATTTTTTAATGGAATGAACGTGTTAGTTCCTGTGTCATTCCTGTGGCTATACAGTATATGCAATGAGTCATCGTCAACCCATTATTGTCCCACTGCTGAGCACAGGTCTTCTCTCAGAATGAGAGAGTTATACCTACGACTCTCTCATTCTGAGAGAATTCGCATTTGGCCAGCGCGGTGGACTATGACCTCATAGTCCACCGCGCTGGCCAAATGCGAATTGGTGGACTTCACACACCTCCGAAAACTTTTTTTTTCTTAAAAAACTCTCGGGTGAGTAGGTTTTCTCAAGATGTTTTACTTCACCGAGTGTGATTCTGACCTTCCACCAACCTTCAATGCAGTGATAACTATTTCTAATAAGCACATAAAACGGTGGCGCGTGCCTGGGTGTGAACCTCGGACCTCCCGATCGAGAGGGCAAGTTTTTGAAACTTGCCTTCTTGATTAGGCTATCACTGCTCTTCTATACAATAAGTAAAATATAGAAATAGACCGTAAAATAAAAGTGCTGCTAGTAATATATATTCAAATGTAAACATAATTGAATTGGCACTTTTTAGACCCTGGAACTCAGACGCAAATACCTTTGCTTCCACTAAACCTGTAATTATGGTTGAGTTGAGCATTAAACCACAAAGAACTTGGAATTGACTTGAATAGACTCGTCAATTTTCGTTTTGTTCATCCGAACCCTAAAATATTCCCATTCTAGTATATTGGGAGCCATAAGGACGACGAAGAGAATTTTTGCATCGACGAGCTTATAAATTGAATTGAAGAACCGACTTCCCATCTGTACGTTCTTATTTTTTGTCAGCGTTTTCTCATACCGATGTTATCGATGACCTCAATTTCTGTTTCCGTCCCCTTCTATCTCGTAGCGATGAAGTGGGACGAAGTTATCGACTGTTATCGAAATTTGTAAAACAGCGAGCGGTATCAGATGATCGTGCGATCCTACAATTCTGCATTTCTCGCTTCGTTGCCTCATGTTTTTCCCGTTCTTATTCCATTTCATTTTTATTACCACAATTTGCAAACAAAGGATGAAGTTAGTATTATCTATCACTAATTTATAATTACTTATTTTTTTATAAGATTGAAGTAGCAAACGAGCATGCAGTCCACCTGATGGTAAATGGTCACTGCCGCCATGGACATCTGTTAGCAACTTCATACAGAACATGGGGGTTCTATCTGAAGTCCATCACAAATGCGTTGCTACTTTCGAGGACTATGATAGTTGCCTCATGTTAAAGTGTGCCAGCAATCACATCCTTTTCTCGAAACGCAAAAACTGCTTCACGTTAGAAATAGCTGTGGCGGTGGTACTTCCCCGGGCGAACTACACTGGTTCTAGCACCTATAAATTACTATTACTAATCTATTACTGACCAAACGCTCATCATTGCATACTTATTTTTCATTATGACACATTATTATCAGTTTCTTACCATAACTAAAGCGATACTCAGAAGCATTTTGTTAAAAAAGATCTACTAAGATAATTTTGTTTAGGCTCGTATTTTCAAGAATAAATTTTCTTTTCATGATATTGCGTAAAGAAGCTTAATTATAAGCCTGTTTACAAATGTATACCTTTGATGAGAATTTCAGATCTCAATTTCTATATATCGTTAATAATGCGATCACTTCTTACTTGATAATTGGGCTTTAAATTATTTCATTTATCTAATTTTTTATATGATTAAAGTAGCAAACGAGCATGTAGTCCACCTGACGGTATAAAGTCACTGCCGCCCGTTGACATCTGTAAGCAACTTCTTATAGAACATAGATTTTATCTGAAGTCAATGACAGATGCGTTGTTACTTCCGAGGACATAGATGATCGCCTCATATGTATGCCGGCAACCACATCCTTCCAACGAAACGCAAGACATGCTTCCCGCTCGAAATAGGTATGGCGGTGGTACCTCCCCTCGAACAACACTGGTTCTACCGCCAAATACATACATTTCTCCTGTATTGTGTAATTTACTGCAATATATGCTAAGCTTATTTGAGTGAGCATCAATATTTTCATATATTGCAGGCTTAACTACAGTAATCCCAACAAAACCGATTATACTCTAATTACAATGATAATGAACAAGGGGCAAATTGTTTATCTTCTGCCCTTTATTTATTTCTGTTGCCTATATTACCTTCAGGTTATTCTACCAGCTGAAAATTAAAGTTTTAATGGAATTTATAATAGCTTCTCACCTGTTAAAAGGACTATAGCGATTTTGCTCACACGAGGTTTCATTTTGTTTTGGTTTGTACACAATTGTAACGACCTCGAACCATGTTTGAATTTGCTTTAGGGATAGCACTGATGTTTCATAAGGAAAATGCGTTTTAAATACCGCACTTTAATTTTTATTCTGTTTTCATCCGATCGAAATAGCAAACGAACACGCAGTCCACTTTTATCAAGTTACTGGTTCCCATAGAAAGAAAGACAGGAAGAAAGATCTTTATTTAGTAAATTGTTGGGTTACAAAAATTTTGATTAAATAAGATATTTAAAAGGGCGCCAATTGAATATGTCGGTTAAGGCGTTCTAAATATATGGCACATTGGCATCTAAACAATGTCATATAGAGAAGGCACTCTCTGTACTCAATCCCAGATGCGTTGTTACCCACAAGGACAGGATTCGTCAATGGAAACGCCAGAAATGCTTTACGTTGGAAATAGGTGTTATGTTTTTCGAGCGCATTTAAGTATTTATGACCATTTCTTTAGCGTACAGCCAAAACAGTTTGACGGATTGCAACATACAATGTGTCTTTGGAATCAATTCACTTTTCAGAGTGACTTAGGTAATATGTCTTATAGATATATTTGCGATTGAAGAAAACGGGATGAGGGATGATGTTTATATGAAGGTATAAGATTTTTATATAAAGATATGGGTTAAATGAATGCTAGTAAATGAACCAATTCAAATGTACTCAGTCGGATGTTTTGTTTCCATAATAATTTCTTGTTTAATTATTTTTATCAATATTGCACATTTTTCATAACAATGAAATCCTTATTAAAATCGAAGTTATTGTTTGTTATTATTTATTGTTTTTTAATGAAAAAGAAACATATTCTCTATCAATCTCAACTTTTGGTCCATTGTTTTGGGCCTTTAAAATATACTCGTATGTAGGTTATTTTACTTAGAAACAAAGGGTTTTGTATAGAAGAATATTTTAATTAAAACCCACTACAGAAATATAGAGATACGAATGTTCGTGTACATTACAAACTTTTAGAGATATTTTCGTATTGTTATTGTTTTTTGTAACTTTTGCGAATTGCTACCTATAAAATGGATAATGGACGACAACTTTATTGTTAGTACTTATTAAATTTAATTGACCGTTAAATTTACGGTTATAAGATTGAAAAAAAAAATATAGTAAACCATGTCACATATATTCGTTTCAAATATTGTTTTAATGGTAGAAAATAGTTAATAATATACTAGATAAAAATAGTTAATAGTGACTAAAATTGATCACCATCATTTGATGATTACTGATTTTCAATAAATGAAAATATATATATATTTTTATTTGACTGAAGTAGCAAACGAGCATGCAGTCCACCTGATGGTAAGTGGTCACTGCCGCCCATGGACATCTGTAATCAACTACATACAGAACACGGGTTCCATCTGAAGTCAATCACAGATGCGTTGCTACTCCCGAGGACTACGATGGTCGCCTCATGTGAAAGTGAAAATTAAAAATTAAAAATTACTTTGCATATTTTTTTTGTTTATTTATGAATGATAAATGATTTACGGTACCTACTTTATGATTACGTTTTAGGTAGTCTTTATGTTTTTATTTTTATTTTATATCAGTTTCTTTCATAAAAATAAAAAAATAACCTAGAAATAAATGCGTTATATACTAATGAAATACGTATTTTATTTAAAACAAATCGTTAAATATATACGTTCCTAATATTTGTTTAACAAAATTAATTTACGTTTGTAAAATACGTGCCACAATTAAACATAGGGCTGCAAAAAGAATGAACTGAATTGAGATAAAGTTATCGTCGCGTGCGAGCAACGCCGGGGCGATAAACTTGAGAATAATAGATTTAATGCTCTCTAAGCACGAATAAAAGTCTATGATTTTGAATAATAGATGATTCATGGTACAGTGGATGTAGAACAAATCGAATAAAGCAACGTTACTCTTAGATCGGACTTTATGAGGTAGATAAAACTCTTTTATTATTGGCTAGCCGCGTACCGCGGTTTCATTCACTTAACAAAAAGTGATGTAACTTCAAATTGTAGTAACGCATGATTTCGATAAAAAGAAATATTAAATGTTGCTTGAGGATACAGATCAGAAATTTATTCTTTGAATAAATTGAGTAGTTTTGGTCAAATCGAATTTTAATCACACGGTAGAACCAGAGTTCAAAAAAGTATAGCATTCATAGTATTACCTATTCTCACCCCTACATTCTACTTGTATTTTTTGTTTGGAAATATATGCGATATTTTTGGTACATTATGTGTATCGTTAATTTTTTAACGTTCCATTTGCTTACACTTTTATAATATGTGTTTATTGTTTCATCTCTTAATTATTGATTTAAGTATATACTGAATTCAAGTATTAAGACCTACTTAATACTTAACTTCAGTATATACTTAAGTAATATGTACATTTTAATACCTACTCACATTATATTTACTTATCAATTATCAAGTGCTTTAAAACTACTTTCTATAACAATAATATTTTTTTGAAATAATACTATAACAAAAAGGTTATAATTAAGTATAGTTATATGTACATAATTAATTTAAAATTAGTATCTAATTTTTAACAGCAGATAAAATTAGATAGCAAAACTAAGTAATTCACCCAAAATGTTTGATAATATTAAGACTTTTACTTTTGTAGTTTGTTGATTAAGTTAAGAATCCTGATTCTATTCCCGGGGAAATCTCCCGTTATCCCTATCCAAGTTGCGTAATCACGAAATGGTCAATAAAGTAAGCGATATGCCCAATCTCGGGACTTTAACGGGAAACTAAGTTAAGATGCTATTGAGATTTAAATAATTGTTTTCGAAGTAGTTTGTTGCCGTAACTGTTGTAATATTTAAATAATTACGTCTTTATTTCATTAAAAAACACACATACGCTTTCTATAATCATAGCCCCATACTAGGACTTTCTCCTGTATCGTGGGTGCCATGAATACACACAATACAAATACACAAACACTCAGTCCCAGAACATGAATTTAAACTTATCATTCAGATACCTGTCTGGCCGAGAATCGAACCCGGGACCCATTGCGCGTCAGACCGGTATTAACCCCTCCGCCACGCGAGTCGTCACATTAGTATTATTTAAAGTGGTAAGCAAGCATTTTTTAGTATGTAGCTAACGAGCATGCAATCCACCTGATGGTAAGTGGCCACTGCCCATGGACAGAAGCAACTTCATCAGAGAACAACCGTTCTGTTTAAGTCTGTCTTAGATGCGTTGCTACTCCTGAGGACTAAGATGGTCGCTAATATTGAAGTGAACCGGCCACTACACCCTACCACCGAAACGCAATAATTACTTAACGTTAGAAATAGGAGTGCAGGTGAACCTCCTGGTGATACCTTCCCGGTTGAACTACACCGGTTCTGGTGATCTTGTGAAGTATGCAGTGTTAATTGAAGTAGTAAGTATCAATTAATAAAATTGGCCACTGCTGCCCATGGACGTTTAGACTCAGATAACATGATATCAATCACTCTGTAATATAATGGAGATATAATTAAAGATTACTTATTTCTGGCATTTGGCGTGGAAACCATGGGACCGTGGGGATTACATGCAAAATTATTTTTTAAGCATCTTTCCAAACTTTTAATAGAGTCAACGAGTGATCAGAAAGCTGGCACATACCTCGGTCAACGAATTAGCTTTGCTATTCAACGAGGTAATGTTGCCAGCATTTTGGGAACTCATCCTATGGACAGTAATTTGGATGCAGATTTTTATTTTTAATTTGGCATTTTGTTTCTTTTTAAATTTAAGTTATTATTTTGTATATACATGTAATTATGTTAATTTATATTATATTAATTTAATTTTAATTATTTCATATTTTGTCACTCTGTCTTCTATTTAAAGTCATAAATAAACTACTGATAACGTGTGGGGGGGGGGGAGCAAAGGCGACTGGTGGTAGGCGTGCTTGTAGGCGTATTTGCTTAAACGTGGTTGTCACTTGCCTATTTCGTAAAATGTATTACATTTCTACGACGGCAATTTCTACAAAGGGCTACAATACAAATATTTCCTTACTTTTGATACTTAGAAATACTTTTCTGTTTGATCCGAAAGCCAACTAACATTGTTTCATAGTACAAAAAGTGTTGTGCCATCCGCAAAATGGTACGTGAATATATTTTTTCCATATCTCATCTTAGTGCTTATGAATAATGTATAAGGATATTCGGCCGACAATTTCTTGTAAGGATGTTTGTGGGCACCATATGCTAAGCATATACGATTGTTGAAAAGTCGACGCTATGAGCTGTGATAGCCAATTGGCTAGACTGAATTTAGTCTAACCATAGGCTATAATAATTAACTACAAGTATTTTTATTCGAGAGCAGTGATAGCCTAATGGTTGAAACTTGCCATCTCAATCGGGAGGTCCGAGGTTCAAACCCAGGCACGCACCACTGATTTATGTGCGTATTAGCAAATAATTATCACTGCTTTTCGGTGAAGAAGAGAGAAGACCCATGCCCAGCAGTGGGACAATAATGGGTTGACGACGATTCTGTTTCATATTTGGTATGTATTTGTATACGAGTGTGCTTTGAATCCCAGATCTATCTTATTTTTTTCAAAGTGCGTACAAATTATTGTAAAGTTAAAGGAAAATATCAAAGACTTAGTTCTAGTTCTTTTTGAAGTTCTCAATCGATACGATATACGATCTACTACCTTGATTTATTGCTCTTACAGTACAATTAAAATAAATGATTTTAATAGCTCCACGGTGATTAGTAAGAACAATTAAAAGATGTTTGCAAAAAACGAGATCAGAAATAAAGAGCTTGCTTCGAAAATTTCTTGCGAACGATTCCTTTTCTTTGATAGCTTTTTCCTTTATTTCTGAGACGTTTTTTGTACCTACAATTAAACGCCTTTCGTGACCTCTTCTTAGGACACTATTTTCTGCAAACATTTTCAGGTTACTAATGTTTTCTCCGGCCGTAATCGGAGTTGAGTTCTTGTTTTTCCCTGGAGTATTTTATTAGTTTCATTTGAAAATATATTTCTTTTGGAGTGATTAATCTTTAGAGGATTAGGTGTAATAGATAATTACTCGATGCCACTACAGTAGTGATAGCTGTTGTAATGTTATGTCCTTACTATTATTGACAATGTCGTTTTGTAGAAAAATGGTTTATGGTGTAATGTTGTTTTAGTTATGTTATACGAAATAAATAGTTTAAGTTGTAAAGTTCACAAGTTTTACTTTTTTTCCAACAATAGCTTAGTTGTGGAAACTCAGTCTTCAGTCCCAGGTTCATATATCAGGTGCCTGGCGCGCGTTTTTGTTTTCCAACCAATTTGAAGTTAATTATTTACTTACCAGCAAACAAAAACAGTGCTAGGTTACTTACATTTATCTGCGAGTTTTTTTTTAAGCTGTAAGGTGTATGAATACAACTAATTTTAATTCGGCAAGCAGAATTTGATATGTGAAGATTTTGTACGATTGCCTTACACTTTGGCCTCCGACACCGAAGGCCAAAACTCACTTTGGGTCCTAGCGTCATTCCACCACCGCCTTACACTTTGTTTATTTGAGGTCTTTATTAATTGCCGTATTATATGGACGCAAAAAAGACCTTGTTTTTTGAAATACTACAACTTTAATAAGTAGAGCTAGTTAAAAAATAATGAACTTCATTATAACAACGGTCGTAAAAATTCCGACGGAACGGTATGACAAAAAGCGAACAAAATTAACTTGAACAAGGAAGTTGATACAAACTACGGATATTGTACATTTATGGATCTTTGGGGGATTGTGAACTACTTCTTTTCATAATGACATATTGGTATTAAACACGTAACATCAATTGGCTGATTTCGACCATAAGTTATAAAGCAAAATGTCACGTATCGATCAATAAAGATTTTGTTACCATTGATTATTTAGTTTCTGGAGTTTCATAGGATGGATGGTAATAGAATGGGTGACTTAAATTTGTTTTGTAATCAAATCAAAGTGTTTTATTCAAAATTACAATAAAGTTTATTCGCTATTACTAGACTTACAAAAAATATGTTATTATTTGAATATAAGCCAAGTAACCTTCCTTACCTTGATTGTCTCCTTCTTTTTAAACATATTATGTTAATTTATAATGCAATCAGAAAGATTTGAACTTAGAACCTCTTGAGTGAGAAGCTGAATATCAACTACTAGCCTATCAAAATTTATTCTTCTTTAACGTAGATTTATTTTTAAATCAAAATCAACATTCAAGTCGTCCATTGACACTACATCTATTGCAAATTACTGCTAATCCGCTCATTACACATAATTTCTACCCATAAACTTTCCATCCATTATTTCATATGAACGCACTAAACATCCCTATTTCGATTGTTACTCGTAAGTGCATACGTACTAAATATTAATTTTACTCTGCGTCATCACGCGTCAACTGTTACAACTGCAACGATAATAAAGATCATATTTACATATGAACACCAATTCGCTGAACAGCATAATAAAGATTAAAGAGGTACTTTCAAACACGCAGCAGTAAATATTATCGTTTGATTATCGTGTTATAGTAAACATTCCGTTTTGTGCTTACAAAGCTATTATTTGCGGGTTGTATAACAAAACTCGTCAATTAACTGAATTCTGTAATTAATTGCTACGGACTAAAGTATTGAATTCTGCTTGTATAGATCATAATTAGTGGAAATAATAATTGACCGTTTAAATTATTTTAAACAAAAACCCATTTGTGTAAACTTTTAGTGTGTTTAAGTAGTATTTTTTTTATTTTTACTCGACAGAGTTAGAAGGAGGGTAGTATTTTTTAATGGATGTAAGTACAGTCACGAGCAATATGATGTGACTAAGACTAAGATTGGCAAAAGTATCTAATGCAGTAGCGTCAAAATTATGTGCGTTGACGTTCATCTACATAATTTTGACGCTACTGCATTATGCTGCCTTTCAATGTCAGATATTTTAGCTGCGTTCGTTTAATCAAATATTATTGAACTCCTTCTTGGGTCAGATACTTTTGCTAATCTGTTCGTAGTCACATCTTATTGCTCGTGACTGTACATATCGCACACCTAGATCTAAAGGGAGCTAACTCAAAAATCTGTGTATTTGAGTTGTGGTCACCATTTAATTTCCTGAACGGATACCTATCTGGCAATAGAACAGATTTAAAAATAAGTGCAAAGCTAGGCTAGGTGCCTTTGCACTTATTTTTAAATCTGTTCTATTGCCAGATAGGTATCCGTTCAGGAAATTAAATGGTGACCACAACTCAAATACACAGATTTTTGAGTTAGCTCCCTTTAGATCTAGGTGTGCGATATGTACAATACCAATACGAGTATGAATATCAAGTACTAAAAAGAGCACTATATAATTCCAGATTATAATATATCACATTCCTCAATTTGACGACCCGCCTGTCAGAGCGATCACTCTACCGGTCTGACACGTAGTCGATTCCGGGTTCGATCCCCGGCCAGACAGGTATCTAGATGCATTTACGTTCTTATTCTGGGTCTAGGTGTTTGTGTACTTGTCTTTGTAAGTATCCATGATACCTACGACACAGGAGAAATCTTATTGTGAGGTTATGAGGGTATAAAGTTTAGTTTTATTTAGGATGTGTTTAGTCATTTTATAGCAGTGACAGCCTAATTGTCGAAACTTGCCCTCTCGATCGGGAGGTCTGAGATCCAAACACAGGCACGCACCACTGATTTTTCTAAAATTATATGCTTATTAGAAATTAATCAACACTGCTTTTCGGTGAAGGAAAACATCGTGAGGAAACCTACACACCCGAGAGTTCTTTAAAAAATAAAATTATTGGAGGTGTGTGAAGTCCATCAATTCGCACTTGGCCAGCACGGTGGACTATGGCCTAAACTCGCTCATTCTGACAGAAAACCCGTGCCCACTAGTGAGACAATAATGGGTTGACAAGAGAGTCATTTTATTGCATTTGAGTAATGAACTCCCATCCTTTATAACTAAATTTTGTATTCATAATATTAGCAAAGTTATACAAGTAAACGAAGTCTCTTTGGTTAGTTCGTCTATGTAGCTAGTATCAGCTCACCGCTAAAGTACCTACAACTTGGTCTAGAGTTCTTGTATCCTTTGGGAACTGCAGCACATAAATTATGTGTTGAGGAACACTTTAATCGTAGTCTGAACTTGCCCTTTCGGTAAGTTACTTGATATTTATACATAAACTTATGAAGATAATACAATTTGAAGTGTATATTCCAAGTAAAATCATTAGTTTTAAAATAAATGTCAGTCATCTTGCAAATTTATTTGCTGGATGTGTATGGACCGATATTATCATATATTATAAAGGAGAAAGTTTGTAAGTGTGTATGTTTGTTACTTCTTCAACTCTATCACTGGAGCGATTTTCGTATAATTTGGTAGGAAGTAAGCTGACACTTTGAATTAACAAATATGAGATACTTTTTACCGTGGAAAAATATCTTATTCCCACAGGACAATCGATACATCGATTTATTTTAACGCGGGCTAAGCAGCGGGGTGCAGTTAGTTTTTATAAAAATAGTTCTTTTTGGTTAATTTTATACTGTGTCGTAAAATGTATTTTCGTTTCTCTATTTATGTTTAACATTTAAAATTCTTAACAAACTATTGAATGTTTGTCAGAATTGGAGCTTCAAATTTGAGGTAGTACTTAAAGTACATTTATGTTTAAGAAGACAAGCACAATAACGTTAAAAATTCACTTGTATGAGATAAAAACGTATGATAAATGCCTACTTATTCGCTACAATATTGCTACACGCTACGCCTGCTACGGGCTACGACCTACGCGCTACATCGGCTACGAGCTACGTCGTTTAAGCGCTACGTATGTTTTAGTACGATTTTATTAGGAAGACAAAACGTAAGCAATGATTGCTTTAAAACGTAATTTACCCGTACTTTTCAAAGTATCGTTTTGTAGTTATATTTTTTATATGTTACATTTAATACTAATAAGTTTTTTATTATAATGAAGTAGCAAACGAGCATGCAGTCCACCTGATGGTAAGTGGTCACCGCCGCCCATGGACATTTTTAAGCAACTTCATACACTACCTAGGTTTTATCCCAAGTCAATCACAGATGCGTTGCTACTCCCGAGGACTATGATGGTCGCCTCATATAAAGTGTGCTGGCAAGCACACCCTTCCCTCGAAACGCAAGGAATGCTTCGCGTTAGAAATAGGTGTGGCGGTGGTATCTCTCTGGTCGAAGTAAACTCGTTCTATCACCTTTAAATTGTGTATCAGTTATAAGTGTCTTATAACTGACGATCAGAAATTACCTTTATTTCGATTTCGGGTTTCTTTCTGAAAACCTAATTAACATCCGTAATTTTGAGGTGATTACAAATAATTTCCCTCCGTCTTGGGGCATTCGCTATGTTTGATTTTGCTAATAATATAGTATCATACAAGATGAACTCAATTGTAAGACTTAAACATAACATATTACGAGGTATCCAGGCAAGTTAAACGAGGCTTTTTAAATGTGCTTATTTTTGTCTTTTTATTGTAAAAATATTGTCTATTTTTATAATATCTTCCTCGTACCAATAAAGTTTGTTGAGATACTTTCAAGTACACATTATAATGTTCAACATTTTTGCTCCAAGCTATAGAGTCTACCAAAGAACAAGTCTCAACGCTTCCTGTTTAAAACAAACTTGTTACGACTACACGTTTCTATGATCAAAGAAATTTAACAAAAAAGTATGAGAAAAGTCCAGAAAAGTTATGATACAAAAACATGGTACACTTAATAATGGTATTAAAGGTATTTTTTTTCTGTTTTACACTCTCTGCCCAAATATTAACAGGAAGGCAGTATTTTATGGATGAGGCCACATTTTGTCATAATACATTACATTATCAAGCCGTACTGATCTAGTAAATCAATCGGCAAATGAATACAATAAAATTTTGGGAGTGAATATTTCTTACATACCTACTTTTTTATCTGACTGAAGTAGCAGACGAGCATGCAGTCTACCTGATGATCTGTAATCAACTACATACAGAACATGGCTTACATCTAAAGTAAAACACAGATGCGTTCCAACTCTGGAGGACTATGATGGTCGCCTTATGTGAAAGTGTGCCGGCAAGGTGTGGCGGTGGTGCGTAAATTCTTGCGTTTGCGTTTCGGTGAAAGGGTGTGCTTACCAGTTCACTTTTTTGAGGTGACCATCATAATCCTAGAAAGTTGCAACACATCTGTGATTGACTTCAGATAAGGTACTTGTTCTGTATAAAGTTGCTCATAGAATTCTATAGGCGGCAGTTACCACTTACCATCAGATGATTGCATGCTCGTTTGCTATTTCAATGTCCACCAATTCGAAGGAGGCCCGCGCGGTGGACTATAGCCTAAACTGTCTCATTCTGAGAGAAAACCCGTGCCCAGCAGTGAGACAATAATGAATTGACGAGTTGCTACTTCGATATATTAAAAAATATAAGAAGGTAACGTAGTAAACATTAATTAAATATAATTCTTTCTGTATGAACTTCTATTGCTGTTCAACAGGAACTTGTTGTACAAATACTATTTATATTTGTAATTGTCTTGAAACAAGCGTTGTCAAGACTTCGAACTGTATAGCGACTTACTAAGTGACCTATCCTATCGATTGTAGCTAAAATAGAATTGTTCCTAGAGTTAGACATGTCTTTAAAAGGCGAGTCTGAAGCTCTGACTTTGACATTATCCTGTATGTATGTTATAATAAATAAAGTTCAGCGTATCTGTAATACATACCTCAGAATAATAAGATATACCTCAGTATAGTAGAAATAAGTGAATAATACAATTTTCTGTATTTTTTTTAGAATGATAGTCTGTCTATTTAATTGCTTGTGTGACAACAAACCAAAACTATTAAATGTTTTTAATTATTTATTTTAAAGTCTGTGTTTAATTAAAATGCATTTTAAAAATATTACAATTATAAGTTATGTATTTTTTAATGCGAATAAAACTACGAGTCACAGCTACTTAAAATAAATAAATGAGAGGCGTTACATAAAGAATCCATAAATTTAGCATTTCAACGTCTATGTTATTTTTTTCAACTAATTCAGCGTTTAATTATATGAATCTAAATATATAAAATTACTGAATTCAATAGAAGCTAAAAACCAGCTTGAAATAATATAAACGAAATAATATGAAATAGGGTGCATATTTCTGTAGGCTTGTAAAACACGCACCATTTTTTAGTCTTAAAATGTATTTGAAGACCCGACTTTGAAGTCTAAAGCAGAAATCTTGAAGCTGAGAGCTCTTTACGATATTCTTGAAATGCTACATGCGATATTATTGCGAGCATACCTCAGAAAAAATCGTAACTTATTTTCACGTAATAATAACCTAAATAATACATGTGAAATATCATGCAAGCATATTGCGGAAATATACCTTTGTTACATTTTTGCACGTATTAGTAAGCTATACAATTCATGTGAAATTTTATAAATGCCCATAATTTAAGTTAATAGACCTCTTTGAAAGATAAAAAAAGAATCTGAAATTTTGCACGCATTTACTTTAGGACCTAAATTTATTTATTTATTATTAAGTTACACCAACAACATGAACACTTACACAATATTAATAGCTAAAATATCACATTAAAACTAAAACTAAATGTCACCTCAATTACAGGTGTAAACTGCATGCTGAGGGCGGCTACATATTAAATACATTAAATAATTTAATTGTCATAATATAAAAAAAAGAAAAAAAAAACATTAAATTGCCATCGTACACATGACCGAAGCAAGCAAACTCGCGGAACTAACCTAGTTATACATAAATTTAAGTTGTCATACTGTGTAAACTATATTAATATACACATGTTTGTCGTACAAAAACCGTAGTCGTCGCTCGCAACCTGTCACCCTTCTCAGCGTTGTTTGTCTAGTAAAATGGTCTGTACAATCTGTGCCGCTACGGTAAAAACTACCTAAATAGCTTGTCTGAATTACGACGAAAAAATTCTTATATGAATGCAGGACTAAAATATATATAGAAGTTTTTTTTATTTAGTGGGGAAAACCTTCAAGAGGTACCCGACGCAGTGGGAGCGATGTAGGGTTATGTGGGATTCTTATCGCACTAACACCCCTCCGGTAGCCGTCCTCGGCGCTACAAAGAGGAACCCGGGATATCCAAAGTCTTTACGATGGTATGCAACCACACATACCCCCCTCCCTTTACTCCGGTGGCGGTTCTCGGCGCTACAAAGAGGACTCCGGGATCTCCAAAAGCACTCAACCAGAGAAAATATACAAGTTTATACGGAACCAACACAGAATAGTTATTTGAATGAGAAGAATCATAAATCAAGGCCAATCATATAGTGTGAACTTCACTCAAAAGCTAAATGCGCTAATTCAAAAACAATTCTATGTACTGTAAAGTATTGTCATTAGCATTGTCAAATTCATTTTCTCAATGCGCTTGAAAATATTAAATAAAACAGTATAACATTGTGAAGTTTTCTCTTATGGCGTCGATCAATTATTACGTAAGCGCTATTGGGGGGTGGGGGGTCATTGATTTGCTTATTTTGGATGACATGGGGGCTAGGCGGGTCTAGATGATGATTACGTCATCGCTAGTTATTTCCTTTTTTACAATACTGTACAAAGAAATATATTTTTAGTTGAAAAATGTTTAGGTGACCATGGGGGGAAGGGAAGGGCTCGCGCACGATGGCTTTGCTTATTTTTGCTGACAAAGAGTAATAATAAATAGTAAGTAATAAATCTGCTAACATAATATTTGAACGGGCCTTATGTTTTCGATTAATTGGTGTTAAACAGAACCCTTTACCGTCACAGTGTGAGGGTAGCAGTAACTTTTAATCAAACCTCGAAGTAATATAAGCGGTATTTCTACGCGCACCTCAAATATGACAGGATGAACTAATCACAGCTTCATCCCAAAAAGTAATATGTTCTTAGGTAGGTTGAAGCCATAACAACTGCGAAAACAGCGCCCTTAGTAATACCGCGGCTGTAACCGTTGAGAAACTAATTTATCTACTCCGTAGTCCTCGTGACTGACTGGAACCCATGCGGGATTTATCCACACTAGTCACCCGTAGCATATGTCGAAATTCGACCGTAACTTCAAAATTAAAAAAAAAAACTTCGTATTGTCCAAAGTAGTACGAATATTTCTCTAATTCAAATAAAATGTATTCATTTTGAACGCACCCGTTAAATATAAAAAGAGGTTTAATTCGCTAAGCGTCATTTAAAAACAAAAGCGGGTATTTTGACAAAGACATGTGACATTTTTGACGTTATGTATTTTCATAGTAAGACATTGAATGTTATATTTCGTTTACTATTTATGTGTTCGTGACAAATGCACGGTAGTGTGTGTAATGTGTTTTTAGTTGATTTTATGTATGTTTTAAGCATTATTTGAAAAAATATTAACATTCTGCACTCCTCTACGTCCACTACAACCGTGCAAAGTTTCATACTAATCCGTCCGCGGCATATTACTTAAAAATGCTTCACAAGTTTTTGCTTCACGTATTAATATATAGATAAAAAACCGGCTAAGTGCGAGTCAGACTCGCGCACAAAGGGTTCCGTACGATGATCTATAATAAAGCAGTAAAAAAGCTCGTTTGTTGCGTGGAACCCTCTTTAACATTTATTTTATCCTATTTTTAGTATTTGTTGTTACAGCGGCAACAGAAATACATCATTTATGAAAATGTCAATTATCTAGCTATCATGGGTCATGAGATTCAGCCTAATCACATACAATTTGAAGGTAGAACCAGTGTAGTTCGACCGGGGAAGTACCACCGCCACACCTATTTCTAGCGTGAAGCAGTTCTTGTGTTTCGATGGAAGGGTGTGGTTGCCGGCACACTTTCACAAGAGGCGAACGCCATAGTCCTCAGGAGTAGCAACACATCTGTGGTTGACTTCAGATGGAACTCATATTCTGTATGAAGTGATTACAGATGTCCATGGGCGGCAGTGACCACTTACCGTCAGGTCAGGCCTGCATGCTCGTTTGCTACTTCAATCAGATAAAAAAAATCAGACGGACGGACAGGCGGACAGCAGAGTCTAAAAAAAGGTTTTCACTTTGACAATTTGTAATATTTTTATTGGCATAAATCATATTACATGTAACGACTCTTCCTCGTACGCTTATAAAATCGCGCTAAAGCACAAAGGAATTTATTATGACAAGCGTTAAAAACTGCTTTTGATAAAGGGTCGTAAACGGGGTATCAAAATTTCATCTTGTTGTACATTTTACTGGTCATTTTATCTTAGCAATATTAAGAGCATATTGTCTTCCCGGAATGTGCAATACTTTGCTGTCCAGAGCAAGACATCGCGTAGAGCTACTCATAGAAAAAAATAATAGCCGGCTATTCTACAACTAAGATGATTTAGGATTATGATGGTTGTTACCATTATAATGGCTGATTAATATGGTCGTCGTCAACCCATTATCGTCCCACTGCTGGGCACGGGTCTTCTCTCAGAATGAGAGAGTTTTAATGAGATACACTACCGCTAGGCCAAGTATACGGATTGGTAGACTTCAAAACCCTTTAAAGCCTTCGTCATTAAGATATCTGTCTGGCTAAGGATTTAACCTGATACCCGGTGGTAGATGTCTTGACTGCGTTTTTTGCTGCAGACTTACCTGCTACTGCTTACCGCAGAGTTCCTGCATTTTACTATGTAATGGGTAATTATGATCTGCGGTTTTTTAATTACTTTTGTCAATCATTCGAACGTCAGCTACCTTAAAAAAAACTCCATGGCTATACTAATATTGCTAGAAATTTTCACAAAAGTAGCCCCTATGAACGATTGCAAAAACAGACATCGTTTTCCAACTAGGAATCATTCAATCGTCAGTTATTCCCCCATGAACCGGATGAAGCTGACATTTGAATGACACTTCGCGATCGCGATTGAAATGTACTTTTATAATAAAAAAGTAATGATCATATGCTAAGGTGAATGAACTCTAGTTGGAGTCATTGGAGTGACATTTTTATACTGTACCTTTACTACAGAAATGTTTACGTTGGTATAGTAAAAAAGTTTCATAAGTGTTATACAATTGATATTAAATATTTTACAATAGATGTATGCTCCATATCATGAAGGAACATTAGACTAAAGTTTACATACCTACTCTATCATAAGTAATTACGTTTTCTACAAACATTGTGTTGCGAAGTATGTGGTCCTTACCATTAGGTATGTCAAAATCTATCGAAGGTATAAAATCCCTAAATAGAAAGTATAACCGTCACGGTTCTTTATTTAACAAATATATAAACCAATACATTTTTATAGGTGGTAGAACCGGTGTAGTTCGCCCGGGGAGGTACCACCGCCACACCTATTTCTAGCGTGAAGCAGATTTTGTGTTTCGATGGAAGGGTGTGGTTGCCGGCACACTCTTATATGAGGCAACCATTTTAGTCCTCCGGAGTAGCGACGCATCTGCGATTGACTTCAGATGGAACCCCATTTTTTCTATGAAGTTGCTATAGATGTCGCAGGGCGGCAGTGACCACTTACCATCGGTTGGACTGCATGCTCGATTACTACTTCAATCTCATATATAAAAGAGTCTTAGTTATTTATTTCATTTATTTGTTTCAGAATGCACACGCTCGGAAACTTTGCAGCGATTCACCTAAGAAGATAAAACTGTGCCAGCTTTGGAAACTAACCAATAATGACTATTAACTTAAGAGTGTCGAAATGTGATGACGGTTTACTCCAAATGTGACGTTAAACACGATCAGTGCCAAACAATGTTTTGCTGTAAAGAACTAAAGCTACTCTATGCCACTCTTGTTCTGTTACTTGAAGCTGATTTGCTAGTGAACACTGGTGCTATGGAGTCGAAGAGGTCTTCCATTTTAGTTGCGCAGAATGCGGACGATTTGAAGTCGTTAGAACTGTGTACGACACGGAACCAACAAAGGCTGGGTAGTGTGTTCGGAAACTTCACAAGACATCATAAGAAAGGTAACTTTATACTCTCTTTTCCATTTTTTATTCGTGGATACTATCAGTGATATTTAATATTATTCTCTAACTCAAAAGCTTATTTGTACTGGAACATCCGCCATTGAAGTCAACTTAAAACTTTTTGATTTATTGTAAGCATAGAAGGTTATTTTTTCACATTTCTTTTTGTTTTTAGTAATTTTCTATAACACTGATATGAAGAAAAATCTTACAAGAAAAAAGATATCAAAATAATTAAAAAAATATTTCAAGGTACATTTCATTAATTTAATATGAGATAAAAAAACGTGTGTTATTTAGACACAAGCAGTTTCATACCAAATACTGCTCTCATAAAAATGGTTGTGTACAAAAGTTCTCCTATGTACCACAGTAAAAATTTTACATTGAATCTGTAAAATTGACGACCCGCATAGCGCAACGGTTACCATACCGGTCTGACGCGCAATGGGTCCCGGGCTCGATTCCGGGCCCGGCCAGTCAGGTATCTGAATGATGAGTTTAGATTCCTGTTCTGGGTCTGGGTGTTTGTGTATTCGTCTTGTGTGTGTCCATGGTACCCACGACACAGGAGAAAATCCTACTGTGGGGCTATGAGTGTAGAAAGCGTGTAAAATTGGGTAAATAACGTTTGGACTGGTTTCACATCAGAGTAGGCTATCGTTGTATAAACGTTAATCAAACCCTTTCGAAACGGACGTCCGGTGCACCAGAGTAGGAAATACTGAAACCTCGTACGAAACAGCAGAATTTATTCGTTAATGTAGGTCGATTCTAAGCAAGATTAAATGATTGATGTAAATATTCGTTTTGGGATTAGACCTAGGGAACGTAGAATTAACCTTTATTGTGCAAACTCGTAAGAGCAGTGATAGCTTAACGGTTGAAATTCGCCCTGACGATCGGGAGGTCCGAGGTTCAAACCCAGGCACGCACCACAGATTTTTCTAAATTATGTGCGTATTACAAATTAATTATCGCTGCTATTCGGTGAAGGAAAACAACGCGGGGAAACCTGCATACCCAAAAATTCTTTAAAAAAAAGTTCTCGGAGGAGTGTGAAGTCCACCAATTTGCACTTGGCCAGCGCGGTGGACTATTGCCTAAAACTCTCTCATTCTGAGAGAAGACCCGTGCTCAGCAGTGGGACTATAATAGGTTGGCACCAAACTCATAAGTATGCGTATCAGGTGTTTAGATATGTTTGATAGTAAAATGTTTGATATGTTTTATTGTAAAAGCAATAACATGATGAAAACATGACTTAATTACTATCAGCGGTCACATATCAATATGTCGTCATCTAAAATACATATTGGAATTATTATGTTGCTCGAAACGGATTTTTCTTTAAAGTAAAAAACTATTGTACGGTTGCTGGACCTCATGCTCAGCAATCGTACACAATCTACACATACACAACACACACAATCTACTATTAAGATTTTGAGGGTTTTACCGATATGCCATATGGGAAGTACCACCGCCACACCTATTTCTAGCGTGAAGCATTTCTTGCGTTTTGATAGAAGGGTGTGGTTGCCGGCACACTTTCACATGAGGCGACCATAGTTCTCGGGAATAGCAACGCATCTGTTTGACTTCAGATGAAATCCATGTTCTGTATATAGTTGATTCCAGATGTCCGTGGGTGGCAGAGACCACTTACCATTAGGTGGACTACATGCTCGTTTGCTACTTCAGTCAGATAAAAAAAAACATAATTATATGTTGGCGATAATTATGTTTTATTTATATAATGATAAATAATGATTGAATTAATTATTTATATTAATGAATAAATAAATAAATCCCTCATCTTCTATTATTTTCTAATCAAAACGCTAGTAGCTCACGTAAAAAATATTCCATTTCTGAATATCCAATCGAGTAGAAATTATGGATGTAATTACGAACCGTACCACAAAACAATTAACCGACAGAATTGAAATTTGGTCTATCTGGACCGCATCAAAGAGTCAAATGAATAATTATTATCTTACGGTCAAAATAATGATCAAACAAATATTAATTTGTTAGGAAATTGTTTTTAGGCAAGCTGTTTATTCATAAAGACTTTTCTTCTATTTTTCACTCTTATTTTTATCGTCCAAAGATCGAATTGTGTTCTAGTTGTTTATAAAAATAGCTGTAGGTAAAAATGTCTTATGGTCGATATAGTTTTTATAAGATATTTCTGTCCCTATATCGAACTGAAAATTATTACTTGTACACTACAAGTAATAATTATAATGACCAATTTTCATGGACGAATCATATCATACTCAAAATAAGAGTATTTATAGCATAGTCTACCGAATTAATAGACTTCACAGTACTTTGAAAAACTTTTTTTAGATAACCTTTTCACATGTATAGAATTCCCCATAATGTCCACTTTAAAGCTGTGATTATTAATTTGATTGATGATATGATTGATTGCATTGAAAAATGTGTTTGATGGACCTATGATTCAAACCTCGGACCCTCGATTAAACGCCCGAATTTCAAAAATTAAGCCACTGGAAATCGGGTACCACTAGAAGTCAGAGGTAAAATGCATATAAAAAAAGAAAAGAAAGTCTTACGGGCCATTTGAAAATATATATTCAGCAGCGGTTGGTTACTAAGCTGTTCTATCAATTTACATTGGGGTATTGTTATGGTAGTCTCCAGACCTCAGTTATAGGAAAAGACTCATAGCTAGCAATAACTACAAGCAGTATTTTCACTAAAATAGGTTGCAGTCCCATTTTAATCGAGTGGTATCCTAACAAAATACAACATAATAGCGTATAAGTTGTACAAAGCAAGTTTGTATTCCTGCATTCTACGATAATATTAATATTATTAGAGCGGCTGCCGCATCAATAATATCACTAATATGCTCATATAATTCAATTTCCCGGTATTATCTCTGTGTGACCTACTAGAGTTTGGTTCTAGTTGAGCTCTCTGATCGAGTGTCTGATATTATTGTTTGCGTATGTATCGATTTTGTATTACAAGTACGGTACGCTACGTGCGGGAAATACTGAGATACTGAAAATCCTCTACAAAATAATAATTATCTTCATGGAGTCTTCGTGTAATTAAAACTGGAATTGTGGTTTCATTTTTAATGAGTTACTAATTTAGAACGTGTTTTCAGGTCACAGAAGAAGAACGACTACGACAACAACAACTACAACAACACAAACAACATTGATGTACACAACAGTGAATGAAGAGGATGCAACGGAGGCATTCACAACAAACATATATATCATAAGCAGCGAGCCTACATATCCAAAACTACCTAAGCCACTTCGCCTATCATCTTCAATCTTAGATAAGGATTATCCTGATGATGTAAATAATATAGATAATATAATAGAAGAACAAGCAAAGGAAACAGCACGACAAGAAAGACACCACAATAAACACCATGAAAGATTATCAGATAAAGAAGTCGTAGAAGAACTTGATGAACCATCATTGTCTAAGTCTTTAAATAAAGTTAAGAAAATGTACAGAGATTCCGCTGCGTCAGTTGTTAATAAGTTAAGTGGTAAAGGAGGCAAAAGCGGTATATTTTTGACTGACAATTGTACAACAGTTATAGCTCAGATAGGGACGACAGCAATACTACATTGTGAAGTTAGCGACATCACTGAAAATACGGTGAGTTAAATTTTCTAACATTAAAATAGGACATAATTACTACATTCATTTTGTTCCAATTATATCTTCAACTTACACTAATTATGAATGTTAGCCCTAATGGTTTAGACGTTTTAATAATGTCTAGGTCAATTAGACGTATATTTTATTTCAACCATCATCAGCTTTTTTGTTCACCTTTAGTCAAGGTTTTATTATTAGAATATCCATTTAGTAAACCTGGATTCCTGTACTAATAAATATCGTTTATTGGGTAAGAAAAACTTGATGCAAACAAGAACATTTAAGTTGTTACTAGTAGTTAAATAGTACCACTAACTACTGTGACTTTAGTTCAGTCTATTCCTGATTAAAGTTTACACACTTCACGCATATATTAAACAAACTCCGAGCCTAAGGAAACTCGGTTAATAAGACTTTCGAAGCGCCACTTCCTAAACAGAATTTGTCTGATAATAAATCTTCCCGAGATATATGACTAGAAGCATTTCAAGGACTGCATTTAGTAAAATGATATACTTTTGCTAATCCCAGAGATAAGTTAGTAATTGGTAACTAAGCTTGTAACGACGATAATGTATTTGTCTTTAATTTAGCATACTAAATTGGTACAGAAAGCATTTCGAGGCACTCATTAAAAAGTAGTCAAAACTTTGTTAACCTACAAGTTTCTTCGTCTAAGGACTTATTTTGCTCTTAACTGTCTACTGAAATAAATTCCCGTAATTACATTGCATCTGATAAAACATTTATTTTTACATGTTCCAATCCAATTCCCTGTTCCAACAGAAGCGTTTTTCTTTTTTTCTGCTAATATAACTTATTTAACGCGTGTAAGCTTTTGGATAAATAGTCATTAAATATGGTTTAAGTTATTTGTAGTTTAATATAATGACATAAAATGGAGTAACGAGACAAAATAATGGCGTCTGTTCTGTAATCACATATTCTAAATTTAGCGATATATTGAAAACAAATAATGTCAATAATAAAAGAATATCTTGCTTAAAATATATTTTATCTCATTTTAAGTATACTTATCGGCAAAAAATTGTAAACTATCAGTAACTTGTAAAAACATCTTACATTTACAATTTTTCCCAGAATTTTGTTTTTACGTTACAAACAAAATCTTGATCACCTGTCGTTTACGGAAGGTACATTTGGTTCCTATCACACCTCTCTTCGAGTGATTTATTTTGACACTGATTTCTTTTGTAGGAAATGGGGTATCATTTTTTTCCTTACCGCTTTTAGAATCCAATCGTATCGCTCCTGCTTTATATTTCACGATTTCTTTTCCGTTTTTGTGTACTTTTGAAGTGATATATGAGCATAGCATTCTTTTAACGCGAAGTATTGTATATAAAATCTTAATGGAAGTAGTTTGTCAAAATTTGTCACGATTTAACAACAATAACCGTTTATAATTAGTTCAAATAAATAAATAAATAAATAAATAAACATTTTTCGCCTACTTTATCCTAAGAAAAAGAGTGAATCAATATTTTGTTCCCTACTTCATTTTGAACCGACAATAACTATTCAAGTTATAATTTTTTTATCTGATTGAAGTAGTACGCAGTCCACCTGATAGTAAATGGTCACTGCTGCCCATGGACACCTGTAATCAACGTCATACAGAATATGGGTTCCATCTGAAGTCAACCACAGATGCGTTGCTCTCGAGGACTATGATGGTCGCCTCTTGTGAAAGTGTGCCGGCAACCATACCCTTCCATCGAAACGCAAGAACTGCTTCACCTTCAATTTAATAATATTTTGAATATTTTTAGGTGACGTGGATAAGAAGAAAAGACTATTCCTTGCTATCAGTGGGTCTGGTAACTTACAGTGCCGATAGCAGGTTCTTTTCAGCTCATGGAAGACATGTTAAGGTAAGTTTCAATTTAAAAAAAGTTTAATATAAGTAAAAGACGAAGCAAACATCAACCGGCAACCGGCTAAGATATTAAATAAAAATGAAAAAAAAAACGAATGCTTATGAATATTAATCGAAAGGAGAAACTAAGTAGTATAATAACAAAATACCGAAATAGAAATCAGAAACTCCCTACAAGGTCCAAACGTAAAATATTTTGTTGCATTTTTATCCGATTGAAGAACAAAGAAGTAACGAGCATGCAGTCCATCCGACGATAGGTGGCCACAGCCGCTCTTGGACATCTGTAAGCAACTTTATATAGAACTTAGATTCTATTTGAAGTCAGTCACTGATGCGTTGTTACTCCTGAGGACTAAGATGGTCGCCTCATATAAAAGTGTGCCGGAAATAGACCGTTCCATCGGAACGCAAGAACTGCTTCACGCTAGAAATAAATGGTACCTCCCCGGTCGAACTACACTGGTTCTATAAAAGCTATTAAATAGACAAGTAGTACCGCGACTACTTGTCTATCAAATAGCTTTTATTTGTATGGTTATGATAAAAAAGTCTATTTCCTCTTTTTCATCCACACAAGCTAATATTAAAATTACGTAGTCTATGTCACTCTGACAGTCAAAAAGAAATAGGACTCGTTATATGATAAAATCCGCCAACTTTTAAGCATACAAAGTAAATGAACATAAATCTGAATATGCATAAATTAATTCTCGAAAAAAGTTACCCTCGTTTTGGTAAAAATTAAACGAAGAAAAAACATATGACAAAAAGCAAGATACGGTCTTAAATATCAAAATTGCGGTTACAAGAATAAAATTATGATAATTTGATTCGAAAAAATATTATGATTGATACTTTTAAAGATCTTGTATTGAACAAGAGTTTCTTGAACCACTTTGTTGCCACTCATTTATATTCATTACGACTCAGACATGGTTATAAATGCCCTACTTTGATTTACATTGAAAATAATATTATGCTTCGTTCAAAGTATGGCTAATTATTCTGATTATTGAATAGATATCTAATTTTTGAAACAAAAACGAAAGTACAAAGGTATATGAAAAGAGGAATAAAAGTTAAGTAGAATAACGAATCCCTACTAATATTAAATGTGTATGGAGTTTGTTTGTTACGCTTTCACGCAAAAACTGCCAGTCGGATTTTGCTAAAATTTGCTACACAGTTTATGACCAAAACTACTACAAACACTCACTACCGTAACATGACTGAAGAGGGAAACGCCGGGGGAATAGACTAGTATATTATATAAACGTACCAAAGCACTATGAATAATTAATTTTAATCGAAATAATTAATTACTAATTAACAATAATTAATTATTAACTAACAATAATTATTTATTAATTAATTATAATTATTTGTCATTAATAAGTTATTTAATTAATTATTTTATTACACATGAAAACCGGCTATTTCCTCATAAGATTGAAATCGCAAGCGTAAAAGTGGCGATGGGCTGGCCATGGCCAGACAGACAGTCGCTAGGGTAAGAGAGGTCTAGGGTCTCTTTCATTCCAACAAGACTACACCTGGGCAAAAGGATTACCACCCTCCGATCGGATGATCTGATGACCTGAAGAAGACAACGTGGAATTGCTTAGTAAAGAAAATAAGAAAACTGCTTGCTTTAGAATTAGTCGAAACAGTGTAGGTTAGGGGAGGTCTAGGTCTAGTAAGTTGCTACTCCTGAGGACTAAGATGGTTGCCTCAGATTAAAGTGTGCCGGCAAGCATACCCTTCCATAGAAACGCAAGAACTGCTTCATGCTAGTAATAAGTGAGACGGGGATATCAAACAGCGTACCAATTAACCTCATCCGTGCGAGCTTGCGAGCGTGCGGGCGAGTTTCCTACTGTCATTAAGCGAACACTCGGCCGTACTACATGATAGGCAGAGTGGGGGTGTTAGGTTTTTTTCGTTACGGATTTTCTTGATTCGGTCTCCGCGCTCAAAGCCTGCCGTACAAGCTATGTTGATAGCTTAAAAAGTTATAAATCTACTCATAATATATAAAAAAAAAACTCCATTGTATACCAAAATTGCGTCTGTGCGGTACATACCGGTACCACAACTTATGTTTATGATAACGCACATTGGATTCAAATTGATAACCTCGAAAACATTCACTAGTGTTGTGATAGTATGAAATTTTCAAGCAGAACAAACTTTGTGATTACTTTGCACAATGCTTCAATAAAACTTGGGCAGTTTTGTTTAATTTGCTGATAGAATCTCAATCTCGATTAAAATCGATTTTATTGCTATACCCTGTTATGAAGCGAGTTTCAATTGAAGTTCGTCTTTTGTGTTTAATGTTTTTGATGGATCTTCGTATTTTGATAAACAGCGAAAAGCAATTACATTAACGCTGTATAATAACGATGAAATTTTCAATGAATCCATATTTCCGATATTCGAAATCATTCCCTTTGAAAACATAGATATACATTTGTTTATTATAATAAGTAAAAATAATTTAATTTGTGTGTAGTAAGCAATGAATTTTAATATTGTTTTATATATTCTTCATCAATGAATACGGTGTTGGCTTAAAAAATAACAACAATAACCAAAAATAGACAAAATTTATTAAAAGCTTAGGTAAAATAAACGACAAAAGAGCGTTTAATTTATTGTTATGGAAGAGTTTTTTATTTGCACGTTCAACAGACTCGTAATACAATATTTTAATTTTGCTTTGTAGTCTCTAATAAAAATTCCTGTCTTTTTATATTGAAGTACAAACAGTGAAGGAAATGAAGGCAATTCTAAAAATACCAAACAAACAATCGCTATAAAAAACTTGTTCACAAGTTCCCTAGTTACGTTGGTGGCGGCCGGAGGTCGCAGAGAATACATAATATTAATACTTGAACGCAAAATCTTACATAATATTAATACTAATAATTACAAGTACATTTTGACTTAAAACTAAAGCTGTGAGACCGAGTCGATGTGAGATCGGAACGCCATTCATTTCCACGATATGATACGCTTTCTACACTCATAGCCCCACACTAGGATTTTCTCCTGTGTCGTGGGTACCATGGACACACACAAGACGAATATACAAACACCCAGACCCAGAACATGAATCTAAACTCATCATTCAGATACCCGTCTGGTTGGGAATCGAACCCGGAATCCCAGACCGGTATGGTAATCGCTCCGCCACGCGGGTCGTCAAACGATATGTGGCGACGTTTGAGGTGCTGTGTTAGCTCCTCTGGTTCGCGTTCTGGGTCGCGATGTACTAGGGCTGTGCATCAGCGTTAGGGTTATGTAACACCCTGAGTAAGAAATAAAAACTGAGACTGATTTGAGATAGAACTTATGTTCTGTATGAAGTTAATAACATTAGCGGCAGTGACCACTTACCAACAGGTGGACTGCATGCTCGTTTGCTATTTCAGTTAGATAAAAAAAAGAAAAAACGTAAAAAAACTCCTACTAAGCAACCGCAAAACGGTGATTGTTTTAAGAATAAGTTATATACTAAGGTCAATTGTCTGCTTCAACAGGACTGGGCGCTTCATATACGCTTCGCGACGTCTGCTGACGCGGGCTACTACGAGTGCCAAGTGCCCACACATCCGCCTACTAGCATCTTCTTCAAGCTCGTGCTTGTTGGTATGTTACCAGATTAGTCTATTAAATAGTGGATAAATGTTAAACAGAATAATGAAGAGACATCTTTAATCCATTAAGACATTGTTTATGATTTTACTTGAATATCTTTGTCTTAAATGTTGTCTTGTTTACAGCCGCCTATGCAGAGATAGTAGGGGAATCAGAAAAAATAATACATGAAGGATCAATGCTCAAGTTGGTCTGCGTGGTGAAGAGGTCAACGGAACCACCATCTTATGTCTTCTGGTACTTCGAGAATAGAATGATCAACTATGACCTAAGTGAGTATTAAATTTTATTGCGGGCTTTGAGCACGGCGACCGGACCAAAAAAATCCGTAACGAAAAAAACCTAACACCCCCTCTCGCCTACCATGTAGCGCGGCCGAGCCTTCGCTTAACGTTTATGTATGTATATGGTACAGTACGAAGCTCGCACGGATCGAAACTAGCTGCTCGGAAATCGGGCGAATATGTAACCAGCTGTTTGTGAGAAAGTATATATGTAGTATTAACGATAAAAACTCGAATTAATATCAAAGAAAAAATATAGCATTAATAAATAAAATAATTATAATTGCAGAAGCTGATAAAATATTCTATGCAATAGCTTTACCGCGGCAGTCCCCGAGTGCCGAGTGTTCTTTGTTTTATATGGCAGTAGCAAACAAGCATGTAATCCTGATGATAAGTGGAGTCTGCTACCAGTGACAGTAGTATGTCTAGATAAAAACCAGAGTTTTACCTGTGGTTGACTAAAGATGTTTTATTACTCTTGAGATCCAAGCTAAAATGTGTCACCTTCACACAAAGTCAATACGCAATTGCAATTACAAGTAACGCTCAAAGATGTAGTACCGGTAACTCAAACGTACGACTTATGTTTGAAATAAATAATAGTTAAAAAAAAACTAAAAAGCACGCTTTTTATAGAAAACCGAATTTAAATTCATTTAATTTTTTTTTCTATTTTTTAGTTCGGTTTTCTATAAAAAGCGTGTTTTTTAGTTTTTATAAAGTATTATTTATTTTCTACTTTTTAGTTTGGATTATTTATAATAGTTTGTTTTTTTAATTTTAAACTATTGCACGACTCATGATGCGAAGAAAGTAGAGAAAAATTATAGAAAATTTTAAATAATTTTCTTACCTTATCGACTATTAATGAAAAATATATAAATTAACAAAAATCATATTTTGCAAATTAAAAAATGGAATAATTTTATCAAATTAGTGTATTGTCATCGGTCCTCAATAAACCTACAAAGTTTGAACGAAATCTGGCCATTTAAAGTGGGTCAAAATCGCGCCCAAAGAAGTCGGTTACAAACATACAAACAAACATACAGGTGAAGCTAATAAAAAGCTAATAAAAAGTAATTTGGTAGTCCTTTCCCGATTAAACCATACTAGATCCACTGCCTTCAAATAGCGTACACTACATTTTACTCTACATTTGCATTTGCTTAGGTAACCTACTTTCAGTACATTAAGTTTAATAATTGAGTACCAACGATTACCAATCGAAGTAAGGGCCAAGGCCAGTGCTGCCTAATCGTTTGTATAATCTTATGTAATACATACACTAACTCTGAGTACATATTATTGTTAACACAGGCAAGAAACCTTCAATAATAATCAATATGGTTGATATTTCTCTATAATATAGACAAAACTTACCACAGACTAGTAGAATTTAGCAGTGATACTCTGATGTTTCAAACTAAGCCTCTTAATCGAAGTCTTTGGACAAATCGACGTGGCGGAGCGGTTACCATACCGGTCTGACGCGCAGTGGATCCTGGGTTCGATTCCCGGCCAGACTATCTGAATGATGAGTTTAGATTCATGTTCTAGGTCTGGGTGTTTGTGTATTCGTCTTGTGTGTCCATAGTACCCACGACACAGGAGAAAATCCTACTGTTCTAATCCTACTGTGTTGTGTGCGCAGAAAGCGTGTTTTTTTTAATCCCACGTAAGCACCTTTGTTTTATCCAATAAAATATTTACGAATTAAAAACTCGATATCACTGCTTTATGGTAGAAAAATGTCGTGGATTAACCTGAGAGTTCTTTTTTAAGAAGATGTTAAAGACTAAAAATTAGTACTTGGCCAGCGCAATGGACTATGGTATAAAAATATTTTAGTCTGAGAGGACATCCATGTCCACCAGTAGAAGAATAATAGGCTCAGAACAACTTTTTATAGTCATAATACCATACGAGAAATCTCAAAATCTGTCAGCATACTCACATATTAGAAACACTCAAACTCAGAAGAAATATCTAAGTACACAATATAATAATGTAACGCCCACGTTTGCTTGCGACTATTATGTTATAAGCATCACTTTTCTTTCTATTTCATTTTGTATTCACGAAATAGATGAGATTTCACTTATAATAAGGCACTCGGTAACGTCAAAAGATATTTATAATAAGACTGAATAAGCAAACAATCGTGCAGTCCATCTGATCCGCCTTTTTCTCGAGGGGGAAACCTTCAAAAGGTACCCGACGCCGTGGGAGCGACGCAGGGTTAAGTGGGATTTTTAGTACTCTAAAACCTCCCCAGTGACCGTCCTCGAAGCTACAAAGAGGACTCCGATATTTCCAAAGGAACGCAATCAGTGTCCTCTGAGAGCGTTGCCCCATCAGGCTCCTTACAGATGGGCGGCTGAGCCCACCGCTCCGTCTGGTCTTTACAGCCGTCTTTCGTGGGGTTCCCTGACCGAATGGTTCGAGCATCCCACTCTATCTGCCCACAACCCCGAAAGTTAGTAGCCTCTTACGACAATTGATCCGCCTGGTCCACTGTTTTCGTGAACATCTGCAAGCAACTTTATATAGGATAGGGATTCTATCAAAAGTCAATCGCAGACACGTCTCTAGTCTCGTCGACTAAAATCCTCGTTTTATATGAAGATGAGCCAGAAACCGCACCCTGCCATCAAAACGCAAAACCAGTTTTACGATAGAATCTCAAGGTGGTAGAACCAGTGTAGTTCGACCGGGGAAGTACCACCGCCACAGCTATTTTAAGCGTGAAACATTTCTTGCGTTCCATTAAAGAGTGTGGTTGCCGGCACACTTTCACATGAGACGACCATCATAGTCTTCGGGAGTAGCAACACACCTATGATTGACTTCAGGTGGAACCTATGTTCTATATGTAGTTGATTACAGATGTCCATGGGCGGCAGTGACCACTTACCATCAGGTGGACTGCATGCCCGTTTGCCACTTCAGTCAGATAAAAAAAAAGAAATAGGTGTGATACCATCCTGGTCAAACAATACTCCTACCTTAAATATATATAATAAATCTGAAAAAATATTATATGCTCTGTCTTGATGTTTGTCGTACATCCGGGAAACTTCCGAGGACGGCGGAAAAGAACTTTACACCGCTGACTGCTTTATTGGATTACTTCCTTTTTCTTCATCTTGAAGTTAAAATAAAGGTCAATTTTATTCTTAGTTTATTTTATATTATAGGAGAATAGAGTTTTTATAACTCTATTCTGCTACTAAATTTTGACAACCCGCGTGGCGGAGCGGTTACAATACCGGTCTGGCGCGCAATGGGTTCCGGGTTTGATTCCCGGCCAGACGGGTACTTGAATGATGAGTTTAGATTAATGTTCTGGGTCTGGGTGTTTGTGTATTCGTCTTGTGTGTGTCCATGGTACCCACGACACAGGAGAAAATTCTAGTGAGGGTGAGGGAAAATTCTCCTATGTGTATAAAAAGAGCGTGCGTGTATAATGGAATATTCTCGAAAACAATAATATATAAATCTACTTTATATCGGTTAAGTTTTGTTGAGCTTAGACCGAGAAGGTACCACAGCCACTACTATTTCTAGCGTGAAGCAGTTTAAGGGTTCTGATAGTAAGATTTGAAGGAATATGAATTTAAGTTATACATCTACCAATCAATTTAATTTATAGTTGAATAGTTTCATAGATTACAAGTAAATTTTATTAGATTAAAAACTTGTTTAAATTTTGCATTGTGAGAACAACTCATTTAAAAGATACAAGTTTTGTTTGCTTTGGTTTAAACTCGCATTTTTCGAGATAGAACAGGACTGTTTCCTATATCTAGGAAGCAACTATATCAGTCCTCAAAAATTACAACCCTTTTGTGATCAACCCTTCGGTTTTTTTATTTATCTGACTGAAGTAGCAAACGAGCATACAGTCCACTTTATGGTAAGTGGTCACTGCCGCCCATGGACATTTACAATCAACTTCATACAGAACGTGGGTACCATCTGCAGTCAATCACAGATGCGTTGCTACTCCCGAGGACTATGATGGTCGCTGCATGTGAAAGTGTGCCGGCAACAACACCCTTCTATCGAAACGCAAGAAATGCTTTACGCTAGAAATAGGTGTGGCGGTGGTACTTCTTCGGTCGAACTACACTGGTTCTACCACTTTGTAAAACCCTTGTTGCAAGTAAAACCCCTGTTCCATAAAGCGTGCTATGGCCTCTTGGATAGTCGGACCACATGCTTGCTACCCAAATCTTATAAAAAAACTGTCGATTTATATTATTTTGTACATTTGAATGCTATTATAATATTGTATTGTATTACAATACAATACTTTCGTATAACGATTGTTGAGAAGAATTTTCCACAACACTGATATAGAAAATGGGACTGCAGTTTCTCAGATTTCATTGGAAATACCCAGCCATTGCACTCAATTGGAAATTTCAAGCTAAGTTGGCTGAATCGAAGCATGTTTTGCCTAGAATTAGAATTTATTTCAAAGAGCTGGGTGTGTACTTAGTATAGGATAAGCTTTACTAAGGATATTAATGAAGTGAAATAATCTACACAGTAATTGATGTTCAAAATGTATAACATTAATGTCAGTCTTCATATATTTTTATTAGGAGAGTTGTAAAAAAAATAATTATCCCTGCTTTTCAGTGAAGAAAAACATCATAAAGAAACCTACACAGACGAGAATTCTTTAAAAAAAACTTGTCGGAGGTGTGTGAAGTCCACCAATTCGCACTTGGCCAGCGCGATGGGCAATGGCCAAAAACTCTCTCATTCTGAGAAAAGAACTGTGCCCAGCAGTGGGACAATAATGGGTTGATGATACGAGTCTTAATATATTATTACTCTCCTAATCTCATCAACCCATTATTGTTCCAATGCCTGGGCACAGGTCTTCTCTCAGAATGAGAGCGTTATAGGCCATAGACCGCGCTGGTCAAGTTGCAGATTGGTGGACTTCACACACCTCCGAGAACTTTTTTTTTAAAAAAAGTCTCGGGTCTATAGGTTTTCTCACGATGTTTTCTTTCACTGAAAAGCAGAGATAATTATTTTTTTACTACTCTCCTAATAAGTACATTAAACATTGAAATACTTTAACTGTTGTAAGTCTCTTTTTTGAAAAAATAGCAATTAACATTTTTAAAATGAATGTGTAATGCTGATGGTTTTTCTATACACAAATGTTAAATTTAATGCGGACTCCCGCATTTTTAAACTTTATATATCATGCATTAAATAATGCATCAATAACCAAAATAGAGTGATATAAGCATTGTATACACTCTACAAACGAAAATGTCAAAGCGAAACGAATAAAATCCTTCGCGAAATATATCTGAACTATCTGACCCGGCGAACTTTTCGTTCCGCCTAAAAGTCAAAAATCTAAATTTATCAGTGTATATAAAAACAACTACATAAAAATCTTTCTCTTGAATCATTATATCTATAAAAAAACTGCATTAAAATCCGTACATAGGGACAGGCAGCGCAAAGCGACTTTGTTTTATACTATATAGTGATATACATAATATTTCAATTTAAACATAAGCCAAGATAAGCCACTGCTGACACGATCCCGGCCATAAGTTTCAATTGCGATATTATTCAAAATTTTATGCTGAATGCTCCATTGGGCCATAACTCCCGAATGCATGGTCGCTCAAATGCTCAGCCATAGAGTTTTCAACTGTGTACGCAATTCTGTCCCCTATTCCGTACAATTAGGCACTATAGTTGTATGCATTTGAACACATTGTTTCAATAGTGATTTCTGCATATGAGGGAACAATAGTCGCAAACATGCGACATCGTTAATACCGATATTTAATGTAATATCAGCGAGTTTCTTCGCATTCATACTTTGTAATCATGCTTAAGCCTTCGTTGAAGCTCTTTGTTGCGAAGCTAGAATGTTTTAATATGCTTTATGAGACAATTGTGTTAGAATTAATTTAATATTGTTGACTGTATAATGTGTTTAAATTTTTATCACTGTTATTTTGTCTAATTTAAGTAGCAATAAACAATGCAGTCCACCTGATGGTAAGTGGTCACAGCCGCCCATGGACATCTGTAAACAGCTTCATATAGAACATAGGTTCTATCTGAAGTCAATCACACATCTCTCAGATGCTACTCTCGAGTGCTAAGATGGTTGCATGCCACTCTTCCAGCGAAACGCAAAAATGCTTAAGGCTAGAAATAGGTCTGGCGGTGGTACCTCCCCAGTCGAGATACACTGATTCTACCATCTGGAAAGTATATTTGTTACTCTTTCACGCAAAAAGTACTAGTCCATTTCGGCTGAAGTTCGACACATAAATTGTTTATGACCTGGATTAACAAGTATAAAATATTAATAAATAAATAGTGTTTTAAGTTATGTACAAATCTAATGCATTAGGGTTTCCTAATGTTGGGTATAAGTTTGGATACAATAAATAAATAAATATAATACAGCCGTGAGAATAACCTAGTCATTTTATAAATATAAATCATGGTTTAAAAAATAAAGCATGAATTACTCAAATTGATACTGAGAATAAATAAGATTTTTGAGACTTTTAATGAAATAGCTTGATTTATTATCCAGACACCTTTTAAGCGCCTATAGAAGACGCCTAATTGGTAAAACGTATAATCATATTTTATTATCAAAAAATAAATCTCGACGCCTATGAAGATATTTCAGAGATAGTAAACATTTTTATTTTATAAAAAGTATTTAATTTGAGTGGCGAGCACTCAACGAAAGGGTGCCGAGGCTGAACTTAAAATGTATTTTCTAGTCTAAAAAGCACTGGCGTTACCTATATGGGTCATGGATTAAACACTTTATAAGTTGTATGTTTGTCTTTATTTTCACGGATCTTCACTCATTCTTCATTCATCAAAAATCAAAATGAGTTTTAGCGTCTAGTTTAAGAATAGAAGATTATATTGATTGATATAGTAAGGGATATCGTATACGACCGATAATTCATTTTGATGACGTACTCCTGTTGTCAGCGACTGTCACCGAATATCGTAATTTAATGTCACAAGTTGTCAGCAACCATCTCAACTATAATATTATAGATGTAAATGTTTCTTGTTACACTTTCACGCATAAACTACCGGACGTTTTTCGCTGAAATTTGCCACACACTTAATTTTTGACATAAATTTCAACATAACATACTTAATACTTCTGCTTCACTTAAATCTACTTAGACATGACCTAAACAGGCGAAGCCTCGGGAATAAGCTAGTCCTACATACATTATAAATGTCCGCTTGTTCTAAGGGCCCATCACTGAAGATCGTCGACTCTAGCTGTTAATAGTCAGAAACCATTAACTACCATCGCCGACTATGAGCAGTTGTTGTCAATTACATATCCGAAGTTTGTCGATTTAAAAGATTATGGTCGCTAGTTGTCTCAGACAACGCTCGCTAATTATGGCCACAAAATGTCAGCGACCATCAACCACGTCCAACGATTATGGCAATTATGACCAATAGCTATCAGCAACCACCGCTGACGGTCGTCAATGTTGGCAACCTGTCGTTAGCGAGCAACGCTAACTATAGTTGCTTACTTAACTGTAAAAATAACAGACTTATCGTACCCTTCGTGCGTGAGTCTAACTTAATTCGGATTTTATATATGCTTAGGTATCATATCAGGGAAAAGAAAATTTTAAAATGTAGTTAGATTGGCTTATTTTTGAAACAAAATACAAATATAACAAAACAAATATGCCAAGTTTAGAACAAGGTAACAAAATTAATAGATGTTAAGAGAATTATTCCATTAATTCAACATTTTACTCATCGAATAAGCTTCAAATACTAGACAACTCGAATTCAATCCTCTTCAAACGAAACAAGCAATTCCATTTACGTTTCTGCGTAAAGCAGTATTGCGGCGAGGAAACAAGCTGAGATCGGAACGGACATAATTGCTTGCATCTAAGCTGATTTAGTTGGTTCCGTTTCTCTAATGGTTGCAATAAAAGAACATAGCGAGCGTTTTTTACTTTTATTTATTTATTTAACTGAAGTAGCAAACGAGCATGCAGCCCACCTGATGGTCGTCCCTGTAGCTCCGGGATTAGAATAAGGCTACGGCATCCTCTGCATGTCGTAAGAGGCGACTAAAAGGGGCTTCCGGGGTTGCAGACGACTAGAGTGGGAGCTTGAACCGTTCGGTCAGGCAATCCCGGGAAGGACGGCGGTATGTGCATACCGTCCGTCATAAGACTAGACGGAGCGGTGGGCCCAGCCGCCCATCTGGGAGGAGTCCGATGGGGCAGCGCGCTCGGAGGATTCCGGTTGAAGTCGTTTCGAGATCCCGGAGTCCTCCTTTTCAGCGTCGAGGACGGCCACCGGGGGGGGGGGGGGGTTTAGTGCGTAAAAATCCCACATAACCCTGCGTCGCTCCCACGGCGTCGGGTACCTTTTGAAGGTATCCCCCTCGAAAACAAAAAAAAAAAAAACCCACCTGATGGTAACTGCCGCCCGTGGACGTCTGAATCAACTTCATACAGAACGTAGATTCCATCTGAAGTCAATCACAGATGCGTTGGTCGCCTTATGTGAAAGTGTGCTGGCAACCACAGCCTTCTATCGAAACGCAAGAAATGCTTCACGCTAAAAATAGGTGCGGCGGTGGTACTTCCCCGTTCGAACTACACCGGTTCTAAACGTACAAAATTTCTCTTTTAGTTCCCAAAAGACATTGTCCCGAAAGGGTAAAAACGGAATACTATTACTAAGGGTCCGCTGTCCATCTGTCTGTCTGGTCATCTGTCTGTCGGTTTGTCACCAGGCTGTATAATGTATTTCTGTCGCCGCTATAACAATAAGAACAGAGAGTCTCAAAGGGTAGTAACATTGACTTATTTTTGAACCTATTTTATTGTATTGAAACACTTATAACAAGTTCTATAGATTTTGAATAGCATTTTTCCATGAATTTAATATTTTACTCATCGAATAAGCTTCAAATACTAGACAATTCGAATTCAATCCTCTTCAAACTAAACAAGCAATTCCATTTACGTTCCTGCGTAAAGCAGAATTGTGGCGGGGTAACAAGCTGAGATCGGAACGGACATAATTGCGTGCAACTAAGCTGATTTAGTTGGTTCTTTAGTTGTTTCTCTAATGGTCTTTTTCCTGCAATGGAAGAACAAAAGAGCCGTTTTACAACGAGTAGAAGTTCTTTTTATCTGACTGCGTCAGAAAGAGACTAGTATTTTTCGAGCGTTTGCCTGTTTGCATGTACATATATTCATTTATTTATTAGTGCACCTTCACATGACCTAATGATCTAAGGTCGCGCCGCTGACGCGCTGCGGCCGCGCTACTTGCGACCTAATGTGAATGCGCTCTTATATTATCATAACTTAGGGCACATCAGTGGAATTGACTCAGTTTGGAGAATGACATTTTAAATATGGCGTACCTATACGTTCAGAGCAAAAAGAGAGTAGGGGTCGATTTTTTATTGCCATATCTAATGTATATATATCATTAAAATACAAAATGCCCGGCTGCAAATTTTAGTTGTATCAGTCGGACTTTTTACTTCTCATAATAATTTCCGTATAAACTTCAACCTAAAGAATTGGTGGTTAATTGATGGAATGCAGTTACCGTCATCTGTCGCTAGCGTAGCTTTGAACGAGAGTTGTTATCGCACTCTTTGAAGAGTCCTATATCATAGCTCCCGGGAATACCTCGAGAGGAAATTCTTTCCACTACTTGGACAAATCACAAACATTTTCTAAAATGTAAAAGATGAATTTCGATATCGTTTCATTATTGTATGCCGTGTAAAAATATTTGCGTGATGTAAAGAGTTTGGCCAACCGGTACAGCATACAAACTTATATCTACCGTCAATCATCTCTAGCTTTTGGGTTGAAGGTTGTATTTACAGCACATGTTTATACATATGCATGATGACTTTGACTGCACTCCACTGACTCTGTTCATATCTGTTCTGTTTTTCCCTATGATTAAAAAAAACATTAATTTAAGTAACTTTAAATGTATGCATTGTTACTACATTTGACCCGTGTTGTATAATATAGAATAAGGCTTTCTTTACGAATTAACCATTAACGAATAACGACTACCAATTCGGATTTATCCAGGACAGTTACTAGGGCCTAGATAGTTATCTCTGAGAAAAGACCCGTGCCCAGCAGCGGAACAATAATAGGTTGACGACACTACAGTATGACAAGAGCCTAACAAAAACGGACTCTTGTAATTGGACACACACAAGACGAATACACAAACACCCAGATCCAGAACATGAATCTATACTCATCTTTTAGATACCTGTCTGGCCGGGAATCGAACCCGGGACCCATAGCGCGTCAGACCGGTATGGCAACCGCTCCGCCACGCGGATCGTCAAATGTCATAATTAGACTTAATACGAGCGAAAATCGTCTTAAAACATGAAAAATGCACGTTATTTATCATTCATATGTTAAAATATTTGGCTCGGAAGCATAGAGGAAAGATTTAAGAGCCGTGTTTTACCGGACACGACGCCTGCAGCAAACATTTCCCCATTTTATACACACGGTAATGAATTAGCTTGATGTAAACCATTTTGTTTGCGAAAATAAATGTTTATTACGAAATGTGGAAAATTAGAATTTGTATTTTTAAATTTAAACTGTAGCGTAGAATAAAAATTTGTAAAACCATTTTTGGTTTGTATAGAGTTTTCTAGAGTAAGGTAAATGAGAAACACGTGGCATACAATTAATTCGGTCTAAAGCAACGCATCTGCGACTAACTTTAATTAAAAGTCTTTGGACAGTTTTTACCTTTTTATATAAAACTAGTTATACCCTGTGCGCGTTACTACGCCATCCGAAAAAGAAGTAAAAAAAATATACCAGAAATCTTCGCGAGCTTAAATAATAACTTTGCTAAAGATCATCACATGATCAAATGAAAAGATGACGATTCTATAGAAGACATAGAGACAAACATTATTTTTTATAAAGAAGATGTATAATATAACATAATATAATTTAGCATGCACTCTACTTAATGGTAATCGGTCACTACCGCCTATGGACACCTGTAAGCTTTGTATGCAACAATAGTTCCTTCTGATGATAATCACAGATGCGTTGCAACATCAAAGGACTTAGACTTCTCCCGCATTCGCCTCCGGAAGCACTACCCACACACCTCATCCTGCTCAATACATGTTTTCTGCACTCATAAACATTTTTATTACACTGATAGCCCTTTTTTTTTTTTTTTTTTTGTTTTCGAGGGGGAAACCTTCAAAAGGTACCCGACGCCGTGGGAGCGACGCAGGGTTATGTGGGATTTTTACCGCACTAAAACCCCCCCGGTGGCCGTCCTCGGCGCTGAAAAAAGGAGGACTCCGGGATCTCGAAACGACTTCAACCGGAATCCTCCGAGCGCGTTGCCCCATCGGGCTCCTCCCAGATGGGCAGCTGGACCCACCGCTCCGTCTAGTCTTTACGACGGTATGCGACCACACATACCGCCGTCCTTCCCGGGATTGCCTGACCGAACGGTTCGAGCTCCCACTCTAGCCGTCTGCAACCCCGGAAGCCCCTTTTAGTCGCCTCTTACGACAGGCAGGGGATGCCGTAGCCCTATTCTGATCCCGGAACTACAGGGCGTACACTGATAGCCCTACAGTAGGATTTTTTCCTGTGCCTTGGGTACCATGGACACACACAAGACGAATACACAAACACCCAGACCCAGAACAGGAATCTAAACTCATCATTCAGATACCTGTCTGGCCGGGAATCGAACCCGACCTGGGTTGCGCGTCAATCCGTTATGGTAATCGCTCCGCTACGCGGGTCGTCAATAACATCTTTATTAAGCGTTTTTGTTCTGGTTTGAAATCTTGTGATTTATTATCCGACTATTTCAAACTTAGTCCTCAGTGATGGCAACGGCAGCTGTGGTCAACATCAAGTAAAGTTGATCTATCTGGGTTTGAATACTGATGTCCATGTGGCCACTAAGCATCGGTGGACTGCAGGCTCGATTGCTACTTGTTGACTGATAGAGAATGACATAGACACTTTATGCGCCTTTGTAACACTAAGTTTAATATGTTTTAAAATAACAAACAATTTGATAGAGTAAATATAGAAACACCCAATATTATCAATCAATACATAGTATAAAACGAAGTCGCTTCCCGATGTCTGTCCCTATGTATGCTTAGATCTTTAAAACTACCCTACGGATTTTAATTCAGTTTTTTTTTAATAGATAGAGTAATTCAAAAGGATAGTTTCTATGTATAATACATGCATACCATAGTTGAGGAATACTGATAATTTTAGATTTTTGACTTTTAGACGGATCGAAGTTCGCCGGGTCAACTATTATTAACATTCATAAATCTCTGTGATAGAGACTAATACAATATTTTTTCTAAATAAATGCTTGATATTGATTGTTTTACAGTCAACATCAATTTTTTTGTCATCACTGACGTACAAATTTATAACATAATAAACTAATTTTTAAGATTTTTAATCCAAATGTCACAATCACTAAATTATATGATCAAATATTAATATATTTTTACCTACAGTTGTTATCAACATAACATTTGTTACACAGATGGCGTTAGTGTCCACAACGGCCGGCAGACCAGTGAGCTGATGATAGGCAAGGCCGAGCCACGGCACGCGGGGAACTACACCTGCGTACCAGCCAACGCTAGGGCTGCCTCCGTCACCGTACACGTTGTGCAAAGTAAGTCTTGTAACAGGAATCCGGTTGCGTTCCTTTGGCGCTGTTCAAGTATGTCGTCAACCCATTATTGTCCCACTGTTGGGTACGAGTCTTCTCTCAGAATGAGAGAGTTTAGGCCATAGTCCACCGCGCTGGCCAAGTGCGAATTGGTGGACTGTTCAAGTATTGCACACTATTGGGGACAATTGAAGTGGCAATGGTGAAGGAAGACATCGCGAGGAAACCTACACACACGAGAGTTCTTTAAAAAAAAAAAATTCTCGGAGGTGTGTGAAGTCCACCAATTCGCACTTGGCCAGCGCGGTGGACTATGGCCTAAGCTCTCTCATTCCGAGAGAAGACCCGTGCCCAGCAGTGGGACAATAATGGGTTGACGACGAAGTGGCAATGGGCCGGCCACATCGCTCGTAGGACCGATAACCGATGAGGAAGGAAGGTCCTCGAGTGGCGATCACGTTTAGGCAAAAGCATAGGTGCCCCCTCACCATGTGGATCGATAACCTGAAGAAGGCAGCGGGAAACCGTTGGATTCAAAAGGCACAGGACTGGTTGGAGTGGCGTCATTTAGGGGAGGCCTATGTCCAACAGTGGACCTCAAAGGGTTGATGATTGGAAGGACTATAGGGGGAGGGGGGATCTTTGCTTTGATATTTTGGATGACATGGGGGTAGGGGGGTCTAGATGATGATTACGTCATCGCTAGTTATTTACTTTTTTACAATACTGTACAGAAGATATATTTTTAATTGAAAAATGTTTACGTAAGCATGGGGGGAGGGGGTTAGCTTTGCTTACTTTTGCTGACAAGGGGGATGGGGGGTTGGTGAATGATTGTAAAAAATCTACTTACGTAATATTTGAATATACCCGGATATACCCGGTATATACCGGGTATATCCGGTATATACCGGGTATATACCGGCCCCTTTGGATATACCCGGAGTCCTCTTTGTAGCGCGTGGGGATGTATGTGTACTTGTTTCTTTTTCACGCAAAACTACAAGTCAGCAGTTGCTTGCAGATGTCAATTTGCGGCGGGGAATATTTATTATCTGTTAGGAAGTTTGAAGGAATATTTATTTACAGGTTTATTTTATTCACATTCTTCGTACAGTTTTTCGTCAGGAATAGTACTTTTGTCTACATTGGGTTGACTATAGCATCACAGAACTGCAATTTGATACTTTACTAAAACTTAAAAGACAAGTCAAGTAATTTGGCTTATGATCTTAGACGATAAGTAAATATTTTGATATTCCTGCTCAATCTATATCTACATAATATGAATAATGAAGAATAAAGCCTTTGTAATATAGCTCTTTGAGTTGGGGTTAAAAGTAGAGATAAAGGTGCCACAGAATGCAACAACCAAAACTACGTTACGTATATAATTATCATTAAAGGTCAAGGTGGTAGAACCAGTGTAGATCGACCGGGGAAGTACCAACGCCACACCTAGTTCTAGCGCGAAACAGTTCTTGCGTTTCGACGGAAGGGTGTGGTTACCGGCACACCTGAGGCGACCATCATTGTCCTCGGGACTAGCAACGCATCTGTGATTGACTTCAGATGGAACCTATGTTTTGTATCAAATTGATTACTTATGTCCATGGGCGGCAGTGGCCACTTTCCGTCAGGTGGACTACATGCTCGTTTGCTACTTCAGTCAGATAAAAAAAATTAAAGATTAGGTCTTACTTATCATATACGGTTTTTATTATAGGATATATTTTATAAGCTATAAAAGAAATAATAAGAAATAATGTAGGTATCTAAAGAAATTTTGAAGATGGATTCCATATTCATTGACTACTTTACTCTAATTTAATCATTATAAAATTTAACTTGAAAGTGTTTTAAAAATAATTTTTCATGAGATTTTGATAAAAAAGATGTGTATTTTAAGTTTAAGTTTAGTACAATTTAAATCACTTAGGAAGGGAGAAACCCAAACAACATGTTGACACAAACAGGATTCTCGGAAGAGGTCCATCTCAAAATAAACTTAATTACAAGACAAACATAAAATACTCCAAGTTTATAAAGGACAAATGTTTGGTTTTGTCTGTCAAAGCTGTGAAAGTAAATGTTGAGCATATTTCTCAAGATCTTTATCATAATATATCGTCAACCCATTATTGTCCCACTGCTGGGCACGGGTCTTCTCTCAAAAAGAGAGAGTTTTAGGCCATAAGCTGGCTAAGTGCGAATTGGTGGACTTAACACACCTTCGAGAACTTTTTTTAAAGAACTCTCGGGTGTGTAGGTTTCCTCACGATGTTTTTTTTCACCAAAAAGCAGTTATAATTAATGTCTAATACGCACATAAATCAGTGGTGCGTCCCCGGGTTTAAACCTCGGACCTCTCGATCGAGAGAGCAAGTTTCAACCATTAGGCTATCACTGCTCTCTTTATGATAATATTTGGTTTTAATCTCTAAGAGTACATGAAATATAGTATACCGTTTCTATCTCCATTAGATCGTAATACAATCTTTTTCAAGATTAAATGACGTCCAAATAAACATATTAATGAGTTTTAGTTTTATATTTCAGTATAAAGCTGTAACGCAACGCAATCGTGGCCAAATCGCTGTTTAGCGATAAGGCCACTTTTTGTAATTGTTTAAATTTGTTATTTTGTCATTTATTCTTTCTTAATACAATAAAGAATATAATAATAATCATTATTATTATTATAAAACTCATTATATCTTTTACAAAAATTTAAGATGTTAGGACTATTTATAGTTTGACCTCGAAAACGCTACCGCCATACCTATTTCCGCGTTACAAAGTAGCGCTAACCTACTATATTTTGACTTTAGAGAGGTGTGGCTTACATATCTAAGGGATACCACCTCAGTCCTCAGGGGAAGTAATGACGTCTCTATACTTCTGGGATCAGATAAGGGCTACGGCATCCCCTGCCTGTCAGAAGAGACGACTAAAAGGGGCTTCTGGGGTTGCGGGCGGCTAGAGTACAGGTAGGGCTATGTAGGGTACGGCGGGTAGAGCTCGAACCGTTCGGCTAGACATCCCCGGGAAGGACGGAGGTATGTGTGGTCGCATACCGTAGTAAAGGCCCGACGGAGCGGTGGGCCCAACTGCTCACCTGGAAGAAGTCCGATGGGGCAACGCGTTCAGAGGATTCCGGTTGCGTTCATTTGGAGATCCTGGAGTTCTCTTTGTACCGCTGAGAACCGCCAACGGGGCGGTATTAGTGCGATAAAAATCCTACATAACACTGCGTCGCATCCCACGGCGTCAGGTTCATTTTGAAGGTTTCCCCCTCGAGAACAAAAAAGGGGTAGCAGAGCATCTGCAGCCAAATTGTAGCCAAATCTTATCTGGGATTGACTGCGAATGTCCAAGGGCTGCAGGAACTACTTCGTATCAGCCGGACTGCATGCTCGTTTTAACTTCGAAAACATATAAAATTACTAGCTGACCCGGCAAACGTTGATTTGTCATAGAAAAATTGAAAAAATGTTAAGGTTGGACAACCCTTATCACTAAGGGGTATGAAAAATAGATTTTAGTCGATTCTAGGACCTACTCAATATGCTCACAAAGCTTCAAGAGAATTGTGACATGGAAATTTTATATATTAGAATCATATTTTTTATTAAAAATACTTGAACGGAATGCAATACTTCATATAAATATTTTTATGAAAGCTTGCAGTTATTGATAATGACGTAATACTACTTTATGATATAATAAGATTTCATCCGGTTTTAACCCCTAGCGGAATGAAATCTTGCTTAGTGCTCATTTTCATTATATAAGAAATTCCTTTACAATATTTTATGCTTACAAACTCACCCGTTTAAATATGCGCTGCCCGTCAGTAAATCGATGTAAGAGTTTTACTAAGTAGTTTTTCTTATATAATTGATGTATAATATTGTTTTTGTTACTTAGTTCTTAAAAAAAAAGTTCTCGGAGGTATGTGAAGTCCACCAATTCGCACTTGGCCAGCGCGGTGGACTATGGCCTAAACTCTCTCATTCTGAGAGAAGACTCGAGCCCAGCAGTGGGCCAATAATGGGTTTGATAATGATGATGATGATTGTTTTTGTTAATTTTACCTTATTTTTATTGAAAAAGCTTTTATTCAACTTGCAATGTTCATGGGTAAGTATGTAAGTATGTTAATAACCAGAATGTAACCTACTTTTCATTGTCTGATTGAGCTGAAATTTAAAATACACCTATAGTTCTGATGATAATGCAATTATTTATAACAAATAATTTAATGACAAAATGTAATTACTCTTCATTTAGTAAGTATATTCCTATTTCGTACGTAAGTCAACTTCAAAACAAAAACAGGTAATTTACAAGTAAAAATATAAAGTCACAAATCAAATTAAGCAAATTTTTATCCGATTTAAGTAGCAAACGAGCATGAGCCCACCTGATGGTTAGTGGTTACTGCCGCCCATGGATATGTTAAATCAACTTCATATAGAAAAGAAGTTGCACCAGAATTGAATCACAGATGCGTTGCTACTCCTGAGGACTAAGATGGTCGCTTCATATAAAAATACTCACTTTTTGATTCAATAGAAAAACAAAGCCTTGTATAAAAAAAACATGCGTGCGTACAAAGTACACATGTCAGAAGTGAAACTTCTTTGGCGAACTAATTTATAAATCTTGTTTATATTTATACAAATCTAAAACTTTAAATTTCCAAGATTAAGAGAAAGGGAAAAAGGCGTGATACGACGTTCGCTCTGTCTCACTTTTTCTCTCAATCTTTCTCACTCGCTTGCTCCCTACTCTCACTCCACGGCTAGTTGCTCATGCTACGCTCGCCCTGTCTTACTCTCTCTCAATCGGTCTCGATCACTCTCTCTCTCTTTTCCGACACTTCCGTTGCATACCGGCGTGACGTTTCATCTGTAAAAAATTTACCCTCATGCGCCTAAAGAGTTTCACTTCAAAAATTGTATAAAAAGTATAAAAAGCCTAGCAGACGTTCAGAAATATGAGTATGTAAACATTTAACCTGCAACATGCCGTCTGGCCACGTTGCACTACAGTCTGAGAGTCGGCTTAGCACAGCGTCGGTGTAATTACTGATGCTAGTGCACTTGGCTGACGCGGGGTCGTCTGAGCCTTACTCTTAACAACGTACAACGGGTTAAAAGAGAAAATTATGGTAAAAGCTTTGTACTGAATCTTATTAGGATTGATTTGGCATTTAAAAAAATCCTTATAGGTTTAACACATTTTGTTTGTGAGGTTGTAAATCGAATCACTGGTCTAATTTTACTTGACTGTAATGCTTTTTGAGCGTATTTACGTTTGTTTGTAAGTATCTATGTATGTGTTTACTTGGCATACGGTAGAGTCCAAGTAGCTTGACGGATTGTGGCGCATGACATATAATTGAAATAGTCTTATTTTTCAAAGTGTAATTTGGCACAAGGACATTTAATAGCCTAAATTAACACCGGTTCTCCACGGTTCGGTGTGCACACTCGTTTATCCCACGGACGTGCAAATTATGAAATTAGCTTTCTTCTGAGGTAATCATAAAAAAATTGAAAAAAAAAAACAGACGTTCAGAAATATGAGTATGTAAACATTTAACCTGCAACATGCCGTCTGGCCACGTTGCACTACAGTCTGAGAGTCGGCTTAGCACAGCGTCGGTGTAATTACTGATGCTAGTGCACTTGGCTGACGCGGGGTCGTCTGAGCCTTACTCTTAACAACGTACAACGGGTTAAAAGAGAAAATTATGGTAAAAGCTTTGTACTGAATCTTATTAGGATTGATGTGGCATTTAAAAAAATCCTTACAGATTTAACACATTTTGTTTGTGAGGTTATAAATCGAATTACTGGTCCAATTTTACTTGACTGAAATGTTTTTCGAGCGTTTTTACGTTTTTTTTGTATTAATCTATGTATATGTTTACTTGTCGTATGGTAGAGATTGTGGCACATGACATATAATTGAAATAGTCTTATTTTTCAAAGTGTAATTTAGCACAGATACAGTTAATAGCCGAATTACATATAATATTCACCACAGTTGTGGTTAAGCGGGCGACATAGCTGCAAATAAAATAAAACATCGGAAAAATTAAATATCACACAACGCAGCACTCATAATGCTAGGTGGCACACGTATGTTCATTGTAAGATAAAATAAGCTTTAAAAAATACTTGATCAATACGTGTAAAATTTCGACCATAACTTATATACATTTATTCTCGTCAACCAGTTATTGTCCCACTGTTGGGCACGGATCTTCTCTCGGACCACACACACCTCCGAGAACGTTTTTTTTAAAGAACTCTCAGGTGTGTAGGTTTTCTCACGATGTTTTCCTTCATCGAAAAGCAGGGATAATTGATTTCTAATACGCACATAATTATAGAAAATTCAGTGGTGGGTGCCTGGGCTTGAACCTTGGACCTCTCGATCGAGAGGGTAAGTTTTAACCATTAGACTATCACTGTTCTTCCATGCGCTGCTATCACACTTACATTCATTCATCAATCATTTATTTACTTACATTTTTTTTATATTAAGACCTAACGATAAGGCTCATGGGCCACCTAATGGAAAGCAGTCACCGTCGCCTATGGACATTTGCAACACCAGAGGAGTCGCCAATGCATCGCTAGCTTTGGAGGAGAGCTCTTTTTACACCTTTCTTGAAGAACCCCATGTCGTAGCGCCTCGGGAATACCTCAGGAGAAAGTTCATTCCACATCTTGCACGTCCGCGGCAGGAACGAGCGTGCAAACCGAACCGTGGAGGACCGCCACGAGTCCAGTTGATGCGGATGGAACCTCATCCGTCGGCGAGTGGTGCGATAAAGGAAGGGTGATGTGGGCACCAGATCAAACAGTTCCTCGGAACACTCACCATTATAAAGCCGGTAGAACACACAAAGGGAACCTATGTCCCTCCGCAAGCTTAAGGGTTCTAACCGATCGGTGATCCTTGGGTCGTTGACGATTCGGACCGCTCGCTTCTGTACGGAGTCAAGTGGGTTAAGTTGGTACTGTGGCGCTCCAGTCCAGAGATACGATCAGTACTCCATATGGGGCCTTACTTGTGCCTTATAAAGCAGAAGGAGATGCCCCCCAGTGAAGTACTGCTTGGCTCTGTTAAGAACGCCCAGTTTTTTAGATGCCAACTTGGCTTTGCCTTCCAAATGACTCCGGTACTGCACATCACACGAGATGTCAACTCCCAGAATCCCCAAGCTTTTATTAATGGTGAGCAGAATTTCCTGACACTTTGGCGCTACAACAAATGGGTTTTTTTAGCGGTAAACGCGCAGACTTGTGTCTTCGTGGGGTTGAACTCAACAAGATTAAGTCTCAACATCACTGATCAAAAGTACATACAACTGAATCTTAATATTCATTCGCTTTTCTACTAAAAAACATGCGTGCGTACAAAGTACACATGTCAGAAGTGAAACTTCTTTGGCGAACTAATTTATAAATCTTGTTTATATTTATACAAATCTAAAACTTTAAATTTCCAAGATTAAGAGGAAGGGAAAAAGGCGTGATACGACGTTCGCTCTGTCTCACTTTTTCTCTCAATCTTTCTCACTCGCTTGCTCCCTACTCTCACTCCACGGCTAGTTGCTCATGCTACGTTCGCCCTGTCTTACTCTCTCAATCGGTCTCGATCACACTCTCTCTCTTTTCCGACACTTCCGTTGCATACCGGCGTGACGTTTCATCTGTAAAAATTTTACCCTCATGCGCCTAAAGAAGTTTCACTTCAAAAATTGCTATAATATCTTCATCTTGCAGGAGCAAGCCTTACAAGGGTTTTGTTCTATCAACAGTTTCACGAGACCTTATCCGATGTAGAGCGGAAGAGGCGGGGTAATTACCGACCCTAGTGGCACTTTGTCTGGCGCCACTCACTCAGACCGGGTCGTTTAGGTACTAACATTTGCTATTTAGGCTTGATTCACATCTATCGTGTTTTACGTTATATGTAAATCGAGCTTAATCTTAAAACGCATTTACGAAGTAGTTATATCTAACGATTAAAACTAGGTTCTCTATTGAGTGCCTGGTTAGTCATAAATTTATCAGATTATATATTACATTGCAGTATTTTCGAGAAGTATCTAAACTAATACACTAGATATGTAAAGCTTTAATTTATGTTTATTCATACTGAACAGGATATCGTGGAACAAATGCTTATAGATGCTATCAACAGCTACACTGAAACGTATGTTCCGTTGCGTAGCGCAAGAGTGCAATTATTAACACAAGTGCCACTTTCCACGCAAGCTTTGACTAGCGTCGACTGGGTTCTGCGTTTTAGTACTTATTTTTACACACATTTCTTTTATGAATCGGATTTATTTCGGACATTATTTAATAAAATTCAATGTGATAGATGTTGGATTAGAAATTATACTTTCATACAGAAATATAGTTTCAATTGCTACGAAAGTTTATTCAAATATATGTGCACATTGGAAAACATTTTTATTTTAAATATCAAAATATCGGCTAAAAAATTAAAATCGCTTATCGTGACTAACTGTTACGTATTAAAGATATATTATGTAATAAACCCTCTACATAAAATGTGACTTCCGTGAGGCTTGACACCGATTTTTTGCCACCTCTTAGAAATAAATTGAAACAAATCAGATATATACGTCTCAATAATCACACTTAAGAAAGACAAGCAGTGGTTAACAATGACATCAAGCAGAAATTGGTGTACCATAGATTCTACCACAGTAGAATCTCAATAGGTTCTGCTACCATCACCACTTTTTTTTCTTTTTTTTACCTTTTACCAATACAATGAAAATATGAACATACATCCATTACAAATATGATCATGTTCGCATATTCAGTTACTTACTCGTATAATACAATGCGATGGACATTTCGGTGTAATGGGACCTCTCTTCAAACATGTCATTAGAGAACAAATTTTACCCACATTTCGAATTAGACTTCAAAGCTCTGTTGGAATATTAGCGACAAAGTTACGTTATGTAACTTTGTTGCGTACTTAGAGATTCTGTTTTTAAAACTATTGCATAGCTTTTTTCGCGGGCTTTGAGCGCGGCGACCGAATCAAGAAATTCCGTAACAAAAAACCTAACATCCCCCACTCCACCTACCATATAGGGCGGACGAGCGTTCGGTTAACGTCGAAATCGGACGAATATGTAAGAAACTGTTTGGGAGAAAGTATATAGTATCGAAAAACTTTAATTAATATCATAGGGAAAATACATAATTAAATAATTATAATTGCAGAAGTTGATAAAAATTCTATGCTAGCTTTACCGCAGCAGTCCCCGAGTGCCGCACGTTTTTTTTACAGAGTTTCTTTACTCATTTCTTCGAATTTTTGTTATTTATATGTTCCTAGAGTATTTTTATACACAAGTTTTATAATTATTTATAAAAAATCGTATTAATATAATGAATCTTGAGCCATTTAATTTAAGAGTATTTGAGAAACCAAAAATACATTTTATGAATTAGAGATCGTATTTTTACATTTATTCAATAATAGAAATACTCGTATCAGAGCTAAAGGTCAGGTTGTCAGTTATTCTTATCCTAAACATTTTATTATGTTTTATATATTTATACCACAGGAATGCTTTTTGACATTTCTTAACTTTTCTTTATCTTATTAATATTATGAAGAGGATTCGTGAGGATGTATGTCCACTTTTTTTATTCTTTCAAGGGAAAACAATTGGTTGAATAGACGGCCGTCTATTCAACCAATTGCAAACTAGACGACCCGTGCGGCGGAGCCGTTACCATACCGGTTTGACGCGCAATGGGTCCCGGGTTCAATTCCCGGCCAGATAAGTATCCTAATGATGAGTTTAGATTCGTGTTCTGGGTCTGGGTGTTTGTGTATTCGTCTTGTGTGTGTCCATGGTACCCACGACACAGGAGAAAATCCTAGTGTGGGGCTATGTGTAGAAGTGTAGAAAGCGTGAATATTCACTGAATTTTGAACAGTCTCTGAAATTTGGCACATAGCTAATTAATGACCAGCATTAATGTAGCATACTTATTGCTATGGTAGACGTGAGTGAAGCCAGTATAGCTGTGGAAATGACCTAGTTAATATTATAAAGGAGATATGTAATATATGTCCGTTTGTTACTCTTTCAAGAAACTATTGGTCGAATGTTGCTAAAAGGACATGGCCAATTGCATTTGCATAGTTGTCGAACTTATTGTACATGCATAATTGTTGGTGTTTTAGATTCGTGAACGTTGGCACATTCGATTGCATTAAATAAAAAAATTAACAACATATTACGACGAAATAATAGATGTAAACAGTTTCCTTGTACCTTTTGATATATTGCTAGCAATAAGTGCACTATTAGGACAGTAACGTTTATGTTGTTTATTACTGACGCTTTGTCAAACACGTTAATACGTACCATTACATATTTTTTATGCATTAAATAATAAAAAAAGTTTATTAACGTACATTAACGTACTTACATAAATAAAAGCAGTGATAGCCTAATGGTTAAAACTTGCCCTCTCGATCGGGAGGTCCGAGGTTCAAACCCAGGCACGCACCACTGATTTATGTGCGTATTATACTTTAATTATCACTGCTTTTCGGTGAAGGAAAACATCGTGAGGAAACCTACACACCCGAGAGTTCTTTAAAAAAAAAGTTCTCGGAGGTGTGTGAAGTCCACCAATTCGCACTTGGCCAGCGCGGAGGGCTATGGCCTAAGTTCTTTCATTCCGAGAGAAGACCCGTGCCCAGCAATGGGACAGTAATGGGTTGACGACGAACGTACTTACATAAGTATGCATGGTGAGGAACATTCAATAATATTATTTTGATTTCTATTGCTCCATCACGACGGCAGTTGATAGTAGTTAAACGACACTTTGAATTATTTTGAAATATGGACAATAACAAGTGTGGAGAGGTTGAAAACTATGTATTGATTATATTTTTCGATTTTTATTGTACTATATATTTTCCATGTACGCTTTCTACACTCATAGCCCCAAAGTAGGATTTTCTCCTATATCGTGGGTGCCATGGACACACACCAGACGAATACACAAACACCCAGACCCAGAACAAGAATCTAAACTCATCATTTAGACACTTGTCTGTCCGGGAATCAAACCCGGGACCCACTGAGTGTCAGACCGGTACGGTAACCGCTCGGCCACGCGGGTCGTCTAACGTGTACGTGTACGTAGAATTTACTTTGGTCAACTCCTTTGACACACAGAAAGTTTATAACCAGTATTAACTAGTGATGTAACGAGTCTTGTTATTACAACATACGCTAAAGCGAATGCGAATATCTCTTGCCGACATACGCAGATGCTTTTCAATTTTTGGAAATTTTTGGGCTTTTCAATTTACGGGGCCGGAGGATGTAGATTAGGCAACCTTTTTTGGTCGACGTACTGCAATTCGACTTAAATTTTATGACATTTTTGGCGAAACATTCCCAAAATTCTTGTGAATATCTAAAGCCATACGAATATTTGAAAATACGAATATTCGTAACATCATTCGTATTGACATAGCATAATCATTACTATGTTAGACGTGACGAAGTAGACGTAGAAACCAACCCTTTTCTCTAATATTAGCGAAGCAGCTGCGATATCTATCTCTGTCGGGAGACGTTAACGCTTCTTTTTGCTAACGTCTGCTTCTCCTTAGCATAAAAGCTAACTTTAAAGAAGTTTAATATTCTAGTAATATTTATTTTGCAATATTGTATTTATAGTTTTAATCAGTGCAAGTACTTAATATTTTATTACTTATTCTATTCTATTATATAATAAAAGGAAAGATCTAAGTGTCTATTGGTAAAATCGTTACCAAGGTAGGCGTTCATAAAGTAGACATACCCGCGAGAATCCGCTAGTACTTCATAATAAATTGAGCTGAAATTTGTCAACCCTTTTCTTTAATATGAGCGAAGCAGCTGCGATATCTATCTTTGTCGGGAGACGATAACGCTTCTTTTTGCTAACGTCTGCTTCTCCGAATATAAATTGACCGGTTTTATGCTAACTTTAAAAAAGTTTAATCATTCTAGTAATATTTATTTTGCCATATTGTATTTATATTTTTAATCAGTGTAAGTACTGAATATTGTATTACTTATTCTATTATATAATAATAGTGAAAGATGTATGTGTCTATTGGCAAAAGAAATTGATGGTCTACAAATTAGTAAAAATGCCGTGGAACTGGAATAGTAAATCATTACACAAATAGTTTATGACTAGTATTAACATATAATACTCGTTACCAAGGTACACGTTCATAAATAGACATACCCGTAAGAATACACCAGTACTTCATAATAAATTGAGCTGAAATTTGTCAACCCTTTTCTCTAATATTAGCGAAGCAGCTGCGATATCTATCTCTGTCGGCAGACGATAACGCTTCTTTTTGCTAACTTCTGCTTCTCCGAATATAAATTGACCGGTTTCTTGTTAATTTTAGAAAATAATGTTTACAGTGATGAATATCTTTGTCCACCAACTCGCACTTGGTCAGCGCGGTGGACTATATCCTAAAACTCTCTCATTCTGAGAGAGGACCCGTGTCCAGCAGTGGGCCAATAATGGGTTGATAAGAGATATCTTTGTAATATTCTATGTATATTTTTTAATAAATATTGTAAATACTAAATATTTCATTATATATCCTGTCGTATAGTAATAATAAAGATCTGCTTGTCTGTGCAACTGATATACTTTTCAAAAAAAACCAAAGGACTTAGAATCATTATTAATAGATAAATATCAGTAATTTTAGGGCAATTGTATGTATGTTTGCCCAATCAAAAAGTCCAGTTCTCAACCGAAACTCATTTATTTTTATTCATCAAGTCGATCATAAAAGATTAATATAAATTTCATAAGATATTACTAAGGCTTGTGTTCGTAGTTGTTGACAAGAAATTAAACAAGAATATCAAAATTTAGTTTTTAACGCTTGTGTAGCCAGTAATAAGGTAGTTGGCAAATGAAAGTTTTAAAACTATATACCTATATTTGTATAATTTTTAAGGTTTAAATCGTAGGACCGTATCGATTCGCGTTTTTACATTGCAACCTTAAGCCATTGTACTCTCCACGCAGATTAATAGTATACAAAGAATACGTATTTTTTAATGATTGAAGTAGCAAATGAGCATGCAGTCCACCTAACGGTAAATGGTCACTGCTACCTCTGGATATCTGCAACTTTATATAGAACACGATTTCTATCTGAAGTCAATCACAGACACGTGCTACTCTCGAGGACTGAGATGGTCGCCTCATATGAAAGTGACTCGGTAACCATACATTTTCAGAACCGGTAACCACACCCTTTCAAGGTTGCGCATGAATTGTTCTAAGTTAGTATCTCCCCTAAAATTTTACAACATTGGAATTTTATGTGATCCATTAAAAAAACAAATAATAAAAGTTTTGGCAATTCGAAATGGACGAATAATAAATTCATATAAAGTACGGCAACCCTTTACTCTAATATTAGCGAAGCAGCCTTATCTGTCTCTGTCGGGGCGCGATATATGACTTCTTTTTGCTAACGTATGCTTCAGTACGATAAATCGTCCGAACTTATGACTTGAGCCAAAATATTTTCTGAATATCGCTCAGTTGCAGTGTTGGTACTTTCAAATTTTAATGTATGGGAATAATGTTTGTATTTATCTATATCTATACTATTATTATAAAGAGGAAAGCTTAGTATTTTAGTATGTTTGAAATAACTTAAAAACTATTGAACCTATTGTAAAAAATCTTTCATCATTAGAATGCTACATTATCTTTGAGTAACATAGGCTATTCTTATCACTAGAATACGTAACGGTTCCTTGCTAAATTTTAAGTAACGTGTATCAAGGTGTAAAAAATTTTGCTTTCAAATTTGTTTCATCGCATATGCTGCGGTACCTATTGATGATAGAGCAATAGAATTTTCTACTGTCTACGCGAACGAAGTCGCGTGAATTCTGCTAGTTGCAAATATATTACGTTATATATGTTGCTGTAATATTAAGACAAATTGGATTTAAAAAGAATCAAAACAAATACTTTCATCAAAACATTGAGTGTACTCGTTTATAATAGACTTGAAATTAACCTACTTGTGACACAGTCGGGTATAAAAGAGGCAGCTGTATGTATAGATACATAATATATTTGTTAGGGTTCCATACCCAAAGAGTAGAAACAGAACCCCATATAAGACTTCGCTGTCCGTCTGTCCGTCTGTCTGTCACCAGGATATATCTCATGAACCGTGATAGCTAGATAGTTGAAATTTTCACAGATGATGTGTTTCTGTTACCGCTTTAACAACAAATATTAAAACAGACTAACATAAATATTTAAGGAGACTCCAATACAGCAAACATGATTTTTTGTCGTATTTTATAGAAAATCTTACAGCACCCAACGTGTGCGAGATCGATTCTCGCTTATCCGGTTTTTTTTAATATAAATATGGCACAAATCAATAATCTGGAGAAAGATGACATGGAGAACATATTTAATAAGTTAGGATTTTATAAAGATAAGTAGAAAATTAGCATGCAACTTACCTGGTCACTGCCGCCCATGGCAATCTGTAAACAACAAACAACTTTATATAAAAAGGATGATCTAAGGTTAATGTGTGTTGCCAGTGATGACCTACGACGCCGAAACGTGGTCCTTCACTGTAGGCCTCATTCGGAGGCTCAGGGTCGCTCAGCGTGCTATGGAGAGGGTTATGCTCGGAATTTCGTTACGAGACATGATTCGCCACGATGAAATCCGTAGACGAACGAAGCTTACCGACATAGCTCTCAAAATTAGCAGGCTGAAGTGGCAATGGGCCGGCCACATCGCTCGCAGGACCGATAACCGATGGGGAAGAAAGGTCCTCGAGTGGCGACCACGTTTAGGCAAAAGGAGTACAGGTCGCCCCTCTACCAGATGGACCGATGACCTGAAGAAGACAACGGGAAACTATTGGATTCAGAGGGCACAGGACCGGTCGGAGTGGCGCCATTTAGGGGAGGCCTATGTTCAGCAGTGGACATCAAAATGCTGATGGATGGATGGAAGGTTAATCACAGTTTTGTTGCTAAAGACTATGATGATTGCCTTATATGAAGATAAGCCGACAACTATACCCTTCCACAGAATATAAAAATATCCAAATGTGATAATCGTAGGCGAGCAATTATCTTCTATAAGTCAAAATAGCAAGCGAGCATTCAGTCCATCTAGCGAGCATTCAGTCCATTCAGTATGTGAAAGTTGTGAGCAACTTCATACAGAACAAAGGTTCTATCTAAAGTCAATGACAAATGCGTTACTATTTCTGAGGACAAAGATGGTCGCCTCGTATAAATGTGAACCGGCAAACACACCCTTCCACCGAAACGAAAAACTTCTTCACGCTAGAAATAGGTATGGTGGTGGTACCTCCGATCCTGAAGTCCTCTTTGTAGCGCCGAGGACGGCAACCGGGGGGTTTTAGTGCGGTAAAAAAACACATAACCCTGCGTCGCTACCACGGTGTTGGATACCGTTTGAAGGTTTCCCCCTCGGGAAAAAAGCCTCTATGTCGAACTATATACGTTTTACCATCTTTAAGACCTTTAAAACAATAAATAATTTTATTGTTATATTTTATTATATTGCTATATTGTTGTATTTTAATTCTATTATCTACGTATCGTATTATATTATTATATTTATTATTTTATATTATTATATTATATTATATTTATGTTAATATGTATAATAGTACGAATATATACGAGTACATATATATACATATCACAGTGCACGCGCTACTACCATGTTTTAGAATGTATCCAATCTCAGGTCTGCTGGAAGAGATTTCTTTAGAAATAAGCAGCACCTTTGCACTTATAGACATTTGTTTAATCTCTTTTGTTGATTTCCTTATGTGTGCATAAATTAATTAAATAAATAAATCTATATTTTTTGTCCACAGGTGAAACTCCAGCCGCAATGCAACATGGAAACAACTACGCGTCTTCTCTTCACTTACACTCTCTCATAATCCTTATATCTCTTAGTACGTTGGTCAAACAAAATTTGGAATTTGGATAGCGTAGCAAGTAACAAAGTTTACTGTAAAATACTCAGTTCTCAAATGTTAAACATGCGGGTTTTCAGCTTGAAGAGTGAATGTTTCTATAGCTATTTTACATGTAGAAATTTGGGTGGGTAGTTGACAATGTGTTTCTGTACGTTACAAAGACGTATAGTCAATTATTTTATGCGTATTTTTTTAGGTTTTGACCAATCGGATCGCATGCAAATACAGGATGTTTCCTTATAAAAATTTGACAATAAATAATATTAAAGTATGATGAAAGTAACAAAATGTTAGGCATCTATACATTTTTTTTAATTTGTCGATTTATTTATTTAAAAATATATAGTGTTAAATAGAATTATTTATTTGATATGTCATTCATGAACATAAATTGCATCTAAGCCGAGTTTCTGCTAAGTTAGCATAATACAACCATCTAACAGCGTTTCTAGGTTCACTGCGGGACATAAGCCTCTCAAGAGATTTTACAACACTAGTTAATGGGCCTTGCATGCGTGTTGCTAGTCGCAGTGGGCATTGATTTTGCACAGAAGGTTCAATACTGGGGTTTTTTGCAGGTAGTCACTGTACAAATGGTTCAATATTTTAGTGACTGCTGCAGGTTCTAGTAGGGTTGAAGTTATACAGAAGGACGTTGCTGCCCAAATGCATGATTTGGTCACCTCCTACGGCATCCACGGAAAGAGAAACAATATTGTTTGTATTCTTGTCGAATTTCATTTTTTAATAATGAAAACGTCCACCAATTCGCATTTAGCCAGCGCGGTGGACTATGGCCTAAAAACTCTCTCATTCCGAGCGAAGACCCGTGCCCTGCAGTTAGACAATATTGGATTGACGATGAATGATTATGCTAACTTAATAGAGTTTCGCTTTGAGCAAATTAGTTAATAAATTATGTAGGAACAAGTACTACTTTTCTATAAAAATTAAAAAATAATTTTAAAAATGTCCAATTGCTACGGCTAAAGAGATCTACACTAAGAATTGTTTTTATTTCATTCAGATGAACTGTTTTTTTTTTATCTGACTGAAGTAGCAAACGAGCATGCAGTCCACCTGATGGTAAGTGATCACTGCCGCTCATGGACGTCTGTAATCAATTTCACCCAGAACATAAGTTCTATCTGAAGTCAATCACAGATGCGTTGCTACTCCCAAGGACTATGATGGTCACCTCATATAAAAGTGTGCCGGCAACCAAACCCTTTCATCGAAACGCAAGAAATGCTTCACGCTAGAAATCGGTGTGGCGGTGGTACTTCCCAGGTCGAACGACAATAGTTCTACCATCTTCAAAAGATCTTATTACTAAACGAACCAATTTAGTATGATTTTTTGTTGCAATGTTAATTACTGATGCATGACTTATCTCTAATGCTCAACAATACGTCCCTTAATTTTATTGCGTTTTGATAAACATAAAAACGAAATTTGTGGTAGAAACATAATCATCAAGCTGAAAATCTGTTAATTATCAAAGTTGATCATTAAATGCAGTTGATAATAATGAAAGTATACCAATCGAGTACAATAATGTTAAATGTAAATATTATGTGAAATATATTCTTGATTAAGTGATATATATTATGTAAAATTATCTGTCATAACAATATGATTTTAAGAATACATAAGAATTTTGAATTTAACGTGCCAAGCTCGTTTTGTTTTATTTAAACCACTCGTTTTGACCTAGTCTTAGTCTAAAGTCCTAATTTTAGACCTGGCCTAGACTTAGTCTAAGGCATATATTACTACATAGCATAAAACAAAGTCGCTTCCCGCTGTCTGTCCCTATGTATATGCTTAGATCTTAAAAACTACGCTACGGATTTTTATGCAGTTTTTTTAATACATAGAGTGGTTCAAGAGGAAGTTTTTTTATTTATATATATATATATATATATAATACATGTATAATATAGTGGATGAGCACTGATAACTTCAGAATTTTGACTTTTAGCTGGAACGATGTTCGCCGCGTCAGTTATTTTTTTTATAAAGATTGTTTTTATTGCAACAATATATTCATAACAAAAAATAACATCTGTAGACAACTGCTTATAAGACAGTGGTCCCATCTGAAGTCAATTATTAATGCGTTGCTACATCCGAGGACTAAGATGGTCTCCTGATAGGAAAATGAACCTTAACGTTTCTGTTATAAGACGTAAATGTGCTCTATCGGATTCGTATGCGGTGATCGAGCTGGCCAATCGATGTTATCAATGCCAACTTCATTTAAGCTATCACGGGCTAAACGGGCTGAGTATTAACAAACATACGTAAAATTGAAAAATAAATCCATGAGATTTTTTTTTATTTGACTGAAGAAGCAAACGAGCATGCAGTCCACCTGATTGTAAGTGGTCACTGCCGCTCATGGACATCTGTAATCAACTTCATACAGAACATGGGTTCTATCTGAAGTCAAACACAGATGCGTTGCTACTCCCGAGGACTATGAATTCAATTTAATTTAAATAAATTAGTTTTATTATTGTTCCTCTAAATTTTCCGATGTGTGTATATTCGGCATAACAGCTTTAAAGTACCGAAGAACAAAGTTATACCACAACCTGCAGCGATGTAAAGTTACAACTTCGTAACAAACTGGGGAAGCTATGTCGCACGCTGTGCTGTAAAATCTTTCGCTGGTGTTGTTTGTCGAGTCACTTTTTGATAACGAGATGGTTCAAAATAATGCTGATTAAAGAGGAATCAGTAATAAGCCCAGATAAAATTAGAATCCAACCAGAGATTGCACACGGATACGACTCGCGTGGCGGAGTGGTTACCATACCGGTCTGACGTGCAATGGGTCCCGGGTTCGATTCCCGGCCAGACAGGTATCTGAATGATGAGTTTAGATTCCTGTTCTGGGTCTGAGTGTTTGTATATTCGTCTTGTGTTTGTCCATGGTACTCACGACACAGGAGAAAATCCTACTGTGGGACTATTAATGTAGAAAGAGTGTGTGGATACATTTCTTCGTCCAAGGCTTTTTCTGAAAGCCTGTGATAAGTATGTCTCTTTTAACATTCAAACTAGAACAAAGCGGTGCTTACTACTGTTATAAAACGAAAATGGGTGTAGCTATGATCCTGCCCACAACTAGATAAATTTATTAAACTTATAGTATAAAACAAAGTCGCTTCTTGCTGTCTGTCCCCGTGTATGCTTAGGTCTTAAAAACTACGCTACGTATTTTAATGCAGTATTTTTTAAATATAGAGTTATTCAAGAAGAAGGTTTTTATGTATAATATATGTATATATGTATAATATAATAGAGAAACAGTGATAATTTTAGATTTTCTAGTTTTAGAAGGAACGAAGTTCACCGGGTCAACTAATTCAATATAAAGAACAAATAATTTAAAAATTCACAAAACATGCTTTTAAACAGCTCAGTATTAAGTTTAAATTTTAAGTCAATTAATAAATCAGTAGCCGTTAATATATTCGACCGTACAGCCTCAAAGTACTGAACAAAGTTATACCACAACCTGCGGCAATGTAAAGTTACTTAGTAACAAATCGCGGAAGCTGTGTCACACGCTGTGTTGTAATTAGGCAGGTATGCTTAAATCTTTCGCTGGTGTCGTTTGCTGAGTCACGTATTAGTCATATGAAGTTTAAATGAATGATTATCATCTATGTGAATATACAAAATAAGTTTTTTTTTCAGTAAATCGTCAACCCAATATAGATTGGCAGAGGCTTAAGGTCATAAAGAAATCCACCTCTTACTAACTGGTCACTGTTGTGTATGGACATGTGTAATAAGGTCGATAATTAAGAGTGTTACTTTAGGTTAAACAGATATTTTTTACGTCTGAGGACTAAATTTGAACGATTGTGATAAGTATCTACTCGGATAACTACTCTACTACACTATTCCAAGTAGTACACAGCAGCACTTAAAACTGCTGGTATTACAAATAAATAGATATCGCAGTGGTGTCTCCGAAATCGAACAAAAGTTTTTATCGCCTTCAAAAAATAGAAATAAATATTAAATCTTGACTTTCCTTTCAGACTATTAATACAGCAGCAACTAATATATTCGGCCTCACAGCCTTAAACTATTGAAGAACAAAGTTATGCGACAACCTGCGGCGATGTAAAGTGACTTTGTAACAAACTGCAGAAGCTATGTCACACGCTGTGCTGTGATTAGGCAAGGATGTTCAAATCTTTCGCTGTTGTTGTTTGCTGAGTCACGTTTTGATTATGAAATGAGATACAAAATGATGCTGTTTTATTTTTAATTTTACCATACACAAATCAAAGATTGTACTCCTTTTTGTTTTACTGTTGGGCAAGGGTCTTTCCGAAGATTAAGGGAGTTTAAGGTCATAAAAATTCACCTCTTGCTATATGGTCACTACTGCCCACAAACATCAATAATGAAGCCAGGTAAAATTAGTCTTACTTGAATTACGACGAAAATACGTTTCAACGCCCGAGGAATTCATTTAAAAGCCTCGAGTAAGTATGTCTTTTTACTATTTAAACTAGAACAAAGCAATGCTTACCACTGATGTTATTCATTGTAAAGTACATTAATAATACAGCAGCTATTAATATATTTGGCCTTACAGCCCTAAAGTCATGAAGGACAAAGTTATACCACAACCTGCGGCGATGTGAAGTTACTTTGTAACAAGCTGCGGAAGCTATGTCACATGCTGTGCTGTGATAAATCAAGGATGTTCAAATCTTTCGCTGTTGTTGTTTGCCGATTTCACTTTTGATTACGGTATGCTTCAAAACGTTTTTTTTAATATATACTACTTCTTACTTCAATATATACAAAATTTTATAGGTTTTCGTTATTCTCCTACTGCTGGGCACGGGACTTCTCGAACAATAAGAGACTTTAAGTCATACAGAAAACCACCTTATTCTAAGTGGTCATTGTTACCCATGGACTTCTGTAATAAACCCAGAGAAAGTTTGTGTAACCCCATATGTGACACTGATACATTTCTAGGTTCGAGAAGTTAATTTAAAAGCTTAGGATAAGTATGTCTCGTTTACCATACCAATCATAGTAGAACATAGCAGAACTAGAAACTGTTGGTAATAGATAGAAATATTAATCGAATTGGTGCCTCTAAAGTCAAACAACAATAGTTCGAACCACCTTTAAATAATAGGAGAAACTTCGTAACGATTAATGAAATGCACTATGGAAAGTATTGATACAGTATTGATGTAGAGTTCTTGTTCGACCACAACACTCTTTGTTAGTTTTTATTAAAATACTTGGATATAATTTGATATATTAATTGTTCTTCATTATACTAATCATACATGAATGATGAACTTGAATGATGTATGATTAGTGAGCACGCTTGCTAACGTGAGGTGCTAACAAACGTGCTAATGAAGTTTTGGTGACAATTAAATAATCACGCGGCTCTTGTAAATTGCTAACGCAGCAGAATGTATTGCCTCGTACAATTGACTTTCGTTTTAAAACCCACAAATAACACAGCAGCAACTAATATATTCGACCTTACAGCCTTAAAGAACCGAAGAACAAAGTTATACCACAACCTACGGCGATGTAAAGTTACTTAGTAACAAACTGTGAAAGCTATGTCACACGCTGTGTTGTAATTTGGCAAGGATGTGCAAATCTTTCGCTGATGTTGTTTGCTGAGTTACGATTTGATTACGAGATGAGGTTCAAAATAATGTTTAATGTTCAAGCTTATTATGTATATTCGTCAGGTAGGAGGAGAGGAGGTAGGAGGTAGAGTAGGTAGAGGTAGGAGGAGGAATACGAGAAGTATTGCCGCTCCACCTATTACACCTACATCTATAGCATTAAGACTTTTTTGCGTTACGAAGGTAGTGGGAGCCGGTTTTCCCTGTGTATCCATGATTGGCAACGCATGTGTGCATACAAAACTCCTGTTGTATAAATGAATGAAGTAGATAATGCTCATATAATTGAGCTTATAATATCAATTGAAATTGGAAAAACTATGAATAAACACAGATTTTCTTAAAGAATGAGCCAGGTGAAATATAAATGCACTACGAATAGCGGCCATAGTAGGAGTTTAATACGTTTCCTCAGAACAATCATTATTTACGCGTTACCCTATACATTATAAAATACACCACATGTTTAGTCGTGTTCAATTTTTTAAGCTATTGCATAGCTTTTATCGCGGGCTTTGAGCGCGGCGACCGAATCAAGAAATTCCATAACGAAAAAAACCTCACGCCGCCCATTCCGCCTAGCGCGGCCGAGAGTTTGCTTAACGTGTATGTATATGGTACGACAGTACGAAGCCTTCACGGATCGAGACGAGCTGACCACGTGGTAATCCGATGGATGTGTAAAAAGAAGTTGTAAATTATAATATAACTAATGTCCCTCTAAGCCTATACAAACAAAGACATTTCCATTAGTTACCAATTTAAAAGAACAATGTTAAGCGCTGCTATGTTGCGGTTTTGAGGGTCTAGTAAGGACGTACGTATCAGATTCATTCCCATTCAATCCGCAATCTGTGGCCAACCTCAGCTTAGATTTTAATTTTACGAGGGAATAATTACAAAGGTCTACCTGCGGAAGTTAACTACATTCAGCTTCTCTGCATACTTGTTTACTTCTACTAGTCACCCGTCGCAACGGTTGAAATGCGACCGTAATTTAAATAAAAAAAAATATATCAAAAAATACAACCGACTTCCACGCAACAAAAAAGCAAAAACATATATAAACACATTGACATAAATATATTAATAATTTTGACATCTTATAATTAAATTTCGTAATTGTTGTAACATTTGGATTTAATATGTTAAATTATATTATAAGTATTAGTTTATATGCTACTTATATAAATTTGTATGTTAGCGATGACAAAAAAATGTGTAATATTTGATGTTAACTGTAAAACAATTATTAATATTAAGCATTTTTTTTACAAATAAATAAATATTATTATTATTATTAAAAAAAATCTAAATACATATTGGTTTAGAACATACACTTAGTACTAAGTACATAGTCCCGAAGTCAGTGCTCACCATATTTCGCTGGATCACGATGAAACCACATGTGTACTATGTGAGCACCGACTTCGGAACTACTAGTCAAATAGTTCGGGTCATAATATTAAAAAATAACCACTCTACTATTCAACACTATAAAAAAACAAAGTTATCACACTTATATTATTAAGGAGAAATTTTGTTTGGTAAGTATGTTTGTTACCCTTTAATTCAAAACAACTGCTCCATTTTGAATTACTACACGTATAATTTAACACTAGAAGCGCGGAACATTTTGACACCCTAGAAGCGCCGATGTTTTAGGTAAAAAAAATGTGTATTGCATTTACGTGGTTGAAGTTCCGTCCTTGCACATAATATAATCATATTTCATGAAAAGTCATAAAACCATACAATATTAGAGCAGGAAAAACATCGAAGTGGGTCAAATTTGAAACGCCCGCACTTCTAGTGTTAAGACCTGGATTACCTACCATATATACTCAATACTCGATCATGGTTATTAACCAAAGCGCGCAGAACCGCAAGCAAAAGCTAGTGATTAATACCAATGAGGTATTACTAAATCCTATTAATTAGTCCATTCTCATATAACTGGAGTGGTCAGCGATTTGGGTCTGGCGCGGACAGGTCTAAATGGGGCAAGGTCTTTGTTTCCTTGTCTATTCATTGCCAGTCAATTTGCCACTTGATTCTGTTCTAGACTCAATTCCATTGAAAGATTCACGAGTATTTACGAAATTTATGACTTTTTTGGAAGTTTTAAAAATAGAAATAGTATTAGATTAGAATAAAATAAACAGAAAATTAAGAAACAGAAAAGATCACAGGTACTCCAAACGGTTGGAAAGTAAATAAATGTGGGAAGTGTGTAGTAAGTCAGACGTATTAAAAGGGAGAATGAATGAAGTAAACACTTTAAGTTGCTTACAGGTGTCCACGGGCGGCAGTGACCACTTACCATCAAGTGGACTGCATGCTCGTTTGCTACTTCCATCAAATAGAAAAAATATCACATAAAAAAACGCTTTCTACACTCATAGCTCCAGAGTAAGATTTTCTCTTGTGTTGAGGACACACACAAAGACGTATACACAAACACCCAGACCCAGAACAAGAACAAGAAGTCTGGCCGGGAATCGAACTCGGGACCCACTGCGTATATGTAACCGCTGCGCTGGGTCGTCACATACTTCTGCATTTATGAAATTAAGATTTTATAAAATTTAAATTATTCTAGTATTTCATAATACGTTGCTTTATCATATTATAAGTTGTGATAAAAGTGGTGATAATAAAATGCAATCTAATCTAACGAGCTGTTTTATGAAAATCCTAAATCCGCCCTACTTTATTGAAAGAGATTTTATTATTCCTCCCTAGTTTGCAGCGTGAATAACAATAGCCTTGTTTATCTTTTAGCACACTTTTCCTGTACTTTTTACCTATCGAATCTTTTTCTTCTATCCCTCCTTCGTTCTTATCACTTACTATATTTTACGTAAATCTTATTTCGTTGAACTTTTGAAATTATTTTTTATTTCGCTATTTTTTTGCAATTCTTACTTTTGTATGTAAATAGCCTTTCCTAGGCTCCGGGGATTTTTTGAAAACGGTCATAGAAACTTCGGGTTGATTATATGCTGTTGGAATACGGATTCTACTTACCAGTTGCTAAGCACGATCCGCCCGTGACTCCTCTTTCTTCCAGGATCCTGGCAAGACTCCACATAGTTCACACCAAGCAAACACATACACCAGTAATGAAGGTGAAGGCTCCACTTTAATCACAATACAAACACACTTTTAGTACACAAATAGTTTTATATCTTCACAATCAACACGGATATTAATAATAATTCACTAATTATTCACACATACGATTTACGCGAGCCGGTTAGCGGCTGTAGTTTCAACAATGCTCACACCGCACTATTGCTTACGAAGCACGGCGAAGCGTACTACCCTCCGATTGAGCGGACGTTATGAACATTTAAAATATCTAGTTACCCGTCGCATGGTCGACTGTAATGCGACTGAAATACTAATCCCAATTATTAAATTAATACGTAAAGCAATAACTTGTGACGCATTTTAAGTAATATGCCGCGGACGAAGGAGTGCAGTATGTTAGTATTTTTTTCAAATAATGCACATATCATAAATAAAATCAACTAAAAACACATTACACACAATACCGTACATTTGTCACAAACACATACATAGTAAACGAAATAGAACATTCAATGTCTTACTATGAAAACATAACGTGCGTCTCGGTTGGCTGCTGGGTATCGGTCAGCTACACTTACGATGACGTCGTCAAACTACTCTATTCGGAACTACCCGCTCTTAATATTAAATCTACTAAATGCAGGACTACCCACTCTTCATTTTGATTCCGACGTAATATTATTTTAAATAATTTATGGCAACAATGCAGCTTAGTCAATGAAACATTTTCCCTTTAACACCTGTTAATATAACCCGAAAATTAATACAATTCAATTGAATTTGTGAACTATTCATGCTATTTTCGACAATATCAAGTTTAATCTTTGTTTAAGTTTAAGTTTAATTAATTTCGGTTTTTTTAAATGCTCATACGATCTATCCAATCGGAGGGTAGTAGCTCACCATGATCCGAAAATCAGTATGGTGGTACGAGTGTTGTTTAAGTGACCGCCGCTAACCGGCTCGTACAAAATCGTGTCAGTGGAACTTATTACATTTAATTATTCGTGTCTAAATTATATAAACGATGTGAAGGCTAAAGTGAAGATTTCAAATTCGTTACTGGTGTTTTTTTTATCAATAGTAACAAATGAGCATGTAGTCCACCTGACGGTAAGTGGTCACTGCCGCCCATGACGACATCTGTAACCAACTTCATATAGAACTGAAGTCAGTCACAGATGCGTTGCTACTCCTGAGGACTAGGATTGTCGCCTTATATAAATAGTGTGCCAGCAACCACACCCTTCTATCGAAACGCAAGAAATGCTTCACGCTAGAAATAGGAGTGGCGGTGGTACCTCCTACGCTAGTTCTACCACCTGGTGTGTGTGAAAGTGTTGTGTAGACCGTGTGAAGCCTCGCCAAGATCCTGGAAGAAGTGGGCTGATTGAACATAGCTAATCGTAAGTAGAACCCATATTTCGACATCAAGTAGCCCCAAAATATTATGGAACTGTCTATAGTAAAAATGTAGTACAACTACTTTTTTAATTACAGTTTTAAAAAGTGTCTACTTTTTGGTTGTACATGAAAATAATAATATCATTGATATCCGCTTATTGTTATCCAAACAAAATATAACTTATGCATATTCGATGAAATAAAACAGCCTAAACTAGGTATTTCAAGTATTTTAACTTTAGAAAACAGAATTTTAAATTTTTAATTATTTCCAAGTAGGTACTTCGCAGAAAGTATCAATGTTATGCGAGAGCTTTTATTTAGTACTTTGAATCGTTTTATACGTTGAAAAGTATTTTTAAGTACTGGTATGCATGATTTCTACCATAACGAGTATGCGATAAGCTAGAAATTTCGTTAAACTTTATCATATGTATTATTTGTTCCAATATTGTCAAGATTGACAACATTAAAACAAGTGATATGAATAGTAATCATATAAAAAGTATGCCTTCTACGCACTATCGGTTAATTGAACTGAAAAAGCGGCTAACCGCGCGGTTAACCGCTAGTGCGTAAGAGGGCTGATATATGTTACTTATTCCTTTTTTGAAAAGGAGTTAAATTGTGAAGTGACAATCTTCACACTTTCATTCTTAATAATAATACAAATCTTACTTTAGTATAGACATTTACTACACGAATTTTCTTCTCCATTTCTTAAATTAAAATACTAAGTAAGGAACTTTACATAACCGTATAGCACGTCTCTAATGCGAAGCGTATGAGATAGTGCTCTCATTTCCCTGCGTCAATGTCAGGCAATTTCGTCAACTTCATTTGCTTTCATATTTTATGATATTATAGAAATATGTTTTAGTGTGGTGAAATAAGATTTAAGTGATGACTATAATATCAAACATTGCCGATATTGTGGACGAGTTGTAGGAAGTCACCACAGATACATTTATGTTATCAATTATATCATACCAAAAGTACTTTTTCGATTATAGCTTGCGATGAAACACATCCCTTAGACTGGCTCTGTGCCAATGGATTTGCACAATCCTAATTCGTGCCGGTATTTCACCTATTGGAGACTGTAAAATTACACGTTCACACAAAAAGTTCGCTTTTTCAGTCTTTTGCAATGAGTCTCTATAACACAAAAAAGCATAAGCTTTATTTGTGTTGTAAAGACTCAAAAGACGTTTTTGAAAAAGATACTTGAGAAATATAAAGTTTTGAAGTATCTTTAACAAAAACGTTGACGTTATAAAAATGAAATGTAACTTTATTTAAGAAGTAGGTAAAAACATTTTTTAATTTACGTAACAATATCATAAGCGATTTGAGGTGATCATTTTAACACACACACTTTCTACACTCACAGCCCCACAGTAGGATTATCTCCTGTGCCATGTGTCCCATGGACACACTCAAGACGAATACACAAATACCCAGACCCAGAACAGGAACCTACATAGTACCTATAAAACAAAGTCGCTTCGCGCTGTCTGTCCCTATGTATGCTTAGATCTTTAAAACTACGCTACGGATTTTAATGCAGTTTTTTTAATAGATAGAGTGAATCAAATGGAAGGTTTTTATGTATAATACATGCTTATATACATTATAATACTCAACGGGTACTCACGATATGCGGTTTATGAATTCTTATAGAATTCTTTTTGCCGATATTTCGACCCAGTTGCATGGATCGTGGTCACGGCCAAACAGTTTGGTCACGGCCAAACAGTTTGGTCATGGCCAAACAGTTTGGCCGTGACCACGATCCATGCAACTGGGTCGAAATATCGGCAAAAAGAATTCTATAAGAATTCATAAACCGCATATCGTGAGTACCCGTTGAGTATTATAATGTATCAATTCCGCGATAATACTAGTCTAAAATCATACATGCTTATATAATTTAAGATACTAATATAATTTAAGATTTTTGACTTTTAGGCGGAACGAAGTTCACCGGGTCAACTGGTAACAAATAATTTAAGTAATGTTGATTTAGTATATAGTTCTGGAGTCGGTGCATCGTTTAGCTATTCAAGGTTGAAGAGTTGAAATTCATATTTTCCTTCAAATATCCTAGCTAAGGAATCTTATTTTAAACGCGTAAACACCAAATTACTTATTCTTACAATCTAGGCTTGCTGTACCCTGAATCATCAGGGTTGAGAAATTGAAGCTTTCTGCGTATTACTTTTATTATACATCCTTAAACACTAAATGGCAAACACATATTATTTAGATACACAGAACACCTACCTCGTCAGGTTTGAGGAACAGAAGGTCAAATTTTATATCTTACATCTCTGCTAAGCACTCTTAATATATATCTATAAGAATCAAATATCTAATTCCTACGGTATAGGAGTTCAATATCTCCGCATCATCAAGGATAAAAACCCGGAGATCGAAATATTCACCTATCGTCCCTGTTTATTTCATCTAAATAAGTGTTCATAAAATCTAAAGATATTCCACGATTTTCTGGGGATCACAACACCACATTCTTAATTTGGCGACAATTATTCCAAATTGGAAGTATAGAGTATACTTGTAGTTTGTCAGGTACAGAGAATGAAAGAAAAATCTTTGAAATCGGTCTTCAATAGAGAATATATATACATACATAAAATTTAAATTCGTCTCAATCCAAATAAACTACCTATGTAAGTAAATCCATAATAGTTTTAGAACATTGCTACATCCATCCATAATAGTTATACAGTAACGAAATGCGCCAGACAGTTAATTTAGACATCTATTAATTAAAGTTTAGATTGATGAACAACTATTTTATAAATCATTTGAAGGAAATCGACAAAATGTACGAATTTTATTTTATTATCAGTACCATGGATACAGTTAAACCAAATAAACTGCTTTTGTACGTAAATATATTTTACAATAACATTGTCAAAACTGTCCTACATAGCCTATCCATAATAGTTATACAGTAACGAAATGCGTCAGACAGTTGATTGGGCAAGAATAGTATAGCAATTATATTTTCACGCACATATCGGAACGTCGATTGACGCTAATTGGTTTGTGATGAAATTCAATGTTTGTTAACGAAGCGGTTCTGTTGTTCTGTTTCGTTACATCTATTTTAGACTTGAGGTTTTCGTGATCAAACTTTGGACGTCCATTTTAAAGTTTCGATTAATGAAGAGCTTTTTAATAAATAACTTGAAGAAAATCGACAAGATGTACGAATTTTATTTTATTATCAGTACCATGGATACAGTTAAAACTGCCTATGTAAGTAAATCTATAATATTTTTACATCTTTCTGTAATAGCCTATCTATAACAGTAACACAGTAACGAAATGCGCCAGACAGTTGATTGGGCAAGAATCGCATAGCAATTATATTTCAACGCACACACTATCACGGAACGTCGATTGACGCTAATTGGCTTGTGACGAAATTCAATGTTTGTTAATGAAGCGGTTCCGTTGTTCTGTTTCGTTACGTCTATTTTAGACTTAATTGAGGTTTTCGTGATCAAACTTTGGACGTTCATTTTAAAATATCGATTAATGAAGAGCTTCTTAATAAATAACTTAAAGGAAATCGACAAGATGTACGAATTTTATTTTATTATCAGTACCATGGATACGCACAGAGATACGATAATATATAATTAAAGCAGTTAAACCAAATAAACTTCCTATGTAAGTAAATCTATAATAGTTTTAAATAACATTGTTACATCTTTCCATAATAGCCTATCAATACTAGTAACACAGTAACGAAATGCGCCAGACAGTTGATTGGGCAAGAATAGCATAGCAATTATATTTCCACGCACACACTATCACGGAACGACGATTGACGCTAATTGGCTTGTGACGAAATTTAATGTTTGTTAATGAAGCGGTTTCGTTGTTCTGTTTCGTTACGTCTATTTCAGACTTAATTGAGGTTTTCGTGATCAAACTTTGAACGTCCATTTTGAAGTTTCGATTAATGAAGAGCTTTTTAATAAATAACTTGAAGAAAATCGACAAGGTGTACGAATTTTATTTTATTATAAGTATCATGGATACAGTTAAACCAAATAATCTGCCTATGTAAGTTAATCTGTATTAGTTTTAAATACCATTATTACATCTTTCCATAATAGCCTATCCACAATAGTAATACAGTAAGGAAATGCGTCAGACAGTTGATTGGGCAAGAATCGCATAGCAATTATATTTCCACGCACACACTATCACGGAACGTCGATTGACGCTAATTGGCTTGTGACGAAATTCAATGTTTGTTAATGAAGCGGTTCCGTTGTTCTGTTTTGTTACGTCTATTTTAGACTTAATTGAGGTTTTCGTGATCAAACTTTGGACGTCCATTTTAAAGTTTGGATTAATGAACAAAATTTTGTTATAACTTTTAGTAAATTGATAAGATTTACGAATAATAAAAATCCACGTTAAGTCCTATTAATGAGCAAGTAGCACTGTTTGAATTTTGAAACAAAACTGCTTAAAACGATAAATTGCGTTACGTTTCAGTTCAGAAAGTATATATATGGTTTTGTGGATAAACTTTCCGTGTGATGTTACTACATTTATCAAATTTTGTTTTATTCATCATTTATATATTTGTATGACCTTTTAAGAGCCAACCATTAAAAATATAAATTCATTTAATTATTACTAATGTATATTTTGGGATCATTGTAAGAAATAAATACAATATACATATGCAAATAAAATACGAATACTAGAAATATATTCAAAACAAGATAAGCTAGAAGTATAAAAACGATTGAAATTCGAGACATGAGACAATCCCGTCCAATTTGTGTCGGGACATTGTTACAGATAATTGACTTTAAGGATTTTGCGTTCGTTCTTATTTTTTTCTCTTAAATTTACGCAACATCTTATTAATATTGTATTGAAAGTTTATGAGAATGTAGATGACTTTAATGCAAATACTACTGGTTACTACTGGTACTACTGGTTAAATTTTGACGAAATTTGGCACACAGATAGTTTTTAATCTAGATTGACATAAAGTTTACTCATTCAAGTTGTATTTTTTTTTCTGACTGATGTAGCAAAGGAGCATGTCCAGTCCAACTGATGGCAAATGGTTACTGCCGCCCATAGACATTTGTAATCAACTACATACAGAACATGGGTTCCATCTGAAGTCAATCACAGATGCGTCGCTACTCCCGAGGACTATGATTTCATCGGAACGCAAGAAAGGCTTCACGCTAGAAATAGATGTGGCGGTGGTACTTCCCCGGTCGAACTCCGCTGGTTCTACCACCTTAAGTGTAGTGTGACCAAAGCGAGTGAGACCACAGGTTAGCCCAGCTTATAAAGCAGTGAAAGTGAAGAAGGTTAGTCTTCTTGGCCATACAGTATATACAGGGAACAAATCAATTTAGAACAAGATAAGACATGAGCAAGCCAGCGTCGGGACGTAGTTTAGTTACGTTCAATTTGTTACCGCACGTGTTATGGACATATTAACTTTTACGTATTATTTTGATAGACTTCGTGCATGTTTTCAATTTTATTGGTTAATTTTAATAAAAAGTTTATGAAATACACTATTCCCATGTGACAAGTAGGTCAATAATAAATCATTCTAGAACAAGATAAAACAAGAGTGGAAAAAAGCCAGCAGAAAAGCTAAATTACCTTATGTCTAACCTATTTTTAATAAGATACCTTATAACTTTTGGAAATATTTTTATGAAGATTATGTTACGTTTAATCTCACCTTTATTATAAATGTGAAAGTTAATAAGAATATACGTGTGTTTCTCTCTTTCCAGTTTTCGGATTTCACTATAGATAGTTACAGATAGTTTATGATATAGATCAATACATAGGAGACTTCTAATACTACTACTACTACTGCTCATAACTGTGATAGACGTGACCTAGTAAACTTATAAAGTAGTGGAAGTAAATCTCCTTGGCCATACAGTACGATCGGCACAAATCAATTTAGAACAAGATGAGACATGAGCAAGCCGGCGTAGAGACGTAATTTAGTTACGTCCAATTTATTTCCGAACATGTTATGGACAAGTTTTATAGATTTAGTGCACATTTTTTATAAATTGATTTAATAAAAAGTAAGAAAACTATACTATTCAAACCCATGCGATAAGTAAGACTATAATAAATCATTCCAGAACAAGATGAAACAAGAGTGAAAAAAGCCAGCAGGGAAGCGAAATTCAATTATGTCTAATTTATTCCTTAATATGAGACCTTTTAACTTTTGAAAACATTTTTATGAAGACTATGTTACGTGTAATGTCACCTTTATTATAAATATATATTAGATAGTTAGTGAGGATGTATTAAGTGTGTTTCTCTCTTTCACGCAATATTTTCGGATTTCACTGAAATATGGTACATAGTATTAGGATAGCCCCAGAAGTATGGAATGTCTTTAATATTCTCTCTTTTGCAAAATATTAACTTGAGGAACAGATACCACTGTAAATAAAATCGTCTGAATGGAAAAAACTATATTTATTTCACTTTTACAGTAATTAAAAACATCGGCTAATTGCGCAGTTATAATATTGCATTTTATTTTTATTAGCGAGTGAACATTCGAACTATGAACCGTCAATTGTTTTTTCTCGAATGTTCCATTTACAACTTTAGTCTTTTTTTCTATACTGCCAATGGCCAATAGCTATCGATACATTGTTCACTTATATATAATAATAAAAATATTCATTATGTTAGACTTAAATATAAATGGCAACAAAAACACCATAGGCTAACAGCTCGGCCTTCCTGTTAATAGCGAGTCCTCTCGCGTTAATATGTTAGTTCTATCAACAACATAAGATTACATATAACACATAACAGTTAATAAAAAAAAATACGCTATAAATTATCAAGTTTCAAACATTGTTATAATTTTATATATAATATAATAATAATAGTTAACAATATTACTATATAATAATATTTATTATTATTATTGACTTTACATTGCTAATGTATGTACATCACTTTTAGAAGGTAATCAACTAAAATAAACCATACAACTTTAATTTGAGATTTCATATTAAATTATTATAATCCATTATTACATGACTAGATGAATTATTCATTTTTTTACGTAAATATTACAATATTAATAATCCTAATACATTTTCGTTTTGTAAATCTACGTAACATAAATTAATCCCCACCTTCATCATCAGAATCATTGTCTTCGCTACTTTCTAGATCCCTACTAAAGTTCAACCACGGCTGTATTTTGTCCACTGCTACTACAGCTTCATACCGACGATTATTTTTACGTGTTAAAAGAGTATCTTCTATCACGTACCTGTCGTTTGGAAGCACTTTTGTTACTCGATAGGGACCCTGATATTTAACGACTAATTTTTGAGACTGTCCATCGTGTGGTACTTGCCGTTGTACGCGAACCAAATCTCCTTCGGAGTAACACTTAGCTGCTTTCCTTTTGCTATCAAATCTTGTCTTATCCTTGGTTTGCTGTTCCTTTATTTTCGCGACCGCGTCGTCTCTGATGTCAACTAACTTATCTATAGAAGCTATTTTACTAGTGTCGTCCAGAACATCGCTTAAAATCCCTTCGCTTTTGGTCTTAATGTTGAACCCAAAAAGAAGTTCAGACGGAGTCCTTTGGGTTGTCTTGTGGGTTGTAGTATTAAGGCCCAATTGGATGTCTAGAACTTGGTCGTCCCAATATTTTTCATTTTTGCCACGCATCGAGGTAGAGAGAGCATCAAGTATGGTTCTATTGAACCTCTCCACTTGACCATTCGCCCGAGGAGTAGCCACGGCGTTGATTATGTGTTTAATGCCATAAGTTGTCATGACCTTCTTAAATGCACCGCTTGTGAAGCTAGTACCTTTGTCAGTTATAAGACGCGATGGGACACCGAAACAGCTAATGTGGTCTTTAATAACTTTAATTGTAGTTGCCGATTTGGTATCTCTCACAGGTCTCGCATTTATGAACTTGGTGAAGCCATCTACAAGAACCAGCAGATAGCAATTGCCCTTTTTACTTTTTATAAATGGGCCCAAGTGGTCTGCGTGCAGTGTATGAAATGGCACGCTTGGCTTTTCAATAGGGTGTAATGCTCCCTCTCGCTTCCCACCCGGCGCTTTGTGATGCGAACATTCCAAACAAGACGTAACATATTTTTTTACGAATTTTCGATTTTTGGGAAACCAGTAGTTCTTGCGAATACGTTGCAGGGTTTTATCGTAGCCACAATGGCCGACATCGTCATGGTTCATCTTCAAAACCTGCCAACGTACGCCTTTTGGTACGAGCCACTTTATTTCATCTCCTTCCATTCTGTAAACTCGGCTGTTTTTAAGTTTGTAATTTTTATGGACGTCCATGACTTTTTCCGAATTAGGGTCAGATAAAATTTCTTTTATCCTTTTAATTTCCTCGTCAGCTGATTGTACGGTAGCAATCCAGTCTTGCTCGTGACTTTCGACAGCGAGAATGTCAAAACACTTCTCATGTTCCGTCTCACATGGATCAACTGGGTTGCGGCTTAGCGCGTCAACGTGAGTCATACGCGATCCCGGTCTGTATTCAATCGTGCAGTTATATTCTTGCAACTGTACCCACCAACGCGCTACTCGTGGGATTAGATCGCATTTAAGAAAAGTTGACCGTAACGCATTGCAATCTGTAAATATTTTGAATTCGATGCCTATGAGGTAAACTCTAAATCGATTAAGCGATGCCACCACAGCCAACGTCTCGAGATCATAAGAATGAAGTTTCCGTTCTTCTGGGTTTGTTTTGCGACTAAAGTACGATACAGGTTGAAATACACCATTTGAATTAACTTGTAGTAAGATGCCTGCTAAACCATCTTTGCTAGCATCGGTATGCACCTGAGTTTCCGCGTTGTGGTCGTAAAGCGCGAGTGTTGGCCTGTCGGTCAACATTTTCTTAATTTTATTGAATGCACTCTCTTGACTATCTCCCCAGATCCACTTAGTGTCCTTTTTTAGTAAGTCAGTCATCGGCGCAGCTATTAAAGCATAATCTCTAATAAACCGTCTGAAATACCCCGACACACCAAGAAACTGTCTCAATTCATGTTGGTTGGTTGGTTTACGGAATTTCGACACCGCTTCAGTTTTCCGTTGTCCCGGTCGGATCCCACTGGAGTTAACTTCGTACCCGAGGAAGTCAATGGTGTCCAGAAAAAAGTGACACTTGCTTAACTTAAGTGTCAGACCACCCTTCTCAAGAAGCCCTAAAACTTCCTCTAATCGTTGCATGCCTTCAGCAAAATCCTTCGCGGGAATGAGGACGTCGTCCATGTAAACTATCGCATATTTAATTTTCGCTTCAAGCAATATCTTATTGATGGTACGCTGAAAAACCGATGGTGCATTTACTAGTCCGAAAGGCATCCGGTTATATTCATACTGGCCGTCTGGTGTCACGAAAGCGGTCTTATGACGTGACTCTTCGGCTATCGGTATCTGGTAGTATCCAGATGCCAAATCAAGCGACGTAAATACCTTGTTACCAGCTAATTGATCTAACTGATCCTCGATCCTAGGGAGGGGGTAATGTTCCTTCTTAGTCTTGCGATTTAAAGCTCGATAGTCAACGCACAAACGTTTTTCACCGGTTTTCTTTTGTACCAGAACAATAGGGCTCGCATACGGGGACGTCGATTCCCTAACTATACCATGATCAGCCATTTCTTGTACCATGCTCCTCACTAAAGCACGATCTGCGTACGACATACGGTAAGGGCGATAGACAACCGGCTCGGTGTCTTCAAGTTCTATTACCATCTCAGTTAAGGCCGTGAAGCCTAGGTTATTCAGCCCGGTAGAAAAGCAATTACTAAATTTCTCGATCAACTGTTGCAACTTTGATAGTTCTTCGTCGCTTAACTTATCGCTACAGTTCAGACTTTCCTTGTTCTGAGTTTCACAAAACGTAACAGTACACGAACTTACTTCATATTTTGGGTTTTCTGTACTTATGTGACGAACTCTCGTTAATAGGGTGCCCTTCTCAAGTGTTATTAAATTGGGTAAAGCATTATAAACCAATAACGCACTGGCACCGGCTTTTATTACATATTCCCCTGGGAGGAGATAATATTCTTTCCCTTCGCGTCCCCTTAGTGAACCATTAACGTAAATGCAAGTGTTCGTAACATAACTGGAGATTACTGGGACGGCGCGTAATGCGTTCGAAGGTATCTCGATGTTTTTATTAGTCACGAGGTGAATTTTGTCGCTGCAAATTCTCTGGAATATTATTGCAGTCGGGGTTTTTGTAATAACGATATCAGGACGTTCCGTAAAGGAATGACCCAATAGAACAGGGTGATTAATGACATAGTCATCCACTACGTATAGATTTATCTTTTCTTTAATACCTTGGACCTCCACAGAGGCCATCGTCATACCTAACGGAGAAACGATATTTGCGCCTATGCCCCTGAGAACTGGCAAATCGTCAGGTATCACAATATCTAAGCTAAGTTCTCTAGCTTTTGACAATTTTATAAGGGAGCACTGGCTACCTAAATCTAAATGGCAGTCAATAATATGCCCATTCAATTTGATGCTGATAATATATTTAGCCGTTAAGTCTTCAGTCGTACATAATTCAGCAACCTGTTTCTCATTTTTAATTTTATCCTTGTTCGTGTTCGTATCACGATCTTTATTTGTGTTTTTATTTTTAAAGCAATGAATAGTTAAGTGACCTGACCTATTGCAAGCAGTGCAGTTTGCTAGCGGCTTCTCGCATTCAAAACTCGGGTGACCGTCTTGGTCACAATTGTAACACGTCATTTTAAAATTACTAAACTTTGCAGTAACGTTTGCGCCCTTACGATCATTTCGATATTTTACATCGTTCCTTTCGCGACTTTGTCCGACCTTAACAGTCCTAAAGTATTTTAATACCTGTTCGGGTTCGAAAAACTGTGCCGCTTGTGCACCTACTTTTACCGCCCTGTCTTCAACGCCGTACAGTAGACAATCTACAGCCTGTCGCCCATATATTCTACAACGGTTTAACATATTTATTTTGGAATAATAATAAATCTCTAGAGATTCTCCATATTTGACCTTTTTGGCTAACATCTCAGTCAAGAGTTCAGCGTAGTCTTCACGGACCGGAAATGATTCTATTAATTTATTTTTCCACTCTGCCCAAGTAAAAAACATTGATGGTAAACTCTGATACCAAGATTTAGCTATGCCACTTAATTTGGGAAGAGCGTAGTGTATAATCTCTCTATCTTCCCAATGATAAATCTCAGCACACTCTTCTACTTTTGTCAACCACGTCAAAACCGTCTGTTCCTTTGACATAGGGTCAAACTCGGGGACAATGTTAGTATTAAAAGTCAATTTAGACTTTTCTGAACTCTTGACTGATTGCAAAATTGATAAAACCTTATCTAATACGTTATCAGTGGAATCAGTAGACTTATACCGTTTAGAAGTAAGTGATTGTACTTCATCATAATCTTTTGACGCGCCGCTTCGCTTCCTCCCGCGCCTAGTCCTGCGTCGACTAGAACGTCTCATGTCAGCGACCTCGACGTCACTGGATTCGGAGAAAGAACTTGAACGACCACGCACTCCTCTCGCTGGCGTCCGGAGCGACCTCTCCCTGAAGATGTGTGTCTTCCGACCTTGATGCTCTCCATCAAAGTTGTTATATACATCAACCTCAGTATCGCGCACCCGCGAAACCCCTGGTTGCTCCGAGTTATGTTTCCACGTCTTTGCCTGACCCTCAAACCTGGGTCGCCCTGGCCATGACACATTACTCATTCTACTTTGCCGAAAGTCTCGACCCTGACCCTCAAACCTGGGTCCTTCTGGGTCAGTATTTTTCGCCACATTTTCTGACTCTCTATATTTCGGCTGACTCATATCGAGACCTGAAACTGACAGGCAACCGCTTAATAAGCTGTCTTAACACGAATAATTAACGACACAACACACACTGTACATGTAAACATTATTTTTAATTTGAAGCGAATCCTACTTCAAAATTAGTTCCGAAAAGTAATTACACGTTATCGCAATAGCATCTTCAACGGACTTAGCTTTAACAGTAGGACCACCTGATATTACAAAGCCAATATATTGAGAAAATTAAGATATAGAGAAAAATAAATAATAATAACGATAACTGCTTTTCATTAAAAAAAACTAGTACTAAATCACTTGAAAATGAGTGGGTCTCTAAGGGTAAACAATCCTCCAGTTAAGCGGACATTATTCAGTAGGTAGGTGACATCATTAATTAATTCCATTTAATGTCTCACTTAGTACATATTTGTACCTACCATTTGTTGTTATTATTATTTTTTGATATGGTTTGATACGCTATGAAAAGAAGCGCAACCTGAGGTAGCTATTCACAACTAACAACAGAGGTAAGAAAAAAAAAAAATCTAAAATTTTCCAGCTGCAGTAAGTTCTAATCGATCATGACATTCTATCGCAATAATTATAGAGATTTTACTTACGTTTTCTTTCCTTTTCTTTTGTAGGCGTAGATCGAAACAAATATTCGTTTCCTTTGATCCCACTTCTGAGATCTTTTGCAAAATATTAACTTGAGGAACAGATACCACTGTAAATAAAATCGTCTGAATGGAAAAAACTATATTTATTTCACTTTTACAGTAATTAAAAACATCGGCTAATTGCGCAGTTATAATATTGCATTTTATTTTTATTAGCGAGTGAACATTCGAACTATGAACCGTCAATTGTTTTTTCTCGAATGTTCCATTTACAACTTTAGTCTTTTTTTCTATACTGCCAATGGCCAATAGCTATCGATACATTGTTCACTTATATATAATAATAAAAATATTCATTATGTTAGACTTAAATATAAATGGCAACAAAAACACCATAGGCTAACAATAGATAGTTTATGACATAGATCAATACATAGCATACTACTAATACTGCTACTACTACTCATTACTGTGATAGACGTGACGTAGGCCGTGACGTAGACCTTGGCCGTACAGTACGATAGGAACAATTCAATTTAGAACAAGATGAGACATGAGCAAGCCGGCGTCGGGGCGTAATCTAGTTACGTTCAATTTGTTTCCGAAAATGTTATGGACAAGTTGACATTTACGTAATATTTTTATAGATTTAGTGCACATTTTTTATAGTTTGATTTAATAAAAAAGTAAGAATACACTGTTCAAACTCATGCGATAAGTAAGACTATAATAAATCATTTTAGGACAAAACGAGACAAATGTATAAAAAAAACCAGTAGAGAAGCTAAATTACATTATGTCTAATTTTTTCTTGAATGTGCGACCTTTTAACGTTTTAAACATTTATATGACGATTATGTATTATTATGTTTAATCTCGTATATATCATATGCGAAAGTTAGTGAGGACGTTTGTATGTTTCTCTCTTTCACGTAAAGTTTTCGGATTTCACTGAAATATGGTATGGTATTCACAGATCAATACATAGGATACTACTAATACTACTACTACTAGTACTACTACTACTACTACTACTCATTACTGTGATAGTCGTGATCTAGTAAACTTATAAAGTAGTGGAAGTAAATCTCCTTGGCCATACAGTACGATCGGAACAAATCAATTTAGAACAAGATGAGACATGAGCAAGCCGGCGTCGGGGCGTAATTTAGTTACGTATAATTTATTTCCGCACGTTATGGACATATTGACTTTTACGTACTATTTTTAAAGGTTTTGTGCACATTTTTATTTTTAATATGTAGTTTATTTTAATAAAAAAGTATCAAATATACTGTGAAACGCATTCAATATATAAAACAATAATAAATAATTTTAGAACAACATGTAAAAAGAGTTTGGCCGTGACCACGATCCATGCAACTGGGTCGAAATATCGGCAAAAAGAATTCTATAAGAATTCATAAATCGCATATCGCGAGTACCCGTTAAGTATTATAATGTATCAGTTCCGCGATAATACTAGTCTAAAATCATGAAAAAAGAGTTGAAAAAAGACAACAGTGGAACTAGATTACATTATGTCAAATTTGTTCTGTAATGGAAATCCTTTCAACGTATTTAACAGTTTTCATGGAGATAACTTTAGTTTTATCTTACTTTTAGTTTAGTTTTATTATTTTTAGTTATATTTGTGAAGAACACACTCACATGTGTTTCTCTCTTTCACGCAAAAAAACAGTTGGATTTCACTGATATTTGACACACATATTTTATGACCTCATTTATGGCTCATAAAATATATGTGTCAAATTTCAGATGTTACTGTGGTAGATGTGCCTGTAGTGTTCATATTTATAATTAACTCCCAATTAAAAAAAATATGTGCGTGTACTAGCGTACACTCGTAAGAAGTGAAACTTCTTTATGACGTTATTTTTCAAAAAATAATTTACTATATGCAACTTTACAGAAATTGGTTAAATAAAGTTAAATTAGATAAAGTTTAATAAAAGGCTTTTATTAAACTTTATCTAATAATCTAATCTATAATAATCTATCTAATATCACGCGTGGTAGGGATAAGAAAAAGATGGCGCGTAACGGAAAAAGATGGCGCGTAACGAAAAAATGTTACACTAATTTTTTTTCCAACCCCGATAAAGAAGTTTCACTTCAAAAATACACAACAAGAACAAGACGAAACATATCAAGCCGGCTTACTGACTTAACTGAATTACATGCAATTTGTCACAGATCGTGTTATGGGAAAGTCGTATTTGAATTGGTATTAATTACTCATTGTATTTTAATTTAAACGTTTGTTAAGAAGCCTTACCAATTTTTTTAACTGTTAGTCAATAAACACTCTCAATGTTGTTTTCTTATAATTTATATCCGAATTTTAAGCAAAAAGTAACTTACAAAAATTACAAGTATCACAGAATAAACTCATAAAAACACTAGTCCAATATGATTTATTAACCCCCACGAACAAAATTTACCAGGAAACGCAAATAATGAACGTTGCTCAAACATATAAATATAAAACCTGTATACTTATCAGAAAAATACTTAGTAAAGATATACATTAACAAATTACGTTTATAAAAAGAATTGAACATCACAAGAGAATGACAAACTAATAATATACGACTTATAAATCCTAGGACTAAACAATATGGAATAAGTAATATTCTATATGAAAGAGCTCAACTATACAATAAATCGCCTACGTTTAAAATAACACTAAAATACCACATTTTGAGGAGTTTTTCGGACACTTAAATTTCCCTAAATTATTCAAAATTTATTTAACTTTTTGTTCAAACAAAAAATCTATAAATAGATATAACTTAACAAGCATACACACATATTTACTGTGCTTCTGTTTTTACATATTTCTTTATAAAGACCTAGAAATTGGCGTATGCAAAGTAGAAACACTCCACAATTATATTCACCAAGCCATAGGCCTAAGTAAACAACTCCCTAGTTTTGCTTTTAAAAATCCGACTTACAGATCAACCTATTGTTTCTCACCTACCCTCCTCATCACCTACGTCAGTTGACCCATGATTTTTTTGTTATTTTGAAATGAAATGAAATGAAATGAAATGTCTTTATTTTGTATAGGCCTGCGGGGGCACTTACAAATTGTCAGTTACATTTTTTTTTCTTACACTACCACCGGATCGGAATACGACCTCAACTGAGAAGATCCGGCAAGAAACTCAGCGGGTTTGTCTTTTTTTCTTATTTATATTCATTTTTTTAATATTATTACAATCATGTTTTTTTTACATGGTAATGAATGTTAGCTCCAGTATCTTGCCTTGCAGTTCAGTAAAAGAGAGCCCTGTTTGGTAAGATACGCTACACTTTGACATTTATTAAATATACTATAGTAATGCATATTATTGCTCAGTCCCAAGCTGTTTTGTCTTCTATGTAATCAGAAATTTTATAATACGCTTTACGGCAAAGTTTAATCTTAATCAATGCTTTGAACTTATTCATTGACAAATTTCTGATTTCAACAGGAAGTTTATTATAAAAGCGTATACATTGACCCATAAAAGAACTATTAATTTTGTGAAGACGAGTAACATGTGCAGAGAGATTGTGCTTGTTCCTTGTATTTATGTTATGCGTATCACAATGTTTAGCAAAATTATTAATATTTTTCTTAACATACATCAAATTTTCGTATATAAATTGGGATACAACAGTAAGTATATTTATTTCTTTAAATAATTCTTTTAGTGAACATTTCGGACTTAGGTTATAAATGGCTCGTACAGCCCTCTTCTGCAGTATAAAGACAGTATTGAGGTCTGAAGAGCACCCCCACAGCAGTATGCCGTATGACATAATGCTATGAAAGTAACTAAAATAAACTATTCTAGCTGTTTCTACATCGGTGAAATGTCTGATTTTTTTTTTTTACAGCATAAACCGCTGAAGTGAGTCTACCCGACAATTTTTCAATATGGGGACCCCATTGCAATTTGGCATCTAAAGTAGGAACGCCTAGGAAGACAGTTGACTCCACAAGGTCCAAAACCGTTCCATTGAGTTGTACATTGGTTTCAACCTGCCTAACGTTGGGCAGTGAGAATTTTATGCATTTAGTTTTTTTCTCGTTAAGAAGTAAGTTATTTACGTTGAACCAATATACGACCCTCGAGAGAGCATTGTTCACTTCGTCAAACTTGCTTAATTGTCTTTTAATTTTAAATAGTAATGAGGTATCATCTGCAAACAATACGATCTCGTGATTATTTGCTACATAGTAGGGTAGGTCATTGATATATATTAAAAACAAGAATGGTCCGAGTATCGAACCCTGTGGAACGCCCATGGTAACAGATGCGCCGGGCGATTTAGTGCCATTAATAATAACCCTTTGAGTTCTATCGTTTAGATAAGAAGTCAAAAGGTTAAGAGCTTTGTTCCTGATCCCGTAGTGGTGTAATTTCCTGACCAGTATATCATGATGTACACAATCAAAAGCCTTAGATAAATCACAAAACACGCCAAGGGCATCACGCGATCCATCCCAGGCCTCAAACACATGTTTTAATAACTGAATTCCTGCATCTATAGTAGAGCGATTCCTTCTAAAACCAAATTGTGTGTCATGAAGTATCTCATTGTCATTGAAATACTTCAACAAATCGTTTAAGATAACTTTTTCAAAAACTTTACTTAACGTTGGTAGTATAGATATTGGTCGAAAATTACTTGGACAAGAAGTACTACCAGATTTAAATATAGGAATCACTTTACTTTGTTTCATAAGGTCAGGAAATACACCGTTAGTAACACAAGCATTGAACACAGAAGCCAAGTGCGGAGCTATAAGATGGATAATAGAAGAAACGGCTCTAACAGAAAGTCCCCAGAGGTCTGCCGTTTTCTTGCGATCCAGACTATTGAAAGCATTGATTATATCTGCTGCATTGACCTCTGAAAATTCAAAGCTCGTGCTACGTTCTTTTACACACTCTTTAAGCAAGGCCTCAGCAGAGGCAGAAGATGACTTTAGAGCTTTAGTTGTTAACAAAGGTATATTAGTGAAGAAATTCTCAAACTCTGATGCCACCTCCAAATCCTCTGTTACATCTTTATTATTTATTTTTAAATTAAAATTCTGGTTATACTCACATATCTTATTAGTTTCGTCGTTAATAATATTCCATGTTGTTCTAATCTTATTTGTAGATGTTTTTATCTTATTTCTTAAATATAGGGATTTAGCACAGGAACAAGCCAGCTTAAAAGTTTTAGAATATTTTTTTACATATTGCTTAAATACAGGGTCATGATTATAAGACTTTTCATAGTATAGATCATACAATTTTCGTCTACTAATATAAATACCTCTCGTTGCCCATTCACAAAATTTGGTTCGTCCATGACTTACAGTTTTTGGTTTAAACACTTTTTCAAATTCACCACTGATAAGGTTAAAAAACGAATTATATAATAAATCAGGATCAAGGTGGTTAGGGAACAGAGGCATTTTCTTAGCCAAATTGCTTTTAAACAGTTCTAGACGGTTACTATTTATAGGAACAAACTTAATCTCCCTCTTTTCAACCTCATTGACTCTCCTAGGGAATACTGCTAACTGCCCACAGTGATCCGAATCAAAGTTATTAATGATTGATGTTTTTATGGGTGTTACGTTTGTAAATATATTGTCAATGCATGTTGAGCTAGTAGAAGTTATCCTAGTAGGTTCATGAAAACTTTTGCTTAAATTGTACGATTTAAATAACAAAATAAGTTTACTTGCTTGGGTTGTTTTTTCTAGTGTATTAATATTAAAGTCTCCACAAACAATAATTCTCTTATTAGAACCTATCGCTTTATAAAGTACCTCATCCATTACTTTCTCAAAATCCTCATAAGGTGCAATGGGGGGTTTATATACGCTTACAACTAGGAACTGCTCAAACTCTATACATGAAATTTCAATTACTCGTTCAACAGACAGATTTACAATATCGTTCCGCTCTTTAAATTTTATGTTTTTGTTGACTATTATGAGGGAACCACCACGTATCATATTTGTTCTGCTGAACGAGCTGGCCACCTGGTGCTTGCAAAAGTTAAACATGATCTGATCAGATTTTAGCCAGTGTTCTGTAATACACAAAATGTCAATGTTGCTATTTTCTAGAAATAATTCTAATTCTAAATCTTTCCCGGTTATCCCTTGAATATTTTGATGCACCAGGCTGACCGAGGATAACTTTAAAACATGTTGTTTGCTTCTATTATTTTGTGTGATAACATGATCGCAAGAGGTTGTGTCTATTGTCGTCTTATCTAATTTAAATAATTCATAATGTCATTATTTGCCAAAATATTGGCTGAATTAATGTCAAAATTAGATTGCTCAATAGAAGCAACCCTGTTAGCCAAATTCTTGGCTGATATATCAATAAAATATGATAGCGATACAGCTATTTGTCTCTTTAAATATCTGGTAAGATAGTAATTATCTTTTGTCAAATAAAAATATTTAACATAATTTTTAAAGTCAATTATATGGATATTATTATCATTATTATTAAAATTTTGACATGTCAATTTATTTAATGTTAAATTCAGATTATACCTACAATTATTTTCCACCTGTGACAAGCTTTGACTGTAGGGAAATGTAAATATAATGATTTTATCCAATTTAAGATCAAGCAAAAGATTGTAATAATAAATTAATTTATTTTTATTTACATTTCCTCTATCACCTATTAAAATAATTAAAGTAGTGTGGGAATTATACTTATGAGTCAATAAATTTTGTATATGTGATTTTCTCTGCGAGTGATTTTTGTAAATATTTTGATAAAATAAATGTCTTAACCGTAATTTTCATTTTTTATTCATGAATATTTAAGTAATCCACCAATTCGCACTTGGTCAGCGCGGTGGGCCATGGCCTAAAGACTCTTATACTGAGAGAAAACCCACGCCCAGCAGTGGGACAATAATGGGCTGATGAGATTTAAGTAGAAGAGTACAGAATGAGGGCTAAAATTACTTCATGTGTTGATTATGATAACGGATAGTCAATTTCATAATATTTCCAGGCCAATTCGCAATATTTCGTGAAAGTAAATGAAATATAATAAAAGCCGGCAACACGAACATCACAGTAGAAACAGCAAACATTATATTGAATAAATTTAAAATTCAAATCACCAAATACATTATACACACGAGTTAAGTTTAAAAAATACTCGAGAATATCTCAGAAAGTGCACTAGAAAAATCATAATGAACGCTCCCAGCCCACACGATTCTGAAAAATTTGAATAAAGTGACAAAAAGTGTGTACATAATCAATTTTTCAAACGAAGCCAAAAGGGAAAAAGTGTAACCTTCGAAGTGTTAGGGAAATAAAACATTTGCTAGGTAAGTACGTATATTGAACCGTCCAGACAAGCAACTCCGGGTAGGACGATGGCATTTGTAGTCGCATGCCGTCGTAAACACCAGGAGATACGGTGACCTCAAACACTGGGGAAGAGTCAGAAAGGGGCATCGCGCTCGGAGGACTCTGGTTGTGGTCCGTTGGAGATCCTGGAGTTCTCCTCACGCTGAGGAAGGCTACCGGGGGGGCTTTAGTGAAGTAAAAATCGGCGTTGCTCCCACGGCATCGGGTTCCTTTCGAAGGTTTCTCCCTCGATATAAAAAAAGGTGAGTACGTATGTATGTACAAGTATGTGCGATTGAGAAGTTACCACTACTTGTTTCTAGCGTAAAGCGGTTCTAGCGTTTCGATGGAAGAGTGTGGTTGCCGGCACACCTTTATATGAGGCGACCATCATAGTCTTCGGGAGTAGCAACGCATCTGTGATTGACTTCAGATAGACCCGATGTTCTGTATAAGGTTTATTACAGACGTCCATAGGCGGTAGTGACGACTTACCATCAGGTGGACTGCATGCTCGTTTGCTACTTCATTATTTAAAAAAAAAATTAAACACACTTTAATCCCTGCTGCTTCTGCCATCTTCTCAGAGTTAGTAGATCTTAGGGCAACAATCCAAATTCATATATTTTAAGAACTATAAGTATTTACAAAGTCTATCTGTGTTCAACCTTATTGTTTATTTGTTGCCTTATTGTTAAAATATTTAATGCCTAATATTTACGTGCCTGCCTTCAATATAGAACACATCTTGAACATGTCTAATCTCTAAAATATCATTGTTCTTAATATAATAATATACACGAACACACTGTACTGAAATAGAATTTTAGTCTTTTTATTATAGAGGCCTACAGACGCACTTATACATTGTCGGTTACAATATTTTTTCTACCTCTACGTACAAATAAAAAGTCCACAAGATTTGAACCCCGGACCATCATAAGTCAAACCACTAAGCCATCAGCGTTCACTTCCGTACACCTGTACCCCACAGTACCAATGCAATGTACTTGTTTGCTGACCGGAAGAGTTATTGGGTAATGTGCCATACGTCAGGTCGGAATGCGAGCAGAGCTGTACAAAGGCTGCACTTTCCAAAGTGCTAATTTGCTATACAGTACATAAACGGCCATTTTCCGAGCGATTCGGATGACGGCCTGGAAATGCATCCATCTGTTAATTATCATTTATCAATTTATAACCTTTCTAGCTTATTCCCGCTGCTCCGACCGTTTTGATTGTTTTTAGCATAGGAACGAATATTCCATGGATTAATCCAGATTATAAACTATTTAGACGATCCGCGTGGCGAAGCGGTTACCACTCCAGTCTGACGCGCAATCGTTCCGGGGTTCGATTGCCGGCCACACAGGTATCTGAATGATGACCTTAGATTCATGTTCTTGGTCTGGGTGTTTGTGTATTCGTCTTGTGTGTGTCCATGGTACCCACGACACAGGAGAAAATCGTAGTGTGGGGCTATGAGTTTAGAAGTTTTTTATCTGTGTGCCAAACTTAAGTAAAATACGACTTGCACTTTCTGAAAGAATGACGAATACTCAAACGTCCTCACAAAATTTTGAATTTTTAACATTAATAAGACAATAGTCATTCTTACGGTGTCGGATAATTCTTGACAAAAAGAGTACTTAAAAAAATTTAATCTGTTTCTGTAAAGTTTGTAATCTGTTTTTGTACTTTTAAGCGTACAGATGTTGAACTTAAAAACTACTGAGCCAATTCTCACAGTACTTTTCTGATCAGAAAGTAACTACTGATACTACTTACGCAACTTCTTGTTGCGAAAACCGCTTACGCATAAAGAATAAAAATGCAGAGCAGACACATGATTTTAATGAAATATACTAATGGTCAAATTTCAAAAAATTACACCTCATTAGAGACTTGTTGAATCATGTTACATCGAAGAAATCGTAAAAACAGGAAAGGGAGGAAATTAAAACGAACCAATACAATTCCCGACCAAATCGGGGTGTTTGGATGAAATTCCATCGGCTCATTTCAATTTTCGTAAAACCCTATTCATTTTGGAGTAAGGGACCTGTTTTACCAATAACGAGTAAGTTCTTTGTTTCAACGACGGCAACGGCACACCGCATCTCCTCTTCCTCTGCGGCGGTCGCAGGAGACTGGGTGCATTAATTTATAATAGACATAGTCTTATGGAGAATTATCCTTACGAATTATCACAGATTAACTTTTGTTTAAATATTTTTTATTGATTAAGATCAATATTTATAGTTATTTTTAGTGGCTCTCCGTCACAGTATGAACTCTTCTGTAGATATTTTGTCTAGCCCGTAAAAAGTCCCTAAGATAAATTGAACTTATTGATTATTCCACGTTAATTTTAAGTTTCTATCGTCTGCCTTTCGATACGAAACGATATGTTAGCTTTTCTGTGAATACTTTATTTTGCCCCCGAAGAGTTCATTTAATGAATAAACACGTCAATTGGTTATTTTGGTAATAATTAGTTATTTAGAAAATAAAGTTCAATGCTAATCGGCTCTCGGTGTGACACCAAGTGTCAGCTCTCGCGTAAATACTTTATCTGGCCCCTAAGGAGTCTGTAAAATAAAATGGACCCATTCCAATTGTACTTTCGTTTAACGGGCGGATCGTGTTAACGCCCCCGTTTATATCGTAGATGTCGAATTTAACGCTTAGTCACTTCCATTTGGTCCCGATATGATAAAATGTGGATCTCAAACATAATGCGAGTAAGCATTTTCCATGTTCATTTTAGTTCAGATAAAATCTTATGCGGTTAATCATGAGATTCTTTTATATAACATAATGGATTTCTCGACGGCTCCATTCCACTGATAATCTCAAATTTGCTGGATTTTTAGTAATAAATTTGATCTGATATCTGAAATATAGCTCAGGCGTATGAATGGAGTGAAAGGTCAGTTGTCATCATATATCAAAATACGAGTATAAAATCTGAGGGTTACTTACATTTGGAATATAATCGCATAGCTTAAACTACTAAAATTAGAACCTTGGATTTTCGACGATAGGTTTTTTCTTGACGTAGAATAAGAAAAGGCTACTGGATATTTGACCCTCAAGAATAAACTTTGGCTCCATTAATGGCGCACTTTTTATCTACTTACTATGAGGCGGACTGCAAGTTCTTTTTCTACTTCAATTTTATTTTAAAAAGAAAATAAATCCTTTTAGGGTGATAACAAATGGCTATGACAGGCAATGACCTCTTATCATTTCGTATCAAAAATCAAAAATTATAGCTACTTAAGATAATAGAAAATTTATTGCATCTCTCGAAAGGAAAGCGAAGAGATAGTGCTGTGCTCTCGCCTCACTAATGTCAAACAATTTTCGACTCCAAATGCTTTAGCATATATTTTAGTAAAAGCACAAAGATACGTATAAAAAAATATCATACACTCTTATTTACCATAACCTACTTATCTTATAAACCTTCGTGTTGATTTTAAATAATGCTACGAACTAAGAAACTTCTACGGTCTCACATAAACACAATCTGCGAAGTCCACCAATTCGCGGTAAGTAGAACTGCTTTCAACGAACTCTCGTAAACTTTCATATTGTACTTGGAAAGTACATTTTATTTTTGAATCAACAATAATATTTTTTGTATTTATTTCATACAAGTAATAAAACTAATTTAACATTTCGTTTTATTTACAATATCTCAAAAGAACAGTTTTCTCAGTACGAGTCTCATTCCTCGTAACTAGCATTGTTGTTTTGACAACTTGCGTGACGGAGCGGTCACTAAACCGGCCTGACATAGTGGGTTCTGGGTTCGATTCCCGGCCAGACAGGTATCTGAATGATAGATTTGGATTTCTGTTCTGAATCTGGGTGTTTGTGTGTTCGTCTTTGTATGTCCATGACACCCACAATACTGGAGAAAATCCTCCTGTGGGGCTGTGAGTGTAGAAAGTGTGTTTTTCTGGTTTTCGCTCATATATTGCGCGTTTACGTTTTCGTCTTCGGCCAAAACTTGCAATGTACTTTAAAATCGAGACCGCGCACAAGAACAATGGTTATTTTGAGAATATTAAAACTTTATTTAATAAAGATTTTATTTAATTTACCGCAACCGTTGTATACTACAAATTAAATAAAATCCTACAATTATATCCACTTAGGTATAGGGAATGCAAATCTAAATTATCGATTTTTTTGCAAAATTTGACATATAATGAGACTGAGTTACTTATTTCCTAAATACTAGATATGTCACACATACACACACACACACACACTCTCTCACACACCCACACACACACTCACACACACACACACACACACATTTCTATAGCTATAATACTTAATGTGTAATTGTTCTGTAGTTTCTACATAGTCTTTGATTTAATTCTGTCCTCCGAGGTGGGCGTAAATAGTGGCGACACAGTCTATACTATTGCCGCTGTTTACGACAATATAAATGTATAATTGTTTTTGGTGATAATAAATCTTTAAATTTTTTAAACTTTTAGGGTACAAATAAACAGTAATTCATTTATCATGTTCAAGATAATTGGAGATCTCACGGAGACAGTGTATCAAATAACTAAGTATTGTGCTTTAGAATGTAATTAATGATATTATTTTTATAGAATAGAAGTAGCATGTAGCCCATATGAAGGTGAGTGTGAATGATTAAAGATGTTTATGGGAGCATAGACATCTTTAATCAACCCCAGGTAGGATTATAACACATTTGAAGCTGACCTCAGGTGAGACCTAAGATTGCCCACTGTTTCCTCTGAGGAAGTTAGATAGTCTCGTTTATTTATATCTTCCTAAGAGTGTGGACCAGCGTTGCCAGTTTTTTTACTAAGTCGGGATTAGAGGACTTTTTGTTGCCCATAAATGTTATATTTTATTCTGTTTTCAGTATTTGCTATCATCATAAGTACATCATTTGTGAAAATATTACCTGTCTAGCTATCACGGTTAATGAGATACTGCCCGGTGACGAGACAGCGAAGTCTTGGTATCAGGTCTTTGTTTTAAGCTATTGCATAGCTTTTATCACGGGCTTTGAGCGCGGCGACCGAATTAAGAAAATCCGTAACGGAAAATCCTAACACCCCCATTCCGCCTACCATTTAGAGCGGCCGAACGTTCGCTTACCGTGTATGTATATGGTACGACAGTATGAAAATGAAAATGAAAAAACTGAAAATGCTATGCAATAGTTTTTTTAATTTGGGTACGGAACCCTAAAAACAGCCAATGTTACGAACTTTTCATGAAGTTCTCAATAGAATAAATAAAAAAATATTCTTAATATTAAAGCGAGTTAAATATAAAATAGAAGAAAACTGAAAGTTAGCGGTCAGTCCGCAGACCAAGACTTCTAGAAACTTCTGAACTTGTTAGTGTCGAACTTGTTCTATAAGTTTTAGAGGGCATTGAATAACTTTGGTGTGCTGAGTAGGCATTAATCTGTTTAGCGGTTTACATGAAATTTAAGGCATTTCATAGAACTAGTCGCCCGTCGCATCGGCCGAAATTCGACCGTAATTTAAATTAAAAATCAAATGTCATCTGACATTCTTGACGTTGTGTCTTTTCATAGTAAGACATTGAATGTTCTATTTCATTTACTAAGTACATATGTGTTTGTGACAAATGCAAGGCAGTGTGTGTAATGTGTTTTTAGTTGATTTTATGTATGAAAAATGCATTATTTGAAAAAAATATTAACATTCTGCACTCCTTCTCTACGTCCACTATAACCGTGCAAAATTTCATACTAATCCGTCCGCGGCATATTACTTAAAAATCCGTCACAAATTTTTGCTTCACGTATTAATATAATAATGCTCTTATATTACGCTCATGAACATTGGCCTATTGAGTGCAATTAATCAATACCAAAAATGCATTTTATAAAGAAAAAAACATTTTAACAAAAAATGTCTACCGACTTCCTTATCACGAAAAAGTAAAAAAATATTTCAATTAATTTTGGTTTAGATCATACTCAGTACTTAGTACATAGTTCCATAACAACATATTTCGCTGGATGACGGTAACGAAACTATGTCCTGTATGAGCGCCGACTTTAAAACTTGATTTGGATTTTAATGTGGTTTTTTAATAGATAGATTGATTCAAAAGGAGGGTTTTATGTATAATACATGTATAATATGGTGGAGGGACACTGATAATTTTAGTATCTTGATTTTTAGGCGGAACTGAGTTCGCCGGATCAGCTAGTTATTAATAAGTAAATTTTACAAAAACAAAAACAGCGTTGCTGTGTTCTGGTGTTAATGGTGTACAAGTGTATAAGGAAGGCATTACTCCTCTAGGAGAGCAACACATCCATGGCTAACTTATAGTAGGCCTGATCTCATTTCGGGTTGATTGCAGACGTCCAGAGGCAGCGGCAGCCACTTACTATCAGTAGACTGTTCGTTTGCTACTTCCATATTTTAAAATACGTGATATTACGAGACAAGGGCAATCGATTAAGCGATCAGAAATCGCAGAGTCAGAGTTTTCGATAACTTTGTATAACTCAATGAAACTGCTCAAGATCATTATTATCTGCCGGTGAAAAAAGCAAATGTCTGGAAACTTTATGACGAATTCGCGTTAAATCTTGCTCTTACAAGTTCTTAAACGCAATCAAAATTTCGTTAAGTTTAATAAAGATTTCATCTGTTTGTTAAACAAGTACAATTTCTGAAAGTATGCGAAATTGAAATTGTATGAGCATAGTTTCGTGACTTTAGTCTCTTGTTAATTATTTATTCACAAAATTCGCGTGTTATAGAATTAAATTTACAAGCAGACAAGACCCCTACACGTTTAGGGGATTTGAGGTACCGAGTAGTTAAGTCAAAGTGTAGCGTGTCTTGCCAAACGGGTTCTCTTTTACTGAACTGTAAGGCAAGATATTGGAGGTAACTTTCATTACTATGTAAAAAAACATGATTGTAATTATATAAAAAAATAAAAAAATGGATATAAATAAGAAAAAAGACAAACCCGCTGAGTTTCTTGCCGGATCTTCTCAGTTGAGGTCGTATTCCGATCCGGTGGTAGTGTAAGAAAAAAAATGTAACTGACAATTTGTAAGTGCCCCCGTAGGCCTATACAAAATAAAGACATTTCATTTCATTAAGAAAAAGACACAATAAATGACTATTTTGATAACAAGACCCCTACTCGATAGGAGGAGTTTGGGGGCACCGAGTAGTTAAGGACACAATAAATAGTTTTTAGTAAGTGATTACTACCGTCCACGGTACATCTCTAAGTAACTTTATGCAGAACAAGGGCTCTGTCCGACCTTAAGTCAATCACATATGCGTTGCCACCACAGAGGACTAAGAACATCATATAGAACATCACACATCAAGAACACATATATAACCTACCCGCATTTTCCAGTTGAACGAGATTCAACTGAATGGGAAAAGCGTGAATCAGTTGTTCTGTTTTGGCTAAAAAGTATAGTTTCCAGCTCATTGTCCTATGAGGTGACTATCTTAATTCTCGGCAATGTGTTACTTCAGATAGAACACCGTAAAAGTTGCTTACATATGTTCATGGGCTGTAGTGACCACTCAGGTGAAAGCATGCTCGTTCCCTTTATCATTCTTACAAAATAAAATACTGAAATAACATCATCCGTTGTATAAATAAACACAATAACACTTGCATAGAATATAACACCAGTGAAACGTTTATCGACACCGTTAAAATTTCCCGCTATCTCAAAAACAACGAAAATGAAGTCATTAGAAGAAAACTCATTAAAATTCGTATCAAATCGAAATTTCCCGGTTTTATACCGATTCTGCATCCCTATCTGGTATGCTCCGCTTTCGTTTTTATGATTACTAATGGCACTCATATCAAATGGAAATCAACTTGAAGTTAAACTGTCTTTTACGGGGCGATAAAACGATTGAAGACTATTAGTCGTTTAGACTTGCTACTTTTGGGTACAAAATCGCGCGTCTGACTTTTTATTTATGAATTTTCGTTACGAAGTCGCGCGTCTATTATTCCTATAGTGTGTCTTATGTATGAGTCGTCATCAACCCATTATCGTCCCACTGCTGGGCACGGGTCTTCTCTCAGAATGAAAAAGTTTTAGGCCATAGCGCGCTAGCCAAATGCAAATTGGTAGACTTCACACACTTCCGAGAATTTTTGTTTAAAGATCCCTCAGGTGTAGGTTTCCTCACAATGTTTTTCTTCACTACAAAGCAGTGAAAATTTATTTCTAATACGCACATAACTTTTAGAAAAATCAGTGGTGCGTGCCTGGGTTTGAACCTCGAACCTGCCGATCGAGAGGGCAAGTTTCAATCACAAGGCTATCACTGCTCTATTGCACGACACACGATTACACGATAAAATTGGTGTGTTAGAATATTCACCTATATTATAATTATATACATAGAATGACTGACTAAGGTAGTTATATAAACGTACCTATATCTTCTACAAAAAGAAGCATTATGTAATACGTAACTAATTTAGTTACGTATTAGGTACATAAAGCTATTTTCAGAGGGAAAACATAAGTTTGAGGAAAAAGCGAACACTCAATATCAAATATGTTATAAGCCGTATAATCGCATACCGTTGTTGCTATTAAACATATAAAAACCTATCCATGAGCAATATACTAAAATTATGTACCTAACATTTGATTTTGTGCAAAAATATTGTAACGATGTGTACCTTGTAACGCTTAATCCATTAATATCCAACATTGACACAATATTTAAAGTATTAACCGATTGTTAAACGAATCGGTGTTTGCGTTAAACGTAAGCCAGTTTTCACTATTATTTTTTGTAAGTTTAATCATTGAGTAAATTAATGTTTAACGATTAACGATTAACGCATTGTTAAAGATTGATTCTTTAAAAATGCGTTATTCATTAATATCCAACATAAATATTATATTTTTATATTTAAGGTAAATCCCATTTATCACATGAATACAATTTTGTAAATGCAATTATTAAGAATTAATCTTTCACAAAATATTCATCATTAACATCCAATGCAACCTAAATAGTAGCCAGTCTGCATTATTATTATTTGCATATTTTCATAAATTTAATCGTTAAGAATCTTTAGCAAAGCGTTAATCATTAATATCCAACAATAACACAAATTTCAGAGTAAATACCGTTTGTCAAACGAATCGGCGTTTGCGCTAAATAGTAGTCAGTTTGCCCAAGCGCTTAGTCATAAAAATTTCGAGCATTGCACTCCGGGGCTCGTAAAATTGTATCGCTGGCTTAGCGATAAATTAGTTTGCGAACTAATAAAATAAATCATTCGCGCCCACAATAACAGTTGGTCAGGCGTGGAAATTGCTATTTCAACGGAGTTCTGCGGATTTTATTTCGACAGTTTACTGCTGCGGATTCACGTCTTAATCGTTGGCTCGTAAGTAGTAATTAATTGAGAAAGAACCCTGTTTTCTAGTTGTTTTTCGGTTGGTCAATGCATTCAGTTTGGTGTAATAAGCGTCTCGCCTATTCTGCGATATATATATATATATATATATATATATATATATATATATATATATATATATATATATATATATATTGTTCTCGAGGGGGAAACCTTTAAAAGGTACCCGACGCCGTGGGAGCGACGCAGGGTTATGTGGGATTTTTACCGCACTAAAACCCCCCCGGTGGCCGTCCTCGGCGCTATAAAGAGGACTCCGGGAACTCGGTCCGACCGCAACCAGAATCCTCTGAGCGCGTTGCCCCATCGGGCTCCTCCCAGATGGGCGGCTGGGCCCACCGCCCCGTCTAGTCTTTACGACGGTATGTGACCACATATACCGCCGTCCTTCTCGGGATCGTCTGACCGAACGGTTCGAGCTCCCACTCTAGCCGCCTGCAACCCCGGAAGCCCCTTTTTAGTCGCCTCTTACGACAGGCAGAGGATACCGTAGCCCTATACTGATCCCGGAACTACAGGGACTATTCTGCGATATAGCATATCGATCGCTTATTTAAGTAGTATCCGAACGACAAAGAATCTGAGATGAATTCGGGAGTATAAGAGAAACAAGTTACAACGTTGAATGACTATGTTTTAATCAGAGAGGTATTACCGTCACACTTAGTGTAAAGCAGTTCTTGCGTTCGAGTGAAAGTATTTGATTATCAGTTCATATATAAGGCGTCCATTTCAGTCTTCAAGAGTAGCTACGCATCTGTTATCATCACTACATAGTATAAAACAAAGTAGCTTCCCGCTGTCTGTCTCTATATATGCTTTAATCTTTAAAACTACGCTACGGATTTTTATGCAGTTTTTTTAATACATAGAGTGATTCAAAAAGAAGGTTTCTATGTGTAATTAATGGATAATATAGTAAAGGAACGGAACGAAGTTTTCCGGGTCAACTAGTTGACTATACATTTAAAGAACTTACATTAATTATTAAATTGCTTACCGATGTTCACAAGCGACTCTGACCACTTAACGTCATGTATATGATAGCTTGGCGACTGACCGGCATGATACATTTAGCCTTTCAGTAAAGTCCAAAAAGTTTCCAAAAGGTCCCACGAACAAAACGGAAAAATATTATTTATATTACATTTTTCCGTAATATATCGGTTAGTGCAAAAAGCGGAGTTGTGATTAACCGTAACACACGAGTATCCAATATCAAATGGATTAAATTTTGAATTTACCAATGCCTTATTCTTTGATTGAATTTTTTACATATTATTTGAGTCGAGACACAATATTTAGCATAAATATTAACATTATTTTTTCCAAAATGTTCCGTTTTATTTGCAGCCAGACTGATACACACACACACACACTTACGGTACACTTTTATATGAGGCGACCATCATAGTCCTCGGACCGGTCGGCTGTGACTTCAAATAAACCCATGTTCTATACGAAGTTGCTTACAGATGTCGCAGGGCGGCAGTGACCACTTACCATCAGGTGGACTGCATGCTTGTTTGCTACTTCAATCATATAAAAAAATACTGATGAATTTTGAAGTATCTTTTTCCGAATTTCTGTGTCCGTCTTTCTCCCTGTATAAGATAACACAACGGCACACTTTTAGCAAATTGGATAACATGTATGGCAATTTCAAAAAATCCTGCATTTGTCATTAGCACATTTATCGTAATCCCAAATCCGAATCGTATCTCCCGAAGGCTCCGTCACAACCTTTTAGGATCTTAGTACAATTAAATACGCTTCAGAACTTGGCACCGGCATTTATCACTCGGTTTCCGGAAAAGGAGCTTCGGTTCGGAAAATCCCTTGAAAGATACATGGGATCAGATTTGGAATGTTACCTCCCTAATTTACTTTTATTGATAGCACTGTCTAATAAAGTTCATCTAAATGTAGTTTGAATGTGTAGTAGTAAATATAATATTTAGTGTTGAGGACGTTGAGGTCAATAAAAAAAATCAAAACATCGTACTCAGCTTTGAATTTTTTTTATATAACTGAAGTAGCTAACGAGTATGCAGTCCATCTACAGTATGTAGTAAGTGGTCACTGCCGCCCATGGACATTTGTAATCAACGTCATATAAAATATAAGTTTTATCTGAAGTCAATCACAGATGCGTTGCTACTTCCGATGACTATGATGGTCACCTCATGTGAAAGTGTGCCGGCAACCACACCCTTATATCGAAACGCAAGAAATGCTTCACGCTAGAAATAGGTGTGGCAGTGGTACTTCCCCCGTCGAACTACACTGGTTCTAGAACCTTGAATATTTAGTGTTGAGGTCAATTAACACTAGTAGCGCGGAACATTTTAACACCCCTAGGAGCGCGGATGTTTTAGATAAAAAAAATGTCTATTGAATTTACGTGGTTGAAGTCCTGTGCACATATTATAATCATATTATATGAAAAGTCATAGAACTCACGATTATACGCATAATAAAATTAACTAGAGCAGGAAGAATACCGAAGTGGGTCAAATTTGGGACGAGCGCACTTCTAGTCTCAAAAAAAACTAAACATCCATACTCAGCTTTGTAAAAAACATATTTTCGCTTATATTATATTTGGAAACACTAAACAAAAAAAAAATCGTTCATTTTTCATTTTCTATTTTCGCGTAAGCTATCTAAATTTGGTAAACGCTAAATTGAGTTTTACTCACAGGAATACTCACAGGAGGATGGATTACTGATTACGTCAGCTACAATTATCCTTGAAGTCTAGAAGCCTAGCGCTCAAATTAAAACATTAATAATATAATTATACCCTTTAATACAATCCAAATTTGTTAAATATAAATATTTTCTAAAATTTCTTCTCGAATTTTTCCAAATATTAATGCAGTCAGCCTGGATTTGAACCTTGGTCCTCCCGATTGAGAGGACAAGTTTCAACCGTTAGGCTTTTTTTTTTCGAGGGGGAAACCTTTAAAAGGTACCCGACGCCGTGGGAGCGACGCAGGGTTATGTGGGATTTTTACCGCACTAAAACCCCCCGGTGGCCGTCCTCGGCGCCATGAAGAGGACTCCGGGACCTCCAAAGGACTGCAGGCGAAATCCTCTGAGCGCGTTGCCCCATCGGGCTCCTCTCAGTTGGGCGGCTGGGCCCATCGCTCCGTCTAGTCTTTACGACGATATGCGACCATACATACCGCCGTCTTTCCCAGGATCGCCTGGCTGGACGGTTCAAGCTCCCACTCTAGCCGCCCGCAACCCCGGGAGCCCCTTTTAGTCGCCTCTTCCGACAGGCAGGGGATACCGTAGCCCTAGAGTTGTTAAGCCAATAGGCTTATTAACAACTCTAACTCTAACTGGGTATACTTCTGACCAAACAAACGATTACATATTTATAAGCCGCAAACGCAAGCCGCAGTAGCGTGCCGCGCGGCGCCGACCTCCATTATGTTACGCAACGTAATAGATAAAGTTTTAGTACAACACTAAATTACATTGAACTGCCTGAATTTCAGTTTTTATTGCAAGAAACTTGTGTTAGGAACTCGAAATATTTGGGGAAGGAAAAGAATTTGGTAATTTGTAGGTATTTTTCTTATGAAAGTTGTTTTTCTTTTTATCCCAATCCGCTGTTATACAAAGGGTTGTATCAGCTAAAGGATTTACAAAAAGGTCATGTTTCTTACGTATTAAAGTCGATTGAATAGAGGCAAATGTTAGTTTTCAAATCTTTTCAACCAATTTATCAATAGATTTTTAAAAAATCCAGCAAATTGACTTATAATATATGTGGATGACACGTTTAAATAAGGCGACATCATAGTTCTCGGGAGGAGCAACGTATATTTCATTGACTTCAGGTAGAATCCATGTTTTATATAAAGTTGCTTCCCGATATCCATGTGCGTACCATCATGGACTGCATGCTTGGTGGCTTCCTCAAACTTAGAAAAAATTAAAATTAAACAGGTGTACAATCTACTTAGATTATAACGGATTAATAAAGTCAAGTATCATTATGAAGTATGATGCGTAGTAGATACTTAAACTTACTAAAGAAAGGTTAAAGGTTAAGTGACTTCTGAGGGAACAAATAATGATAGACAGTTTTTTTTTATTATTTTTTTATTTATTTCAATCAAACTTACTCCTAACATTACAGATTATTTAGTCCAATGCGTTAGAGTAGTATTAATAATTAACATTTCAAATTCAGTTTATTGATATTTAAAAATAAGTTAATGAGTTATCGAGTAGAATACATAAGCTTACATATAAATAGGTTAACATACATAACAATTTCATAAAACAATCAATTCATACACTCATCAAAATGTCAATAATATTGTCGTCAATTGAATATTAGTAAGTCATAAAGAATTAAATAACAATAATATATAATAAAATTTCAAATAATAATCAATCACCATTAGAAATCACCATTACACACACACGCTTTCTACACTCATAGCCCCACAATAGGATTTTCTCCTGTGTCGTGGGTGCCATGGACACACACAAGACGAACAGACAAACACCCAGACCCAGAACAGGAATCTAAACTCATCATTCAGATACCTGTTTAGCCGGGAATCGAACCCGGGACCCATTGCGCGTCAGACCGGTATGGTAACCGCTGCGTCACGCGGGTCGTCAATCAATAAATATGTATGTCACAATAATTCAGTCACCATTCTAATTAAATTACATTAAATTCATACATAAAAATTAAATTACATACTAGACTATTACATACTTAGTTCTTTTTGCTGGTATTGAGTAGAATTTAGAGAACATTTATTTTTCTCAGAATGAAGTAGGAATAAAGTATGCAATCCATCTGATAGATAGTGGTATTTGCCGCCCACGGACAACTTGCAGGAAGTTGAAATAAAACAGAGGCTTTAACTGCAGTCAGACAAATACATTTAGTTACTTATGATTACATAGAATGAGACGTTCTAAGTAAGCCGGCAATCACATTATCACAACAAACAACATTGATTAAGATTAAACTCTGCCGTAAAGCGTATTATAAAACTTCTGATTACATGCAAGACAAAACAGCTTCGGACTGAGCAATAATATGCATTACTATAGTATATATAATGAATGTCAAAGTGTAGCGTATCTTGCCAAACAGGGCTCTCTTTTACTGAACTGTAAGGCAAGATACTGGTGCTAATTTTCATTACCATGTAAAAAAATATGATTGTAATTATCTAAAAAAAATGGATATAAATAAGAAAAAAAGACAAACCAAAGACGCTGAGTTTCTTGCCGGATCTTCTCAGTTGAGGTCGTATTCCGATCTGGAGGTAGTGTAAAAAAAATGTAACTGACAATTTGTAAGTGCCCCCGTAGGCCTAATTCCGGGAAGGACGGCGGTTTGTGTGGTCGCATACCGTCGTAAAGACTAGACGGAGCGGTGGGCCCAGCCGCCCATCTGGGAGGAGCCCGATGGGGCAACGCGCTCGGAGGATTCCGGTTGAAGTCGTTTCGAGATCCCGGAGTCCTCCTTTTCAGCGCCGAGGACGGCCACCGGGGGGGTTTTAGTGCGGTAAAAATCCCACATATCCCTGCGTTGCTCCCACGGCATCGGGTACCTTTTGAAGGTTTCCTCCTCGAAAACAAAAAAAAGGCCTATACAAAATAAAGACATTTCATTTCAAAAATACGTACCAATTTTTTTATTTTATGTTTACTTTGTAGATACCTTCGAAATTATGGCACAAAAATATGTTGCAATATTTGTCCACCTACATGTTATATCGTATGTATTATAGATACATTGCAAACCATAGACTTCTTATGGCTGGTAATTGACCACAAATGAGAGTGGAGTTCTACGTTCACTCAACCACAATCGTACGCTTAGAGGCTTAGGTACGCCTCCTGTAATTGTCCCTTACCACTATTGTCAAAACAAAACAGCGCTATTTTGATGTTAAAATGTAGAAATATAGAGGATGCTTCCGTAAGAAAATATAGTTTTTATTTTAATATTATTTATAAGGTAAATTACTATTGTGATATATGTAATAGCGTATCGACGCATTCGTTATATATAATACTTTTATACATCTTATTATGTACGTGTACTTTACGTGACGACCCGCGTGGCGCAGCGGTTGCTGTATCGGTCTGACACGCAGTGGGTCCCGGGTTCGATTCCCGGCCAGACAGGTATCTGAATGATGAGTTTAGATTCATGTTCTGGGTCTGGGTGTTTGTGTATTCGTCTTTGTGTGTGTCCATGGCACCCACGACATAGGAGAAAATCCTACTGTGGGGCTATGAGTGTAGAAAGCGTTTTTTTTTTAAACTTTTTTTAAGCTAAACATCGGCTAATCCGATAAGTATATAAATAAATATCCTTATAGAAAACATCGTTAATCAAATAATATATAGACATTACACCTCTTGGAGTTTATTATTATCTTTCTACACAGAGTTTAAGTTAGATCCTTTTATGTTTATGAATATTTGTGAATCATTGAATGTATAAGCGATTGCACATTTTCTTTGATACTTAACAATAGCTGTTACCTTTGTCACATTGCTTTGATTTGATTCAATTCCACTGAACAATTCAGACACGGAACTAATGGATGTAGCTAATAGCTCTGAATTAGCTCTGTTTCCAACTAGCTGGAATTGTTGTGGTCAAGTGATTAGTAATTGGACAGCTTGAAGCACAGGCAGAGTCGGTTAAATTATACAATTTGTATTCTCATTCAATAGGTGTACTATACTGTCGTCAACCCATTATTGTCCCACTGCTGGGCACGGGTCTTCTCTCAGAATGAGAGAGTTTAGGCCATAGCCCACCACGCTGGCCAAGTGCGAATTGGTGGACTTCACACACCTCCGAGAACTTATTTTAAGGACTCTCGGGTGTGTAGGTTTCCTCACGATGTTTTCCTTCACCGAAAAGCAGTGATAATTATAATACGCACATAAATCAGTGGTGCGTGCCTGGGTTTGAACCTCGGACCTCCCGATTGAGAGTGCAAGTTTCAACCATTAGGCTATCACTGCTCTATTAGGCTATCACTGCTGGTGTACTATACTATGTAAGGTTATTCTTCCTATTTGATGGTTTCAATAAATAAAATATATAAAATGAATGTTTGGTTTGGTTTGATATGAACTGTAACCATTAAAAATGCTTGAAAGCTTTTTATATCACTACAGAGTATTAAGCAAAGTCGCTTCACGTTGTCTGTCTCTGTATATGATTAGATCTATGAAACTATGCTACGGATTGTAATGCTATTTTTTTAATGATGAGATGAGATGAGAGAAATGTTTTTTTTATGTTTAATACATATATAATAGTAAGATATTTCGATATATTTAATACAATTAAATAAGAACACGGCCGAATCGGTGCGCACGAATCTTTATTACGAGAAAAATATAGATCTACCTTCACATATACAACATCTCCCCTCTTAAACTATGTTGATATGACAATAAAAAAAAATAGAGAAAAAAAAACTTAATACAAAAAAAACTTAAGGAGAAACAATCATAATGGTATCATGCTAACTGCTTTGTATTAACAAAGCGTAAAAAAAATAATAAAGTAATGGCTATACATACAACCTATTAACTATTAATTATTATTTTTAATTCGACAAGTACGCTTAGGTCTATCCCTTCGCGATAGTAAAACTTGTTCTGGCGATTTCAAAGGTGATTTCGGTAACAAAGGGATACAAGTATCATTTTTACTGTTCTCAATAACATCTAAATTCTTTTCTAAATTGATATTATCTTCCTTGAGGGTTTCGACAGAAGAGTTTTCTTTACCCTCTATGTCGTGAGGTTCATTAGAATTAGGAAGTGACAAAGAGAATCGCTTCTTCGGGTACCCAGGAGTTACCAACTGATCAATATGCCTCTTCCACTCTTGTCCACCCGAAAGGCGGACTCGGTACGTTACTGGGGTGTCGCGGGCTATGACGGTGGCCGGCGCCCACTTATCAGCCCGCGGCCGATAGTCCCTCGCCAGCACGCCCTGGCCGGGCGTCGCGCTGCGCTCCGCACCAGCACGGCGCTCGCCCGCGCCTTCCTGCGCCACTTCTACCTTCCGCAAAGCGCTAGGTCTCAATGCGTCAAGTCTACTACGTAAGCGTCTACCGAGCATGGCTTCGGCTGGTGACACACCGGTCGTTGCGTGCTCACAATTACGATACTGGAATAAAAATTTTGAAATGGCCGTTTCGATATCCATTCCCTCGTGTACCGCTTTCTTCATTGCCCTTTTAACTAACTTAACGGCATTTTCTGCCGCACCATTACCCGCAGGTCTATATGGACTAGTGATAGTATGAATAATTAAATTTTTCGCTACAAAATCGGCAAACTCGTTTGAAGAAAACGGTGGGCCCCCGTCAGTAACTAACTGAGTCGGTAAACCGAATCGTGCAAATAATTCTCGCAACTTAATAATGGTTGCGGTGGCTGTCATGGTTCCCAGTTTTTGTACTTCTATCCATTTGCTGTGACCATCGACAGTTATTAGGTAATGTTTGCCTTGAAACTCGGCAAAGTCGCAATGGATTCGTTGCCACGGACGGGCCGGGAATGCCCACGGGTGTAGCACCGCGCGCGGCGGCGCGTCGCGTTGCTGGATACAAGCGGTGCATTCCCGACACAAACGTTCGATGTCCGCGTCAATCTGAGGCCAGTAAACGAAACTCCTAGCTATATTTTTCATTTTGACAACTCCCAAGTGGCCCTCATGCAATTCTCTGAGAACCTGGCTTCTGAGCAAATCAGGAATGATAATTCGATGATTATACATAAGACAACCTCGATCTAATGAAATCAATTGTTTCCTATTAAAGTAAGGACTTTCACTTGAACATACCGGCTTAGACGGCCAACGTTCAATGACATAACTATAAATATTTTTTAACAAACTATCCTTCTGCGTTAATGAAGCTATCTCTTTCGCACTTACAGGAAAAGACTCTTCAACATAATTAATATAAGATACCGAAATCATTTTTGAATCACATTTCTTTTCATGCGGCAATGGCAGCCGTGAAAGAGCATCTACATTACTGTTATCATTCGACTTAACAAACTCAATATCAAAATCATAAGCAGCTAACCTTGTTGCATACCGCTGCAGCCGGCTAGCGGCGGTTTGCGGCAACCCTAATTTAGGTCCAAAAATGAACGTGAGAGGCTTATGATCGGTCTTGATTATAAACTTTCTACCGTACAAATATTGGTGGTGTCTCATAACACCACTAAATATCGCCAACGCTTCTTTATCAAGTTGACTATAAGAACGTTCGGCCGCATTAAGCGTGCGCGACGCGAAGCAAATAGGGCGCTCACTGCCATCGGAATAACGATGCGACAACACGCTGCCAATGCCGTACGAACTACTATCAACTGATAACACCAACGGTAATTCAGGATCGTAGTGAACAAGTATTTGTTTACTTAGCATAATGTCTTTAATTCTTTTGAATGCTTTGTCGCACTCCTCTGACCAACACCAAGTAATATTTTTACGCAGCAACTTATGTAAAGGATGCAATAATGAACTAAGATTATGAACAAATTTTGAATAATAATTCACGAGACCTAAAAAGGATCTTAGTTGCGTAATATTATTCGGTGCGGGTGCACTTACAATTGCTGTCACTTTATTTGGATCCGGATGTAATCCGTGCTTGTCAATTATAAATCCAACATATGTTATGCAATCTTGCATGAAGGAACATTTTTCGAGTTTTATTCTCAATCCGACCTCACGTAACCTTTCGAACAATGCTCTCAAATTATCCATATGTTCACGCCTATTTCGACCCGTCACCGCGATATCGTCAAGAAAAACGGCTACTCCCCGAAGTCCTCTTAATGTTTCCTCCATAAATTTTTGAAATTTTTCGGGTATACAAGTCAACCCAAAAGGGGTACGCCGATAAACAAACGTACCTATGTGAGTAGTTATAGCTGTACACGGCTGCGATTCATTTTCTAATAATAATTGCTGATAGGCGTTCGTGAGGTCGATTTTCGAAAATTGTTCCCCACCGCTTAATACAGCAAACAATTCTTCAATTCGTGGCAGAGGGTACGGCTCCCTTATCAGCTTCGGGTTAATAGTTATTTTGTAATCACCGCAAATACGAATCTCACCAGATTTTTTAATTACCGGTACAATTGGTGTCCCGTAATCAGAATAATCTACCTTATAAATGGTACCCTCGGCCACGAGCCGCTCTAATTCTAATTCCACCGGCTTGCGCAGCGCCAGCGGCAGACTCCGTGCTTTTATAAATACGGGGTTCGAATCAGTCAACCGTAATGACAATTTTTTACAACAAGTACCTAGTCCGGGTGTGAAAACAGACGGAAATTCGTGCTTAAATTGTTCAACTAAATTATTTTCGGATAAATGTAGCAACAAATCATTAATTTTAACAACATCAATTTTTAATTCTCTTAACCAAGACCTACCGAGAAGCGGAGGACCACCATTTTCAATAATAAACAATTTAAGATTACGAGCAGAATATTTTGCAAGGGCTACATCCACAAATATATATCCTATAGGACGGATTATATGGCCCGTATAAGAACGCAATTGAATTTCGTCATGTAACAATTTCACCTTATTAAAATATTTTCTGTAACAATCAAGATTAATAGTTGACAACTTACTTCCAGTGTCCAATTCGAATTTGATTGTTGCCCCGTTAACACTCACATGCACGTTATATGGCTTGTCATCTTTCCCGCTTACACTCAGGTTATTAAAATCGCAATCCGATCCGACATCATCGTTCTCCATGTAGAAGTGCTCCCTACGTTTATTATACGGACGATCACTTACTTGACCTTTGCACATAGCTCGAAGGTGTCCCTTTTGTCCACAATTATCGCACGAGTAATTTTTAAAACGGCACAATTCCGCGCGATGGTTTCGACCGCATCTCCAACAAGCCCGGGAATCGTACGATGCTTGGCGTCCCCCTGCAGATCCGTCGGCCACGTCCGGCCCAGCGCGATGAGCCGCCCGAGGAGCGCGCGCTGCCCCCGCTGCTACTCTGTGCACCGGCTCAGGGCCATGCGTCGCTCGCTGCTCCCCTGCTCGCTGCTCCCCTGCATCGGTGCTCGAGACACTGATCTGAGCATGTCGCTCAGCCGCTTCCAGGGCCAGTGCTAACTCGATTGCTCGTTTATACGTCAACGTTGGCTCCGCGAATAAACGAGATCTCATTTCGTCGCTGGATAACCCGGATACGAACTGGTCACGCAGATTTTCTTCGAGCTTAGTATCGAAGTTACATGAACTTGCTAAGTGTTTCAAAGCCTGTAGATATTCACTTAACCCTTCACCTGACATTTGACGTCTTTGCCGGAACACATGACGTTCCGCTATGTCCGAACGCCTAGGTTCCAGGTGGTCGCTAACTATCTTCACCAATTCACTAAATGATCGGGTTTCAGGGTTGTCGGGTGCACAAAGGTCACACATTAAATCATACGTCGCCTCACCAACTAAAGTCACTAAAGTAGCCACTTCTAAGTCCTTTTTAATCTCGTTTAATGCAATGAACTGTTCCACGCGTCTAATATACGCCGACCACTTTTTACTCGACAAATCGAACTGTTCAATTTTACCGATCGGCATTTTAGCACTATTTCAATCCAAATTACGGAATAACACAGTTTATCCTCGTCGCCAGTAAGATATTTCGGTATATTTAATACAATTAAATAAGAACACGGCCGAATCGGTGCGCACGAATCTTTATTACGAGAAAAATATAGATCTACCTTCACATATACAACAATAATATAGAGGCGAAACACTGATAATTTTAGATTTTTAACTTTTAGACGGAACAAAGTTCGCCGGGGCATCTAGTTATAATATAAAGCGGTTTCAAGTGTTATAGTTCAATATGTTCGTAGTCATTGTATTTTTTATTACCTGAGGTTAGCCACAGATGCGTTACTACTAAAAACTTGGCTTGAACGCATTAGTTGTAGGTATATGTCTCCCTTTACCACACATGACATTTGAAACATAATCAACTCAATTGAATTTCCACGTCCTTGATTTAATGTCGCACCAAAAAACGGGTAAAAGAAAATCCTAGCATGCCCTCAAATTTTATGTAACAGGTGACATTACCTTTTATCTCGTAACATGATGAAATTTAGCTTCCCAAGTTGGAGTGTTGAAGATGCTTCGTGTAAAGCGACACTTCAAAATGAGATTTTATTTAGGAGGAAAATTCAGCTAAGATTTCTTGGTGCTAAGAGTCGTATTTAGGGACATGTTTCACTGTAGACGAATGACGGCAGAAGAAAAAGTTTTCGTACGAATAATTTTGTTTACAAGCACAAAACCGTCGCAACGGTCGAAATTCGACCGCCATTAAAGTTAATAAACTAAACCTAATATGAACTTAATATGAAGTTTCCAAAGTAGCTCGAATATTTTTCAAATTCAAATAAGTTTGAATAAGTATAAAGTTATTTTGAACGCACCCGTTAAAGGTAAAAAAGGTTGAATTAGCTAAGCTGAATTTAAAAGTAATAGCGGGTATTTTGACAGAGACATCTGACATTTTTGACATTATGTGTTTTCATACCAACACATTGAATGTTCTATTTCGTTAATTATGTATGTTTTGTGTCAAATGCAAGGTAGTGTGTGTAATGCGTTTTTAATTATTTTTATTATTATTATTAATATACTTTATTGTACCCAAAAAAACAGGAAATTTACAATATTGATTACAGTTTAAGATACAATAGGCGGTCTTATCGCTAAACAGCGATTTCTTCCAGACAACCTTAAGGTTCGGAGTTAAAAAGAATATGAACAGAAAGAAAAAGGTAGGGTGCAAAATTAAATAGAGATTAGTGCAAAATATAATATAAATTAAATCTTAATTAATTTTATGTATGTTTTATGCATTATTTGATAAAAATATTAGCATTACGCAATCCTTCCCTACCTACATCAACTATAACCGAGCGTAATTTCATACTCCTCTGCAGCAAGTATCTTAAAAACGAATCACAGGTTTTTGTTTCACGTATTAATATATAGATAAACTCATGTTATAAGCAAGATAAACATCGTAGTCTATCGTTTATCACGTACAGTAAGACAAGAATTTTAAAACGAACATGACGGAGTGAGATCTCATTTCTTTGCTCACACTCACGGGCTAACGTTTTTAATGTAACTAAGTATAATTATATGTGTGTACAGTATTTTGGCTAAATCTTCGTCTTTCTTTAGTAAGTTAAGGTACTTTTGTAAAAAAATTCTTTTTACTTTATTGTAAACAAGAAATTAAAAAACAAAGTGAACATAAACACTTTAAAATGTCTAGAGCAGCTTTTACATCACCACAAAGTATATAAAACGAATAATGTCTTATATACATATAGTACTGAGGCCAGCGCTCAGTAAAAAAACGAGCATGCAGTCCACTTGATGGTAAGAGGTCACTGTCGCCCATGTACCTACATCGGTAAACAACTTTATATAGAACATGGATTATGTCTAAAAGTCAAATACAAATACGTTGCTACTCCCGGGGACTAAGATGGGCGCCTCATATGGTCAAACAAAAACAGCAGCGTTTAACAACGCTGTTATTACGAAAAATTGGTTGGGCGATAATGCTTTCGAAGTCAAACCACACAGATTCTATCTTCTTCTTTTTTAAAAGTGGCAGAACCAGTGTAGTTCGACCGGGGAAGACCGACTAGCGTGAAGCATTTCTTGCGTTTCGATGGAAGGGTGGGGTTGCCGGCACACTTTTATATGAGGCGACCATCATACTCGGGAGTAGCAACGCATCTGTGATTGACTTCAAAGAAACCCATGTTCTGTATGAAGTTGATTACACTTGTCCATGAGCGACAGTGACCACTTACCATCAGGTGCTTGCTCGTTTCCTACTTCAGTCAGACAAAAAAAACATTTAGTAGCTAAATTATCATATTCTTCTCAATTCTCATATAACTTCCTAAGCGCACATAAACTACCGCTCCTGCGTCTGATATCCACTTGAAACGACAATATACACAGTTCTCCCATTAAACAGTAAACCTAGTTGACTTAACGACTTATAACTTAACGATGTAAGTTGGAATGTCGAACCCAGTATCATTTGAAAGTTACACCATTAAAATCCGTTATCAAAATTGTAACGGTTGAGTTTCTGGTTAAGGGCTAGTAACCACTGTTAGCGATATTACACTGATACTAGTGATATATGAGTTAAGACTAATATTATTGAATGGGTACATTTTAATAGCTCAAGGTGGTAGAACCAGTGTAGTTCGACCGGGGAAGTACACACGCCACACCTATTTCTAGCGTGAAGCATTTTTTGCGTTTCGATAGAAGGGTGTGGTTGCCGGCACACTTTCACATGAGGCGACCATCATAGTCCTCGGGATTAGCAACGCATCTGTGATTGACTTCAGATGGAACCCATGTTCTGTATTAAGTTGATTACAGATGTCCATGGGCGGCAGTGACCACTTACCATCAGGTGGACTGCATGCTCGTTTGCTACTTCAGTCAAATAAAAAAATATATATATAAAAGTGTACCCGTTACCTCAAGTACCCTATATAGATTATATCTCGGGTACTCAATATGCGATTTTACAATTATTTTTGCTTATATTTAGATACAATAACCACGATCAAAATAACTGGGCCAAAAATCGACACAAATAAAACAAGTCCCGTCCTCTCCCGAGTACCCATTACATTTTAAAATAATTTGGGTAATACGTAGCACTTTTTGTATGAAGTAATTGATGGCATCAAATGAAAACATTTAATAACCTTTCCTTTGGGAAGTCGGTTAAAAATTGTAATTAGTAAGCCTTGGTTCAAAATTGCTGTGCTGTTCACTTTGCCCGTTTTACGAAATGTGAATAAATAAATAGTAACCCTGATATGTGACTTATGATTCCTATGATTATGAAAGGTCCAGGGAGTGGTATCTATCTCGCCGAAGGTATCATACTCATTTTGCCACCACATCTATTTTTAGCGTAAAGCAGATCTTGCTTTTTGAAGTGAAACTTCTTTATCAGGGTTGGAAAAAAATTTAGTGTAACATTTTTTCGTTACGCGCCATCTTTTTCTGTTACGCGCCATCTTTTTTTTCGTTACGCGCCATCTTTTTCTGTTACGCGCCATCTTTTTTTTCCGTTACGCGCCATCTTTTTCTTATCCCTACATACAACTACAAAAATAACGTCATAAAGAAGTTTCACTTCTTACGAGTATACGCTAGTACACGCACACATTTCATTTTTATTAGCTTCACCTGTATGTTTGTTTGTAACCGACTTCTTTGGGCGCGATTTTGACCCACTTTAAACGGTCAGATTTCGTTCAAACTTTGTAGATTTATTGAGGACCAATGACAATACACTAATTTGATAAAATTATTCTATTTTTTAATTTGACTAAAAAGTAGAAAATAAAAAAGGGTGCTTTTTAAGATATTATCGAAATGATAATCACTCTACTCATAACTGCCAATAAACTATTTATGACCATTGACACCATGCACCCCACGATTTTTTTAAAATAAAATATTTTTTTTTATTCACACTATTATTAATTTATATTCATTGAAATTTTTAACACTATTTTCTTAATTTAAATTCATTTAAATTTATTTTCTATTTTTTAGTTCGGTTTTCTATAAAAAACGTGTTTTTTAGTTTTTTTAAACTATTATTTATTGGTGGAAGAGTGTGTCTGCTAGTTCACTTTAAAATGAGGGGACCGTCTTGTCCCCGAGCGTAGCAAACGCTGTTTTTTTATAGTTAGGCCAAACGATAAGGCAGACGGGCCACCTTATGGAAAGCCGTCACCGTCACCTACGGATATTTGCAACACCAAGGGAGTCGCCAATGCATCGCCGGCTTTGGAGGAGAGCTCTTTTTACACCTTTCTTGAAGAGAAGTCATAGCGCTCCGGGAATACGTCAGGAGGTTTTCCGGGAAATTGTTTTCTAAATGTCTTAAGATTTTAAATAAACACACTAAACTCATAACCCTACACCAGGATTTTTCCTATGTTGAGGGTGTATTGGACATCTTCATGCGCAAACAAACGCCCAGACCCAGAATGGTAACCTCAATTCGTTCAAATATCTGTCCGCCCGGGGATAGAACCTGGAACCCACTCCGTGGTCTTATGTCAAATTTTATTTGAATAAGAACCAGAAAATTACTTCTCGTCGTCAGTGTAACATCATCCTAACACAAACACATCATTATATACTCAGTATATATGTAATTCGTTCACTGACCTAGAAATTCACTTTAATGTAGCATGCATGATATAACCATGTACACCATAATTTACTACACCTAGTATAACTATTGTGTAATAAGTAAACACAGGCACATAGTAAGTAATTTGTATAATATTATTTGTTTTTTGTATAGAGTTACATAAGTCTAATTTAAACAGGATTATTATATTACTACATAGTATAAAACAAAAACGCTTCTCGCTGTCTGTCCCTATGTATGCTTAGATCTTTAAAACTACGCTATGGATTTAAATTCAGTTTTTTTAATAGATAAAGTGATTCAACAGGAAGGTTTTTATGTATTATCATGTGTAATATAGTGGAGAAACACTAATAATTTTTGAGATTTTTGAAGTGAAACTTCTTTTAGCGGGGTTGGAAAAAAATTTAGTGTAACATTTTTTCGTTACGCGCCATCTTTTTCTGTTACGCGCCATCTTTTTTTCCGTTACGCGCCATCTTTTCTTTCCGTTACGCGCCATCTTTTTCTTATCCCTACCACGCATGATATTAGATAGATTATTATAGATTAGACTATTAGATAAAGTTTAATAAAAGCCTTTTATTAAACTTTATCTAATTTAACTTTATTTAACCAATTTCTGTAAAGTTGCATATAGTAAATTATTTTTTGAAAAATAACGTCTTATAGAAGTTTCACTTTTTACGAGTGTACGCTAGTACACGCACACATTTTTTTTTACTTTTAAGAGAACGAAGTTCGCCGGATCAACTAGTCTATACTATTTTATTCTTGTGGTTCCACCACTTTCGTCATTTCTACCACGGTAATTAATATCCTATATGTTAGTATATTTCATAAACTGTATCTCTGCCAAATTTCAGTGAAATTCGGCAGTTTTCGTTAAAGAGTAAAAACGCACTTTCATTATCACAAACTTTCACATTCGTGGTATTAATAAGATACTGAAGTTGGTAGAACCAGTGTAGTTCGACCGGGGAAGTACCACCGCCATACCTATTCCTAGTGTGAAGCATCTCTTGCGTTTCGACAGAAAGGTATGGCTGCCGGCACTATTTTATATGAGGCGACCGTCGTAGTTCTCGGGAATAACAAGCATCTGTGATTGACTTTAGTTAGAACCCATGTTGATTACAGATGTCCATGAGCATCAGTAACTTATCATCAGCTGGACTGCAAGCTTGTTTGAAACTTCAATTGGTAAAATTCGTAATTAAATATAAACATGATGACGACGCCAACGTCGCAAAAAAATAAGTTTACCGCCTCTCAAAAACCGCTTAACATGTTTAAGAAATTGACACATAAAAAAAACAATATTTGTAATATAACGTACTTAGATACTTCCTTACATTAAAAAAATCACTCATAAATAGGCTCTTTATATATTTTGATGTATTGAACGAAAATCGCTTAGTAGGTTTTAGATTAAATCGGTCTATAGATTTATTTAGGTTAAAGGTAGTATCGAATTAGGCTATTTTTATCGCTAAATTAGCCTATATAGATCAGTGGTGTTCTTAATTATAGCCCGTCCTATAAACCAAACTTGCTAACAAGTATGACTTAGAACTTTTTGAGGCTAGATTGAATAGCTAGAAAAATCTAGGCTAGCAAGCCCGTCTTAGATCTTAAAACTGCTTTCTAATAGGCAAAATGGCGGCCAAATGCTGACCTAGTATAAAAATGAAAAATATTATTTAAAGTTCTAAATTGGTTAATGGCCTTTAAAATGATGTTTTATAGGAGAATCGCTTTAAGTAAAGTGATTATCGAGTTTATATTACTCAGTATATCTGTAAATGTTTAATTTCCATTCGTTTTTGAAGGTGGTAGAACCAGCGTAGTTCACCTATTTCTAGCGTGAAGCATTTTTTGCCTTTTGATGGTAAGATGTGGTTGCCGGCACACTTCGACACACTTCTATAAGAGGCGACCATCATAGTCCTCGGGAGTAGCAACGCATCTTTGATTGACTTCAGATAGAATCCATGTTCTGTATGAAGTTGATTAGAGATGTACATGAGTGGCAGTCACCACTTACCATCAGTTGGACTGCATGGTCAGTCAGATAAAAAAATAAAGTTTAATAAAAATCGGTTCAAATCGGTTACTAAGATTAGCTGGTTGCAATGAATGCACTATTTTAAAACGGGGTATTAACTTGATCTTTTTTGTTTCAAAGACGCATTTTTAAAATGACTTTTCTTCTACTTATACATGACGAAGTGGGCGTGACGTCAGGAAGGTCAGGGTTTTCATTACTATCCATTCTTAAAGATTTCAAGTAAAGCGCAGAAGTTATTTTTATTCGATTTATTCAAAGTTGAGGATGTCCGGTCGCATCGACGGTTGAACAAGAATCTTTTTATTCTGGCAGGCGCTAGCCTTATTATTAGCTTTTTATTAGCTTCACCTCTATGTTTGTTTGTAACCGACTTCTTTGGGCGCGATTTTGACCCACTTTAAACGGCCAGATTTCGTTCAAACTTTGTAGATTTATTGAGGACCGATGACAATACACTAATTTGATAAAATTATTCCATTTTTTAATTTGACTAAAAGTAGAAAATAAATAATAGTTTTTTTAAACAAACTAAAAAACACGCTTTTTATAGAAAACCGAACTAAAAAATAGAAATAAATTTAAATGAATTTAAATTAAGAAAATAGTGTTAAAAAATTCAATGAATATAAATTAATAATAGTGTGAATTAAAAAAAAATATTTTATTTAAAAAAAAAGCGTGGGGTGTTTTTTAAGATATTATCGAAATGATAATCACTCTACTCATATCTGTCAATAAAATATCTATAACCATTGACCATGCGCCCCACTTTTTTTTTTAAATAAAATATTTTTTTTTATTTACACTATTATTAATTTATATTCATTGAAATTTTTAACACTATTTTCTTAATTTAAATTCATTTAAATTTATTTTCTATTTTTTAGTTCGGTTTTCTATAAAAAGCGTGTTTTTTAGTTTTTTAAACTATTATTTATTTTATAAATGGTTGAGGGAGGTGACAATAACACATTTATGAAAAGTAGACTAAATTAACATCGCTAGAAATCACTTACTATTGCAAATATAATAATTAAACAATTTTCGATCTTAAAATTAACTAAAATAATTATTTTCGGCAACGTGTTTTTCGTAAATATGTGCTCCGACATAATATTATCCAAAAAATCTTCATCAATAAAAAATATTTCGCCTGCCACGACCCTTGTCTGACACGTTCAACGTCTGTAAATGTATACAAACGTACGCTGTACACAAAATTAGGCCGTTTTCTTGTTATAAGGAGCTTATAGTAGACGCAATAAAATATCATTTTTATGAATATTATTTTTATATTAAACATAAGCTTCTTTTCTCAGATACACGTACATTATATTAAAATACGGTTTTAGTCAATACTAAAAGCACTCATTGCCAAAAAAAAAACTTTAGCTGTAAGAACTCTTATGATGAACTCTATAAGGTATCTAGATCTTTCAAATGTGAAGCAGATTTGCGTTTTAGTGAAGTCATGTGGTTGCTGGTTCACTTTTATATGCGACCATCTTAGTCCTCGGTAGTATAAATACGTTTGTGTTTTTTTTTATAATAATGAAGTAGCAAACGAGCATGCAGTCCACCTGATGGTAAGCGGTCACTGCCGCCCATGGACATTTGTAAGCAACTTCATATAGAACATAGGTTTTATCTGAAGTCAATCACAGATGCGTTGCTACTCCCGAGGACTAGGATCGCGTCTCATATTAAGTATGCCAGCAACCACACCCTTCCATCGAAACGCAAGGAATGCTTCATGCTAGAAATAGGTGTGGCGGTGGTACCTCCCCGGCCTTACTACACTGGTTTTACCACCTTCAGTATCTTATCCCATCCATCCCCATCCATCCATCAGCCCAAGTGTGGTGGTGGTACCTCTACCTCCCCGGGCGAACTACACTGGTTCTACCACCTTCAGTATCATCAACCCATCAACCCATCAATCCCCATCCATCAGCCCAGGTGTGGCGGTGATACCTCTACCTCCCCGGTCGAACTACACTCGTTCTACCACCTTTACAGTTGACTGCAAATAAAACCTCTGGTCTATATGGAGTTGCATATACAAATTCATGGGCAGCTATGACCATTTACGATAGGTTGACGATATGCTCGTTTGCTACTTCAAATTTTAAAAACTGAAGAAGTTCAACTTAATTTCTCTTGATCCAATTAGCGTTTCAAAAACAGTGTACATAATTAAATAAACAAGCGTATTTCGTACTGTCTCGTATGAGTGCACTTCCTTTCAGCTCGTGACAGCACTTTGTGTGTCATGAAGACGGCCTCTTGTAAGAATGTCGTCCTATATTTTATGAAACGAAACTGTATGTGTTTTGGAAGTAACGACATTACTTAAAAAGTGTGTTATATCGTTGTTTTATTTTGACGTCGTGACGGTATTTTTATTTTCGTTCGTATGTCGTGACGTTAAAACTAGGTTCTCCTACGGCTCTGCTTGTGTATTTCTTCTGTAGCCCAATGAAAACTAAATATTCTATGTATTGATGACGATTATAATTAATGTGTCCGTGTGCCTTTAGAAACTTGTAAAACTTTCTTTGTGTGAAATAATAAACTAACATCCACATATTTTAAAAATTTTTTTGCTTCATAATATTAGTAAGATTTTCAAATAAAATTAAGAAGGTTTTATGCTCATATAAATAGACCATTCTAGCCCACAGAAATGGTAAATCACATCAAGATTAGATCCCAAATTTTATGTGGAGTTAGATGCAGTTGTACTCGTAAGTATGTGGCAGAGACCAATTAATTATATCAGATGGACTGCCACACCAGACCTCCAATCTAATAATGATGAGGCAGTTCAAACACGTTCCTACGGTTGATGTTTAACATGGAACGTCTCGCAACATTGCATTCATAAAGCTATAGTAAGTGGCGGTAATAAAAACGCAAATAAAACAAATAAATAAATATGCAAATTATTACCAACGATTATAGAGTAGGTCTTTAAAATTATGCTCCGGTTGTGTTCCGTTGGACATCCCAGAGTCCTCCACGTAGTGCTGAGGACGGCCACCGGGGAGGGGCGGTTTAGTTAGGTTAAAAGGTTTTGAAGGTTTCCCCTCGATAACAAAAAAAAGGTCTTTAAAATTATACTGATTTCTAGACAAGGTATTTTTACTCATTATAAAAAAATATATATATTATTAGAAATTCGTTGAAACATATGTCATTCTTAAAGATTCCTCGTAGAAAAAGTGATTACTTGAATTACCTATTCTTACTAGCGCGGACATAGTTGCTTGTATCCGACTGTGTATTGTTCCTCATAACATCAGTATGAGACCAGTGATAGCCTAATGGTTGAAATTCGCCCTCTCGATCGGGAAGTCCGAAATTCAAACCCAGGCACGCACCACAAATTTTTCCAAAATTATGTGTGTATTAGAAATCAATTATCACTGCTTTTAGGTGAAGGAAATCATCGTGACCTACACACGCGAGAGCTCTTTAAAAAAAAGTTCTCAGAGGTGTGTGAAGTCCACCAATTCGCACTTGGACAGCGCGGTGGACTATGGCCTAAAACTCTCTCATTTTGAGAGAAGTCTCGTACCCAGCAGTGCGACAATTATGGGTTAACGACAAAAAACATCAGTTTTAAAAACTATGTTCTTGCCTTATGGATGAGGTAAGGGAGACATATGTATTTACCCGAGGTGTTCCGACTTAGCCCAAAGGGGTAGCAACACATCTTTACGTATCTTCAGGTAGGATTCTGATCTTATGTGGGGTTAATTAAAGATGAAGGGTAGTAGTGACCACTTACCATCAGACGGACTGCATGCTCGGCCGATATTCATTTTATAACATACATATAAAAAAATATTTCTCCTGCGCTGCTGTTACAAATGATAATTCTAAATACACTGACAGGCGCGGAAATTTATCCTTCTCAACTATATTATATCGATAACAAAGATAATTGTAATATAACACACATGTAAACAAAATAGTTCCATCAAGAAATTATCGCATTAGAGACCATAAAGACAAAATCAATTAGGTTGAATTTGATTGTATAAGCGACATTACTCGTACACTTGAATAGTTTGTTTTAAAGTAATCACTGACTCTTATTACTTTGTATTGGGATTTATATTCGTTTGATGGCAGGTTTTCCACAGATTTTGTATTCGATAATAGGTACCTAATGTCGCTGTTGCGTGTTCTACGTTGCGTCATTACCTTTAACGTTAGTTCAGTCATTTTATTCGCTGCAATTACTTCGAATTTGATCTTGTTGGTTTTAAATTGATGATAACAGTTTGCTATTTAAGTTAATAAAACAGTAATATATAAATACCAATAATGATAGTAATATCGGGTGTTTTATATAAGACTAGCTGTACCCTGCACGCGTTGCTACGTCATCACAAAAAAAAATACACCAGAAACGTTCGCGAGCTCATAAATAACAACTTTGGTAAAGATCATGACATGATCAAATGAATAGTTTAGCATATAACATGGGTTCTACCTGACGTCAATTACAGATGCATTGCTAATCTCGAGGGTTGATATTTTGGCCTCATATAAAAATGTGCCGGAAACCAGAACTGTGTTATAACTAGTTATCGAATTATACTACTATAATCCGACCGGAACACTCGACTTTTTTATTATCTGATCGAAATAGTAACGTGCGATGCAGTCCACCTGATGGTGAGTGGTCACTGCCGCCCAAGGACATTTATAAGCAACTTCAAATAGAACATGGATTTTATGTGAAGTCAATCAAAAATACGTTGCTACTCCCAAGCACTATGATGTTCGTCTAAAATAAAAGTGTGCCGGCAACTAACACCCTTCCTTCAAAACGCAAGAAATGCTTCACGCTGGAAATAGGAGTGGCGGTGGTACTTCCCCGGTCGAACTACACTGGTTATACCACCTGCTACCTGCACTTATGTCTAGCGTGAAGCAGTTTTTGTGTTTCGGTGGAAGAGTGCGGATATCGATTCACTTTCATACGATGACCATCTTAGGTGTCAAGAGAGGAAATGCGTCCGAATAAGTTTATTTTAATGCATTGTAATGTGTTGTAGCGATCTAATCCAGTTCTTACAGGACAGTTAAAACCCTCTTGTCTCTCAATAAACAAGTGCTATATCTTCCATTATTTTTTACTATTCCACAAGGTCTATTATTAATAATGTCATGTCGGCTTTTATCCGACAAAATAACAAATACAAAATAACATATCAAATACACGGCACACAATAAATATAACAGTAAAGGTCAAGTCAAATAATAGTAACAAGAACACGGATAATTTACTGACAGGAGAAACGATATAATTATTGGAGTGATGGGTCACTTTAGGTCGAAATAAGGCGAGTTTCATTATTGCTGGAGCTAATTTAACGTAAGCCTTTTTTTGTTGATGAGGAAACCTTTAAAAGAAACACCGAAGGCTTGGGAGATATGTTATGTGGGATTGCGTTTGCATAACTTACCACCGAGTGATTTTAATTCAGTAATTGTTGTTTTTTATAAGATTAAAGAAGTAAATGCAGTACACCCGAATGAGGCGACCATCATAGTCTTCGGTAGCAGCAACGCATCTGTGATTGAATTCAGATAGAAATATATTATGTTGCTTACAGGTATCCATAAGCGGCAGTGACTAGTTACCGTCAGGTGGAGTGCATGCTCGTTTGCCACTTTAATCAGATAAACAAAGTAAAACAGGGTACAGTATACCTATTGGTCCCTGGTCACAGTTTCTTATGAATATTTATGAGCAACTTCATACATATAGAAGATGGGTTCTTCCTGAAGTCAATCACAGATGCTTTACAACTCCCAAATATTAGTATATTAGTTGCCTTAAATGTGAGCCGGCAACCATACGTTTCCACAAAAACGTATGAACTTCTCCTCGCTAGAAATAGATGTGACGGTGTTACCGCCCCGATCTAACTATATCATGTCGCCTTATAAATTATTAAGTACACATCACTTTGTCATTGTTCGAACATGTTCCGTGTAATTTATGTATGACACAAGTTCAAAATGTGGGTGTTTTAACATCAATAATCTAAAAATAGAACGTAATTAACTTCGTATAAGACAGGTCCCTAATTACAACGTGGGATGTTATATATCACAAAGGTGGATTACCCTTTGATGTTAGTTTATTACATCACAAAGGTACCCATTTTTCTGGTTTGAAGGGCATGGTGATTGAGTAATTCAAAGGGCTATCAATTCTAAGATATGTGTTAGTATCGGACCACAGGTCCTCAAATTATACTAATCGTATGATTAGTATAATTTGAGGACCTGTGTTATGATAGTATTATCATACTAATATTATAAAATATAACACGCTTTCTACACTCATAGTCCCACACTAGGATTTTCTCCTGTGTCGTGGCTACCATGAACACACAAGACGAATACACAAACACCCAGACCCAGAACATGAATCTAAACTCATCATTCAGATACCTGTCTGGCCGGGAATCGAACCCGGTATCCATTGCGCGTCAGACCGGTATGATAACCGCTCTGCCACGCGGGTCATCAAAATATATAAAGGCGAAAGTTTGAGAGTATATAATTATGTTTGTTACTCCGTCTTAGATTTCCAGCTAGACATCTGTCTAGCTGGGAATCTAATCCGGAAGCCTTCGCATGTCAGACCGGTATGAGAAACGCTACGCCACTATCGTCAAAGTTACGTTATAGTCATGAGAGGATCATGGACAATAGTGTATGATTGACATTAAATGGAAACTTCTCCATTAGGACTTAGATCTTTAAAATTAGAAAGGAGATATAAGAGAGAATAAGAAAGGTTTTTATGTATAATACATGCATAATATAGTACGCTTTCTACACTCATAAAACGCTTTCTACACTCATAGCCCCACAGTAGGATTTTCTCCTGTGTCGTGGGTGCCATGGACACAGACAAAGACGAATACACAAACACCCAGACCCAGAACAGAACAGACTCTAAACTCGAATCGGGAATCGAACCCGGGACCCACTGCGTGTCAGACCGCTAACCGCTGCGCCACGAAGGTCGTCAATAGTGGGGGAATACTGACAATTTTAGACTTTTGGTGGAAGGAAGTTCGCTGGAACAACTAGTAAACTATATGATTGACAAATTTCAGTGAAACCCGACCGCTAGTTTTTGCTTGAGAGCTTACCTTCACATTTATAATATTATGAGAGATAGGAAGAATTTGAAATCGCTTTGTAAAGTTGGTAGCATTTCTTTAACACTTAATCATAGCATCTAAGAATCGCGCTTGAAATTAATTAACCTAATTAGTTCAAAGAAGAATTTCAAATAAACACTAGAAGATGTTTTTTTCTTAACTTTATTTTTTAGTATTCCAAGCGCATAATACAAGTAGAGATAAGGAGAGAATTATATTTAAAAGTGTCGACTTTTCTCTGATTTTTCCTTGAAAGGGGTGGAAATTGTGACAAGTGCGTTGTCAACTTGGTGCCGACGTTGCAGGTCATACTAAGGACCTCTTGAGTGTAAGGCTTGCGTTTGTACAGGAAAATGTAATGATATTAGTCATATGACAGAAATGACTGAAATGGAGTTAGAAGTTAATCTTCGTTTGCGTGGTAAGATGAAACAAAATATAGAAAAACAGATTTTAATTTTTTTGATCTTTAAAATTATGCTGTAGAAGACTTCTTCATAAGTGTGTTTTTAGGTATCGTTATGTACATATGTATGTTATTTATTTGGCACAGTGTTTAGGCTAAACGCTTAATTGATAATAACAGATGAGGGTGTCGTTGGATTCCTCTTAATTGTCACAGTGATAAGGGCTATGTAATCACTACATAGTACAAAACAAAGTCGCTTCCCGCTGTCTGTTCCTATGTATGCTTAGATCTTTAAAACTACGCTACGGGTTTTATTGCAGTTTTTTTAATAGACATAATGATTCAAAGGAAAGGCTTATATGTATAATATTTAATAATTTTTAAAATTTAAAAACGAAATTCGCCGGATCAGTTAGTAGTTAAATAAAACACCTGAAAGGAAATGAGTAGAGAGAGGACAGGACGCAATATTGTTTCTGTAACAATAACGATATTAAACTTAAGCTAATAAATAGAAAATATGAAAGAAGATATAAAGGCTCAATGAGATTAATAAATACTTCGAAAACTAGAACTTCTCGTTTTGTATACAAAGAAATCAGTAATACAACCTCAAATATACATGCTTTGATTTTGAACTTCGATCTATTTTTACTGAACTTAGCATGTTCAGTAAGGATAGATCCCAACTCTCGTCAACCCATTATTGTGCCACTGCTGGGCACGGGTCTTCTCTCAGAATGACAGAGTTTAGTTCATAGTCCACCGCGCTGGCCAAGTGCGAATTGGTGGACTTCACACACCTCCGAGAACTTTTTTGAAGTTAAACTTCTTTAGGCGCATGAGGGTAAAATTTTTACAGATGAAACGTCACGCCGGTATGCAACGGAAGTGTCGGAAAAGAGAGAGAGAGTGATCGAGACCGATTGAGAGAGAGTAAGACAGGGCGAACGTAGCATGAGCAACTAGCCGTGGAGTGAGAGTAGGGAGCAAGCGAGTGAGAAAGATTGAGAGAAAAAGTGAGACAGAGCGAACGTCGTATCACGCCTCTTTCCCTTCCTCTTAATCTTGGAAATTTAAAGTTTTAGATTTGTATAAATATAAACAAGATTTATAAATTAGTTCGCCAAAGAAGTTTCACTTCTGACATGTGTACTTTGTACGCACGCATGTTTTTTTTTTTTTTTAAGAACTCTCGGGTGTGTAGGTTTCCGATTTTCCGTTCACGATGTTTTCCTTCACCGAAAAGCAGTGACAATTAATTTCTAATACGCACACAAATCAGTGGTGCGTGCCTGGGTTTGAACCTCGGACCTCCCGATCGAGAGGGCAAGTTTCAACCATTAGGCTATCACTGATCCCAACTACACCAACAATTTTTTTAGGACGTCAAAATTATAGTTAATTAGTTAATAAGGGTTACTTTTGGCTATCAAAATTGTTAGTCTTAATAACATCCCTTAACGTTTTTTGGATGCCAAAATTGTTTTTTCTTGTAATGTCCCGAACGAGCTTATGATGAATCTGATTTTAAGTGGTTTATGAACATTTATAATAGTTTTGTAAAGTCATTCTGAGCAAAATGAGTCGGTGAAAATATAAAATGCTTTATAATTGCAAAATATTGTGAAATCTTTAACTATAATCAATATAAGATTGGGTGATTATAAAAACTAGTCACCCAACGGATCGGTCAAAATTCGATCATACTTTAAATGAAAAAACTAAACTTCATAACAAATATTTCTCAAATTCAAATAAAATGTAATAATTTTCAAGTAATTTTGAACGCACCTGTTAAATATAAAAAGAGGTTTAATTATCTAAACCGCAATTAAGCAATAGCGGGTATTTTGATAAAGACACTGATATTTCTTACGTTATGTGTTTTCATAGTAAGACATTGAATATTCTATTTCGTTTATTATTTAGGTATGAGTTTGTGACAAATGCACAGTAGTATGTGTAATGTGTTTTAGTTGATTTCATGTATGTTTTCAGCATTATTTGAAAAAAATATTAACATTCCGCACTCCTCCTCTACGTCCACTATAACCGTGCAAAGTTTCATACTAATCCGTCCGCGGCATATTACTTAAAAATGCTTCACAAGTTTTTGCTTCACGTATTAATATATAAATTGTACAAAAGTAATTTACCAGGTGCTAGACCTAATGTAATTCCACCACGGAAATACTACTAATACACCTATTCTAGCGAGAAGCACTTGTAGCGGTTTTTGTGTGTTTGCCGGCTCACTTTGATATGAGGCAACTTTATTAATCCTCGAGAGTAGCTACGAATCTGTTGTAGTAATCTGTACGAGTCTGTACTACTTACTAAGTAGTTATATGGGACTTCTACCGCACTAAAACTGCCCAGTGGCCGTTCTCAGCGCTACGAAGAGGACTCTGGGATCTCCAAAACGCAACCGGAGAACAAGCTTTTTACTTAGTATTAGAACGAGTGTAATTCGACCGGGACTGTACCATTGCTACACTTCTTTCTAGCGTGAATCAATTGTGTTTCGGTGTGAGAGTACCACACTTTCGCACCGAAAAACGAGCAAACAGTCCACTGGTGTGTAAATCGTTACTGTCCCCCATAGAAATCTGTATGCAACTTCATACAGAACAGGGGTTTTATACGGTTTAAGACATTTATTTCTCATTCGAATACAATTCATTTAACATGAGAAATACAAATTACAAATAATGTAGGTACGGTACAGACATAGATTGGAATAACATTATTGTGAAGGTATTAAAAGAAATATGTATGCACTAATTACATATCAGTTTACAATAGCAAGTTGATAGCAATTATGGTTGATAGCATAAACTGTTTTAAATAATTGAATTAAATTTGTTTTTAAAATATAGAGAAATCCCTTAAAATGTAAAATTTTAAAGTCTTGTTAAATAGTTGAAAAGACTGAATGTCTTTTAAATCATTAGGCAGTGAATTATAAAGCTGTGCTCATTCGTTTTATCTGAAGTTAATTCGTTCAACAGATTTGTAGTTACTCTCGAGGACTAAGATGGTTGTCTTAAATTAATGTGGCGGGCGATCACACTCTCGAGCCGAAACACAAGAACTGACTCACGCTTGAATGAAATGTAGCAGTAGTACATCCTCGGTCGAACTACACTCGTTCTACTACTAAGTAAAAAACATGTTCTACCGTTGCGTTTTTTTGGAGATCCCCGAGTCCTCTTCGTAGCGCTGAGGACGGCTACCGGGCAGTTTCAGTTCGGTAGAAGTCCCACATAACCCTGCGTCGCTCCCACGGCGTCGGGTACCCTTTGAAGTTTTCCCCTCTAGAACAAAAAAAGTGAAATACTTCTAAGCATACGCATAATTATGGTCACTGTTACCTCTTGAGATGAAGTTGCAATGCTTAATAGATCTTACCAGACTACCATTGAATTGAAACCGTTCGTAACAAAAACTAAAAAAAGTGTATACGTGACGAATAGATAACCTCTTTTTGAGAAATCGGTTAAAAACATTTCCAAATGTAATAAGTTTAGCATAACATAAAGCAGTAATGAATACAAGTAACATGCAGTACGCCTACACAGCTATATACAGAAAGTTCCTCCGTTCCTATACTACGTACAGAAATGTTTCACATACATATGGAGTCAGAACTATGTCGGTGTTTCCTTCCGGACAGCTAGGCGCGAGAATAACTCTAATGGTGCACTCACACGCTCGTTGAGCTGGAGTTTTATTATGTACCATCTGTGCTCGTGGTTTCACCCGCGCTTAAAAACAAAATTACATAGTGGTTATACCTTCAATAACTTTAACTAATAACAGTTTTACAAAGAGAACTGATAGTAACATGCATATCCAAAAATAAAACATACAATACATTGTTTAGAATAAAAGTAACCAATACGTTATTTTAAAGAATAATCTATCTCTGTAACAAACATCTATCCATTATCCATAAATTTTGTTACATTACAATAACAGTATTTTACATCTTGTTGATACATTTGTTATTGATCTTAATTATAATAATTTATGCACACTACTGACTTACATTCCTAAGTAATCTTCAACTCAATTGTACCTATGTTATAATATTTTAGAGCAGAGGTTCCCAAACTCATTTCGTGTAGCGCCCACTTTGAATATCAGTTCTTTTGTAGCGCCCTCCATTTTCTTTCACCTCAAAAAACTTTAATAACATATGGTTCTCCATTGGAATTTAATCAAACTGATATGTTTGCCAGATGCTACGACTTTGAAATAATCAAGCTCAGTTCCATAGCAGTAAATCTATACAAACTTATGTCGATCTGCAGTATGTCGACCAAAAAAATGGTCGCCAAATTGGAGAACCCCTTTTAGTCACGTCAGTGCCTCCATTTTTCCTGAGCCCCTTTCCGCGCCCCCTTTAGGCCTCTAGCGCCTACAAGGGGAGTTATTGCTCACTTTAAGAAAGATTGTCTTGAAGGATGCTACATCGGAATAACAACATGCTGGACAATAAGTCAATAAATCTTAATTGACACGAAATAGATTGGGTAAACAAAAAAATAATAATTTAAAGAAACAAAATATCCACATCCACAGAGACATTTCAAGTATATTTAAGTTATCTAGATAGCATCTATGATCTATAGATAGCATAATGACTAACGTCTATAGTTTAAGCACGCAGCAAGTATCCTTGCAATATCAGGGTTGAGGAGTTAGACTGTGTTGTTCCGTTCTATATGAAGTTGCTCACAGATGTCCATGTCATCACTTACCATCAGGTGCACTGCATACTCGGTTGCTGCTTCAATCGAATAAAAAAACATGCGGCACTCTAGGACAGCTGCTTACATAAACGTCCCATCTCGTCTTGATTTGTGCGAGCTTCATACTGTCGTACCATATACATAGACGTTTAGCGAACGCTCGGTCGCGCTACATGATAGGCGGCCCCCACTCCGCCTTTAGGTTTTTTGTTACGGAATTTCTTGATTCAGTCGTCGCTAAAAGCCCGCGATAAAAGTTATGCAATAGCTTAAAAATGAATATTACCTTTTAAAATGCGAATATAAATTCACGCTGATAAATGCAGTACTAAACCGCTAAGAGTACGAATTAAATATTTTTGTGAAGAGACGTGACTTCACAAACGTGGCGAAACAATTCTACAGAATAGCACTCCGAGTTAGCGAGCGTAAACTGAATTTTACAAGGTTGTATAAATTAAATTGTAGAACTACTGATACACTAATGTTCAAGTGCAAAATGTAGTTTTAATTTTTGCTACTAAACTACCAGTTTATATACTTTTGCCTAATGACGATGGTACAGTGTTCACCGTATCTATGTCTATCAGTTATGTAACGAATGTTATTATTCGCGAATGCGAATGCGAATTTTGTTTTTTTTTATTGCAGTTTTTGGTGTATGAGGCCGAAAGATCTAGATTTGGTAACCCTTTTTTTTGATTTTCAAACTGCAGGTCAATTTCCATTTGGAATAGATTTGGCCACCTTCTTTTGGAAAGGAATGCAATCTAATATTCGCTAGAACATTCGCACAATTCTTGCGAATGCGAATGCGTATATTTAAAAACATGCGAGTATTCGCGAATGCGAGTGAATTTGTTACATTAGTAATGTGTAATAATAGATTTTAGATACGTGGGTCCAAGATTCGTTACTAGGCTGCTTGATACTATTTTACAGGTGGTAGAAACAGTGTAGGTGTGGCGGTGGTACTTCCCCGATCAGTTAGTTCGACCGGGGAAGTACCACCGCCACACCTATTTCTAGCGTGAAACAGTTCTTGCGTTTCGATGGAAGGGTGTGGTTGCCAGCACACTTTTATATGAGGCGAACATCTTAGTCCTCGGTAGTAGCATCTGTGATTGACTTCAGATAGAACTTATGTTCTGTGTGAAGTTGATTACAGAGGTCCATGAGCGGCAGTGATCACTTACCATCAGGTGGACTGCATGCTCGTTTGCTACTTTAGTCAGATAAAAAAAAATGTGTGCGTGTACTAGCGTACACTCGTAAGAAGTGAAACTTCTTTATGACATTATTTTTCAAAAAATAATTTACTTTATGCAACTTTACAGAAATTGGTTAAATAAAGTTAAATTAGATAAAGTTTAATAAAAGGCTTTTATTAAACTTTATGTAATAATCTAATCTATAATAATCTATCTAATATCACGCGTGGTAGGGATAAGAAAAAGATGGCGCGTAACGAAAAAATGTTACACTAAATTTTTTTCCAACCCCGATAAAGAAGTTTCACTTCAAAAAGACAGAGAAACATGCGCACGCCACGTTGCTTACTACACTATAGCAAAAAAAGTCGTGACGACTTGTTGTCTAAATTTTTTCCCTCTAGCCTCCTTCGCAATGCGCGAAAAGGAACTTTGTTCCAAAATCTAGTAGTATTTTACTTATAGCTTAGTTAAAAGCTTAGTAAATAACTGTAATAATTACTTTGTTCGTTTTATTCTAGAATTTGTTAAATAATATCAACGAGAGTGTGAATAGGTCGTTAGGCTTATTCTGTAAATGGTGTCATCTAATGCGAAGTAAAACATGGCAATACTGTTTGAATTTATTTTAATGCAGTATTTTTCTACCACAAGTTCTTAAAATGAAATATTGCTAAAGTAAAAATAACTCAATGCTTTTGAATTTGAAAGTAAGGCAATGAATATTTACATAATTTTAGGGTAAAAAAAGTTTTCAAACTTTACTAGCTTTGCTTCAAATAGACAATGAAGAAAAATATCGTGAGGTTAAGCTATATACATGAAAATTCTTAAAAATAAACTGACAAAGTGCGAGTCACCCCATTACGCACTAGCGGTTCACCGCGGGCGCGGTTAACCGCGCGGCTAGCCGCTTTTTCAGTTTAATATGAAACCGCCTCAAAATATTAAACAGCCGGAAACCAGTTGAAATGCGGTCTGCCGCTCCCGCAGTTAACCGCTAGTGCGTAAGGGGGTTTAGACTCGCGAACAAACGCTTCCGTGCCAATATCTACAAAAGACAGTAAAAATATGACGTTAGTTGTATGCCCCTTACATATATATCTCAATCTACTTGTAGTGTGATGTTATTGTCCACCAATTCGCACTTGGCCAGCGCTGTGGACTATGGCCTAAACTCTCTCATTCTGGGAGAAGACTCGTGCCCAGCAGTGGGCCACTAATGGGTTGATGCGATGATGTTATAGCGGCAAAAGAAATACATTATATGTGAATATTTGAACTGTCTAGCTATTACTTCATGTGATACATTCTGGTGACAGACAGCTAGACAGACTGACAGGCAGCTAGATCGCCAATGGAATCTTAGTAATACAAGGCTAGAAACGGGACCCCGTTTCGCCTTTGTATACAGAACCCTAAAAATACTTTCTTAAATGTGTTTCGTCGTCAACCCTTAATTGTCCCACTGCTGAGCACGGGTCTTCTCTAAGAATGAGAGAGTTTATAGGCCACAGTCCACCGCGCTGGCCAAGTCCAAATTGGCGGATTTCAAATGTGTTTGAAACCTACCAATTTGCACTTGACCGGTGCTTTAAACACACTAATGTGTGTGGTGGTGGCGTAAGGTGTGTACAGCGTGGGCCTTATTGGAGGCCGGAGGATCTAGATTTGGGGCCCTTTTTGTTGTCGTCTAATTTTAGATCGACTTTAATTTGTTTTTTTTTTTGTAGCAAACGAGCATGCAGTCCACCTGATGGTAAGTGGTGACTGTCGCCCATTGCCATCTGTAATCAACTACATACAGAATATGGGTTCCATCTGAAGTCAATCAGATGCGTTGCTACTCCCGAGGACTATGATGGTCGCCTCATATATAGGTGTGCCGGCAACCACACCCTTCCATCGAAACGAAAAATGCTTCACGCTAGAAATGGGTGTGGCGGTAGTACTTCCCCGGTCGAACTACACTGGTTCTATAACCTTGAATAGTAATATTTGCATTTGGCGACCTTTTTAAACAGGAATTGCCCACATTATATTTAGGTCTTGCCCCGCCACTGGCCTACAACTATCGTTCTGAGACTCGAGCCCAACATTGGGACGTTAATCGACGTACAAAGTTCGTATATCACAGTATCACGTTCAATCCTATTTACAGAATGTTCAGAACCACTTAAACTAGTTAAACTCAATTACGGACACCCATTACCAGTTAACGTGTTCTTGTAAGGTTCAATTTGTCTTTGTCGTACCCCACTTGCACCGTGTCGGTTGAACTTTTATTGATTAAAACATAGATGGACCCATCAATAATCTAACTCCCAGTTTTGGGCACTGGCTTCTAAATATTTTTACTGACTACGTCAGACATGTAATATTTTTCGAACGTATGTATGTCTGTTTTTAGACGTAGAGTAGATAGGTTAATCTATCACTAGTGCTTGTCATCGGTTTCTCCCCGCAACCGCAGTTTCGCCGTGACCACGATCCATGCCACTAGGTCGAAATATCGGCAAAGAGAATTCGAAAAGGATTCAAAAACCGCATAATGTGAGTACCCGTTACGTATTAAAATGTGTCAATTCCGCGATAATATTAGTCTAAAATCATATATTATGTATGTTGTTTATTTGGCACGCTCTACAGCCCAAACGACTTGTCGGATTGTAACTTGACACAGTTGTGAGAGCGACAAGGCACACTTTAATGAGGCGACCATCTAAGTCCTCGGGAGTAGCGACGCATCTGTGATTGACTTCAGAAAGAAACCCATGTTCTGTATGAAGTTGATTACAGATGTCCATTAGCGGCAGTGACCACTTACTATCAGGTGGACTGCATGCTCGTTTGCTACTTCAATATCATGAAAAAGGCAATCGTTTTTTAATATGGCGCTCGCGGTCAGAAAAAAGGGGGAGAAGGGATGTTTTTTTTTTCAAAATTATAACAATATGGGTTTAAAAATCTAGTTAGTAGACTATTACAAATACATATGCATTGCAGTACTTTTTTAACACTAGTCCGACATTAAATCCGAATAAATATTACGATAAATTTATTAAATTGTTACAAAAACTAAAAAATCTATATATTAAGACGTGAAGCAAAAACTTGGGTTCCGTTTTTAGGAAACATGCCGCGGACGCGGGAGTATGAAATTTTGCACGGTTATAGCTTATGAAGAGAAGGAGCACGCGAAGATAATATTCTTTTCAAATAATGCATAAAACATACATAAAATTAACTTAAAATGTATTACACATACTACCGTGCATTTGACACAAACATATACGAAATAAACACGAATGTCTTCTATGAAAAAACGTCTAACGTCAAAAATGTCACGTCTTTGTCAAAATACCTACCCGTCATGGCTTTTAAATGCAGCTTACTCAATTACCTCTTTTTACCTTTCGCGTGTATTTGAAATTAATAAAATCCAATTGAACTTGAGAAAAAATCGTGCTACTTTGGACAATAAAGATTTAAAAGATTTAAAGATTCAAACGACGAGCGCCAACTATATTATTATGCACATGTATAATAATTGCTAGAATAGTATTTAATATGTTACATCGTAAAGGTAATTGTCTACGTATTGTGCCTCAAAAACATAGCATTTACGAAAATTACATACAAATGTTTGATGTAAACAAATTAGTTATTTGTTTACATCAAACATTTGTATGTAATAATAGTAGTAAGCTAATAATAAGCTTTTCATCAACGACAACACAGGCTATGTTGTCGCTGCTTTTCATAAATTAAATTAAACTACTAAATAAGTTAAAAGTCAGGAAATATTATTACTTTACATATTTCCTACATTATTATATTGTTATGTCATGGTTAAGCCAAAATATATTTGATTTTCATCAATAGTTTTATCTGAAAAAAATGTTTGAAAATATTTTGCAGACCACCGTTTAACCCGATAAGTGTAGGCTTCATCGAGCCTAAATTATCCGTCGCTATATGCACATAATTTTAAAGCATCTGTCATTTAAATTGAAATATTTTTCGTCAAAATGAATGCCAAAATACGATTTTGTATTGATACTTTAATATGGTTCAAAATAGGAAGTCTACAGTTAATCTATACTAATATTATAAAGCTGAAGAGTTTGTTTGTTTGTTTGAACGCGCTAATCTCATGAACTACTGGTTCGAATTGAAAAGTTCTTTTTATGTTGAATAGACCATTTATCGGGGAAGGCTTTAGGTCATATATATATTTAAACGCGAGTGAAACGACGGGAACTGTTAGTATTGTATAACGTTCAACTATAAATTTTGAAAGAACTCAACTGAGTTTGTATCTTGTGAGCTCTTCTTTCGTTTCTTGCACTTTTAAAGGCTTTTTTAAATGTGTGACATTTAAAAAAGGTACCATAGGAGTGACGCTTGGTTATGTAGAATTTTTACCGCATTAAAATCCCTCCTCGGGTCTTCAGCACTTCCAAAAAGTTAGGGTATATTTAGTTTAGGATCGCTGGAACGCAATCGAAATTCTTGAAGCGCATTGCCCCTTTTTTTTGTTCTCGAGGGGGAAACCTTCAAAAGGTACCCGACGCCGTGGAAGCGACGTAGGGTTATGTGGGATTTTTAACGCACTAAAACCCCCCGGTGGCCGTCCTCAGCGCTATAAAGAGGACTCCGGGAACTCGGTCCGACCGCAACCGGAATCCTCTGAGCGCGTTGCCCCATCGGGCTCCTCCCAGATGGGTGGCTGGGCCCACCGCTCCGTCTAGTCTTTACGACGGTATGCGACCACATATACCGCCGTCCTTACCGGGATCGCCTGACCGAACGGTTCGCGCTCCCACTCTAGCCACCTGCAACCCCGGAAGCCCCTTTTAGTCGCCTCTTACGACAGGCAGGCAGCGCATTGCCCCACCAGGATCCACCCACGTGAGCGACTGGTCCTTTATGTTTTTACAACGGTTTGCGACTACAAATACTCCTGTCCTTGCCAGGGTCACTTGACTGGATAGTACGATATCTCACTCTTGCAACCCTGGAGGTTCCCCTTTAGTCGTCTTTATTGACAGGAGATATCGTAGACTTTTCTTATCCCGGAACTACAGGGACGAAACCTCGTCAATACCTGGCGAAGCAATAAAAGGCAATTTACTAAAAAATTTAATTGGTAATCAAATCATGAAAAAAGAAAAGTCCTTGACTTGTCTGCTTTAGATAAAAATATACCTTTTTTTCGAGGGGGAAACCTTCAAAAGGCCGTCCTTAGCGCTACAAAGAGGACTCCGCGATTTCCCAAGGAACGCAACCGGAGTCCTTTGAACGCGTTGCCCCATCGGGCTCCTCTGAGGTGAGTGGCTGAGCACTACTCCGTTTGGTCTTTACGACGATATACGACCACACATGCCGCCGTACTTTCCGGGGTCTCCTGACCAAACGGTTCGAGCTCCCACTCTAGCCGCCCGCGACCCCTGAAGCCCCTTTTAGTCGCCTATTACGTCGGGCCGTACAGGGTACCGTAGCCCTATTAGATTATTAAAACAAGTGAATTAGTTTAAAGCCGTCAGAGGCCATGGTTCTGTCGAGACTGAGAAACCAGTGTTTCATGTGTCTCCATGGCAATAGCTGAGTCTTGTCCATATCACGATGCTATTATGTCACAACACGAGCTACTTAAACCCTAAAATGTATGTTTTACTTAATTTTACGTTTAGCTTAAGTTTATCTTGTATCACATACTTCGTGAATAAATATGATTTCTTTCTTTCTATTCTGATCCAGAAAATACAGGGACGAGATAAAATATACCTAATAAAATTTCGTTAATAAAACATAATCTAAACATCAATGCAATTTTTAAACTTTATGTTTTTAGTTTTTTATACGTCAGCCATAGCATGTCAAAGGATTGTATTTCAATGTAAATAAATATTAGCATAATAATATCCACGGCACGATGTTTTCAAACATTTCAACATCTTTTCAGAACTTTTATTTTCTTTCAAAAGAAACATTCTATACCAATACGAGTTCTTTTGACATTTAAGTGTTTCGTCTTGGATTGTGTTTAAAAGCACGTATATTAGCCGGAGTTGAAAACTCTCAGGTTAAAGAGCTAAGTCTATTTTTGCTGGACCTTTAACAATATAAGTAACAGTAACAGTGTTTCTGCTTCGTAGGTTTGTTTTTTACGAATAAAAGTTTTCTTAAGATGCTTAGGTTAAGTTAGTATTAATTTCACGGTACTTCAGTGACAGAGCTCTGTAATATGTTTATTTTTTAAAATATCTGATTGAGGTAGCAAATAGTCACCACGAACTTGCAGTCCACCTGATGGTATGTGGCCACTGCCGCCCATGGACATCTGTAATCAACAACATACAGAGCATGGGTTCCATCTGAAATCAATCACATATGCGTCGCTACTTCTGAGGATTAGGATGGTCACACCCTTCCATCGAAACGCAAGAACTGCTTCACGCTAGAAACAGGTGTGGCGGTGGTACTTCCCCGGACGAACTACACTTGTTCTACCACCTTGGAACCACATACAAGATACATTGCAATGTATGTGCGAAAACATGAACAATTAGGCTACGTACCCACGGAGCGGTTTTCACCCGCGGCCGCCGCGGTTGCGGGCCTGCAGCTTTTGTGCGAAACTCACGAGACCGCCTATTTTTGCGGTTCCGCTGCCGCCGCGGTTGCGATTATCGACCGCAAACGTGGCGGGCGAAAACCACAAGACGGGCGGTTTACCATCAGTTGAGGTCCTGACTACTGCACTCGCCCGCCAACTGACCGCAGAGCGCGCGGGCGCTGCCCGCCGCGGCTGCGGCTGACCGCGGCCCGCGCGGTTATACAGGTTACCCGCCGGTGCAGCGGGAGCCGCAAACAACCGCGCGCATCGCGGGCGAAAATCGCGTCGTGAGTATTGCTTTAATTTTTTACATTTATATCTGCATCCTACAGAAGCTGCGGGCCCGCAACCGCGGCGGCCGCGGGTGAAAACCGCGCCGTGAGTACGTAGCCTTATTGTTTTGATAACACGAAATAAAATCACACTGAGGGTAGTACGTTTATTGCTGGCTAGTTAATTACTTTTGACAAATGAAATTCGAAAATATCCAACAAAGCAAGAACAACAATAGAAAATGCAATTTTAAAATAATACAAAAAGCGACCTCGCTGGCTTTCAGATTACGGTGCTTGTATGTAGATATTTACCCCAAAATATAGGTAGACTAGAACCCAATTTCCAGACTAGACAAAACAAATGTTAACGTTAGATAAATTTATAGGTCTATCTCAAGGATTGATATACTGGTTCCACCCTTTCCAATGCTTATAGTCATTTTATCTCAAAATCCTCCTAACCCTAAATATCTTACCAAATCCTACTTTCTAAATCTGATAGTAAAAACCTGAATTTAATGATCTGATGAGGGTAAAAGTTTTGATATTAAAATGCGGTAAGTATTTTTTTATCTGATTGAAGTAGCAAACTAGCTTACAGACCACCTGATGGTAAGTGGTCACTGCCGCCCATACATCTGTAAGCAACTCCAAATAGAACATGTGTTCTATCTGAAGTCAATCACAGAGGCGTTGCCACTCCCGGGGACTAGGATGGTCGCCTCATATAAAAGTGTGCCGGCAACCACACCCTTCCACCGAAACGCAATAAAAACTTCACGTTAGAAATAGGTGTGGCGGTTGTACTTCCCGACCCCGGTCGAACTACACTGGTTCTACCACCTGTCAAAAATATTTTCAACTTTATTTGTATTTTACTTCAAATATTTACTGCATTCACCTATCAATTTTACAGACCCATCGTAAAATATTTGACATGGCTAAAATTTATTACTTGGAAATAAGGTGATAGGAAATTCGTGTTACTGATACTAACAAAAATTATTTCTGCTATATATTATAACTGCAGTGTTAAGCCCGGGTGTTTTTTATAACATTAAAGTAGCCAACGAGCATGCAGTCCATTTGATGATAAGAGGTGACTCATCTCTGAAGTTTCAGCATTAGAATAAGTCGTTATCGTCTGCCTCTCGTACGAGGTGACTAAAAGGGGGCTACTGGGGTTCCGGGTGGCAAGTGACGACCCGCATTGCGGTGCGGGTACTATACCGGACTGACGCGCATTGGGTCCCGGGTTCGATTCCCAGCCAGACAGACTAAATGATGAATTTAGATTCTTGTTCTGGGTCAGGGTGTTTGTGTATTCGTCTTTGTGAGTGTCCATGACACCTACGACACGGGAAAAAATCTTACTGTAGGGCTATGAGTGTGGAAGGCATTTTAAGCTTAATAAGTGTGAGAACTCGAATTGTCCAGCTAAGCTAAGGGTAGTCGAGCGAGCGGGCCCACCACACCACCGGTGTGGGTGGCTCGCCCGATGGGGCAACGCGTTCAGAGAATTCTGGTTGGTTCTTTTGGAGATACTAAGAGGTTTTAGTGCAGTGAGAATCTCTATAACCAGGATTAAAAAAAAAGTGGTGACTATCCTCCATGGTCATCTGTAAGCAACAACGAGGATTATATCCGAATTCAATACTCTCGGGGACCAAGATGATGAAAATGAGCTGGCTACTACTCCCTTCCACCGAAATGCAGTAACTGCTTTGCTTTCGAAATTGCAGCTACGGCAAGCAACAGCTTCCCCGGTGGAACTCGTTTAAACTCTGTCTTTTATATTTTAGCTGTTGACTTCGATCTTAGATTTTATTACAGGTCACGGTTAGGTGATAACTTTTATCAAAATTGCATTCTTTATTATGTTTAAACCTATTAATGGGGCAGGCGGATTACCTAATGAAAATAGTTTCCGTTACTTATGAACTTTGGCAAAATTATAAGATACGCAAAACATCACCGGTTTTGAAGAAGCGCTATTTTCACATCTTTTGAAGAAAACCATGTCATGGCGCTCCCGGTATACCTCAGGAAAAGTTCGTTCCACGCTTTGTGCGTGATTGGTGAAACGAGCAGGTAAACTGAACCGCTGAGGATCTTTTGTATGAAACTTCATTGACGAGACAACGTCTTATAATTCGATGGAGCCGGCTGCACGCACCAAAAAACGTGACTCATGCAGCGTTACCGTGCTCTGAGGCGTTCCATTTAAGGCTTGAAGTCCAAGCGAGAGCGCGGAACGAACGACAAAGAGGCACAATCGGCCAACACAAAAAAGATACATAATTGTATTTATCTCTCGTCAACCCATTATTGTCCCACTGCTGGGCACGGTTCTTTTCTCAGAAAGAGATAGTTTAGGCCATAGCCCACAGCGCTGGCCAAGTGCGAATTGTATTTATACGTACAAATAAATATAACTTGATCAATTGAATTGTGATTACCATTTACCTCCTCTATATCCATACAAAATATCTATCAAACAAATAAAATCCAAAATTTATTTTCAAAAATGCAACCATGCATCAGTATTTTCTTATTACGTTGTCACGTTCAACTATCGTCAGTAAACCGCCTTTACAGACAACCGATTTTTTACTAAAACGATTTGCGCGTTAAAAATCACAAGTAACCGACTCTCAAAAGTGACAGCTTCCACGAGCACACATCTTATAAAAAGGGTCCCATAAAGAGGAAATATAAAGGTTACGGTGTTTTATCAGGAAGCCAAGCCAAATATGTCGCCATGGAGCAATATCACCGGTTACGAAGGGTTAAGCGACCCGCATTTGTTGCCCTTAACATACTGCTTACCCTCGTTTTGCTTATTTTAACACGTTTAAATTTAGCTTTTTATTGAATGTTTTAGATCAGACTAAACATTTCTTAAGATTATTAATGCAAAAGGGACTGGGAATGCCTCATATCCTGGGCTAGCGATGGAACAAATTGGAAGTATCGTAATTTGAAAGCTTATAATATCACTTAAAGTAACCGAATGTGTGTAATCTTTTCACTTGCTCATTTCTGCAGCTCTGCTCGCTTCGATGGTCGACTATGATGGTCGCCTCATATAAAAGTGCGCCGGCAACCACACCCTTCCATCGAAACGCAAGAACTGCTTCACGCTGGAAATAGGTGTGGCGATGGTACTTTCCCGGTCGAACTACACTGGTTCTACCAGCTACGATCAGACTTACTGCATTCAAGTTTTATTCTTGGAAAAATAACTAGTGGTTTAAAAAAAATACCGGATATGCCTGCAAAGGCGACATACTTAGTAAATTTAACATTCAATAAGAAATTAAAGTAATCAAACACCAAAACAGAAAATGCTTTTATACGCCGAAAAACCGATACCGTAGTCAAAATTCAAATTATTTTACCGCATATCGTCCGATTCATTCTATATCTATTTCATATGAAATTCCAGGTAAATATTCACAATTGAACTGAAGCAAGCTTTTTTGTGCTGCATTTATTTGAGATACCAAAATGTTGATAGAGAGCATGACAGTGGAATACATCATTAATATCTGATTCAAATAATTATGAAATTCTTTGCATTTGTATTCGCCACGATTTTTATACCATAAAGCATAATATGTTAATTGCTTGTGTATATATTATTCAAGAATTCAATTAAAATTTTAAAAGTTTTATTCTGTATTTAAATCTGCGCAAAATATGTTAAAACATAATTGACTTTTAGTCAGTGCAATATTATCAAAAATACGGACAATACAAAATATATTTTACAGTAAATTTGTCTCATATTTCTTCATAAAAATAATACAAATAATAAATTATTTCACATATTTTGCGCGCGCCACTAACTGAATTATTTATGGTTGTAAATTGGAATGAAGTGTGGTAAGGTCCTTAATTAGTTGATTGAAGTTCGTGTAACGATTCCTGTGACGCAGAATTGTTAGTATTATAATACACACAAGGTCCCAGCTTCGATCCTTGACCAGGTAGACATTTGAATGATGAATTTAGACATAGTTCTAGGTCTCAGTAGGAATTAGTGTCAATAGAATTTAGTTCTCTCGACTCATCATTTTTACCATGTGGTAGAACCAGTGTAGTTCGACCGGGGAAGTACCACTACCACACCTATTTCTAGCGTGAAGCTTCTCTTGCGTTTCGATGGAAGGGTATGGTTGCCGACATACTTTCATATGAGGCGACATTCTCAGTCCTCGGAAGTAGCAACGCATCTGTGATTGACTTCAGATAGAACCTGTGTTCTATATGAAGTTGCTTACAGGTGTCCATGGGCGGCAGTGACCACTTACCATCAAGTGGACTGCATGCTCGTTTGCTACTTTAATCATATCAAAAAAAAAGTAATGATCATGTATTAAACTATGTTACTGTGAGGAATATTTTAACATACCGAAAGAGTTAGTTGTCCCGATGTATTTTGAAGTAAAATCGGCAAATTTACAAGTCAATCTGACACCATTATTCAGGAAGAGACTTTAAATTCACTGGACCCTTAAACAGTAGCGGCGAAGGTAGAAACAGAATTATGAGGTTTGTTGTTATTCGCAAATTGTTTCCGATTTTGCCTCGAAATTTGCCGCTAACTTCACGAAATCTGAGTTGAACAGAGATTAATGTACAGAGTTTCGTAGTGTCTACTCCGCTGGTGTAAGTTATGAGCTAATTTTGCAGTATTCATTTATAAAACACCAAACAATAGCCGGATGTTTACAGCCAAATTATTATATTAATACGTGAAGCAAAAATTTGTAACGGATTTTTAAGTAATATGCCGCGGACGGATTAGTATGAAATTTTGCACGGTTATAGTGGACGTAGAGAAGGAGTGCAGAATGTTAATATTTTTTTCAAATAATGCATTTTTCATACATAAAATCAACTAAAAACACATTACACACACTGCCTTGCATTTGTCAAAAACACATATGTACTTAGTAAATGAAATAGAACATTCAATGTCTTACTATGAAAAGACACAACGTCAAGAATGTCAGATGACATTTGATTTTTAATTTAAATTACGGTCGAATTTCGGCCGATGCTACGGGTGACTAGTAAGAATAAATACGTAGAAAATTACAGACATAGTACCTGTATTAGTGAAACAGAAACTACGAGTATTTCAAAGTTAATCTTATATATTTCAAACGTTTTCTATAGTCGTTATCGTTTTGTATAGATTAAGACATATTGATAGCCAGTAGCCACTTATTTGGTAAATGACATGAATTACTTATTAATTTGAATAACTAAACAGCTATTCTAATCTGTTTATAATTTTATTATTATAATTTCTTATTTCACCTCTATTGTAATATGTCGTTTCTTGTAATTCCGGCAATATTTTTTTTTCTTACTTTCTTACTTCCTTCTTTCGTTTCTACCTTTCGTCCTCACCTCTTCCATCTCACTCGATGTCATCAACACACGGACAAATAAAAAAATATATAATAATCTTTATTATTACAACTCTTATTAAAATTAACTTTTTTTTTGCAAATACGTACGATGTATATAGGTATTAAGCAATAAAATACTTAGCAGCAGCCGTAGCTTCTCCCGCGTTAAAATAAGACGATGTTTCGATTGTCCCGTGGGACAATATTTTTAATAAGATATTTTCCCACACTAATAATTATATTTTAGTCCAGAGTGTCAGCTAACTCCCTATCAAATTTTACGAAAATCGCTCCAGCCGTTAAGACGTGAAGAAGTAACAAACATACACTCACAAACTTTCGCCTATATAATATTAGTATATTCATTCATATTATATAGGTAGTAAGCAATAAAATACTTAAGCTAAACAAGCAAAGTGTTAAAAGCAAACAAATTTTAAATTTCAAATTGAAATTCATATCCCCAAAGCGTAATTAACCCGTCAGATGCCTTTAGCGATTATCCTTTGACATGGACCACAAGACAAATAAAAGTTGGCCCAGCGGGGTTTGACTCCAATGTGGGATTTATTTTTTGTGTTACGTATTTCGGGATTAACCTTATTAAAATGTACTGTTAACTAGGGGACAGATAGGCCCAAACTTATGTGTAATTTGTCGCCAGTTTGGAATGTCTAGATTTTATACAGGGCCTTAAAACAGCTTCGTTTTATTTATTGTTAGGTTCTACGAAAGAAATTTAGAACATCTACTGCGGAATTGATACATTTTAAAATGTACCGGGTACTGAGGATATGCCATTTTAATTTTTTTTTATAAGATTGAAGTAGCAAACGAGCATGCAGTCTACCTGATGGTAAGTGATCACTGCAGCCCATCTGTCAGCAACTTCATACGGAAAAAGGGGTTCTTATCAGAAGTAAATCACAGATGCGTCACTACTCCCGAGGACTAAGATATTCGCCTCATATAAAATCGTGTGATGGTGGTACTTCCCAGGTCGAACTACACTGGTTCTACCACATTCCAATTTAGTCCTGTTAATCCAGCCAAATTATTCTAGGCAATCATTTCAGTCCTAAAGGGATGGAATACAATTTTGATCGGCTTTGGGTAGAATTTCTGATCTATATGGAGTTGATTAAAGATATTCATGGGCGGATTTGACCACGCATCATCAACTGGACAGAATGATTCTTTCCTCCTAAAATATTTTATTAAAATAGCAACTCTTCTTTGCCCAATATCATTTAAGGCCAGTATCCTTTGGTAAAATCTGAACTAAACCAAGGTTGGATATTTTTTTATTAAGGTATTGCGTAGCTTTTATCGTGTGCTTCGAGCGCAGCGACCGTTTTAAGAAAATCCGTAACGAAAAAACCTAACACTCCGCCTAATATGTTGCGCGGAGAAGCGTTTGCTTAACGTGAACAATGAACGACTATATGGTACGACAGTACGAAACGTACACGGATCGAGACGAGCTGCTCGGAAATCAGACGAATATGTAAGCCTCTGTTTGTGAAAAACTATAAAGTATAAATAAATTATATAGTACAAAGAAAAAAACTTGAATTGATATCAAAGAAAGAAAACTGCATATATAAATAAATAATTATAATTGCACAAGTTGATGAAAAATGCTATACAATACTTTTACCGCGGCAGTCACCGAGTGCCGCACGTGTTTAAATCTTAAATTATTTAGACACAAAAACTTACAAGTAAAATTAATATTTCAAATAGAAATAAGCATAAATATAGACATTTCTTGTGGTTATATAATTGTGGTTCCCTTACCGCCTAACAGTAGTTCGTTCTACTAAGTTCATTAACTAAAAGTGTTATTGTAATTACGGATTTCTATCTCAATTATAGTTGAGTGAAACTTTCAAGACTTTGTAACTTATTGTTAGGCTGTTGTGTGTTAATTTGACAATGAATAATTTCAACCAACGTCACGTTAGTAAGTAATCCATATAAAAATAGTTATATGGATAATTTACTTCTACGGTATATTATTTGTTACATTATATTATATTGTTAGGAATCAGAAGTGAAATTCGATTAAAAATAACAAAAACTTTAATAATTCAACACTTAGTTACATTTCTTTACATCAAATTATCTATTCTATATCTATTCTACTATCTACTATCTATTCTACTACATTACAAAATCACACTTGTAATACGGGTACTTTTAGAAGTAACAACAATTATGAGAACCGACAGCAATCCGATTAAAGAATCTAATCGCAATATTCTACGCTAAGAACATCCGTCGCGTCCGACAGCTAGGATAGAAGTCTTTCGCTCCGCTTCAAGTTTAAAGTGTTTCGTTTAATTTTAGGTACTTACTGGCTCCTAATGATATAAAATAACAAAGCCGTTTTTGATTTAAAACGAAAAACAAAGAAACGGGCTGCCTGACTGAACTAGTCACCGTCGCCAATAAACATTTCCAATACTAGAGCAGTGATAGCCTAATGGTTGAAACTTGCCCTCTCAATCGGAAGGTCCGAGGTTTAAACCCAGGCACGCACCACTGAAATTAATTATCCCTGCTGTTCGGTGAAGGAAAACATCTTCAGGAAACTTACACACCCGAGAGTTCTTTAAAAAAAGATCTCGAAGTGTGAAGTCCACCAATTCGCACTTGACCAGCGCGGTGGACTATGGCTTATAACTCTCTTGTTCCGAGAGAAGTACCGTGCCCAGCAGTGGGACAATAATGGACTGACGATGAATACTTGAGGAGTCACCGTTGCATCGCCGGCTTCAAAGGATAGCTCTTGTAGCACCTCTTTTGAAGTGTCATAGTTATCAGGGAATATCTCGGGAGGATATACTCGTAGTATATTTCCTGATACGTGAGTGTATGCTAGCGTGTAGCACGTGATATGGCACGCATGCAGAGCAAATCTTCACTTGAATCCAAATAAAATCAAATTCCTAAGTTAGTAGAACGAGTATGTTTCGACCTGGGATATACCACCGCCTTATGACAAGCGTGAGGCAGTTTTTGCATTTTACTAACTTTTATATGATGACTTTAGTCCTAGGAGTAGACTTGATATGGACTTCAGATAGAGCCCGTGCTATAAAAAAACGTGCGGTACTCGGGGACTGCCACGGTAAAGCTATTGCATAGCATTTTTTATCAACTTAAGTTATTATAATTATTTATTTATTTATGCAGTATTTTTTCTTTGATATTAATTCAAGTTTTTTTCTTTGATACTATATATTTTCTCACAAACGGCTGCTTACATATTCATCCGATTTCCGAGCATCCGAGATCCGTGCGAGCTTCGTATTGTCCTACCATATACATACACGTTAAGCGAACGCACGGCTGCGCTACATGGTCGGTGGAGTGGGGGGTGTTAGGTTTTTTTCGTTACGGAATTTATTCATTGGATCCCGCGGTCACAGCCCGCGATGAAAGCTATGCAATAGTTTAATAAAATTGGTTACAAATATTCAAGAGCGGTAATGACCACTTGTCACCGTAGACTGCTTGCGTTTGATACCTCCCGCGTCTTGTGTAGATTTTATACAATTTCCAAATTAAAGACGTTAGGCGTGTTTGTGCATTGTCCACATATTAAAAAAAAATGCAAAAACCCTTTATATTTCGTTCGATCATAATTTGTCTCCATTCATCGTTGTATTTTATTGTATTAGTTTAATTTTAATAAAAGCGTTCGACATTAAACATTCAATATATTAAATCTTTTGGATTCGACACAACTATTTATAATAGTAAACTAAAATGTACTAACTAGGGATAGTTTTAAATGAAATAGATAAACCATTTAACTACAGACGCTAAGAACTAAGACAGAACTTATAGAATAATATACCCTCTAACAATTTCAAATAGTCAACTTATTTCGGTACTAAAATTCAGAAACAGCTCTGACGAACTCGCTCTTTCCACAGACCTTTAAATAGAGCGTAGCTTGTAAAATTCAAATTCGTTCCAGAATTGCCCCAATAATTTACTTAAAACATTCTGAACACAAAATTAGGCTTCAAAACGAGCCATGGTATGTACCCAAACCGTTTTCCTTAATCATCGTTCGCCATTACCCTAATAGCTGATGGCGAGATTATCGTCTTCCGGACCATTTGGTCTCAACTCTTTAAATAATAGCCTTAATCCATACTAGGTTTAAGGAATTGGTGAGCATAGAATTTTCTAAACGCATATTTTTAAATACTTCGTCTTTTTAGCGTTCCGTACTCAAAGGGCTGCCGGCACTCTTTTATATGAGGCGACCATCCTAGTCCTCGAGAGTAGCAACGCACCTGTGATTGACTTCAAATAGAACCTATATTCTATATGAATTTGCTTACAGATGTCTATGGGCAGTAATGACCACTTATGTGAAATTGTGCCGGCAACCACACCCTTTCATCGAAACGCAAGAAATGCTTTACGTTAGAATTATGTGTGGCGGTGGTACGTCCCCGGTCAAACTACACTGGTTTTTATAAATTTGCCTTTCAAACTATAGTCCCAGTTTTATTCCCATTAGAGCATGAAAAGGGTACTAAGAATGTAGGTTATACGGATAGATATTACAAAGTATGCCTCATAAATGATACTTATTCTGACATAGCCTAAGTTGGCTTGAAATTTCCTCTTATTGCAAGGATTAAAACTCAAGGTCTAACAGCAGTTTCGAATTCTGTAGTAATAACCATTAAGATGTCTCACTGCGACCTAGTAAGGATTAGCGTAATTTTGTTTATAGAATTCTTCAGACTTAGTTTGCACTATAAAATTTGGTTTCTGACCTTCAGGCGTAGATTAAAAGTGTAAATCTAATTATACTAGTCACCCGTCACATCGGTCGAAATCCGACCGTAATTTAAATTAAAAAACTAAACTTCATATTGTCCAAATTAATACGAATATTTCTCAAATTCAAATAAAATGTATAATAATTTTCAAGTAATTTTGAACGCATCCGTTAAATATAAAAAGAGGTTTAATTTGCTAAACCGCATTCAAAAGCAATAGCGGGTATTTTGACAAAGACACTGACATTTCTGACGTTATGTGTTTGCATAGTAAGACATTGAATGTTCTACTTCGTTTATTATTTATGCGTTTGTGACAAATGCACGGTAGTGTGTATAATGTGTTTTTGGTTGATTTTATGTATGTTTTAAGCATTATAAAAAAAAATATTAACATTCTGCGCTCCTTCTCTACGACCACTATAATGGTGCAAAATTTCATACTAATCCATCCGCGGCATTTTACTTAAAAATGCTTCACAAGGTTTTGCTTCACGTATTAATATATAGATAGAATTCTTCATACTTAGTTTGCACTATAAAATTTGGGATTTAACCTTGAGGCGTAGATGAAATCGAAGTTTCTGTAAATCTAATTATATTTGAGTAAGCGTAGTTGGAAAGAGTTCAATATTAGTTAATCAAAATTCATCAAATATCAATAAAAGGTCTTATACATCTGTAAAGTCTTAGTAGACTTTACAAATGGAAGCACGTTTGAGTAGAAAAAATATGTGATGTCTCACTTTAAGATGAGATTTGTGCCTAGAAGTTGAACAGTCAAATTAGCTTAAATATATGGATATCACAGACGAATACAAAGACAACACAAACACATAAATTTAAATCACCATCGAAAATTCTACATTAAACCCTGTCCTTATATTTAACTGAAACCTGTTATTATTTATTTCTAGCGTGAATCAATTCTTGCGTTTTGATGGATGGGTGTGGTTGCCGCCATACTTTTATATGAGGCGACCATCTTAGACCTCGGGAGCAGCAACGCATCTATGACTTCATCATTCTCCCCATTCATGGCTTCATCATTCATTAGTCTTCCCATGTTTTGTATGGAGTTGATTACAGATGTCCAGGCGGCAGTGATCACTTACCATCAGGAGAATTGCATGCTCCTTTGGTACTTCAATCTTATACAAAAAATACAAGGCTGGTATGTTTACATACTCTAATATAAAAAGATCAATGTAAATTACATTGTAGTAAACGATTAAAAAGCAGTGGTAGCCTAATGGTTGAAACTTGCCCTCTCGATCGGGAGGTCTGAGGTTCAAACCCACGTAAGGTCAAGGTACGCACCACTGATTTATGTGCGTATTAGAAATTAATTATCACTGCTATTCAGTGAAGGAAAACATCGTGAGGAAACCTACACACCCGAGAGTTCTTAAAAAAACGTTCTCGGAGGTGTGTGAAGTTCATCAATTCGCACTTGGCCAGCGCGGTGGACTATGGCCTAAACTCTCACATTCTGAGAGAAGACCCGTGCCCAGCAGTGGGCCAATAATGGGTTCATGAGATGAGAGAACGATTAAATTCTTCCTCGTTTATCAGCTTACAGTGTGACATCGGAACAAACTTTGAAACTGATTTATACTCCTGAATTTTAGTTTCGATTCTAGAGAATTTTAGGCTTCATTTAACACCTTTTTCAGTAACTAATGTAGCTGAAAATGTAAAATCGTAAACAAAATTGAATTTCAAATTAAGCTAGTAAACAAGTTAAGGGTGTTTCATTATTCTCACGTGATTCGATTTGGTAATTGTGAAATAGATTAAATTTTGTAGAATATATTTACAATTTGTATTGGAAGAATTAATAATTCTAAAGATAAACAAGAAATTATTTAGAAAATCAGACTTGTTTTTCACCCTATTGCTCCAATGAATTTTTAAGTAAAGCTTCAGATTATTTCAAAGACTTACTAATAGCTATGGAAGAATTGTATAACACGATTATTGTGAGTGAGGTATGGGTGATAAACTAGTATAGTTTATGATGCATTGATGCATCTACATCATATTCTCTAAGTTGCAACGGACATGGTTCGACCGTGGAAGTATCATCTCCACTCATATTTCTAGCGTGAAGCAGTTTTTGCGTTACAGTGGAACGGTGCAGTTGCCGGCTCACTTTCCTATAAGTCTACCATTAACCCATGGCAAATACGACGCTTTTTTCATTGATTTCAGATATAAATCCTGTTTTAAATGAAGTTACTTATGTCAAGGGTGGCAACATTAACCTATTGTCAGATGGATGGCATGCCCCTAAGCTATTTCAATCATACAGTAAAAACACCGGCCAAATGCGAGTCAGTACTCCTCTGTAAAGCACAGCATGAAAGGTTCCGTGCCATTTTCTACAAAAAACGAAAAAAAATACGTTTGTTGTATGGGAACCCCCGTTATAAATATATTTTATTATATTTTTAGTATTTTTTTTTGTTATAGCGGCAACAGAAATACATCATCTGTGAAAATTACAACCATCTAGCTATGCTGTCATGATTGCCTGTCCCTTACCGGACTATATCATGAGATACAGACAGACGGACGACAGACAGACGGATTCGTCCGTCCGTCTGTCCGTCCGTCCGTCCGGACAGACCGACAGACGACAATCCAAACAAAATTCAAATGCTAAATTTAATTTCATAAGCAAACTAGTAATCCACAAAATAAAACCCAACTTTACTAGTAAAAGGGCTATTGAAATACGTTTAATAATACCGACTTTATTGCATGAAAATATCGTTCGGGTAATTTTGAGTAATTACCGGCGCGTGATGGGTGCTTGGCAATTTAGGGTTTAAAAATTCATTACCACTTAAATTACTAGGCAGGCGTAAATCTTCGACGTATCGTAGTTGTTTTATTAAGGGTTACACACACGCTACGTTACGATATAATTATTCGTTGCTTTAACGTTTCTGTTCCTCGTTTTCGTTGCGTTGGATATTATACGTTAAAAGAGGTATCGTTAGAATTATTTTACTCTGTTCAGAGGGCTGAATTTAAATTCTTTCTAAACGTCTGAACATTAATTTTAAAACATTTCTTAATTTTAATATTTATAATATTACTTTGAACTTACAGTCGTTTAGGTAAGTACCTCTTTACTAGAGGTACTTACTTTATTTAAGTTCATAATATTAAGATATGAACATTTCTTATTTTCGAGTATATACTAGAAATACGTTATTTCACTACATTAAATAATTTTTAAGTCAGGTTAAAATCTTAGTTGATACATCAATTGCGTTTGGACTGTGTGAAGTTCGAATTCAAACCCAAGTATACAGTTTTTTTTATCTGACTAGTGTAGCAAACGAGGTTGCAGTCCACCTGATGGTAACTGGGCACTGCTGGCCATGGACATCTGTAATCATCATCATACGCGATGCGGTACTCCCAAGGACTATGATGGTCGCCTCATATAAAAGTGTGCCGGCAACCACACCCTTCCATCGAAACGCAAGAAATGCTTCACGAAATTTACTTTATTTATGTTATTATTAATATCACTCCTTAATTCGTTTTCCTTTCCTATGTTATTTAAATCAGTAAAATATAACGGCTTCTATTTATATATTCTATAATCTCCATGATATATCTTATCTTTTATCTTTATATATCTAACACTATTTATCATATTATATTATCTCAGTATTTTATCACTATGTATAAAAACGTACATTTAAAAATACTTTTTACAAAGATAACAACCCACGATACTATGAACGCCATGGAATAGTATATCGTACGCTATTTTGCTATACACAACATTTGACTCATTCACCGGTTGTAAAAATATTGCCCAGTCATTTGATTAACGTTTTCTTCATTAGTGTTACATGTTCAATTTCCTACTAACAAAAGCTGTATATCGTTTTTACTGAAACTGTAACGAACACTTCATAATTTCAGCAACTACTACACCTCGCATACCTTATCGGATATAGAGTAAGAAAATTATGGAACGGACGAACCATTCCTTTGAAAAATGGTAATAATATAATTTTAAAACCATGTACACAGGGGGGGGGGGAGGCTTAGGGCATTTATAACGGCTACGTGTAAGTCCACCTGATGGTAAGTGGTCACTGCCGCCCATGGACATCTGTAATCAACTTCATACAGAACATGGGTTCCATCTGAAATGCTTCACGCTAGAAATAGGTGAGGCGGTGGTACTTCCCCGGTCGAACTACACTGGTTCTACCACCTTGACAAAAATTAAATGGTGAAATAAAAATAATTTTAAACAAAAAACTTCTTGGCTTAGAGCATAGTACCGAAGTTGGCGCTCACCGTATTTCGCTGGATCACAACGAAACTGAATGTGTCCTACATGAAGGTTCGACCGGGGAGGTACACCCGCTATTTCTAGCGTAAAGCAGTTCTTGTGTTTCGGTGGAAGGGTGTGATTACGTCACACTTTCAGTTCAGGCGAACATCTTAGTCCTCGGGAATAACAACACATCTGTGATTGACTTCAGATTGTACCCTTGTTCTGTATGAAGTTATTTACAAATGTCTATTGGCGGCAGTGACCACTTAACATCAGGTGGACAGCATGCTCATTTGGTACTTCAATCGTGTAAAAAAAGATTATTACCGTGGTAAATGTAAGTGAAACGGGCTAGGCCGCGAAAATAACCTATAAACTTAAATAAAACTTACTACATTTCGCTAGATTAAGTGCATTAAGACATAGGATAGTTCTTACAATGGTAAACGTGATCAAGGCGGACAGGACCGCAGAAATAAGCTAGTATTTTTTGTTTAATTCTATCAACAATTAAAAAATCGTGTCATTGAAATTGTCAGTGAGGAATTTGAATACTTAAAAACCCGACTAAGTGCGAATTGAACTCGCGCACGAAGGGTTCCGTACCATTATCGTAAAAAATCGCGTTTGCTGTATGGGAGCCATCATAAATACACGCTTTCTACATTCATAGCCATTCATTCACAGTAGGATTTTCTCCTGTGTCGTGGGTACCATGGACACAAACAAGACGAATACACAATCACTCAGAGTCAGAACATGAATCTTAACTCATCATTCAGATACCTGTCTGGCCGGGTATCGAACCCGGGACCCATTGCGCGTCAGACCGATGCGGTAAACATTGCGCCACGCGGGTCGATAAAAATATTTATTTTATTCTGTTTTCAGTATTTGTTGTTATAACGGAAACTGGAATACATCATCTGTACAAATGTCAACTGTCGGCTATCACGGTTCATGAGATATACGCTGGTGAGAGACAGACGGACAAACGAACAGACGGCCATACGGACAGACGGACGACGGAATCTTAGTAGGGTTTCATTTTTATCATCTGGGCTATACACAACTGTAACTTAAAAAGGCGCACAATATTCAAGTCTTTAAGCGAGAATTTAAAAATCTTAACTACATTTATTTTTGCTAACTCATTTAGTTGCTAATGCAATTACTCCCCACCTCGTTTAGTGTTATTCGCTTAAACGAGTACAAATTTACCAAACTATTTATTTCAGGCCTGTGCCAATATTTGTTCTAATTTGCAAATGGTCAATAGGAGGCACTTTGTAGAACGTAATTAGTTGGAAGGTCGTCAAAGGTTCGAATGAACACGTTGTGTGCTTGTTGTACTAATTGAATTGAAGCGAGTAACAGAGCAGTGATAGCCTAATGGTTGAAACTTGCCCTCTCGATCGGGAGGTCCGAGGTTCAAACCCAGGCACGCACCACTGATTTATGTGCGTATTATAAATTAATTATCACTGCTTTTCGGTGAAGGAAAACATCGTGAGGAAACCTACACACCCGAGAATTCTTTAAAAAAAAAAAGTTCTCGGAGGTGTGTGAAGTCCACCAATTCGCACTTGGCCAGCGCGGTGGACTATGGCCTAAACTCTCTCATACGGAGAGAAGACCCGTGCCCAGCAGTGGGACAATAATGGGTTGACGACGAGTAACAGTAGGGGTATAAATAATTATTAAAATTTATTTGGCAAAGGGACATCTCCCGCCAAGATAGGTTATCATGCCTGGAGAGCGGCGGTGCTCCGATAGTCGTTGTTCGGAACTTGTATTTATGCGGGGTATTGAGAATGCTTCGATAGCGTGTTTCAGAATACTAGTAGCGCCATCTCTTGATGAGTTGCGGGAGGTCACCACATACATATTTTATTTAATTGTTAAACGACAATTAAGAAAATGTCTTTAATTTTGTGATTTAAAGTTAAACTAATATTATTTATATTTTTACTTCCATTTATGCCACCGATTGTGAGAATATTTTCAATATTTCCAAATCGGCTATGTCTATGACTATATATGATATAAGGATATGTCTATGACTTTTAAGGTGAGACTTTTCATTTGATGTGACATAGTATGGCCTGATTTTGGTTGATATTAACAATTTGGCTTTTATATCATTTTAATGAAAAGAGGCAATTAAAAATTCTATTTATATGCATTATATGAAAGTATATTTTGTAAGTGTTATGATATCTAATATAAATAAATTTCATGTTTAATTTTAAATATATATCTTTAATCTGACATACATTATAATACACGACGAGCTATATTATAGAGGTAATGTTTCGTACGTAAGGAACCCCAAAAAAGAATTCACCTTTTAGTAATCATCTTCTAGATTCCATTTTTTTTACTGACTGAAGTAGCAAACGAGCATGCAGTCCACCTGATGGTAAGTGGTCGCTGCCGCCCAAGGACATCTGTAAGCAACTTCATACAGAACATGGGTTCCATCTGAAGTCAATCACAGATGCATTCTAATATCAAGCATCAGTTATCGCTTATATCTCTTGCTATTATAGTGAAACACGCGCCTAAGCGATTAAATAAAATTGATCGACTACGTAATTACTAGTAGTTATGCAATTTTAAGTGTATGGAATGCTATAATTTTAACTGAAAGTAATTTTCATATAAATTTAATACGTTTATTATTAACTAGTAATATTCTAGTGATATTCACATTTGGCTATTTCAAAGCCTGGGTTTGTGATATAATCAACTAATTTCTTATTAAAAATTAGTTACACAAAGCGAATCAACATGAGTTCTATCGAGACTTAGATTACTCATCTACCAGTGTTTGCTGAATTTCTTCGCTAGGATTTGCTCCTGTGCCATGAGTGTCGTGGACACACACATAGACATACATGGACCCAGACCCAGAACAGGTATCTACATTCATCATTCAGAAATCTGTCTAGCTAAATCGAATCTGAAGCCAATTGGCAAACTGATGTAAAGAACGCTCCGTCACGAGGATCTTTTGTTTCGAAGGTAAAATACTCAATTGTCCTCTCTGCGCGTTACTCTGTGGGAGGAACGCGCCCCATTTTAATATGATTTTGAGGTCGCTACGGTGTCCGATGATAAATCATGCATTGTTGACGCCGACAAAAGAAGTCATTTTTGGGTAGTAAGTGCTCTATTCGGGAAGGCGGCCTATATATTTGCTTAGCACAAAGCGCGTTTGAAGGTCAGGGGATTCAAAGATTTACAATGGAAAGCAATTTAAATGGTATGCAGTATAGGCGTCGAAGGAATGATGAGGTGTTTAATTTAATTATTTTTGGCGTCGTTATTGGATTTTAAGGGCGCCTTTCCACTAGAGATGGAGTGAACTAATAAGCTATGCTAAGCGCGTAAGGTGTGAAAAAATCCTCTCACTCTCACTCATCAACCCATTATTGGCCCACTGCTGGGCACGGGTCTTCTCTCAGAATGAGAGAGTGTAGGCCATAGTCCACCGCGCTAGCCAAGTGCGAATTGGTGGACTTCACACACCTCCGAGAAGTTTTTTTTTTTTTTAAGATCTCTCGGGTGTGTAGGTTTCCTCACGATGTTTTCCTTCACCGAATAGCAGTGATAATTAATTTCTAATACGCACATAAATCGTGAGGGCAAGTTTCAACCATTAGGCCTTTTAATCGTTTACTACAATGTAATTTACATTGATCTTTTTATATTAGAGTATGTAAACATACCAGTCTGGTATTTTATATATGATTGAAGTAGCAAAGGAGCAGGCAATTCACCTGATAGTAAGTGATCACTGCCGCCTGGACATCTGTAATCAACTCCATACAAAACATGGGAAGAATAATGAATGATAAAGTCATGAATGGGAAGAATGATGAAGTCATAGATGCGTTGGTTTCCTCACGATGTTTTCCTTCACCGAAAAGCAGTGATAATTAATTTTAATATGCACATAAATCAGTGGTGCGTGCCTGGGTTTGAACCTCGGACCTCCCGACCGAGAGGGCAAGTTTCAACCATTAGGCTATCACTGCTCTGAAATAATCCTATATACACTTTTATTATCTGATCGAAATAGCAAAAGAGTATAGACATCTGTAAGCAACTTCAAATAGAACATGGATTCTGTGTGAAGTCAATCACACATGCGTTGCTAGTCCTCTATTGCTACTACTTCCCAAGGACTACGGTGGTCGCCTCATATAAAAGTGCCGGCAACCACACCCTTCTAACGAAACGCAAAAAATGCTTCACGCTATACTCGTATATAGGTGTGGCGGTGGTAGAACCAGTGTAGTTTGACCGGTGGTCGAACTACACTGGTTCTACCACCTTAAAAGTCACCATATCTCACGTTTGCTAGAAACCTTAGTTCGCAACCAAGTATATGATAGAGGTTTGGTTCGTACACCTCTCCATCCAAAGGTCCAAAATTTAGGTTTCCTCCATCGTTTTAATTCTCATCCTAAGCTCTCCTAATCTCTCTCTAATCCTAAGCTCTCATCCGGAGCTCAAATTAACTCAAATACTTCCTTATAAGAAAATAAAAGCCAAGATAAGATATCAAAATCGAGCTATCTTAGACTTGACACAAGTTACTAGTCTATCTCGCACATTTCTAGTTAAAAAGTACCCTTAGGGGCCAATAAGACCTTTATTAAAGCTCACGTAGCCCTGCGGCTAGCGCACGTTGTAGAACTATTCTGTAATACCAACACGAATTCTAATCTCAATACAAAACAAAGTAAATAGGTCTCAAGCAGCGAAGTTAAAAGGGGTGAATATGTTTCTAAAATAATTAATATATATGTGGTATTCGAATTACTTAACATGTTAATTTCAGTTACAGTCTCTAACACAAAATTTACCCCTGTAGTAGAGTTTGTCGCCTTTTGTGTTTGAAAATTAACCACGAATTCTGTTCGCAATAGTTAATAGGCGCATGTAAGATTTTTCGACATCTTAGTTATATTGACTTATTCAGAAAAAAACATTCCTACCATTTACCTACCTACATATTCTTTTATCTTTAAATCGATCTGTTATAAATCAAATCCTTTTTTGATAAGATTGAAGTAGCAAATGAGTCTGCTGTCTCTGTAAATATGTAAATGACTCTAAAACGCTAGTATATAGAACTGTAGTGTTATCATCAGATTTGTGGTAACTTACTGGAACTAAGATGTTCGCCGCTTATGAAGTCAGCAAACACCCCCTTTCACCGAAACGCAAGAACCATTTTACACAAAAAATAAACATCCAACAAATGTAAACACATTTACATTAAATGTGAGAATACTTTAATATGTTATTAACATTATAAGTTTTAAGACCTATGAAAATAAACAGAAAATTGTAAGCAAATAACCTTTTAGAACTTTTAGCAGGCGTCTCATTAAAAATAACATTAAAAAGTACTGGAGTGTGACTTCTCAGAAATAAATTAATTTCATATGTGCAAAATCTAACGTCTGTATGTTTGTGCATTACTTAAAAATTCAGAGTAAAAATATAAATTGTTCGTGCGTTTTAGTGATGTAACGATCGCATTCGCATGTTTTTAGATATTATTCGCATTTGCATTCGCAAGAATGGGTGCCAATATTTTGCGAATATTGAATAGCATTGTTTCGCAAAACGGTCGCCAAATTTATATCCTCCGGCATCCGGCATACCAGAAACTGAAAGAAACAAAATTCGCATTCCTAGATATGGCGATATGATATGACTTGAAATATTCGCATTCGCGAATGTCACATACTGACATTCGTAACATCACTATTACATTTTATTGTTTACTTGTTGGACATATGGTATCGCGAAGGTTTTTGTGGATTTTGATATGCTCTCTAATATTGTAGAACATTTTTTTGTTCTATCATCAATAGTTTCCGCAGCGTACGCGGTGAAAGCAATTTTTATACAAATGTTTTTACACTTTGATTCACGTTACTGAAGTTTTAGCAAGGATGTCTTGGTGTTTCTAGAAAAAATATAGCCTATACTAATTCGGAATAATGTAGCATTCTAGTGGTAAAAGAATTTTTAAACCGGTTCAGTTGTTTATAAGATAATTCGTAACAAACATACAAAATACAATTATTTCCTCTTTATAATATTAGTAGGTATAGATAAAACCTCGCACATATTAAAGCCTTTTATTTTTTTTTTAATATATATTTCGGATGACTTCGATTCTTAATAAGTTTAAGCATACAATAGTGTGTATTTTTTCTAAATATTATATTCGGAAAATGAATAATGCTATTTTTTTTAATAGAACAAATTTTAGATAACTATTTTAAGAAACTCATTTAATACTGCTTATATTGTTACGAAAAAGGGTTATTTATTTCTACTGATGTTCAACGTATACGAGTCGTGGCATATTTGATAATGTTTAGGATTTCAGACTATTATTGTAACGGAGTTAATAAGTAACAGGTACGCATGATAAACGATTTTTTTCTGTCGATATTTTCACTCAGTTCCATGGACTACTGGGCACTGGGCTGGATTATATTGGGCACTGGGATTAAATATCGGTATACCGTTACATACCAAAAGCAATATTTTCAATTCGTATATCTATTTTACGAAAAATATCTTGCCTACCTCAACAATCCCTCAACAATGCCCTAACAATGTCAAATAATATAATCGAACGATAGAAAAAATATTTGTAGATATAGGTAATTGTTTACAAGGTGGTAGAACTAGTGTAGTTCGACCGGGGAAGTACCACCGCTACACCTATTTCTAGCGTGAAGTATTCCCTGCGTTTCGATAGAAGGGTGTGGTTGCCGGCACACTTTCACATGAGGCGATCATCCTAGTCCTCGGGAGTAGCAACGCATCTGTGAATGACTGAATGTATGAATTTGATTACAGATGTCCATGGGTGGCAGTGACCACTTACCATGGACTGCATGCTCATTTGCTACTTCAGTCAGATAAAAAAAATGATTTTATAAGTAAAATATTATAATGAAAGATCACTCAAAACGAATAGTAAGTGAAGTCAGCTGCTACACTTGTATTGAAACAAACCGACGCTAGCGAGTACTTTGAAAAGCTTTAAGAGCTCGCATTATGTACTTTACTATGTTATTTAGTTTATATGAACGTTATTTTACAATTATTTCCATTCATATTTTATTATTCGTCTTAAATTTGAATACATTGTTATATTTTTAATAAATGTTCTGAAGTTTGATGAGAGCATGAGATGGGATGAGAGCAGCAGAGCAAGCGAGCATTGTGGCGTACCTTGGGGAGGCCTATGTCCAGCAGTGGAACTAAAAAGGCTGAGGTGATGATGATGATGATTAAATTTACAGGCACGAGGAACTTTCATCTCTATTATAGTCTATTATATGAATATCCAATTGTAGCGAACGATCATGGAGTCCTACTGATGGTAAGTGGTCACTGCCCTTGGACATCTGCAAGCAACTTCATATAGAACATAGGTTCTGTCTGAAGTCAAACACAAATACGTTGCAACTCCTGAGAGCTAAGATGTTCGCCTCATAAAGTGTACCGGTAATTACGCGCTTCCATTTAAACGCAAGAAGTGCTTCATGCTGGAAATAATTGTGGCGGTCAGTGATCTCCTCGAATAACACTGGTTCTCTCGTCAACCCATAATTGTCCCACTGCTGGGCACGGGTCATCTCTCAGAATGAGAGAGTTTTAGGCCATAGTCCACCGCGCTGGCCAAGTGCGAATTGGTGGACTTCACACACCTCCGAGAACTTTTTTTTTTTTAAGAACTCTCGGGTGTGTAGGTTTCCTCACGATGTTTTCCTTCACCGAAAAGCAGTGAAAATTAATTTCTAATACGCACATAAATCAGTGGTGCGTACATGGGTTTGAACCTCGGACCTCCCGATCGAGAGGGCAAGTTTCAACCATTAGGCTATCACTGCTCCTACACTGGTTCTAGCACCTGGTAATATATGGATATGACATTTCGTTATTCGTTCAGATTCAATTCAGTTCAGGTTCAATACGAAAAGCTATTGTTCTTCCCTCAGAATAAAGAATGTTATTGTTAAAGTATCGACATTTATGTAAAATAAAGTTTCTTTAGGTAATAAGACCGTTTTGAGCATTTTGAGCGTTTTAGAAATTTATTCTGACTCATTTACCTTCAAGGAAAAGATCGTGAGGAATCCTACCTGAGAGTTCTTTAAAAATAGGTTCTCATAGGTGTGTGAAGTCTATCTATTCGTACTTTGCCAGTTTAGTGGACTATGGCCTAAAAGTGTCACATTCTGAGAGAAGGTCCGTGTCTAGTATTGGGACAATAAGGGGTTGCCAACGCTTCAGAAGATAGAAAGAAGAAACTGAAACTCCAAAGTTATACCTGAGTTTGGTAAGATTCGCAAACATTTTCATACACAGCTCTGCCCGTCAGTAAATTTTGCACTATCTCAAAATACTGAAATCCGAGTATGCAGTTCGGAGCAAGTTTTGAATACGTTACGTATAATCCATGCAAATACACGATCGGGTGATTCAAAGTTATCGCCAGTTGGTGTTAGTCCGCACGTCGTTATTTCATATGAAAGTTTAGGTCAAATGTTCACGTTTCTATCGTCAAACCATTTTTGCTAGTGGACGTATATGGTTCCACTGAGAAGGTACCACAACTATTTTCAAGGTGGTAGAACCGGTGTAGTTCGAACGGAGAAGTACCACCGATAACACTTATTTCTAGCGTGAAGCAGTTATTGCGTTTCTATAGAAGGGTGTGGTTGCCGGCACACTTTCACATGATGCGACCATCATAGTCCTCGGGAGTAGCAACGAATCTGAGATTGACTTTAGATGGAACCCATGTTCTGTATGCAGTTGATTACAGATGTCCATGGGCGGCAATGGCCACTTACCATCGGGTGGACTGCAAGCTCGTTTGTTACTTCTGTTAGATAAAAAAATATTAATAACTAATACTTAATGATGTAAGTTACATTACATTGACCGAAAGGGTCTCCACTCAGCTTATTACTGCAGGTAATCGAAGTCACCTGCAGTGCTGATATTCTTTCGAGCCAATTTAGCACAATTAGCCAATTTACCATAACTATTTCTATCGGTCCAGTTTCAAAAGGCGACCTCTTTAGTTCGTGGTAGTAGCAACGCATCGATTTACTTTAGGTTCAACACTATATTAACACTGAAACGTAGTGATTATTAATTTCTAATATGCACATGAATCAGTGGTGCGTGCCTGGCTTTGAACCTCGGACCTCCCGATCGAGAGGACAAGTCATTCAACCATTAGGCTATCACTGCTCAATAGGCTATTTATAGGTATATTATTGAAATAGCAAATAAAATCCTGTCACACTTTTTTCGTTTTAAGCAAGCTATGTTGCTTAAAAATTAATTTATTTATACAGTTATTTTATTACCTTAAGGTCTACTATACGGTGATTGGTATTTAAAATGGTCATTATTTAGTGTCGTTTAAAAGTTATTAACAAATAACTAAAACTCACAATAATTGAATCGTGGAATTTTGGATTTTCGAAATTTTCTATTTTATTCTGTTTTTTTCATCGTCAGATCTCGAACAGAACATTAGTTCTACTTCCCCAATATTTTATTCTGATACGCTTGAAATACTTTATAAAGGAAAATGTTCTACATGTTGCATGTAGATATTTGCTTGAATTCTGTTGAATTCAAGCAAATATCTCATGAATGTTTTATAATAGTAAGGTGCTCGTTATATAATTTGTATTATAACTCACTAAAGGTACCTAGTTTGTCTTAGAGTGGAGCTGTAAGAACTAGGTACCTTAAGATTACTATCCAATTACAAAATATTGTGCAATTTAGGTAAAATGACCACTAATGTCATTAGTCCATTGAAAAATATTACATTTTTTAGGCCTAACCTTGCGTTCTTTAGAGGACGCAATTTTATTTTTTTGATATGTAGGGGGGTAAGTGTAAAGCTAAAACCAAGTTTATGGGGTCGCCACCCTTGTCCCACGGCCGCCATCTTGAAAATAGGGGTTGAAACGGTTTTTATGATATATCTCTTAAACTATTTATTTGATAAAAAAAATTCTTAACATTTTTTGTTGCAAATTAAATTCTCTACAACTTTGGTCCAGTAACTTTTTATCGTAGAACTATAAATAAAAAAGTTATAAGCGAAAATCTACACATCAAAAAAATAAAATTGCGTCCTCTAAAAAACGCAACCCCAAATGTAACATTTCAATGGACTACATGCAATATAGACAGAATCAGTCATATACCGATAACTAAAGCTAATTTTACTATTCACATGACACAAAAACTTGTCACGTAAAACTACTATTATCATGTTTGATGAAAATTTCTGTTACAAATGGCTGATAATATCAGTTTTTGTGCACAAAATATTACATTCCCTGAAACTAGTGGTCGTCACTGCCCATGACTATTCCCTGAACGCTAACATTTAGATTAGCCGTCTTTCTGCGACTTACGACTCACAAAATTATGCTCGTTTGGCTTCACCCTTAGTGGTCACCACTGTGGACATGACAAGCAACTTTAAACAGAACAAGGGTTCAACTGGACCTACTTTTGCAACAAGGCACCAACAAGTTTTCCTCCTATAATGGTTAAAATCTTGATGATTTTCAATAATATCGTATTTTTATACACAGAACAAATTATTAACATTGTAAAAAGATTTTATTAATAATAACCTAAAATTATACAGTAAAAAGTTTTTTGACAAAAATTGCTTTGGACAAATTGCTTTTTCTCAAAATTGTCCTTGTGTGGGTTGATTCTGTTTTGCATAAGCAGGTCCAATTTGAAGTCAATCACAGATTAAAATAAAACGACTCGATGTTTCGAAATAAACAGCAAAAGTTTAATCTTTTCTTATTCATAAAACAAAAGAACAACATACACAAAGACAATAAAAATAACAGGTAACACAGACTATTAAAAACATAGATATTTTGATACAAGGAAATAACACAGATGCGTTGCAACTCCCGAGGACTAAGATAGTCTGATATAAAAGAGTGCCGGCAATATTATCCTTCCAAAAGCAAGAAATGCTTCATGCTAGACAAAAGTGTGGCGGTGGTACATCCCGGGTCGAATCATACTAAACACCATCGTTCAACCGTTCCGGTTAACCAAGTGTTCTTACAAACTCATTAGTTCATTGCTCCCTACACGAGATAACAAAAATAATCAGAATCAGCTAAACCATTTGATACATAAATATTTCGTATAAAATCACTATCAACATTTGCTGCCATTCCAGAACAATCGAGTAAACAGTGCAGTATATAAATTCAATTACCACAGAACCCGTTCATTCGACCATTCGTATGCGTTTCCACGAAGCGGTGCCAACACTAAACACTTTCGGTGCCACTTGGCTCCATTTTTAGTGTACGGCGCATAAGTTAACAGACAGACAAATATATTTTATTTCATACAAACTTCCAGATGACGGTAGTTGGTTGGGAGCTTCTTGAATAATCTCTTCTATATATCGGCATTACTTAGTAAAGCACTCTTGAGAGTTACTATCTACTATTGAAAGTGGTAGGAACATTAATGTGAAATGTCTTTAATTTTCTTTATGGGACACTTATAAATTGTCAGTTTAAAATATCTCCTTACTCCCACCACGTACTAACCTCATAGGTGAAGATGCGCAAGAAATCAGCTGGTTTAATTTTGTTCACTCTAAGCATCTTTTTTAACCGACTTCAAAAAAGGAGGAGGTTCAATTCGACATATAAGATATAGTTTCATCACCGTCATCTAGCGAAATATGTTGAGCGCCGACTTCAGAACTATGTAAGTACTGAGTATGTTCTAAACCAAAATTAATGTAAATTATTTTTTGCTTTTTTGTGACATGGAAGTCCGTAGATATTTTTTATACTATATTATTTTTGGCATGGAGATTAAAAGTTTGCTCCAGTGTCTTAAGAGGCAGTAGTGGAGGTATCTTGAACGATTTGCGAGATAGTAGAACATATATTATTTTACCGAGACTGTGCCGCCGCCATACCAATTTCTAGCTTGAAACAATTCTCGTATTCCAATGGAAGAGTGTAGTTGCTGGGTTACTTGTACAATAGTGGACGATCTTAGTACAAGCATCTTTGATTGACTTTAGAAAGAATCTTTGTTATGTTTTATGTTTCTTACAAATGTTCATGGACGGCAGATGTCATTTAACGTCAGGTAGAATAAATGCTCGTTTGCTACTTCAACCATATAAAAAATAACTTGAATTATAAACATACTTAATGGTTCAGCTTCGGTGGGATCATTTCAACTCCTATTTGTGCCGAATAATAGCTGTGTTAACTGCTGAAGTGTTTTAGTTTGAAGCGAATGGTAAGAGTTATATACTTTTTATAGGCCTTGTAACCTCGTCCTCAAGGGTAGAAACATGACTGTGGCCAATCTTAGATAAATTTTGATCTTATCTGGAATTTTACAAATGTCCATGAAAGGTAGTTGTCACCTACAATCAGGTGGACCGCATACTTCTTAACTAATTCTGTAATAAATGTAAAAACATATGGCTATTGTATCCAGTTCAGAATTTAATATTTGAAAATATTCTGAAAATTTCTTAGACATTTCATGATAAAATTGTACTAACGGATCAGGTACATGGTTATATTAAATCCAAATATTTTAGATACGATTTTTATCTCGGCAAGTCCCGCAAAGTATCTTTAGATATATCTTTCACTAAAGCGCTCGTTTTCTATAAAAACGAAAAGAGAATTTGTATTCTCTTCCACAAAGCGGTGGCAATAGCGAACATTTATTTTGCTATCTCCCGGCTCTGTATTGACAAAAGTCGCATAAACGTACTATAACAACAAATAGGACACCCAGTTTACACTGATCCATCGTGTTTAGCGGAGCATGTAACCTTGTACCGCTACTAGAGAATCTCGATAATGTTTTATTAAGTAAAATATTTGTTTACAACGTTGAAGTAGCAAAAGAGCATGCAGCCCACTTGATGGTAAGTCACTACCGCGCATGGACATCTGTAAACAACTTTATATTATACAATATAGGTTCTATCTAATGTCAAACATAGATGTGTTGCTACTCCTGAGGACTAAGATGGTCGCCTTATATAAAAGTGTGCCGGCAACCACACTCTTCCATCGATACGCAAGAACTGGTTGACGCTAAAATTAGGCTTGGCGGTGGTACTTCCCCAGTTGAACTACACTGGTTCTGCCCTTTGTTATATTATGTTCGATTATGATACAGCGATACATGTATACAAGCAGCTAATATAGCTGTACAATACAGCCTGTATGGTATTTACCTAAAATAAATAGAATTAGGTTCTTACTATTGTTTTCATAGTTGTACGACGCGAATTATATTTCATTGTACTGAAACTGTATAATTATTCGTTTCGATTGCAAACTTCCGAACATAAGGTAGAGTGTCATATCTGTATTGAGTGGCATCACTCTTTCTCGTCTCATAAATATCGTTAATGTGAATAAGGGACAAAAGTCAAGGCTGCCTGATTGGCATGAAAATGTAGGTAACCCTAAACTAAGCAAAAATCATTTGTAAACGACACCCAAGCTTAAACAAATTCTAATTACCTCAAACTCGAAAATAATATCCTACTTTGGGTAAAAAAAAACCTATGAGACAAAGCTCAATATCATGAATATAGATGGAAAATAATATTTACTTCATTATGCAACAGTATACATAAAATTCATAGTTTTAATCGTATGTTACATAACCCTAACGCTGATGCACAGCCCTAGTGCATCGCGACCCAGCCAGCAACCCGAGGAGCTGACGCAGCACCTAGAACGTTCCCACATATCGTGGGAATACACGACATTCCGAGATCTAACATCGACTCGGTCTCACCCATTTAGTTTTAAGTTAAAATGTAGTTGTTATATTTAGTTTAAATTAAATATTAAGTATGGTTTTGAGTTTCTCTGCGACCTCCGGCCGCCACCAACATAACTCGTATGATGTTAGACGTTGTCTAAATAAATAATGTACATTAGTATCAGTTTCTTTTCGGTATTTCGATTCTGCCGTCTATCACAATAACAAAACAAACCATTACCTACCCTAACCATAAATTCATTATTCCGCGCTAACGAAGAAAAATTGTTTGGACGCAAAACCGGTGAGTTTTAAAAGTAGGCACCGAGGGAGTCGTGAAGCCTCCTTTATTGACAATTCGTTTTCACTGATACGGAAGACGCCCCGCTTTTTCAGGCTTACCTGCCACGTTTTTTATGCTTTCAGTCTTTCTGCTTTGGGTTCGTTTAACTTGAAAGACGGCATCTATTTTAAATAAGCCGTGTGATGCTGGTGATCGAATTGGATTGGTCTGATGGACCGTAACTCAAGTTAAAGGACGTATGTTATCTGAACTTTAATATGTCTTACATTATAGTTGAGTCTGTTGTTATCAGGATCTATGAATATGTGAAATTAAAACTTGGGAACCGTTTAAGAGGCAAATTACGCGGACGGAGGAGTATGAAATTTGGATGGTTATAGATTATATGGAGGAGGAGTATAGGATGCTAATATTTTATTAAATTAATGCATAAAACATAATTATATGGTGTACTACCCATTATTGTCCCACTGCCGGGCACGGGTCTTCTCTCAGAATGAGAGAGTTTTATGCCACAGCACTGGCCAAGTGCCAATTAGTGGACATAATTATTTAATATCAACTAAAACACATTACACACACTGCCATGCATTTACTTTAAAATGCAGCTTATACCTCTTTTTCTCTGTAACTGGTATTTTTAAAATAACTACAAAATTAATCTAAATTGAGACTTGCTACGTTGCTACTTAATTCTTGCTACGTTGGACAATGTCAAGTACGTTTTGAGTTAAATTATGATTTGTGATGTGACTGTTATATATTAATAGAAACATTTTAATTAGCATAGAAGATCCAATGGAGTATGCAGTCGTACTGAAGGTACAAATACATTATTCCTAATACCCGCTAATAGACGTCTGTAATTAGCTTCAGATGAGATTAGAGTACTGCCTGAGGTTTGCCACAGACACATTGCTAATCTGAGGATCTAAGTTGGAATGCCGCGGATTAGTCTACCGTAATACTTGCTTCAAACCAGAGTAATGTTTGACATTCTTGACAAATCAATGTTCTTTGTAACTGATCTTTGTGTTTCATGACTATAGCGATTCTGTGAAGCATTACGAAAATTCTACTATACAAAAATTCGCATCAACCCATTATTGGCCCACTGCTGGGCACGGGTCTTCTCCCAGAATGAGAGAGTTTAGGCCATAGTCCACCGCGCTGGCCAAGTGCGAATTGGTGGACCAAAATTAACCTACGTAAAACTACAAACACGAGCATTGGCGGATTTCATATAAACTTATGTCCGTAGAATCGTCTTCTGTGTATAGAAGATGATGTCTATTAGGTAACAGAGGAAGGGTTTACATAGATACTTCTATTTCTAAAATTTTGCCGTTTTTACAGTTACTAATGGATTTAGAGTTAAGTAATTAAAGAGAGCCTTAAGCCCTACCCACTGGATTCTGTCTGAGATCGGTCATATATGACTTACTACCTGAAGAATATGTTGGAAAGCTTCGTATGAGTAACCTTGAATACGTGGTAAGGAAACTTTCTTACCACATCCTTCAAAGGGATCTCCCTTATCACATTCTTCAAACCAGAATACAATAACACTTTGTTGTCACAAATTGTCATAATAGTCATGACGGTGGTTTCCTTGGAGACGATCCACGAAGTGTACCACATTTTAGAATTACGAGTCCAGAAAAGCATATTACATTAGCATCGTAGCGTATACGTTTTATATATATCATTTCCATTTTCCATTCACAAACAAACAACATAAGCATAAGTAATGTACAGAAGGAACGTAATTTTAAGGCACGTAAATTTCCCCGAAGACAGTTCTAGGACCGTATACTTTTGAAAATTTATTTCGGAGACGGGAACACTAACTATGCTGAATGTTGACTGAACAAAATGTTGGTATACAGTACATAATAGCTGCTTGTTTTATTTAAACTATATTTAGGCACTAATCTATGGTATCCCACTGCTGGGCAAAAGTCTTCCCTGAATTTACTCTGTTCTTGTGTAATGTACTATTCTTATGCCTGGAACTGTCAATCTTTTAAGAATTCGACCAAATCGTCACAAAACGTTTTTAGGTCTCCTTTAACGGCGATGGCCATTTTAAATTACCCATTATGTAAAAACATGCATAAAAAAGTATAGAAAAAGATTATGTGTAAAGTTTAAAGATGGTACAACCACTTGTACCAAAATAGATTAACTTTTATTTATTATACACGACACGAAACAATTATAGTTACAACCTGACTTCATAACATAATGAAATATATATCTCAAATAGGATTAAAAAGCAACCTAAAATCGGCTTCAGATACATTTCTTATCCACTATCACAACCTTCGAATATGAGCAGCTGAGCTGGACACTATGTACTTTGTCCTAGAAACTTTAAAATTAATGATTAAGTGTAAGTCATTACTTTAAACTAAGCACATAATTCTTTCTAGACGACAAAAAATATAAACTGGCTTAAGATTTAAAAACCACGTCTTAGAAAAATATGGCAGCTAAAGTCCCATTATAGCTAAAAAAAACTGGAACTTCCTCCATCAATTATAGATGCTGCAAGTTTGTCAAACTTCGTCCATTACGGCAAGACTACTTGACAAGACCTTCCGATCGTTATTAAACGTAGCCAACTTAATTAGAACTCTCTTCCCCTTTTAGCAAACATTAAAACAGTGTGATGAGAGCCACGCTTAGTACCATGGAAGCTCAATTGAACCTGGTCTGCAGTGCTCTCGACTGTGAAATCTATTAAGGCACCTAACATTTGGTTTGAATGACTTCTTTTTCCCTATGTTGTGTCATTCGTATTAGACAAGGAATTATTAATAGTTGCTTTACCAACCCTTGGAATTCGTAATGGTGCCCTGAAAATGACGTTGGCTCAGTTTTGAATAATGTAAGGTAGCAATATAACGCAGACGTATTTAGTCCCACGATATACATTTTAGTATTCTGGGCCATAATCAGGAACCCATCTCTGTTTTCTATTGCGTTTGACGTTATCCGTAAAATATTTTTGTATTCGAGCAAAAGTCTCCTTAAACCGAACACTCGCGACAATATTCTCCTTTGTTAGTTTAAATCAAGTAGATCATTATGATTATGGCTAAAAACATATTACATTATTGAAAACATTTATGTTATAATATCGTACTTATAAGAACCCTTTTAATAAAAATAAAAAAAATATATACAGAACTTTATTAAGGCAGTTCTTTGGAATATTTCTTTAAGTAGTTGTAGAATAAGCGTGTACAAATCATCTCATAAATAATTGTTAAACCAATTATAAAATATGCATAAATAATTATTTATTATATATTGAATAGCATGTACTTATATAAAAAAATACAACCATTTAGTTGTTATAGGATAAATTTTCAGGAAACTTTGTATTATTCGAATAGACATAATCATCAGCCCTAATTCTTGCTTCACTTAACTGTTCTCCTTTAAATATAATCCTTAATTAAACTACAAACTGAGCGCGTGCAAATTTCCATCCAATTCCATTAACTCGGGGATTGTTAGGGGCATCCCTGACATTTGTTCTGAGAATGCGACCTTCGGAGTTAGGGATCTCGGGTTTCTCACGAAACTATTAACGCTCTTCCATACATAACCTCGTGATTAAACCTCCATTACGCCAATTTACCTCTCCACCAATCCTTGTTTCCTCTTTTGAACTGTCTCTTGGCAAATTATTCGTCACCGCATCGTTAGGGTTGAAGGTGGTTGTGTTATAAATTATAATGAACGCTGTAGTGTGGCTTGAGAAGTGTGGGTTACATTGTTATTGTTGACTGTCAATGGTTTGCTACTGAAATAATTAACTTAATACATAGAAAGGTGGTAAAACCGGTATAGTTTGATTGGAGAGGTACCAAGTCGGAGTCGGGCTGGCTCGACGAGCTTATATCGAACGTGCAGCAGTTTTTGCGTTTCTATGAAAGAGTAGGTGATACAGGCTAACATGAGTCAACCTAAGCGGATCTTTTATATATGGAGCTGGTTATAAACACCTATGGCGTGACCACTTGCCATCAAGTGGCCTGCTGATTTGCTTACTACTTCAATCTAATATAAAAATAGGTGTAGGATTGTAGTGAAATTTGGCGCTCCTATTATTTACCTTTAAATAAAAGCTCTAGACAGATAAGAAATTCACCTAAGATTGCCAATGAGATTAATGTGAACTCAGAATTGGAGAGCAGTCCTATCTATAGGTTACAGGTGCGTTAATGTTTCTGATAATTACGAGTAAGTGTGCCGAATACATAATTAAATCTTCTTTGCAAAGAGACCTTGCAAATTTATACATAACAGCTTTGTATTGCTCTTACATTTTATATTTAGGCATGTATTTTTTCTCAGAAATATAATTGTAGATACTTTTAAAAGCTACGAGCCCAATACATTACTTATTTATTATTATTAAATATTTTCACAGAAGTAATAAATATTTGATTAAATATACAAACACAAACGTTATGGTGTCGAACTTGTTCCGTAAATTTAGTACCATTGAGTCATTTAATTGAATCACGGAAGCTAACAAATAATGAAAACACGAATCTCCAACAATTATTGAAAATTGTATACAGACAAACGTTGTTATGGAAGCAAATTACGAAGACATCCCAGTCACGGCAAAGGTTAGGCTTGTTGATGAAATAAATCTTCCTTGCGCGTAAGGTCAAAATTAACGCAGGAACTGTCGTAAATTTGTGAATTAATTTGGAAACTGGGATGAAATTTCATTTCGTTTGGAGGACAACGTTTAATCTTGCCTGTAGTCCGTGTAATTAGATTAACACGTAGATATCACGAACATGACACGCTGATGTAAAGGTTGACAAGATAAGAGACAATTTCGCGACAGACGGTGATAATGAACTGTTTTTGTTGGACCCTACGTCCCAATGTTAGGTCTACATCGAAAGATAATCAGATTACACGCGTTATATGTACAGAATTATGTATTTGACAAAGACCGACAATTACCAACTAAATTTAACTCTAATTATTTTATAACCGAACACTAGATAAATTAACTTAATAGAGACTGCTAAATAACAAAAATATTTGAAACTTATCGATCAAATGTGTAATTTTTATAGAACGACATGATAATTATATATAGAGACTTTTTCTAAGCATTTACTCTGTATTTCATTTAAATATACATATGTATGAAATGTACGTAGACAAAATATTTTTATAAGAAAATGTATGTGTACAGATCTTTGCCATTTTCATTAATTTTATACTATTAATAGTAATTACGCTGATTCTGATTAAATGGTACATTATGAGTCAAATAATTACAATGGGCATCAACTAAACAGTATACCAATAATTTAAATTAACAAAATATAAAAAATAAAACTATTTACAAAATGTACATACATACATACAAAAAAGAAAAACAAAAACACTACCATAAAACATTATCACCGCAGTCTCTGGGAAAGGGTAATAATAAAGGTACATAATTTTATTTTTTTGCCTGTTACTTCAAAACTTTTATCTGTTTACATTGTAATATAATTCAAATAAACTTCAATGTTATCTTCATTTCCCTCAAACATTTCGCAAGAAAGGTTTCGTGATATGCTTGGCTGATTACCGTGTTAGCAGTCAAAAACTTTACACAACCTTCAAAATTAAATGTTGGAACTCGTATAATTAATTCACCCCATTGCGAGTGAAAACATAATAATAACTTTGATGAATACATCTGTATATGAATACATTTCAAATTATTAATCCAGTTTGGCCCTTGTCGGCATGGGCCAAAATATTGTATTATTCATCAAGTCCCAACCTTCATATGACCTATTTCCAAGGTCCAATCTACCTCAGCAAATCTTAGAAGAATACCTAATAGGACTGCACAGACCTTCCAATTGAAAACAAACTTGTTTACGTCTAAGAATGTAAACATCGAGCAAATTGCTGGGCTATAGAAACTCATTATTTTTCAGTTGAATGTATTTGCTTATTTTTTGATTCATGTTATAAGTATCTTCTCAATTTAAAGCAAAAATAGAAACAGATTATAAATACAGTAATAAAACTGATGATGTAAATTTACGGCCTACAAATATAGCGTATCTACACATATATAAAATGGTTCGTAAGGTAGAAGTCTTACCATATTTTAGAAATGACAACGCAGTTGATCTAACATTTTGAAAATAATCAAGAAATGTTTTGACCTTCAAATTGAAGACACCAGTGGTGTTCCAATAATAAAGATAACAACGCGAGGTAACCTATAATCGTCTTAAATATCTCAGTCTACAAAACACAAGTCTCATTTTAGGAGTCACGTGAGCTAGGTTGATGTACCCATGACCCTGCAAACCCTACAGGAGAGATGAACCTCCAGAATACATTTATAAAGTTTGCGCTATTTTCGCAAGTCCCTGCGGATAACCGCTAGTGCGAACTGCGCATATAATTAACGCTTAAAGCAACTTCAACCACTTAACACGCCCACTATCCTCTCTATTTAAATTTTATTGTGTTGTTTTACACTAACAAACGCAAACTAACATTTGTTTATCACTGTGTGCGTGCCTAGACGCCCATTATCTATCTTTATTGGATAACCCCTAGAAACATCAGTACATTTGTTATTAAAAGGTCATTCCAGACCGTACAAAAGCGGTACTATGTTAACAGTATTGGGTCTAGTTTGAATGTATATTTTAGTACAAAAAGCTCTTAGAACATAATTACTTTAGTAATTACAAAAATGACTGTAATAGCTTTTATTAGAGGTTCTCTCACGTATTTTAAATCCCGGCGCAAAAATAGAGTCGTAAGTTTGACTTCGTCTGTGTGTTTGACTGTGTGTCTGTTTCCTTTTAAGACTACGGTGCTAGCTCTAAAAGAGATAAACCGGTGTAGTTCGACTTTTGTTAAAAACATGTTTTTCAATAGATGTCATTAGACATTTTCAAGGTGGTAGAACCAGTGTATTTCGACTGGGGAAATACCACCGCGTCACCTATTTCTAGCGTAAAGCATTTCTTGCGTGTCGATAGAAGGGTATGGTTGCCGGCACACTTTCACATGAGGCGACCATCACAGTCCTCGGCAGTAGCCACGCATCTGTGATGTTTATGGGCGGCAGTGACCACTTACCATCAGGTGTGATAAAAAAATACGTATTTTTAACGTAATTGTTGATGCGTTTCGTGAGGAGGGTATAGATGCAGTTGACTTAAATATTAACCGACCATTACTTTTCTAGAGTGGCAACGCTTCTGTAAATGATTTAGATGGAACCTCTATTCTATATGGAGTCATTCGTATTCAAGAGGGGCAGTGACCATTTCCCATCAGAAAAACTGCATGCTTGTTTGTTACTTCAAATTAACAAAAATATAATATTAAAAACAAGTTATCATAAATCTTTTCATATTTATAAAGAACTGTCATCTGAATTCTAAACATTTATCTGATAACTGAGGTCTTTCTACGAATTCGTTGAATAATGTTTTGACATTACTTCGCCTGAATTTCTTATACCATTAAACATTCCTTCCATTAAATGAATTAAAAGTTTCATATTTTCATTTCTCTTTGAGTTCAAAAAACCTTTGCGAACTTGTAATGATGTTCGCTTTGCACGTCAGCATTTGATCCTTATTTGATTTTGTTTTCCTTGTTCATCGGGATTAATAGCTGCTGTGCCTTTTAACTTGAATAACAAGAGGCTTTGTGAGTCAAAATTTTCGATGATTTAAGCTCAGATGGTTTATTTGTTGAGAGTGTAGATTTTATGATGTATTTGTTTATGAAACGGCAAAGTAGTCACTGGATGAATTTATACATAATATTACTGGTAGAAATGTCGGTCTATTATGGAAGTTGGTTGAAATTGTGTATGACGTAGTTTCTTCCCTTGAATAGTAAATGCTACAATTTTCACGCCGCTCCGCCTGTGATCATATATTAATATTTGGGTTATGAATTATCAGTTTGCCAAATTTTTGTCTAAAACAGATTAATAGGTACATAATTTTCGTTTGAAAGAATAACAAACGTCGAACCATTCTCAATAACTTTCATATTTATAATAACAATAAAAAGTTAAGACTATCTAATATATAAAATTCTCGTGTCACAGTTTTTGTTGCCATACTCGTTCGAAACGGCTTGACCGATTTTTACCAAATTTTATATGCTTATTCAGTAGGTCTGAGAATCGGCCAACATCTATTTTTCATACCCCTTAAGGGTTGTCCACCCATAACATTTTTTAAAAAAATTTATATGGCAAAACAATCTTTGTCGGGATAGCTAGTTTGTCTATAAATAAAAGAAAGTCTAAACACATTTAACCTTTCATCAAGTATAGTATTTATCTAATTTGTCATAATTTGCTAAACCGACTCTCATCGTTACGCATGAATCTAGGTTCGGTTTGCAAACATAAATAAAATTTAGATTTTTTTCTGGATCTGGGTATTCATGTTTTAGCATTATGTTTATAGAAAAAGCCAAGCTAAGTATATCTAAAGTATACCTGACTACCCTTATTACATGTTTTTATTACAAATATTTATTTATTTATTGTATCCAAACTTATACGTAACATTACAGAGAACATTAATGCGTCAGATGTGATATGAATAATATGTATGAAGTGTAGATTTATCATTATAAAAATAGCAAACCAGCGTCCCGTCTCTCTAATAGTAGCTACAATTAACCACAAAATATGAATTACACTTGCATTGCAGGTTAACCACTGGATGGAGGATGGTTTGCTACTTGCTTTCGATGAGATCTAAAACATAACGCCTCATAAAAGCCTTTCCTCCACCGCACCACTCGCCGAAGGATAAAGTTACACATGGACCCGTGGCGGTCCTCCACGGTTCGGTTTGCACGCTCGTTACTGGAACGGACATGCAAGATGTAGACCGAGCTTCCTCCTGAGGTATTCCCGGGGCGTTATGACATGGGGCTCTTCAAAAAAGGTGCGAAAATAGCTCTCCTTCAAAGCCGGCGATGCATTGGCGACTCTTCTGGTGTTGCAAATGTCCATAGGCGATGGTGACTGCTTTCCATCAAGTAGCTCGTCTGCCTTATCGTTAGGTTTAAGTATAAAAAAATATCCTTCCTTATCATACTACCAATGTGGTTTTAGTAGGAAAAAAATATAGCTGCTTGACTAAATAATAACACAACACAAAAACGCTTTTATATTTTTAATAAGTTAAGTTAAAATAATGTAAATATATGAATTACATAGCACTAAGTTTTTGATTTTAATACTTTTTTAGTAAAATTGAACCTTACTAAAAATTCATAAATTTTAGTTTCTGCGCTTATCCTTGCAAAGCAGCAATGTATGATGAAGGTAACTCCGGAGTCTTACCCTGAATAGCCCTACCACTTTTACAAGATTAAAGTAGCAAACAAGCATGCAGTCTACCTGATGGCAAGTGGTCATTGCCACCCATGGACATATGACCAAGCAATTTGAATAGAATATGGGTTCAACTTGATGTCGATCACAGATGCGATGCTACTCCTGAAGACTAGGATTGTTGCCGCATATAAAACTGAATCATGATATAATAATACTTAATTAAGCCTCCAACATGGCATTACGGTACAAAAATAGAAGCCTAGATACATTTCAATTATAAAATTTTAATAGCAAAGTTGGCAACTCAAGCTTCAACTCATACAAGCGCGGTTAGTAGCAGCGTACGAAGGGTACCTTTCCACCAAGATATGTGAGATAGCTAAGCTATGAATGTGTCAAATCCACATAGGGTCAATTGATTTATAGCTTTGCATAATAACGAGCATGATAAAGAACTAAATTGTGTTTGTAATTAACAAAGCATGCAAGCTAAAAATCATGGCTAAGATAATTATGTTTTGATATGGACGGATGTGAGCTGAAAATCGGTATATGTGATTCAAAGAATCATAGCTGAGTAATATGAAACATGGTTTCATAGGCAGGGTATAAGCTACCGATTTCAGTAACGGATATGAGTTAAAGATCATAGTTAACCTATGTTTTTATATAGAAGAATTTAACTTAAAGCCTAAACTAGATCATTACTAAACAATGTTGTTATATGAAAGCGTATTTAAGAAGGTGCTAGAACAAGTGTAGTTCAACCTGGGAAGTACCACCGCCGCAGTATTTCTAGCGTGAAGTAGTTTTTGCGTTTCGGTGGAAGGGTGCAGTTGCCGGTGCACTTCTATATGAGACGACCTCAGTCCTTGGGAGAATTAACGCATATGTGACAGACTTTAAATAGTGCTCATGTTCTATATGAAGTTGCTTACAGATGTTCCTGAATGGCAGTGGACACCTCCCATCAGTTGCAACGAGCATGAAGTTCGCTCGTTTGCTACCTAGATGTAATAAAAAACACTAAAGGAGTGTTAACTAAGGATTGCAACTAAGGATGCGAGCTAGAGATTTCAATCGAAAAAGTTTTAGCATTTTCATAGTACATCTTAGTCCTAGATGTAATAAAAAACCTAGATGTAAAGCTACCTAGATGTAATAAAAACACTAAAGGAGTGTGAACTAAGGATTGCAACTAAGGATGCAAGCTAGAGATTGCAATCGAAAAAATTTTAGCATTTTCATAGTACATCTTACTCCTTTTGTTGAACTCAGTATTATAGCTTAGCTAGCTTAGCTCCCACACATGTGATGGAGGGGCACCCTAAGTGTTGTACGCGCACGTAATTTTAATATTGCAACTTTTTCTCCAACTTTCCTCTATGAACGCTATCTGCAACGTAATTATAACGTATTGAAACTCGACAAATGGATTACGTAAGTAAATTTCCACAAGTGCCAAATGAGGACTGTATGTAGTTTTGAAGCAAGAGGGCTAAATTTGTTCTTATCTGTGAAACCCGCTTTATTCTCGTTTTAAGGAAGACTCACTTTTACATGAGGTGACGATCTTATCACTTAGAAATACATCTGTGATTGACTTCAGATAGAAGCCTTGTTCTGTTACTTACAGTCCATGAGTACCAGTTACCTTTTACTTCAGGTGGACTATATGTTAGAGCAGTGATAGCCTAATGGTTGAAACTTGCCCTCTCGATCGGGAGGTCCGAGATTCAAACCCAGGCACACACCACTGATTTATGTGCGTATTATAAATTAATTATCACTGCTTTTCGGTGAAGGAAAACATCGTGAGGAAACCTACACACCCGAGAGTTCTTTAAAAAAACAAAAAAGTTCTCGGAGGTGTGTGAAGTCCACCAAATCGCACTTGGCCAGCGCGGTGGACTGTGGCCTAACTCTATCATTCAGAGAGAAGACCCGTGCCCAACAGTGGGCCAATAATGGGTTGATGGGGGTCTATATGTTTGCTACTTCAATCTTGTAAAAAAACAGTTGTTTCAGTTTATAGAAATTAGTCGCTGCTGCCTCAGATGTTCAATCAACTTCACACAGAACAAGGATTCTATTTGAAGTCAATCACTGACACTACACCCGAGGTCTATGGTGGTCGCCTCATATGTAATTGAGTTGGAATCCACACCCTTCCAAAACTGAAACGGAATATGTAATGTGGAAACACCTTCTCGGACAATGTACGAATACGTTCTACCACCTTAAAAAGTTCCATGGTTTGTTTCTGATTAGGTTCAATAAAAAAGTATATTTTACTAGCTGACTCAACGAAGTTACAAAGAAAGAAAGAATAAATCTTAAATCTAAAATAATCAGTATTCCTTCACTATATTATGCATGTATTATAGATATAAACCTTCCTCTCGAACCACGCTATCTATTAAAAGAACCGCACTAGAATCCGTAGCGTAGTTTTAAAGATTTAAACATACAAAGGGACAGACAGCGGGAAGCAACTTTGTTTTATACTATGTAGTGATTAGTTGAAGATAGAAATATATAAAATGTGTGCGACTCCATGGCTTCATGAAATCTTAAATGCATTTGTTATTTTATAGTTGAACCGCGTGGCTAATAAAGCAGTGAGGGATTGAAAGGACTTAATAGAAAAAAATGGGGGTGGGACGGGAAAACGTATTGCGTCGACCTCGAATTAATTGGTAGCAGGGGAGAAAATTACAACGGGAAAAGCAAACGACTTTTTCACAACGTACAAACTATAGCTGTATGGTGTCAGCATAAAATGGCGTCACTCCCTTTCTTTTCAAAAATTTTGTAGGCATCGAATTAGGTGAATCTAAGAGATTTTTTTCCTTTTTTTAATGAATTGACTCACAAGTTACCTATTTTATTTTGTTTATATTTTTTAGTTCTTTGTGGGAATACTTAGTAAATTAGTTTTATGTTGCATCATAGGACCACGACACGACACGACATAGTGACGTAGGCTACTCCTTACCGCGCTCTCTCATTCGCATGAGAATATCGATGTTTTGTTAGTTGATACATATTTAGTTGTTCCAGACGTTGTTAATAGATGGCGTTAGTAAAAATTAACTTGCGAGTTCTGAATCACGCTATCAAATGCTAATATTAATTCCCTTTGACCGTGCAGGCGAAGCCGCGGGTAAGAGCTAGTTGCAAATAAATATCTCACTAACAAAACTTTGTATCGTACGCTTCTAACACGAAGCGTTTCGAGGTACTGCTCTACTCCTCACTTTTCAAGAGTAAGCTACTTAGCAATGTCCCTTAATAATAGTTAGAAAAATCGAAATTAACTAAAATTGAAACACCACAACTTTAAAAAAGAATAAATTTCATACCACTAGGGTGTCATTGGCACAAGTTATCATAGTTATTTATCTTCAAAATATTTCTTAATCCCTTTTAATCTATGGGTATATTGACACAAAAATACCAACAATAGGGACTGTCGCCTTTTGGTACGAAATTAGAATGACAAAGAAGATTTATCGTGCGAAAAATAATATCAAAGCAAGTTCCATCAAAGATTAATAACGGCAGGTCAATGCCATGTCGCTTTTAACATTTTTATTATACCGAGCATAATTCGTTTAGAGTCATTGTTCGATAATAGGCACGTAATATAATATCTTGTATAGAATATTACTAATCTACAAAAGTAAACAAATGTAGGTGTGAACTGGATTGTTCTTTTTTGTATGTATATAAAAAGTAGCAGTCCACTTGATGATGACTGGCCACTGCAGTTTTTAAACATTTTTTTCAGGTGGAAGAACCAGTGTAGTTCGACCTTGGAAGTACCACCGCCACACCTATTTCTAGCGTGACGCAGTCCTTGCATTTCGATGGAAGGGTGTGGTTGCCGGCACATTTTGTTATGAGGCGAATATCTCAGTTCTCGGGAGTAGCAACGCATCATCATCATCCCTTTCGCTTAAAATAAAAAAAATGCTTCGAAATTTTTAACCGATTTCCAAAAAAAATCGCATTTCGTCTGCATTTTAACACTAACAAACTAACATGTACCGCTAGAAGCGCCTTTATGAAGAGTTCGTCTTGTTTGTTTGTCTGTGGAAAATGCGCAGAATTATGAACCGTGGAAGACTGTTATAGAATTATTTTGTATTTGAACGTGACGTCAACATTTATATCATTTATATTTTGTCCTTTTTATATTAGTGCGTTTTTACAATTTGACTTCAAAATATTAGTCGCATTTCGATGAAAGACACATACATAGATTGTTATTATTTACACACAGACACTCATTACCATAGTAGGTAGACATGAGCGAAGCGAGCAAAACCAGGGGAATAGTCTAGTAGTTCATAATTCCAAATTACGTGATATTAGAACACATTAAAAGCAATTAAAAAGTGTTCCAACAGAAAAGTTACATGTTTGACTAAAGTACGATAATAAATAAATACACACGTGTGTGTAATGTTTCAGACTAAATTTGAATTCAAATGGTTTTTGAAACTTAGTGTACAGTTTTGTGAAATTCATTTAAAAATCTACGTTATTTTTGTTATAGTAGCAAAAAAAAATCGAAGTACAGAAATGCGATAGACTAATGGTTACAACCCGGCCTCGTAATTGAGAGTTCGCGGTTCAAATCCAAAGGGTACACCAATGATTTTCCTATATGATGTGCGTTAGAAATTAATTTAAGGTAAAGGAAATTATCGTAAATAATCCTACGCATCTGGGAATTCTTCGAAAAAATCAAAGTTGCGTGATGCCTACTAATTTGTATTTGTTTTTCGCGATGGACTATGTTCTAATATTCGTTTATTCTGAAAAATTCTGCTAAAAATAGCTAAAACCAATTACAAAATCCAATCAAATGAGCATAATAGCGTAAAATCTAGTATAGTAAAACTGTAACTACAAATTCAAAGGACCAATCCAGTTACCATGGTAACTGGGTAAACAAAGTAGTGATGTAACGAATATTCGCATATTTTTAGATATTCGCATTCGTAAAAAGTTTGCGAATATAGAATTGCAGTATTTTACTAAGAAAGGTCGCAAAATCGATACAAATTAAAATCGAACTGCACTTTGTCGAACTAAAAAAGATTGTCAAAATAACATCCTTCGGCCCTATATCAATCTCTTAAAAACATATTCGCATTCGCATTTGCAAATATTCAAGAAACGTTCGTTGTTCGTAACATCACTAAAACGAATGGACAGACCGTTTGTTCGTTTGTTTACTCGTTCGTTGTTGTTGCCGTTTGCCGTTGTGTACTCATTATACTCTGATTGCATCCCGGGAGACAATTCAGTGTCTTAATTACCTCGTCCTATACCGAAAACTCTCTCTCGATTGGGAGGTCCGAGGTTCAAACCCAGGCACCACTGATTTTTCTAAAATTATGTGCGTATTAAAAAAAATATATCACTGCTTTTCGGTGAATAAAAACATCGTGAGGAATACGTAAACACCCGAGAGTTTTTTTTATGGAAATACTGTTGTGGTAAAGCTATTGCATAGCATTTTTTATTTACTTATGCAAATAAAATTATATATGTATGCAATATTTTTTTCTTTGATATTAATTCTAGTTTTTTTCTTTGTTTTTTACTTTCTCACAAACAGCTGCTTTTATATTCATCCGATTTCGATTTCGTTTCGATCCGCGCGAGCTTCGTACTGTCGTACCATACACGTTAAAGGAATGCTCGGCCGCGCTTCATGGTAGGCGGAGAGAGGGTGTTAGGTTTTTTCGTTACGGAATTTCTGGATTCGGTCGCCGCGCTCAAATCCCACAATAAAAGCTATGCAATAGCTTAAAAAATAAATAACATTCCTTACGTCACTAAACGAAGGGGCAGACTAGAACGTGTTTACCGTTGCCGAATACTCATTATACACTGATTGCATCCCGGGAGACAGTTCAGTGCCTTAATTGCCTTGCCCAAGATAAGGCTTTTATTTATTTACTTAATTTATAACCTTGTTATTACTGTAAATTATGTAATTTACAAATATTACGTGTCTTGGTTATGATTATCTACGGATTTTTGAGCTTTGATATTTTCGTGTGTATAAAATTAAGTCCTGATGCTTTATTATTTATAGCTTATTTATAATAAATGAGTTTTATTACATTAATGTTCTTGTTTTAGAAATACGACATAATGAGATTTTTACTATTTTTCGTTTCGCCATTTTCGTTGGTTTTTCGACCACCACGACTAACTTTTTACAAAACTACTATTTATTAATAATCGTATTAATAATATTTTTGATAAAGGAATGTTTATATGTATGTTTCTAATGTTTTTGTTGATTTTGTGAATCAATAATAATAAAATTTTATGTGATTCCTCAGGTTTAAAGTTAATGTTGGTTTAGAAACGAAGAGAACCATTCCAGGTATACCGACACAAAACAGAGTTCTATAAAAAATCAAAAGCCATGTTAATTTTATCAATCTGTACTTATTCAGTATAATTCCTCTATTTACCATAATTATATTCTAAATATTCATCATTTTCTAAAAGTATTTCGGTACTACACAACAATTTAAAAACAGTGCATGCTTTAGAATATTTTATAAACAATAAGTCGTGTAGATTAATTTAAAACATAGAAAACTTGCAACACAATGCCGCGTGTTTTGATCAGTATTAAACAATATCAACAATTTCATTACGTATTTTTGAATGATTTTCAAACAATAATTTGTTGATATTAACGTAATAATGATTAACATAAGCAATTTGGTAACTGATTTTAAAAATTTTCGGAAAAAACGGAAATTGTTCAAAGATTAAAAGCATGAATTTATTGAGTAACTAGTTGACTCGGCGAAGTTCGTTCCGCCTAAAAGTCAAAAATCTAAAATTATCAATGTTCCTCCACTAAATTATGCATGTATTATACATAAAAACGCTTTTCTTGAATCACTCTATTTATTAAAAAAACCTGCATTAAAATCCGTATCGTAGTTTTAAAGATCTAAGCATAGATAGGGACAGACAGCGGAAACCGACTTTGTTTAATACTATGTACTGACATAAACAGTTGTATAATTTATTTCAATCATTATGAAAAAAAATAGGTAAAAGACAGTAAAAACAAAAGAACAATTGACCACGCGTTCTATCTACGACAATGCAATTAGAGAAACGGATAGACTAAGAATGCAATCAGGTTTGTGGTAATGAGTGGCCACTTATTCAGAAACCGTAATGACGCATTAAAACATGTCCGTAATACTATAATATATTTATACATCTTGTTTCAGGTGTAATAAAAAATGGGTCAAGTGCGAGTCTGGCACGCGCATGAGGGGTTCTATACCTTTATCTATAACCTAAAAAAAGTTTTATGTATGGGAGCCCACTTAAATATATACTTTATTCTGTTTTTAATATTAATTGTTATAGTGGCAACAGAAAAATTGCTTACTGATGTTCACAAAGTACTTTTTTTTTATCCGACTAAAGTAGCAAACGAGCATGCAGTCCACCTGATGGTAAGTAGTCACTGCCGCCCATGGACATCTGTAATCAACTTCATACAGAACATGGGTTTTATTGCAATCACAGATGCTTAGCTACTTCCGAAGACTATGATGGTAGTCTCATATAAAAGTGTTCCGACAACCACACCCTTCTATCGAAACGCAAGAAATGCTTCACCCTAGAAATAGGTGTGGCGGTGGTACTTTCCCAATCGAACTACATTGGTTCTACCACCTTCCAATAATATACTTAGGATAAAACGGTTTTATGAAATTCAGTTTACATATAAATTAAATAGGAATTCCCGTTTCAACATAAGTTAACCGACTCGGACCTCTAGGTCTGTAATTAACTTTAAAACGCTTGCGTTAAACCATTGTACAATACAGACAATTACATAAAGACATTAGGTTGCAAGGCTACTAATTATGTAGTTAATGATTCAAAGACAAAGGAAGAATTTCACTGACACGTTTCGAAAGATAACGCAATTACAGGAACAAACGGTCACCTGGGGTGCAGTTAGGAGGAAGTGAGTTACAGGAGTCGGTACACGTCGCTCATTTGGTATATTAACTTCAATGCGTTTACATTACAAGATACTAGAGCTAACTTTTATTATAATGTAAAAAACATTATTGTTAATATATTAAAAAAATCAATATTAATATAAATGTGAAAATGTGTTTGTTTGTTCCTCTTTCACGTCGCCACATATATATGATATGGTTTTTATGCTGGGAAATAGGAGGGCGAAGAGTGACGTAGGCTACTATTTACTGCGCTCTCTCATTCCCATGAGAATATCGATGTTTTGATTGATACATATTTAGTTGTTCCAGACGTTGTTAATAGATGGCCTTAGTAAAATTCACTTACAAGTTCTGAATCACGCTATTAAATACTAATGTTAATTCCCTATGTACCGTGCAGGCGGGTAAGAGCCAGTATATTATAAAATAACAAAATAAGACAAACCCGCTGAGTTTCTTGCCGAATCTTCTCAGTTGAAGTCGTGTTCCGATCCGTTGTTAGTGTACGAAAAAAAAATCTATAACTGAAAATTTGGAAGTGCCCCCGTAGGTCTTTTTAAAATCATCAAAAACAATTGACGTTAAAAATATTCAATAAATTATTTATGGTATTCATTATTTAAGTAATCTCAACAACTTATTTCTTCGAAACTTCGAAAACAGTTTTTGCATTGTTATATGTCGGAAACCACACCCTTCCGTCGAAAGGCAAAAACTGCTCCACGCTAGAAATAGGTGTGGAGGTGGTACATCCCCAGCGAACTATTCTGGCTCTACCACCTGATAAATAGTTAATTATTCAAAGGCAAAGGAATAATTTCACTGACACGTTTCGAAAGATAAGGCAATTACAGGAACAAACGGTCACCTGGGGTGCAGTTAGGAGGAAATGAGTTACAGCAGTCGGTACACGTCGCTCATTTGGTATATTGACTTCAATGCGTTTACATTACAAGATACTGGAGCTAACTTTTATTATAATGTAAAGAAAAAACATTATTGTTAATATATAAAAAAAACATATTATAAACAAAAAAAACAAACCCGCTGAGTTTCTTGCCGGATCGTCTCAGTTGAGGTCGTGTTCCGATCCGGTGGTAGTGTACGAAAAAAAAGAGTGTGACAGCTCCAACGCACGACTGGAGTTAACTCGCATTTAAAATAGATGGCGCCATACTCCCAAACTAAAGATATAAATAATAATTACGAATACAGCGCTTGTAGTAGGGGACTTGGAAACTCCAACGGAACGAACCGGTGGTCCCTAGCGCAGCGCCCCTCAGTGGCTCATCTCTTGGGGGACCTGTACCATCCCCCTTCATCACCTGGTATTTACGGCGAGATGCAGCCATACATACCGTGCTGGCCTAGTGCGAGTTGGCGTAAATACATACTTCTATTAGCTTCGGTCGCATGTATGTTTTTTATGAGATTGAAGTAGCAAACGATCATGCAGTCCACCTGATGGTAAGTGGCCACTACCGCCCATGGACATCTGTAAGCAACTTCATAATAGAATAAAGGTTTAATTTGAGGTCAGTCACAGATGCATTGCTACTCTCGAGGTACTCCTGATCCTGAGATGGTCGCCTCATATAAAAGTGTGCCGGCAACCACACCATTCCACCAAAACGCAAAAGCTGCTTCATGCTAGAAAAAGATATTTTTTAAATCATCAAAAACAATTGACGTTAAACATAAATTATTAAATTGTTTATAGTACCTATTCATTATTAAAATAATCTCAACAACTTATTGCTTCGAAACTTTTATGCATTGTTATATTATTATGTCGGTAACTACCCCTTTCCGCCGAAAGGCAAAATCTGCTTCACGCTAAGTGGTACATCCCCAATCGAACTACTCTGGCACTACCACCTGGTAAATAGTTAATTTTCAAAGGTAAAGGAAGAATTTCACTGATACGTTTCGAAAGATAAAGTAATTACAGGAACAAACGGTCATCTGGGGTGCAGTTAGGAGGAAATGAATTACCGGAGATGGTTCACGTCACTCATTTGGTGTATTGAATTCAATGCTTATATTACTAATCCTTACGCATATTTGGTACAACACCAGCGATAAAATTTATGATTTTTCGATGTTCGATAAAACAACACATAATATTTTTAAGATTTACGAAACTGCGCAAATTACGTAAAAAATGGTATATTGTAAAATATGAAAGCTAAGTTAGAACCCGAGACAAGATATGAAATAGAACTTAAGTACTTTATGTGGTTCTATTTTAAAAACATAGATATATTTTGTTGTTTTCGTAGTGCTCGTTTTAGATTACATAATAAAAAGGAATGAACTTTTTATGTAACCCAAAACGACTCCACTATGTTTTTCCAATACGGAATGGATGCATGCATGCATTTTTTTAACTATTTCTAAAACAAACTATCAATTTTCTTTTAGACTTTTTGATTATTATTCTTTACTTTATCAAACTCTCCTAGATTTACGTGCAAATTGTAAAACAACCCATTTTAAAAACGTAAGAATAATTTCAACATCAAGCAAACGTTGCATTTCAAAATATGAAATTCAATTGCATTTTCAATTTGTTTGTATATTCCAACAACAATTCGTTGCGTTACGTACAATACATTTGCCGACTTTTCGCGGAAAAGCTATTACAAAATTTTAGTTTTCTGGAAATTTACTTGAAAGCTCGCCTCTGTTCATTTGAAGAAAACATCGCTTACTTGTCGTCTTTGAAAATAATGCACGGAAGACAAATTAAATTATATTTGCTACATGAGAAATTATACTAATATTATCAAGGCGAAAGTTTGTGAGTGTGTATGTTTGTTACTTCTTCACGTCTAAACGACTGTGATTTTCATAAAATTTGGTAGGGAATTGGCTGAATATCTTTACTGTGGGAAAATATCGTATTCACAAATATCATATACACGGGACAATTGATACATACATTTTTTCGACGCGGGCGTAGTTCAGCAGGGTTCAGCTAGTAATGAATAACACTAGTGCAGCGTGAGTATTAAGTGGCCTTCAATAAATAATAGGTTAGTTAATCAGTTAGTTATATCTCTGCAGTTTAACAAACAGAAGAATACAGTTAAATTCAAATATTCTGCGCCCCCTAAAAGGGCCGTTCGGGACCGTAAATTTAGTTAAACGTTTATTTCGTAGAAAAATCCGGTTATATTATACACGAAAAGCAGAGTTTTCCACTTTGCCTACTACTTGCCGCCTTGGGCCATGGCACCTTCTAATACGTATTTAAAAAAAATACTCGTGGTATAATTATCATCAGGATCAATAAACAAATTGATATTATAAGAAAAGCATGAAATGTTTTGTGAATGAAAGTAGAAGGGTTACCTGTCATTAAGGTAAACACTACATAAATACTACTCAAATTTGACCTAATACAGATTAAAAACTAAAAATAAAATAAATATTACTAATAATAAAAAATAAAAAAAAAATATATTTTATTACGCCTTCTATAAACTCTATAGCGCTTTACATTAGTAATCGAAAAAACTTTCTTTTAAAAACCAAATAACTATTAAAAACGTACGTAACGAGAAGTACCACCACCACCACACCTATTTCTAGCGTGAAGCATTTCTTGCGTTTCATTAGAAAGGTGTGGTTGCCGGCACACTTTCACATTAGTCGACCATCATTAGAATAGTCACTATGATAGTCCTCGGGGGTGGAACGCATCTGTGATTGACTTCAGATGGAACCCATGTTCTGTATGTAGTTGATTACAGATGTGCATGGGCGACAGTGGCCACCTACCATCAGGTGAACTGCATGCTCGTTTGCTACTCCAGTCAGATAAAAAAAGAGCTAATAATCTTCAAACATCCAAACAGATAACCTTTTAAACGTTAAATAAATCACTCGTCCTTTAGCGTTAAAAATCCAAATCTATTGAAATTTGTAAAAAAAGTTAAGATAATAAAAATTAACTATTTAAGAACGCTAAGCTATTTAAAACAAAGTGCAAAGTAGAAGTAATCTGGAAATCCTACGAACTATGAACATTAAACTTAAGCCGTTTTGAGAATCCTTACAGAGGTGCGGGCGGTAATTAAAAATGGAGTTCTGAAGTATTTTTAGCATTTAGCTGTTGGATATTTCAGTTTCCATAAGATAAGTATTAAACATGCCAAGTGCGATTCAATTTCACACGAGGGTTCCATGTCTCTTTTTTCTTAAGTTTTGGTATTTATTATGAAACCAGTTATAGAAGCATATTCTCTATTAAAAATAAAATAAAGGGTTGGATATTACGATCCAATGGTTAAACCGGAAAACAGCGAAAGTTATTCCGATACGTAGCGATCCGGTGGTAGTGAAAGAAAAAATATGTAACTGACAAACAAACGAGCATGTAGTCCATCTAATGGTAAGTCACTGCCGCCATCATCAGACATCTGTAAGCAACTTCGAATACAACATGGATTTTGAGGACCCGCGTGGCGGAGCGGTTACCACATCGATCTGACGCGCAATGGGTTCCGGGTTAGATTCACGGCCAGTCAAGTGTCTGAATGATGAGTTTAGATTCACGTTCTGGTTCTGGGTGTTTGAGTATTTGTCTTGTATGTGTTCATGGTACCGACTACACACAAGAAAATCCTAGTGTGGGACTATGAGTGTAGAAAGCGATCTATCTGAAAGTGTTCTATATGAAATCAATCACAAATGCTTTGCTACTCTCGAGGACTATGATGATCGCCTCATATAAAGTTTTTGTTTGTCTTCTGTGCGGAACCTAAAAATGGAATATTGGAATAAATAATTAACCTCCAGATATAAATACAGGAACTAGGCACTAAGGGGAGTGCCGAAGTAAAACTATTTGTTTTACTTCGGCACTAAAGGGTATATTCGGCATAAAGTGGCAGTGATTAAGAATTAAAAGCAGCCCTTTACTTTAGTCTATTCATCTTCGTCCCTGTAGCTCCGAGATCAGAATAGGGCTACAGTATCCCCTGCCACTTGTAAGAGGTGACTAAAAGGGTTGAGGATCAGGGTTGAGGGCGGCTAGAGTGGAAGCTTGAATCGTCCAGGCAGGCGATCCTGGGAAGGACGGCGGTATATGTGGTCGCATACCGTCGTAAAGACTAAATGGAGCGGTGGGCCCAGCCGCCTATCTGGGAGGAGCGCGATGGGGCAACGCGCTCAGAGGATTCCGGTTGCGTTCCTTTGGAGATCTTGGAGTCCTCTTTGTAGTGCCGAGGACAGCCACCGAGGGGGTTTTAGTGCGGTAAAAATCACACATAACCCTGCGTCGGTCCCACGGCGTTGGGTACCTTTTGAAAGTTACCCTTAGTGCCAAGTAAAACAAATAATAAAGTGGCAGTCATTAAGAATCAAAAGCAGCACTTTACTTTGGCCTATTTATCTTGATCGGGAATCTGAGCGTCAAGATTGTATTTATATATTAAAACGTGAAGCAAAAACTTGGGTACTGCTTTAAGAAACTTGCCGCGACCGGAAGAGTATGAAATTTAACGCGGTATAGTTTATGTACAAAAGGAGTACATAATGCTATTGTTTTTCCAAATAATGCACATACACAAAATCAACAAAAAACACACTACACACAGTACCATGCATTTGACACAAACACATATATTCAATAAACAAAATAAAACATATTATGTGTTACTATGAAAACACATAATGTCAAAAATGTCATCTGTCTTTGTCAAAATACCCGATATTGTTTTTAAACCTTTCGCCTTTATCGGTGTATTTAAAATAACTCAAAAATTAATAAAATTTAATTGTATTCGAGAAATATTCGTGCTACTTCGTACAATATTAAGTTTACATTCTGATACTTACCTATCGGGTACTCACGATATTCGAGTCGAAATATGAGCAAAAGGAATTATTAAAGAATTCAAAACCGCATACGTGAGTACCCGGTGAGTATTAAAATGTATCTATATTCCACGATAATATTAGTTTAAAATCAAATATCAAGTATTGTTTTTGTGTTGAATTACGTTCGAATTCCGACCGTTGCGATAGATGACTGCCTAAAGTTGAAGAGTGCCTCTTCGTGGTTCGACTGTGGAACCTCTGCTATAACTTTATCTGCCTAATAACAGCGAGTGATGACCGGAAACGAAAATATAAGCATGAAATGTACATTGATTTGAGGAAATACCGAGCTATCACCGCATCAAGATACATAGATAAATCACCGACACTGTAACAAAAACCTAGAAAATTAGGGCTCTCAATCCTGACAGAAACTAAATCGACTTAAGCCGAGGCGTCGGTTTCGGACCACTTAGGGTGGCAATTAATTTGAAGCCGAATTCAATTACAAAAGATCACTCCAGCTATCCGTTCCACTTTGGTTGAAACAACACCGTAAATCTCATCACGCTGTAAACACCTCTAAAGTGTTGCAATAGGATCGATATCGGCATAGCAAGATAATGGCGATAGATGGCACCTATAATTCAAGAGATCTTCTGATAAAAGGCCGTAACAACAGACTATCTGATTTTTTTAGATTCGTTTCATTTCTGGAAACATCGACAGGGAACTAGCAATATGTAGCAGAGAGTTCTGGGTTTGATCTACAATCAGACAATCAGACAGATATTTGAATGATTAATTTATATTAATTTTCTGGGATGTTTGTGTACTCACTGACACGTGTGTGTATTTTTTATTTTATTTGACTGAAGTAGCAAACGAGCATACAGTTCACCTGATTATAAGTGATCACTGCCGCTCATGGACAGCTGTAGTCAACTTCGTACAGAACATGGGTTCTATCATGCATACATGTGGACTGCATGCCTTTACTCTTATTAGGCATGCAGTCCACCTAATGGTGTAGCGGTGTTACTTCTTCGGTTGAACTACACTGGTTCTACCACCTGGTAAACTACAATAGACAATACTAAACAACAGTGTGAAACGCTACACGCTACATTCTTCTGATATAATCACAGCTAAAAAACTCATTTTCGCAAAAAAACATATATGTGTTCTTTATTACGAGGGCAGAATATAGAGAGATATATTTCTTGAGCCTTTTCATATACCGACATACTGGACCCTTAGTAACCCACCGGCATAATTAAGGCAAAATGAGCTTCGTCTATAGTGATATAAGATACCTGAAGGTACCTAAATCTGGTATATTTGCCTTTCGTCCCTTTGTTTAAGGATCAAGGGTCAATGCTTTCATTATTTGTAAAATTACGGTACAAACTGTGTAAAAGATCTTTTATCATAATTATATCTAACTAAAAATTAGTTTAACAAATTTTATTGTAAGTTTGTAAAAACAAGAAAGTAACGATTGATTGCCTACTGTTTCAGTTGATTATGTTTAAGTCAGGTTTTTTAAATACGACTGAAGTAGCAAACGAGCATGCCAGTCCACCTGATGGTAAGTGGTCACTGCCGCCCATGAACATCTGTAATCAACGTCATATAGAACATGGAATCTATCTGAAGTCAATCTCAGAGGCGTTGCTACTTCCGAGGACTATGATGGTCGCGTCATGTGAAAGTGTGCCGGCAAGCACACCCTTCCATCGAAACGCAAGAAATGCTTCACGCTAGAAATACGTATGGCGGTGGTACTTCCCCGGTCGAACTGCACTGTTTCTACCACCTGTAAAATATATCTCATTAACTGCAAAAAGTAAATTGCATGTTCGTAACCATCAGGTGGTAATCATCAGTTTACCATCAGGTGGACTGTAAGCTCGTTTGCTACTTGAATCAGATAAAAAAATATATATATTAGACATGATATTATTTTATATTATACTGAATAAAGGAGGGCGATTATATTCCAACAGTACCTATACATGTTTGACCTTCAGGAGTGAAGGGTACTTATAAAAATATTGAAAATGGAAATACCTTGAAATCGCATACTTGAGTAGTAAATATGCAACAAGGTTTGAAAAATGCGGGTTATGAAAATGAACATTGGCGTTTTCAATGAAACGTTCTGAGAGTAAGTACCTTTTCAGGTACGTACTTATTTTTGCTGTGGTTTTTATTTTTATTATAATGATACTTACCTACATACATACGTATAAAGTTGCTAATTATTTCAATTTTTTGGTTACTATGGTTTAAAACAAAAATTACCTTTTTTAATTCTTAGTCTGGAGTGCTGTGCCCAAAAATATTTTGGTATGCAAGTTAATCATTTTTGGTAATTTCTGAAACTTTATAGTCATCTTTCACATATTCCTAATCAAAATACTTCTTTATTTTCATTTAGCCAATTTTCTGATCGTTATGTCGAGAGCGCAATACTCTCTATACCATTTAATGCGGTCGGTAGTGATTGCATAAGACGTAAGATAATTCCTCCTTGACATAATTGTTCCCGCTGTTACATCCGTCGCAAATAGTTTTATCTGTCATAATGATTTCCCATCTTCTTGGAAAGATGCCCACATAATTCCTATGCCCAAAAAACCTAATCTTTCCGACTTCGCTCATTTTAGACCCATATCTATACTTCCTTTCCTGTCTGAAGTCCTGGAACGCCTCGTATACTTATACAGCTTAGTTCCTTTCTTTCCAATCACTTCCTACTCAATTCTTTACAATCCGGTTTCCATCCAGGTCATAGTACGACTACTGCTCTGCTAAAAATCACAGATTACATACGTATGGGGATGGGCAATTAACAGTTGACGGTGCTGACGCTGCTGGATTTCAGTAATGCTTTTAGCGTTGTTGATTTTGATGTCCTCCTAGGGGTATTGCGTTCTCTCTGCATATCTCCAACAGCAATTGAATGGTTTCATAGTTACTCGTATGGGCGCCGGCAGCGTGTTCAAATTGACAATATTTTTTCTAATTGGTCAAATACAACTGCCGGTGTACCACAAGGTAACGTGTTGTCTCCTCTCCTCTTTGCTATTTTCATTAATTCTATTAGTCTCCACCTTACTTGTCTCTACCATCTGTATGCAGACGATTTACAAATTTACAGTCATGCCAGTTTAAAAAACTTGAATAGTGCCGTCATGACTACTAATACGGATTTGGCTTGTATTTCGGCTTGTAGTAAAACCTATGGCCTCAAGTTATATGCATCTAAATCCCAGGCAAATCATTGGAAGTACGCGACTAACATCTCGGATCGAGTGGCACAAGTTACCGCCAATTACTTTGGATGGCGTCGTAATTCCATACAGCAAAACTGTTAAAAATCTCGGCATACACATGGATCAACATCTGTCATGGATTCCGCAGATAACTGAGGTCAGCAAGAAGCTGTTTGCTTCTGTAGGCTCCCTCCGTAGGTTAAAAAATGTTTTACCCATTCCCACTAAAATTATGCTTGCACTGTCACAACTTCTTTCAATACTTGACTATGCTGATGTGTGCTATCCTGACATCACCGAGGAGCAATTAAATAAACTTGAGCGACTTCAAAACTTGTGTATACGGTTCATATTTGGTTTACATAAATATGACCATGTTTCAGAATATCGCGCTAAACTCAAGTGGCTCCCAATTTGCCTTCGCCGTAATGCTCATATTCTGTTTCTTCTTTTCTGTAAATTATTTAACCCGATCACTCCACCGTACCTTAAGTAACATTTCCAATTTCTCCACCTGTCCCATGACCGATCTCTTCGTTCCACTAAAAATCTTGCTCTGTATACTCCTTCTCATTTTACTTCCTTCTACAAGAACTCCTTCACTATTTTAGCTATCCATCTTTGGAACTCCCTCCCTGTATGTATAAGAAATGCCCAATCATTATACTCCTTTAAAAACCTAGTAAAATCTTATTATCTTCAGTACTAACTTCGTCTTCTCTGTTATAAAATTACTTTTCTTTTCTTCAATCATAAATCTCTTATAAACATTTTAACTTATCCCACCTTTCTCTTACTTCTCATTGCTATCTTCGGTCTATGATTTCATTTATGATAGAAAGTTCACTTCCTTTGTTATGTTGTTATTTAGTTAAGCTATTCCTTAAATTAATTTACTGCACCTTACCTATTCTTTATATTTATTGTTACTTTTAACTCCTTACCCATAAGTTGCCTGGAAGAAATCGCTGTTTAGCGATAAGGCTGCCTTTTGTATCGTTCCTTTAATTTGTATAATTCTATGCTATGTATACTTTATGCGTGCAATGAAGAGTATTTATGTTATGTTAAAAGGGACTTCCGGGGTTGCGAGCAGCTAGAGTGGGAGCTCGAACCGTTCGGCAAGGCGACCCCGCGAAGGGCGACGGTATATGTGGTCGCATACCGTCATAAAGACCAGACGGAGCGGTGAGCCTAGCCGCCCACTTGGGAGGACTCTGCTTGCGAAGGAAGGTTTCCCCCTCGAGAAAAAAATAGGGCAAGGAATCTCTAACGCCAAGTCTCATCATTCACGAAAACAAAATTCACTTGTCTTAATTTCATTCTAAGAACAATCTAGACCTATTAAGATTTATAGAATAGTACAAAACTGGCCTATATTTCACGTTTCTACGTCTAAATAGTACAATTGAATTGACTCATTTATTCAGATTGTCTTTTTGCGTTTGTTCGTCCGCAAACATAATTGTCTGTCATTAGCACTGTGTAAAACTGTCTATTATTAGACTAGATTGTTTTGATATGTATGGAATTTGTAATAGACCTAGAAATTCCAATTTCATTTTCACGAACTACCGATTGTTTTATCAAAACTAATTTCGTATTTAAAGTTGAGGATACACTTAGCGTGTACATAAATTGTGATAAACTCTATATATGTATTATTTTCTTAATAGATGTCAACTCAAAAATGTTTTTTAGTCTAATCTGTAGCGGGGTTAGTAAATATTAAATTAAAGATTTTAGTATATACTTTAATTGAAAATTAAACCGCTACAGATTAACATATTTGTATTTAGAAAAAAGTTTATTTCATTTTGACAAGATTTCGTATGTATTAGACGTTAGTATAAGTAGTCTTTAATATAACCAAGATACGAAATTTTGTCAAAATAAATTAAACTTTTTTCTAAAAACAAATATGTTACTAATATTACGGTCAAGTCTTGTATGCGAAAATGAAATAGAAAATAAATTAAAACCGCAACAAAACATGAACCTCAAAGCAGATCGTTAAGCAAACTCTTGACACGTATGTTCGTTTTCCCGATCAATGATAATGAGGAATTCTGTGTGACATTTGACCTTTGTTATTTCGAACGCATGACTGATTTTTCACTTAATATTAGATTTTTTCCATTCGAAAAACAAGTGAGACATGTCAAACATTTACACATTTACAAACACTAGTCACCCGTCGCAACTGTCGAAATTCAACCGTATTTTAAATTAAAAAACTAAACTTCATATTGTCCAAAGCAGCATCAATATTTCTCTAGTTTAAATAAATTGCAATAATTTTCAAGTGATTTCGAACGGACCCGTTAAAGGTAAAAAGAGTTTTATTATCTAAGCTACATTTAAAAGCAATAGCGGGTATTTTGACAAAGACATCCGTCATTTTTGATGCTATGTGTTTTCATAGTAAGTTAAAACATTAAATGTTCTATTACGTTTATTATGTATGTGTTTGAGTCAAATGCAAGGCGGTGAGTGTAATGTGTTTTTAGTTGATTTAAGTATGTTTTACACATTATTTGTAAAAAAATATTAGCATTGGTAACTCCTTCTCTACATCAACTATTACTGTGCGTAATTTCATACTCCTCCGCCTGCGGCAAGTATCTTAAAAACGGATCACAAGTTTTTACTTCACGTATTAATATTATTTTATCACGAAAAATAAATCAGAAAATCCGATCGTGAAAGAGTAATTACGTGATTGCATTAATAGCAAAATAGTTCAGTATAACTCCAACTTTACTGATATTCGTTCGCTGAAACCATTAATAGGTCGAATATATTGAATTTAAATATTTTGGCTCGTAAACTGTTATATGGAAACCACACTAAATAACTGTTAGCATGAACCGCAGAACGGACGAACATTTTGATTTATGCAAATTTGTTTAAAACTTCGATTGAATATGTATATAGGACAGTCTAGTTCAAAATAAATTATCAATATATTTAATAATGTTTATATAGCATCCATATAAAGCACAACTTTACGAGTCCATTCATACTTTGAAAATATTTTTTTACGCTATGGAAATAAATTAATCTGGGATCCATTTATGTCCCATGGCTAAGCCACTTTGTCTCTCCCAGATCATTCTAGTGAAATCTAGCTCAAAAATGATGTTTATATAGCATTCATATTTAGTTGAACTCTAAGAGTCCATTCATGTGTTGAAAATGTTTTTTAATTCAGGCTATACAAATAAGTATAACTGGGATTGGCTTTATATCCCAAGGCCTTTATTTTTTTGTTTTTTTTTTTTGTTTTCGAGGGGGAAAATTTCAAAAAGCACCCGACGTCGTGGGAGTGACGCGGCTTATGTGGGATTCTTCCCGCACTAAAACCCCCCCGGTGGCCGGCCTCGGCGCTGCGAAGAGAACTCCGGATACTCCACCGGACCGCCGCCGGTGTCCTCTCAGCGTGTTGCCCCATCGGGCTCTTCTCTGGTGGGCGTGCACCGCTCACCGCACCTTCTGGTCTTTACGGCGGCATGCACGACACATGCCGCCGTCCTTCCTGGGGTCGCTTGGCCGGACGGTCGAGCTCCCACTCTTCCCGCCCGCAACCCCAGAAGCCCCTTTTAGTCGCCTCTTACGACAGGCAGAGGGTACCGTAGCCCTATTCTGGTCCCGGAACTACAGGGACATATCCCAAGGCCTAGCCACTTGTCAGTCCCAGATCATTTTAGTGCAATCTAGCTCCAAAACATTTTCCAAAATGTTTAATCATACTGATGTTGCATTCATATTTAGCAGTACTTTTGATATTTCGATTCAACTTTTAAGAATAAGTATGAAGAAGTAAGAAGAAGTAAATCTTCATGAAAGCCATACAAATATATAAAACTGGGGTTGACTATAGCTTTATTTCCAATGACATGGTCTTCCCCAGGTCGTTTTCCATGAGAAGGTCACACACTAGATGACCTTTTTTTGTATGAGGGGAAACCTTCTTAAGGTACCAGAGGCCGTGGGAGCGACGCGGGTTATGTGGGATTCTTACCGCACTAAAACCCCCTCGGTGGCTGTCCTCGGTGGTGGCTGTGATCTCCAAAGAAACACAACCGGAGTCCTTCGAGCGCGATGCCAATTTCAGGCTTGTACCTGGTGAGCGATACGCTCACCGCACCTTCGGTGATTTACGGTGGCATGCGACCACACACGGCACCGTCCTTCCCGGAGTCGCTTTGCTAAACGGTTCGAGAACACTAGATGACCTAAAGGAGATCATCTTCAGTTGTAGTACCCATTTACAACGGAGGGTGATTTGGGATCATCTATCATACAATTTTTTTTTCGAGGGGAAAACCTTCAAAAGGTACCCGACGCCTTGAGAACGACAAACAATTTTCGATCTTCAAACAAACTAAAATAATTATTTTCGGCAACTTGTTTTTCATAAATACGCGGTGTCCCACCGACAGATATAATGTAATTAGTGTCACCGTTTTAATTATGGTAAAACAATATGTGATGAGTTTGAAAATTTACTAAATTCTTCATACTTATTTATAAGAATAAATTTTAAAAGCTTCTATACCCCACCCACCCTGTATAAAGGCCTTTAAAATTTATTTCTAATAAATAAGTAACAAGCCATCGCACCATTTCGTAATTACAATTAAACATTTTTTTCTCATTTCCTTTTGGTAATTAGAAAAATATTATACAAAAGGATTCTTAAGCCGTTCCTAACAAATTTTAATGTCAAGGGAAAAGCTTACCCAAGGCAACGATTAAAGGCCGCTTTTAATCTAAATGAAAAATAAACAGTTACAGATTTTTTTGGGAAGATATTAATAAAAAACAATTAAGTAATTAAACACATTTGTCATTTTTAATGAAGTTGGAGTTACTTACGAATGCAGCCTATTCGATAGTAAGGTTGCTGTTGCCTATGAGATTCGTAAAGGTCATTTTCAGGGAGGTACATCCGCTTCTACCCGTACTACATATTCTCTCGACAACCCATCATTGTCCCACTGATGGGCACGGGTTATCTCTCAGAATGAAAGGGTCTCCACTCAGCTTATTGCTGCAGGTAATCGAGGTCACCTGCAGCTGGTGGAGCTAATTTTCTTCGCATGTGCGCAAGCGGTATATGTAGTAAGTATATTATGTATGCATGTGTGTATTTCAAGGTATGTTTGTGTTGCGTTCTAGTGCGTATCAGCGTGTAAGTTTCTGTGTATGTGAATGTGAAGGTATTTTAATTTGTACATATATATTAGTAATAGTGATACAAAAGTCAACATGTAAGTAACTAATAGAGTCAATTTATCTGGAAAATTTTACTTTGATAAAATCATAGTACTCGTAGTGTATAGTAGTATAGCGTTTATTTTAAAATACATAATATTAAAATGGCCTTACAAAAATTAAAACAAATTAACGTAATAATAAATTCATTGTAACATTATGTATTATGCAATAATGATTTAAAATTTTGAATCAAAATGTTAATTCATTTACGAATGCTTATGAACTGCTGTTTAATACTATAAAATAATTTTAATGACATAATCCGATACTTGATCATAATAATTTTATTACAGTACTAAAATGAAACCCGGAAAGTCTGCACTATTGCAATCAAATAAATATTATTAAGTACCGCCGATGTTTATAACGAACACCAATGATTTAATACTATAAATAAATCTGTATTGAATCGCAGTAGCAAAACTCACATTTATGTGAAACTGACATAATAGTCGAATCACGACCAGTCCATTTAGTTGCAAAATATTGCTACTGCGTGTTATATTATTAGTAACTAGTTGACCCGGTGAACTTCGTTCCGCCTAAATAATGTTAACCTTTTTAATTAGGGATGACTGAGAGTGTTATAAATGTAAGAGTGGACAAATATAATCAGAAAGCTTCGAACTGCTAAGTTATCGGGAGTTACACGTGTTATTGTGTGTCAACCATAAAAGATATATGCTGTCGTGGGATATTTTTTACACAATTTTAAGGAGAACATTTCCGTCATACATGATTTCTGTGTATCTTAAACCATTAAGGTTGCACGCGTAACGGAAGCTTAAAAAATGGAGTAACTTCTCCCTTTTTTTCAGCATTTCCCTTTACTGCTTTGCTCCTATTGATTGTAACGTGATGAAAAGTATATTATAACCAGCTCAGGATTATGAAAAACAATTGTACGAAGTTTCGTTAAAATCCGTCGAGTAGTTTTTGTTTCTATAACGGTTATACAGACAGACAGACAGACGGACAGACGGACAGACAGACAGACAAAAAATTTTCTAATTGCATTTTTAACATCAGTATCGATCCCTAATCACCCCCTGATAGTTATTTGGAAATATATTTCATGTACAGAATTGACCTCTCTACAGATTTATTATAAGTATAGATAAGATAAAAGTTTGTGACGGCCAGAAGTCGCAGAGAAACTGAAAATCGTTCTTAACATTTAATTTAAATTAAAAGTAATAACTACATTTTAACCTAAAACTAAAGGGGGACCAAGTCGATGTGAGATCTCGGAATGCTGTGGATTCTCGCGATATGTGGGAACGTTCTAGGTGCTGCGTCTGCTCCTCGGGTTGCCGGCTGAACCGCGATGCACTAGGGCTGTGCATCAGTGTTAGGGTTATGTAACAATATGAGTCGGTTATTTTCATTGTTAACACCCGTAAACATCAAAATACGCATAATTTTAAGAACGACTAGATATTTTTTTATTTTTTTTTCTATCGTTGCATCGATTGAATAATAATACGGCACCCTAAATTCAAAGAAGGGCAGAGATTTAATTTTATGTTTCAGCGGTTTCCCGCTGTCCTAGTGACTGGAGGGGGGGCGACTTTTGCTCTTTTGCTCAAAATGTGGTCACTACTTTCCTTCCTTTCCCATGGCCATTCCAATTTTGAGACTATGTCAGTAAGCTGTTCGTCTACGGATTTCATCTTTGCGAATCATGTCTCGTAGCGAAATTCCGAGCATAACCCTCTCCATAGCACGCTGAGGGACCATCCGCCTCCGAATGAGGCCTACAGTGAAGGACCACGTTTCGGCGCCGTAGGTCATCGCTGGCAAAACACCTTGCTCGAATAATTACGAATTCAGCCTCTGAGGAATTGTGGACGAGAAGATACTACGTAATTTCCCGAACGCAGTTCGGCCCTAGTTCTGGTGTAAAGCAGTTCTTGCGTTTCGGTGGGGAGGGTGTGTTTGCTGACTCATTTCAAATGACTTTCGGTGAGATCTCTGTTCTACAATATGAAGTTGCTTACAGGTGTCTATGGCCAATGTGACCACTTAGCATCAGGTGGACGGCATGCTCATATGCGACTTCTAAATTATAAAAAATCCCAAATTCAATATGGCAGATACCTGAAGATAGCGAAGCAATTATTCTTATGACTCTCATGAAAATGGATATTAATTGAATGTGACTTAGAAACCTTTTTATAGTAAGGGTTTTGATTAACCTAGTTTCTTATTCGATTTAAGTATAATACAACAGCAAACGAGCGTGCAATCCACCTGATAGTAGGTGGTCACTGCCTCTGTGAGAAATTTCATATAGAAAGAAGTTTCCATCTTAAGTCAATTACCGATGCGTTTGGTCGCCCCATATAAAAATGAGCCTCATCGATACAAGTACGATTAACTACGTGATGTATTGTTTTGCAGCTGCTTTTTATGTTTTATAAAACCTTTAGTTCCTTCCCGGATTATCTCAGTTGAGAGCGTATTTGATCTGAGAGTAACATGAGAAAAAAATATTATAGCTGACTGTTTGTACGCCAATAGTTCATTTCAAAGGATTTCAGCTCCATCCCTTTTGTTATTACACACAAAATCCATTAAATCCTTGCGAATATCCATAAATTTTTTGATACAACATCCAACAATCTAGTTCTCAACCGTAAAATCTCTTACCCTGTCTGATCTAATCCGCAAGGCAGATTTACGGAGGCAGCAAACGAAATCGTGCGTAAACCTCCTTATTTTGCCGAGCGCCTTAATGTAAAAGTCAATGTTTTTGTGTCAAACAAATGAAGCGGAAGATTGAACGTCGACTTGAATGTGTGGTTTTATAGGTAAGTGTGTGGTATTGGTTTTAAGTCCCCTGAAGTTGTAAGAGTCTGAGGGAAATGGCGTTTGCTTTTGTAACATTTTGAAATATAAATTTAAGGGAAGATTAATATTAATATATAATAATTAATATAAGACTATAATTATAGAGTAGCTCCAAAAGAATAACTACAAATATTAATACGTGAGGCAAAAAACTTGTGAAACATTTTTAAGTAATATGTCGCGGACGGATTAGTATGAAACCCTGCACGGTTATAGTAGACGTAGGGAAGGAGTGCAGAAGGTTAATATTTTTTTCAAATAATGCTTTAAATATACATAAAATCAACTAAAACACATTACACATACTATCGTACATTTGTCACGAACACATAAATAATAAACGAAATAGAACATTCAATGTCTTACTATGAAAACACATAACGTCAGAAATGTCAGTGTCTTTGTCAAAATACCCGCTATTGCTTTTAAATTCGGTTTAGCTAATTAAACCTCTTTTTATATTTAACAGGTGCTTTCAAAATTACATAAAAATTATAACTTTTATTTTGAATTTGAGAAATATTCGTATTACTTTGGACAATATGAAGTTTACTTTTTTAATTTTAATTACGGTCGAATTTCGGCCGATGTGACGGGTCAATAGTAACTACAAATGCCTCAGAACTATATCTTGCTACCTTCGATAAACCGCATCGCGGACCGGTCGATATGCCGCTTTGACTTGCAACCAATTCCGAGTTCGAAACACGGCTAGACATAGGTATACCCGAATGATGAATTTAGGTTCAACTGTTTTGGATTGCGTTATAGCTTTATACATCCCTCAAAATAGAACTTAGTTTTCAAGTTGGTAGAACGTACATATATGCTTTAAACAGGGTGTATCACACCTATTTTTGGTTGAAACAATTCCGCCACACCTATTTCTGACGGGAAACAGTTTTTGCGTTTCGATGGTAGGGTATGGCTATCAGCACACTTTTATATAAGGCAGACATCTTTGTTCTCGGGAATAGCAATGCATCTGTGATTGACTTTGGATAGTTTCCATGACCGGCAGTGACACATACCATCGGGTGGACTGCACGCTCATTTGCTACTTCAAATTTATTAAAAAATACTACAACGAGATAAAAAAAATCTACCATCCATTAAGTTCTAGAAGTTCAAGACTTATGGACAAAATTGACATATCATAGCACCTGCTCGTTACATACAATCTATCTAAAACTTAGCAAAATAGCTTTTAATTATTCCCCTAAGTTCCGTAGTCAGTGTAATCAATAGCAGACTGTAAGCGATCCCGGAACATTAAGATTGATGATGTGGCTTCATTAGTGGATGGACGAATCGATATGTCTATCCCTAATGTCCATCAAGTATCGCTGATCTAAAAGAAGTGGAATATACTTATATGCATTATATAGAAAATTCATTTACATTCATGTTTTTATTATATGAAAAAAAAACACGCTTTCTGCACTCATACGATTAGGATTTTTTCCTGTGTCGTAGGTACCATGGACACACACAAGACGAATACATAAACACCCAGACCCAGTGCACGAATCTAAACTCATCATTCAGATACATGTCTGGCTGGGAATCGAACCCGGGGCCCATTGCACGTCAAACTGGAATGGTAACTGCTCCGCCACGTGGGTCGTCAAATATAAAAGTGTAAAAGAGCAAGTAGTCTTTTTTTTTGTTCTCGAGGGCGAAACCTTCAAAAGGTACCCAACGCCACGGGAGCGACTCAGGGTCATTATAAGTTTCAACTCTTATTCCACAAACCTTCTTTAAGAAATAACCTTCTTGGCCGAGCTACATTTTTCTGTCTCCTTTCAATAAAATACCAAAAAGTTCTTTAGTCGGCGCAATCAATAGTAATAGAACTCTAAGTCAGGAATCTAGAAAAAGGATTCAAGATTAATGTCTGGACTATTCTCTCGAAATTTTCGCTGTGTGTAACTCATAGTTTAAAAATGTATATCAAACTTAAGTCGTCGTCAACCCATTACTGTCCCACTGCTGGGCACGGGTCTTCTCTCGGAATGAGAGAGCTTAGGCCATAGTCCACCGCGCTGGCCAAGTGCGAATTGGTGGACTTCACACACGTCCGAGAACTTTTTTTTGTTTTTTAAAGAACTCTTGGGTGTGTAAGTTTCCTCACGATGTTTTCCTTCATCGAAAAGCAGTGATAATTAACGTATAATATGCACATAAATCAGTGGTGCGTGCCTGGGTTTGAACCTCGGACCTCCCGATCGAGAGGGCAAGTTTTAACCATTAGGCTATCACTGCTCCGCTATCAAACTTAAGTATAACTGAAAAAATCAATTTTTATCTTCTTAGTATGTTAGGATAAACGGTATCAAAACGTGATTTATGAGCTATGATATTAGCATAAGAAATTTACAAATTGGAAGATAATAATTAGACTGGGGAGGTTTCAACTCCACGACTTCTTCTAGCGTGAAGCAGTTCTTGCGTTTCTATTGAAGGGTGTGGTTGCCGGCACACTTTCACATGAGGCGACCATCATAGACCTCGGGAGTAGCAACGCATCTGTGATTGACTTCAGATGAAACCTATGTTCTGTATGTAGTTGATTACAGATGTCCATGAAGCTATTTACAGATATCCATAGGCGGCAGTGTCCACTTAACATCACGTGGGTTATATGGTCGTTTGAAACTCTAATCTTGTCAACAAAATGATTACCTCAATAATACTTAGAAGTTGAACACTAATTGTAAAATGAGCTTAGTTCCCATCATATAAAGGGGTTAAATGTCCTAGCCACTGGCTTATTTATGATCTTTAGAAGTCAAGGTAATCAATAATGTATCAACCACTTAGTCTGAGCTAAACCTAGCTATTAGATTGATGCCCCTATATTTAGGCAGTTGTTCTATTTCCAGTCTTTTGTTTTACTAAGAAACTGTCGTGAACCAATTTATTTTAACCTAGCTGTACCCCGCGGTTTCTCTCCCATTTTAAAAATGTAAGTTAAATTTAAATTGTAATTCAATTTTATACAGTTGGTTAATGAATTTTATAAAAGAAATTTTTAAATTTTAATTTAGATTAATTTGATAAAAACTAATTAACATTTAGGTAGGTAAGGCAACCCTTAAGATAGGTATACTAGTATATTGAAATGTTTTCTGTAAATAAGTTTCCTTTATTATAGTTTGTTGGTGTGGTTATGATATGTTTATGACATTAACAAATTGACAGACAAACAAACGAAAATTATTAAAATGATTAAATTATTGAAATGTTTATAAGTTAAATAGCTAGAAATAGCTCATTTTCTTCATATAGGCACGTTATTTCATAAAAAAAATCTTATTCCGCAGTAATAAAATTCATCATCCAAGGTAGTACCGGTGTTAAATATGAAGGCAATCTGAAAACAGTGTAACAATGTCCCAATCAGTCATTTTTTGTTCACCCACATATTTAGGCGAGAATTGTGACGTCACAAAGACGCCATTTGTTACCTGTCTAGGCTTTTCCTATTGTCAATTCTTCCTAATGTCTTTGGCCTATTTTGTGGCGCGAAAATAGTTATGGTGCGAAATAATAGTTACAAGAAAAGTTGTTTTTCTTTTTTTATAAGACTGATACAGCAAACGACCATGTGGTCCACCTGAGTAAGCAGTCACTGCCGCCCACGGACATCTGTAAGCAACTTCACATAGAATATGGGTTCTCTCTGAAGTCAAGCACAGATGCCTTTCTTTCTCTTGAGAACTACGATGGTCGCCTCTTATGAAAGTGTGCCGGCAACCACACCCTTCTATCGAAATGAAAAAACTGCAAGTGTGGCGGTGATACCTTTTCAGTCGAACTACACTGGTTCTACCACCTGGTGAAGTGTGTGCACCACTTTATTTTTTTGTTGAAGCAAAAATATTTGTGACCTAGAAAAATTCAAAATAGTTAAAAAAAACGCTTTCTACACTCACAGCCCCACAGGAGGACACACACAAAGAGGAATACACAAACACCCAGACCTAGAACAAGAATCTAAACTCATCATTCAGATACCTGTCTGGCCGGGAATCGAACCCGGAACCCACTGCGTCAGACTGGTATGGTAACCCAATGACACGCGGGTCGTCGCACCGATACTTACTTTCTGGACATTCGTCATACAAATGAATAAGTTGTCAAAAGTCTATGGACCGCTCGATTACATAAGATACGATTACGTATCGATTACGTAGTATTGTGTATAAATTATCCAATGTCAAAGTCTTATTAAGTTGGTATAAAAGTAGGTGCCTATTAAAGTCTCATAAAAATCAATAATAAAATTGATACCGCGCCGAGTAGAAATAGAAAAAGTTTTTACTATGAGAATATAAATTTACTAGGAGAGGTTGTACTCTAAGGGCCGGCACTCATATGACGGAGCGCAGCGCAGCGCATTTTTTGCTGTCAAACTATTATCGTCATTGTCCCTTTAGAAATAATATCCAAAATTAAATAACAGCAATTTATTTCTGAGGAGCATGGAAGCGCGGGAGCGCGACCGCGCGCGCATCCGCGCGCATTCTCCCAGTAATTAGCGCGAATTTCGGCTAGTGTGTGATTCGTTAAGAAAATTTCGCGGGCATGCGCTGCGCTGCGCTGCGCTGCGCTCCGCTGCGCTCCGTCATATGTGCGCCGGCCCTAAGACTTTAATCAGTGCTATACTAAAATAACATAAACCGTGTTATATGCTTTCTACGACCCTTCTTTATCAGATTTATGTTATAGTCATAGTTATAAAAGAAGAGTGGCGAAGGAATAAGTGTAAAAACATCCATAAAATACGTAATATTAATTTTATAACACAAGCAGTAAATTAGCTGAAGATGCTATGAACTCATTTACTTAATAAAAATATACAAACACGTTAAGCGAACGCTCGGCCGCGCTACATGGTAGACGAACACCCCCAGTGTTAGGTTTTTACGTTACGGAATTTCTTGATTCGGGTGCCGCGCTCAAAGCAGGCCATAAATGAAATGAAATGAAATGAAATGTCTTTATTTTGTATAGGCCAACGGGGCACTTACAAATTGTCAGTTACATTTTTTTTTCTTACACTATCACCGGATCGGAAAACGACCTCAACTGAGAAGATCCGGCAAAAAACTCAGCGGGTTTGTCTTTTTTATTATTTATGTCATTTTTTTTTATATAATTAAAATCATGTTTTATTACATGGTAATGAAAGTTAGCTCCAGTATCTTGCCTTACAGTTCAGTAAAAGAGAACCCTATTTGGCAAGATACGCTACACTTTGAACATGTATTTCTTTATTTCTCTTTGAACATCTATGCTATTGCTTAAAATAAAAAGTCTGTTTTTATGTTTTGCCTAATTGTCTATCTTTAGCTTATGCAGCGAAATACAGACTGATAGTTTTAAGACAAATTGTCTTAGTATGTAATTTAAATCATCTGTTAGTATCTCTACATTTACATTTTAATATCTCATTTCATTTAACCTATAGTAGATAGTATTAAAATAACACGACCAAATTGCAAAGCAAGTCTCTTACTAGGAAACTTTTGTCTACGTGATGATTTTGTAATCAGAACTGAATCGTAACGCGGTCATTCTTCAGTAGATTTTACTCCTCACATTTTTCTCTAACCGTGCCCTTATATATTTAAATCGATTTTTAAGGAGTAAACTCCAAAAACGTAATTTTAACTGCTTTAACAGTAATTTTAGAATTCAAGAAATTTCTATATATGCCTATAATTGGCATATATATAAGCATTCTCATTCTGGTTGTATATAATGTAAATTTATTTTTATGTTTTGCTGTTGATATGTCTGAATAAATAGTTCAAAAGTGTATAAATACACACTTATTAAAATGTCAAAATATTTCCTAAAAAAATAATCTCCTATATCCAGAAACATTTCCATACAATACATATTTTACATGTACTTATTAAAGTGTCATTATTATTCCCTAAGCAACAATTTATATCTCCTATTCAGGAAGCATCAGATAATAACGTCAGATATAATGCGGCGTCGTAGCGCCAATTAATTCATCAACGTCAGGACAGAAATGCGTTGTACATTATCCAGAAACTTTAATACTTGTCATGTTATATCTCGACGGCGTTATGAATATAATGCTATGTTTACTATGCCATGTACAAGATGCTTCGTACATTAAATTACTTTTTATAATCTTTAAATAGTATAAAGCAAAGTCGCTTCTCGTTGTCTGTCTCGATGTATGCTTATATCTTTGAAACTACGCTACGGATTTTAATGCATTTTTTTTAAATAGATAGAGTGATGTAACTGGAAAGTTTTTATGTATAATGTAGTAGAGGAAAACTGATAATAATGAATGGATGGAATCTTTTACTTTTTAATATTTATTAAGTATTAAGATTTACTTTCACAAGTTTTCTAGTAAGTAAAATATTTTAATCAACTACACCTATCGATTATAATTTAGTTTAATAATACGTATACCAGATATTTTGATTATTACCTGATACATGATATAATATAAAGTACTATTTATATTTAGTTTTTTTTTTTATATTTGTACGTTGTATTCGAGATTATCCAAATATTTTAATGATTTAGACGTTATCTACACATTACTACGGGAAAATTGAAATTTAAAAAATATATGCTTTTATGTAATGCTTAAATTTTACACGAGAAAATTTAATTCTTTACAGAAGGTAACTACTTTCTTGCTGTTAATGGGTTTCTGCACACCATGGTTTTAAATAGCACTGCTGTCAGTTTTCACTACGAACTGCACTCCGAGTATTACTTACTGAATTAGGTCTATTTCCGTAGTAAAAGTCTATGTTGCTTTTATGTAATCAAATTTTTACACATGAAAAATTTCTTCCTTACAGTAATGTTAATGGTTCTTTCAAGCCATAGTTGTAAATAGCACAGCGGTTAGACCTTTCACTACACACTAGTGATGTAAAAAAAATGTTATTTGAACATTCGCGTGTGTGAATGCGAATATTTAATTTCGCATTCGCGAACGAAATTGAATGTTTTTTTTCACAGCTCCGTGTGTTTGGTGTTTCGAAGGTGTTTTTGTAGAACCAGTGTACTTCGACCGGGGAAGTAGGTACCACCGCCACACCTATTTTTAGCGTGAAGCATTTCTTGCGTTGGAAGGGTGTGGTTACCGGCACACTTTTATATGAGGCGACTATCATGTGGAGTAGAGTAAGCATTTGTGATTGACTTCAGATACAACCCATGTTCTATTTGAAGTTGCTTATACCTAGTGTGCGGCAGTGACCACTTACCATCAGTGGACTGCATGTTCGTTTGTTACTTCAGTCAGATAAAAAAAAGTGTTCCGAAGAATTTGATTTGGTGACCTTTTCTATGGTATAAAAATTGCAGTTCCATTTCAATTTGGATATATTTGACCTTTTTTGCAAATTAAATATTCGCAAAACATTCGAACAATGTTTGCGAATCTCTGAAAACATGCGAATTGTCGCTACATCACTACTACACACTCTACTACTATTACCTGGTGCATTAAGTCTCACTATTTCCGTAGCAAAAAGGTTGTGGTCGTTAGGAGTGAAAGACTTGTGAAAATGTGGCAAATGATGCTTTAAATATGTTTATTCCTTACCTTAACTTGAACATATTTATACCTGACAAAGATAAAGCAGAAAAGTAAAAATTAATATGATACATTCCTGTTTCATTACATTTTTTTGTATCTGACTAAAGTAGCAAACGAGCATGCAGTCCACCTGATGGTAAATGGTCACTGCCGCTCATAGACATTTGTAATCAAATTCATACAGAACATGGATTATATCTAGAGTCAATCACAGATGCGTTACTACTCTTAAGGACTATGACGGTGGCCTCATATAAAAGTGTGCGGCAACCATTCCCTTCGATCAAAACGCAAGAAATGGTTCACGCTGAAAATAGGTGTGGCGGTGGTACTTCCCCTGTCGAATACACATGTTCTATCACCTTCTAAAATCTTATTATCCCATTTAGGGTCCCTTCAGACAGACCTGAGACGGAGAGCATCGGCTCGCGTTTTTCTTTTTACACAGATCGCTCCGGCCACTTCCAAACCGTATACGCGTAGCCGCCAACTATGCTACCAACTATACGCCGAACGAGAAAGAGCACGGAAGAGCCAGTCTGCTCCTCTTATTAATTTACACGAAGCGCACGAAACATTCCTAATGGATGAATATAACTACAAGCGAAATATCTTAAGTACTTATTATCGTGTTAGACATGCCCAAGTGGGTAAAGCCGCGAGAACATTCTAGTCTTATATGAACGGGTAGGACCGCATGTCTATAAATCAGCTTAGCGGTTACAGCTTTATTCTAGCACATTACCTGCAACGTTAAGTCTGCCCACGTCTGCACAGAAGGTCGAGGTTACCGTAGAAAACTTGTGTAAATGTTTCGTGTGATACTTTCCGTTACCGATATCTGTTTTTGTAGAATAGTTTAAAGACTAGTGAAGCTGTTTTAATGATAGCTAAATGATGTTACTGAAGAAATAAAACAGGTGTAAAACAAGATGGTTAAAGAAAAACACTGAAAGAATTAATATTAATTGCATAGATTATTACGAAAAGAAAGTAACGTACAGCACTCGGGGACTGCCGCGGTAAAGATATTGCATAGCATTTTTTGTCAACTTATGCAATAATAATTATTTATTTATGCAGTATTTTTCTTCTTTGATATTCAGTTGAATTTTTTTCTTATACTTTATACTTCTACTTTATACTTTCTCACAGACAGCTGCTTACATATTCGACCGATTTCCGAGCAGCTCGTCTCGATCCGTGCTAGCTTCGTACTGTCGTACCATATACACGTTAATTGAACGCTCGGCCGCGCTACATAGTAGGCGGAGTGTTAGGTTTTTTCGTTACGGAATTTCTTGATTCGGTCACCGCCCTCAAAGCCCGCAATAAAAGCTATGCAATAGCTTAAAACTCGACTGCTAATCCTTAAATTTGCCGTCTGGTATTTTGTTGTTTTATTTTTATACCCATATTTACATATATTTTTTTATTTTTAAACCTATTTTTATAACTATTTTTTCGGTTTTTGTGTCAAAATATTAAATTAAAAGTGTTATAATATGTTCCATGTTGTATGTCGCACTATCGTAAAATTTTTATTTTGAACACCCTCATATGTTTTTACGTACGTCGAAATGATATAAGCAGAGGTTAAGTTATTGTAATACTTTACTTATTGTTTGTATGTATAGTCGCGGGACACAGCTAGCGTAATAATATATTTAATTTAAAGCAATGACATTGTATACCCGTTGCGATCATTAGGAGCTCTTATCGTTAGCACCGCAATTTTCATTATTTATTGCTCGGTCGCCAGCGATTAGTGCCGATACTGTCACTTTGGTTATTTAGAATTGCCTCTGTATACTTTTGGACAAAAAATGAGTATACTTTTACCATTTAATGACCGTATTTTGCCGGTAAACATCATCTAATATATAAAATTCTCGTGTCACAGTTTTTGTTGCCATACTCCTCCGAAACGGCTTGACCGATTTTTACCAAATTTTATATGCTTATTCAGTAGGTTTGAGAATCGGCCAATATCTATTTTTCAAACCCCTGAAGGGTTGTCCACCCTTAACATTTTTTTTTTATTTTTTATAATGCAAAACAACGTTTGTCGGGACAGCTAGTTTTTTAGAAAATTGCAGTAGCAAATAAGCGGTCTACGTAATGGTAAATGGTCACGGCCTCGCACCTATTTCTAGCGTGAAGCATTTTTTTTTGCATTTCAATGTAAGGGCGTGGTTGCCGGCACGCTTTTATATATGAGGTGACCATCATAGTCCTAGAGAGTAGCAACTCATCCGTGATTGACTTCAGATAGAACCCATGTTCTATTTGAAGCAGCTTACAAATGTCCATGGCGACAGTGACCACTTATCACCAGATGGACTACATGCTCGTTTACTACATCTGATAATATAAGAGATGTTTCAAAGTGGCTAAAAATCTTGTCAAAACATTTCGTTTCATAGATACACACATAACAAACAAAAAACGCGTTATAAGAAATAATTTCTTCTCATTGTAAGATTTTGGTACATAAAAATAGCATTATAAATAACACTCATGAACTAATATTTGCTACCAAGTGTACGACGTTACGTTACCATTACAAGTAATTTAGGTAATAGAGATTGCTATCCGTGTTATTTCTGTTTATGCTGAAGGGTGTCGTTATACGGTCACTTTGCTTAAGAAATAAAAACGGTATAATGACTCTGAATTTCCTAATTGCTTTTAATGATACGTTTAGTTGCGGGCGGTCAGGGGCTTACTAACAATTTACAGTAATTACGTTGATTTAAATGTAAATATATTGAGCGTTTTAGATAGTTAGTGTAACAGAATAATACCCTGTTACATATAAAAAATGTACTAATTAATCGATAACATTTGTCTAAAACCATGTATATTAAAACGTGTATGTATACGTAAGTAGTTGCATCACGCATTTTTTCATTTTTTACATTTGTGTTGAAGTTAAAAATCCATAATAATATTTTTAATGTGAAAGTGTGTTTGTTTGCTTATCTTTCACGTCACCAAATAGCTATTATATGATATGGTTTACATGTTGTGAGATAGTTAGAAGGACGGAGAGCGACGTAGGCTACTTTTTACCGCGCTCTCTCATTCCCATGAGAATATCGATGTTTTGTTAGTTGATACATATTTAGTAGTTCCAGACGTTGCGAATAGATGGCATTAGTAAAATTTATAAGCAAAATCTGAATAAATCTATCAAATGCTAATGTTAATTCCCTTTGTATGTGCATTCAAAGCCGCTGGTAAGAGCTAGTAATTTTATATAATTACGTTTTGTAGATAAATACACACATAGGTATACATACCAATCTAATAAAAGCGTGTTAATTTTTTTTTTCTTTTGGATTTTTGTGCATGAAAATAGTATTAAAAATAACACTCGTGAACTAATATTTGCTACCAAGTGTACGGCGTTACGTTGTTACCATTACAAGTAATTTAGGTAATAGAGATTGTTATCCGTGTTATTTCTGTTAATGCTGAAGGGTGTCGTTATACGGTCACTTTGCTTAAGAAATAAAAACGGTATAATGACTCTCAATTTCCTAATTGCTTTTAATGATACATTTAGTTGCGGGCGGTCAAGGGGCTTATCAAAGGTTTTAAAGTAATAGAGTTAATTTTGCTCTACTGATATTTAGCGTTTTAGATACTAGAATATAATAGAACAGTACTCCGCTACATTAAAAAATGTATCAATGACGATTATATTCGACCCTGGTGGTGGCCTGTGAATTCAACCGATTCCCGCTGTCTTCTTCAGGTCATCGGTCCACCTGGTGGGGGGAGGGGGGTGACCTGTAATCATTTTGCCTAAGCGTGGTCACCACCCGAGGACCATTCTTCCCCATCGGTTGGATTCAGAGGGCACGGGACCGGTTAAAGTGGCGCCATTTAGGGGAGGCTTACCTCCAGCATTGGAGATCAAAAGCCTGATGGATGAATGGATGGATGTATTAGTACTACTACTAGTAAGAAGTAATAGCTAGTAAGCTACTTACGTATTTTTTAATTGTTGTATTACTGGTCGGTATTTACTGTATTTATATTTCATTTAAAAATATAATGGTATTTTTTCATGGTACTTGTAATTTGGTACTTCGCGAATTATTCATTTGACCTTTCCGGAATCTTTGTGCTATATGAAAGGTTATAACCCTGTTTAAGATTTGAAATCCTCGAGTCATAAAACGCACATAAACCAGCGATTGCATTCGTAAAGTTAGCTTTATTTCACCACCTTCGCTGCTACATTTGCTCATTTTGTAGCTGTGTGAAGTAGATACTTTAACGTGTATCATTATACTTTTCATAAATAACCTATTTTTTTATATCTTAGATTTAAAGGGTCCGTCTTGTCTCTTTTTTTATTTTTATATGGCAAAGCAACGTTTGCCGAGTCAACTAGTATTAATCTAAAATCATATGTCATAAAAGTAACAAATAAATACGCAATCCACTCGATGGTAACTTACCATCAGATGGATCGCATACTTTGCATACCGCTACTTTAGTCGTGTAAAAAAAATCGACAAATTTGTAAAATACGTACACGTATACGTATACGTACGGATTGCATTTCGTTAGATTTTTTTTATCATAATGTGAGACGAAATAATTCGCTCCTTCACTTCATTCGGATTTCCAAAAGTATAAGACTTAGCCTAGCTTTGTATTGTTTTTAGTGATTTGAACTTAATTTAAAATTAAGTGCTCACCTCTCCACATATCCACAATATATCCATTCACTCTATTAAAGTTATCTATACACGATATGTATTCCCGTCCTACGTATCCAAATTAATGGTAAATCAATAAACAAAGGCATCTGTCATAGTTGTCCAAAAGACCGCAAAGCAACAAGTGTTAGCAATACGAGACAAACTATTTCGTCTAAGATAGTTCGGGAAGATTGTCTAAGTTGTCAAATTGGTTAGCTATTAGACTGCTGTTTTGACTTAGAAATACTTTGAAGAGTTTGTTCTAAATTTGGTAATGGTTATTTGATGTTTTATCATCTACCTCATTTAAATTTCGCTTGTCATAACTTTTTATTATATTCTCTTTTTTAACACTTATACCCCATTTTTTGTTTGTTTCGTAAGAGGCATTATTTTCGTAAGAGGTATTATAGGTGTTAGAACCAGTGTAGTTCGCTCGGGGAAATGTCACCGTCACACCTATTTCTAGCGTGAAGCATTTCTTGCGTTTTGATGGAAGGATGTGGTTGCCGGCACACTTTTGTATGATGTGACCATCACAGACGCGTTGCTACTCCCGAGGGGGAGTAGCAACGCATCTGTGATTGACTTCAGATGGAGCCCATGTTCTGTATGAAGTTGCTTACAGATGTCCATGGGCGGCAGTGACCACTCACTACCAAGTGAACTGCGTGCTCGTTTGCTACTTCAATCTTATAAAAAATGCATGAAAACACACAAACAAAAATACACGAACACCTAGAGTAGAAATCATTTTTTTAGATATATGTCTGAACAAGAATGGAATCTGAAACTCCATCAGACGTCTTTGTTCCGTAGTTGCACACGGAACTCTTCCCAAAAGTGGCAGCTTGAAGAATACTTTACTATGTTTCAATGAAAAGGCCCAGTATAGTGGACAAAATTTGAATCCATTTGACGCTCAGCAAGTACAACGTACAAAGGCTTAATTATTCAACAATACGAATACCATGCTCCTCTGTGTCAGCATTATTATTACACCTCAACTGGTCTAGATTTGAGCGAACCTTTCAGAGTTTAGGTTGAAACATACCTAACATTACACACAAACATTAACAATGACACGAACATACATCAAAGGCAATTTTACTCGAATGTTTCATAAAGAGCATATGCGTATAGAGCGTGTCTAGCGGATGTATATTATTAGCTTTTTATTAGCTTCACCTGTATGTTTGTTTGTAACCGACTTCTTTGGGCGCGATTTTGACCCACTTTAAACGGCCAGATTTCGTTCAAACTTTGTAGATTTATTGAGGACCGATGACAATACACTAATTTGATAAAATTATTCCATTTTTTAATTTGACTAAAAAGTAGAAAATAAATAATAGTTTAAAAAAACTAAAAAACACGCTTTTTAACGAAAACCGAAGTAAAAATTGAAAATAAATTTAAATGAATTTAAATTAAAAAAATAGTGTTAAAAATTTCAATGAGTATAAATTAATAATAATGTGAATTAAAAAAAAAACATTATTTTAAAAAAAGCGTGGGGTGCATGGTGTCAATGTTTATAGATATTTTATTAACAGATAATGAGTAGAGTGATTATCATTTCGATAATATCTTAAAAAGCACCCCACGCTGACGGCACAAATAGACCACTATTTTAATGTAAATTCCAAAATAGCTTTAATAATTTATTTTAAAGACAAAAAAGACCCGACTGCTTTCGAATAATCAATTGAAGTGAAGGTAGGTAATTTGTCGTTTTTAAGCAATTGAGCTAAAAATTAAAAAAAAAACAATATAGCTTGTTGTATTAATTGATTCACACGTATATATATGCTTTATTTCTTATTTTTTTAGGGATAGTTATTCTATATATATCGAGTTGATGTTTTGACAGCAATTTGATAATTCTATACACTATATTCTATGTACGATTTAAAAATAAAGGTTACAAATTATCCCCACTATGTGCTTCTAGTAATTTTGCTTGCACTCTTTCATATCACAGAACATACAAGGATAAAAGAAAAATTCTTATCTTTTCAAATCACTAATGAAGAATAAAAACACACACCTGTGCATCAATCAAGCATTTGCGTTGATAGTAAACCTCCGACTAATATAAAAATAGATTAAATCATTATACTAGTTTAGTTTAAAACTTATAACAAATTCAATATTATAAAATAAAAAAACCTGGTTTAATTAGCTAAGCTGCATTTAAAAGCACTAGCGGGTATTTTGACAAAGACATCTGACATTTTTAACGTTGGGTTTTCATAGTAAAACATAGAATGTCTATTTTGTTTATTATGTGTCAAATGCAAGGTGTAATGTAATGTGTTTTAGTTGATTTAATGTATGTTTAATGCGTTATTTGAGAAATTTAGTAGTATTGCATAATCCTTCTCTACATCAACTATAACCGTGCGTAATTTGATACTTCTCCGTCTGCGGCAAGTATCTTAAAAGCGGATCACAAATTAATATAGGTATAGATTTAAAAATAAAAAATATTTAACATAGCATTGTATAAAAAGGATAAGTTCACGTCACCAATATACATTTTATGTAAGTCAGTAAAATCGGCTTACCAAGCCGAAAGCTTACATCGTAGTATTTAACTTGTTTAAAAAGTTTTCATTAATTTATTTTCTGGGAGAACTGGAACGCTCGCTTCACTTAAAACGGATAAATATAAATATTTTACATCACATGGTTTAAAATATAAAAGTTGTTCATTTTTCATTTTAATTAAAAACATTACTACGGTATTATAAAGACTTACAATAGTCTTCATAATATTGTACTGACGTAGTTCATATATAAAGTCATCATTCGATTAACTTAAGATGTCAATTATATATAACGAAGTGAATACGACGTGTGTGATGCGTGACATCAGGAAGGCCAGGAGTCTTCATTATTATTCATTCTTGAAGATTTCAAGTAAAACTAGGAGGACTAATAGGAGTAAACTTCTTCGATATATTCACAATTGACGAGGTCCGATCGCTTCGACGGTTAAAACAAGAATCTCTTTCTACCGGCGTTCGCTCGCCTTTTTATAACAATGTTTGGTGGTGTGATAATAACAAATTTATTGAGGGTAAACTAAATTACAATTCTAAAAATCATTAAATGTTGCTAATTCAATAAACAATTTTCGATCTTTAAACTAACTAAAATCATTATTATCGGCGTCTTGTTTTTCATAAATACGCGGTGTCGCGCCGACATATACGAAGCATACTCAGAAATAAAAATTAAATGTAAAAAACTGTCCAATTACAAGTAGAAACGAGCTGTTTTTTTCAAACCAAAGCTGTCATGTCTTTGCTTTGGTTAAAAATACTTCGATTAACTGACGTATCCATCAAAAAAATAATATTAAAATTGGTTCACCTGTTTAGAAGTTGACATATTACAATTAAATGAACAGATACAATTGTTCAACTTATAAGTCGTTTCTTTTTGCATTAAGATTTAAACGTAATTGAATTAACAACTTCACCTATAAACTTTATGAATAAGTAAAGAAAACATCTATGCTGTTTTCTAAATTAATATATTTTATGATTTAAGTAATACATAATTAGTTCTTATTCGAATGTGACATTAAAAATGCAACATTAATCGGTAAATAATAACTTAGTTGCACGATTGTAATTTAATAGAAAAAATATAATTAATTTTGAAGATAGGTCACACTGAGCTATAAAATGTATATAATATCATTGTCATTGTAAGATTATTTTTATTATTATTTTATGGTTTCTACCAATCTCGAGTATTATTATTATACCTAATATAAAAATTAGATGGTGTGTATCTGTTTGTCACTCAATCAAGAAACACTGGTCCGATTTACATTGAAATTTCGAATGGATGCAACTTATTTTACTATTCAGTTTATAGGCTACTTTTGTTTTTGATATTTTTTACTATTTAAAGTTGAAATTTTAGTGACGAAGCGTCTCTTACAAAATATTATAATGTAGCCAATTCCTTCTGTGGGAGGTCATTTCTTATGTTTCAGTAGACCAGAGATCTCGGACGAGATTAAAATGAATCGGAATGTAACGATACATTTTAGAGAATATTGAGGAAATCTTCGGCTTCTGTATTAAACTCCCATCTGAATTTTAAACAGCAAATAATAAATGAACGGTACCGTCTGCGCGGTTGCAATTAAAATCGAGCTAAGCCAACATTTCCTTCTAGTTTCTCGAGAGCTGAGCAAAGAATTTTTTCAATGAATAAATTGTTCACCGCAGCCAATTCATAGCTTCTTGAAAGTTTAACTACGGACCTAGTTTTTCTTGATTAACTATTACTGCTTCGCTTCAGGTATGCACAGATGCGCCTTCTGTTAAACATTTACAATTTACTATGTTATTTTCGTGGCTTTGTCTGCTTCGGTACGTTCGTCTGCCCCGGAAATGAGTAACCTATAAGTTAATTCAGGTTCAAAACTATTTATTGGGGTTTGGGGTACAACTTATTATTGTCCCACTGCTGGGCACGGGTCTTCTCTCAGAGTGAGAGGGTCTTAGGCCATAGTCCACCGCACCAATTGGTGGACTTCACACACCTCCGAGAACTTTTTTTTATTTAAGAACTCTCGAGTGTGTACGATTCCTTACGATGTTTTCCTTCACCGAAAAGCAGTGATAATTAATTTCTAATACGCATATAAATCAGTGGTGTGTACCTGGGTTTGAACCTTAAACCTCCCGAATGAGAGGGCAAGCTTCAACCATTAGGCTATCATTGCTCTAACTATAAGTGTACCAAATTCCAGAGAAATCGAACCAGTACTTTTTGTGTGAAGGAGTAAGAAACACACACTCATCCACACTTTCGCAATTAAACGCGCCGTAAACGAGTATGCAGACCACATGATGGTTAGGTTAGGGAGATAAGATGAAAGACTTACCTTATAGTTTTTTTTATATGACTGAAGTAGCAAACGAGCATGCAGTCCACCTAATGGTAAGTGGTGACTGCTGCCCATGGACATCTGTAAGTAACTTCATATAGAACATTGGTTCTATCTGAAGTCAATCACATATGTTTCGCTATTCCCGAGGACTATGACGGTCGCCTCATAAAAAAGTGTGCCGGCAACCAACCTCTTTCGCAACTCTTTCGAAATGTTTCACGCTAAAAATAGATGTCGAACTATACTGGTTCTACCACCTACAAAATTATTATATTTTAAAGTAATAAAGTTTTGGTGTCATGCTTGCATATAGTTTTATCTGTGTGTTAAGTCAGAAAATAATTGATTTATTTAAAACATTTTGAAGTGAGTATGTAAATAATAATGTTGTGTGGAGATGACCATATTTCTTATTTCCCTTTAAACTGAATCGGATTAAAATTAAAGTTTTAATACAAAATAAACTACAGTAAATTACTTACATACTTTTAAAGATTATTAAGATTATAAGCTTCGTAAATACATACTCTATGAAATAAATCTCTTGTTTTACTTCCAATTTAGGAGCAGTAAAAACTCGAACCGACGAAAAATATATTCGTTTATCGCGAAAATGTAGCGAAAATAGCTTGAAATATTTCTTCACCTCACAGATTTCCGGATAACCGGAAATTTGTACGTAGAAAAGGGTAGGAGATAGAAAAAATAGGCCAAGGGATTTAACAGATGGCCTTCTCGCTTAGCACAATTTGGGATCTTTTAAATAATTGCGGAAAGGAAAAACAGTATTTTTGTTACAAAAAATAGGCTTCACGCGTTGAAATACTTACTAGATTCACTGAAGAGAGAAATATTTTAAATTATTGATAGTTAAGTTACTAAAAGCTATTCAAATATGATTTTATTAAAACAATGATAAAAAACAAAACTGTTACGTTTAGAATAACATTGCATTTGATTACATAGTCTATTCAAGAACTTCTTTACTAGTTAAAATAGCAATATGATATTAAGAACCAATAAAAAGTACTAGTCACACGTCGCAACGGTCGAAATTCGACCGTAATTTAAATTAAAAAACTAAACTTCATATTGTCCAAAGTGGCACCGAAATTTCTCTAATTTAAATAAATTGTTATAATTTTCAAGTTATTTTGAATAAAAGAAATAGCGGGTATTTTGGCAAAGACGTCTGACATTTTTGACGTTATGTGTTTTCATAGTAAGACATTAAATGTTCTTTTTCGTTTATTATGTGTGTGTTTGTGACATGCATGCATGCAAGGTAGTACTGTAATGTATTTTAGTTTATTTTTTTTATGTTTATTGCATTACCTATTTGAAAAAAAAATAGCATTGAGCAATCCTTCTCTACATAACCGTGCGTAATTTCATACTCCTCCCTGCCTGCGGCAAGTATCATAGCCTCCTGACGACCCGCGTACTTTATGTAGTACATAGAAATTAAAAAAATCCACCACAAATGTTTGAAATGGCAATCCTGTTATGATGTTACAGTGCCATCTGTTAGTTCTTTTTTATTATCTTTCATCCAATTTGCACTCTGTCATATCTGTGATTTCGATAAAAATGGCAAACAAAGCAAGAGATGTAGGAGCGCGCTCGCGCAGACGTAAGTTTATCCATGTTAATCTTTATTGTGTGATTGATATTGTGCACTAATTTTGTATAATTCACCGAAATTAACATTATTTATATGATCTGCACCGATATTTATTGAAAATCTCTAAAAGTCAGCGTACTATAACCTCACACATTTTTATGTCATTTGAAAAGTACAAGGGTCGCGAATTAAGTATTTGCATTACTAACTGCCCATGTACTACACAAAGTACATAGCTTAATTTCTGAGATTATTTATGGGTTTTGGGTTTTATTTCAGCCATGACCGATGAAGACATTGCAGATGCACTGAATGAACCTGAATTTGACTATTCAGGCGATGATTCAGATTGTCATCCAACCTTTAAACTTCCATAACTCGACCGCCGTGTCATCGCTAATGATAGGAATATGGACAGTATCGGTTCGGTTAATTCACATAATTCTCCTGAATTGGAACATCCCACACCTTCACTGACATTATCTACTGACTCCAGGACTCCAAGGTCACGAGAAAAAGCACAAAGTAGACGTCCAAGCACAACCCGTGGGACTTGTTGTCGAGACAATGAGTCAATAGACAATTGGTCAGCTATAGCGTTTGAGCCCGAAGGCAGAAGTTTAATGCAACCAGCTTTACTGGCAATCATTCTATGAACAATACATTAGTAATGAAATTCTGACTACCAGTTGATAGCACAAACAGGACTAATATATTGCGTATAGGGAAATCTCTAGAATTAACAATAAAATAACTAAAAGTTTTCCTACGAGTAATGTTATGTCTGTCTCCAATATCCTAATCAATATGTATTGGTCAGGAAAATATAGAGTGAACATTATTGCTTCAACAATGCGGGTGTTACTTCGGAGCTGAAAGAGGAAAAAATTTGGAAAGTTATTTGATTCTTCTAACGTGAAGCATTTCTTGCGTTTCGATGGAAGGGTGTGGTTACCGGCATTTTTTTATATGAGGCGACTATCTTAGTCCTCGGGAGTAGCAACGCATCTGTGATTGACTTCAGGTAGAACCCATGTTCTGTATGAAGTTGATTATAGATGTCCATGAGCGGCAATGAACAATTACCATCAGGTGGACTGTATGCTCGTTTGTTAGTTCAGTCAGATAAAAAAACATAAAATGCGCAATGCTATGATCAAACCAGTTCCTACCAAGCAAAGACGCCTTCAGAAAGCATCACCTATGCCCGACTATGGACCAAAGCAATCAAGATGCAGAAACGGATTTTGTGATAAAAAGATCACAGTTTTCTGCAAAAGGTGTGAAGTCTGCCTATGTTTCGTACCAAATAGAAACTGCTTTGCAAGTTTTCATGAGATTGTTAAAAAATAATTTCTAATTGTTAAAATTTTTATTCTAGTTGATTTTAGAAGCTTTATTTTGTTTTTCACTTATTTATGATCTTTTGTTATGAGGCTGATTTTGTAATTATTCAGATTTAAATAACATTAAAGTTGTTAACGTAGATCTCTTTGTCGAAAATAAGCAGTTTATGTGTTATCATAAGAATACCTAAGCACACTATTTTATAACGGTTTTTTTTAAAGAATAGATGAACGGTGTTAGGTTTGTTTACGATTTATTAAAAATTTATAAAGAAATACAAATATTTATGTTTTATTTTCGATTTCAGGATGAAAGGCTACGAAATTTTACCTGGTTTAAATCAGATGTAACTCTTATGTCCTATGAGAAGTACATGTAAATTGGCTACTAGTGTACTTTATACAGAACATTAGGAAAAACTGGATTTTCATGGCTAGGATTTTTTTCACAATTTTTCTCGAAATACTTATACCATAAATAATGAGCTGTAGAAGTTTCTTGAAAATACTTAAACTTTAGGGTTCCTGGTCGTCAGGAGGTTAAAAACGAATCACAATTTTTTGCTTCACGTGTATACAGTTACAATAGAATATAGAACATATGTTAAAAGTTAAATCATTATCCTGTGTAATAAAATTCTGCCATCAAATTCATTACGAGGAACAAAATACTTGCATAAACATACATCGCCGGAGGCTTCCACCCGACAAACGTACTAAGATAAAAGTGTCACATTATCGCACAAGATGGCGCGCATTATGTGAACGGACCAGCCTAAGAGAGTAAGGGTATTTTCACAACGAATAAGAAGTCTTAATAAAACCAAAAAAACTTATTATAAATAATTATAAACTACTAGCTTATTCTCGCGAGTCTGTTCGCTACGATCACATTTTAAGGTGGTAGAACTGGTGTAGTTCGACCGGGGAAGTATCACCGCCACACCTATTTCTAGCGTGAAGCATTTCTTGCGTTTTGATGGAACGTTGTGGTTGCCGGCCCACTTTTATATGAGGCGACCATCATAGTCCTCGGGAGCAGCGACGCATCTGTGATCATCACTTACCATCAGGTTGAGTGCATGCTCGTTTGCTACTTCTGTCATATTAAAAAAAACGTTCATCACGCCAATTAGTATTCCATGTGACTTTGTACAAACTTTCTCATTTATCGATCTACATATACTAATATATAAAAAAGATGTTGCGTGTGCGTTTGCTACTTGACCACGTAAGATCTACTGGTCAGATTTACATGAATGTTTGCATGTTTTGCATGTTTGTTGCTTCAATTGGTCGGTATATAGGCTTTTGATGATCTCGATATTTTTCAAAATTTAAAGGTGGTGACTGTTTTTGTGACATTAATGTCCAATGGTGTAAAAAGGTAATTCAGATTGATTTTTAATAAGATTTGAATATGGTAGAATTATTTGTGACTCGAATCCAGAGGCATCGCAAAACCTATTTTTGCTCCAAAATCTCAGTGTTAAGCGCTGCTGTGTTTTGGTCTAAAGGGTGTGGTAAGGGAAATATACTTATCCGAGGCATCCCAAGTTGATCCATAGGAGTAGCATCGCAACTGTGGAAATCTGTTAGATTGATCACAAATGTTCAAGGATGGCGACAACTTATCATCTGACGGACTGTATGCTCATTTGCTAAAAAAAATATGAAAATACCTTTTTCAAACGCTAACACCTATCCATTATTATCGACATGTAATAAATTCTCTCTATTTAGTTTAAAGACTTAACATTTACAACCTTATTTTTTCACAAATTAAAAATTGGCATGAAACATTGCGCTCTTGATGACTATATTATAAGATGACTCAATTGTAGGTACTACATATTGCATGGCCCTGTCTTCAAGAGCTTAGTCTTTGGCTTTTATATTATTATAAATATTGAGGGTAGCAGGAGTCTGACTCACACACGTTCCTAAACTAACAAGGCAAATATATATCCAAACGGAATAAAAACTAAAAATTATGCTGGATATGCCGAATGTGTTTCGAATTGTACAAACCTTATATCAGTATTTTCCTTTTTGCGCAAATATTATCTTTCAATATTCGTTATAAAAATAATCTCAAACAACTTCCAGTTTAGAATAACTGGAAGTTGTTTGAGATTATTTTTATTCTAAAAACAACGATTTATAACATATAGTAGTAAAAATAAGTACCTATTAGTAAGCGAGCTACCTTAGGTTTCTTATAGCCAAAATGAATAAGAATATATTTATACTTATACGGAATTAGTAATTTATTGATTTTGCTTTCCTTCCATTACTTTATTACAAAACCCTTCTACTAAATGTCTTTGCTAAGTTTTATTAAATTTTGCGTATTAACTTAACTTAACTTCGCATCTGCATAGATGTCGCTAGTGTTTCATAAAATCTATCACAGTATAAACGAGTCCTAACCTCCCAAGCAAGTTATGACTGGGAAAACTCATAAAGTCGACCTCTAAAAATTGGAAGGATAAGAACGTACCATTTACTTTAGGAAACCGTAAACAAGATTTGTCTAGAGTAACGGTTATAGTATATCTAGTTCCTGCCCCTTTGGGTAACGAATTGTTATTTGCTTAACAGTATTAGTACAGAACTTTTGTGCAGTAATTGAAGTGGCAACAAGCAAAATCTGATGTTAAGGAATTGTTGGTGCAAATCAACATAATTATGTGCCAACACTGGCGCCTACATCTGAACCAGTAGCAAAGAAATAAGTTTTAGTTTTTGACGTGACAACGTCTTATAATTCGATGGAGCCGGCTGCACACACCAAAATATATGACTCATGCGGCGTTACCTCGCTCTGAGGCGTTCCATTTAAGGCTTGAAGTGCAAGCAAGAGCGCGGAATGAGTACAAAGAGGCACAATCGGCCTCGGCGTTTAGCAGCTTTCGACATCTGTTTCTCTCATACTTGAGTGAGCGATGCGGTCACGTGGACAGCTGCTATACAAAAATGCAGCCATTCCATCAGTATTTTCGTATAACGTTGTCACGTTCAACTATCGTCAGTAAACCGACTTTACAGATAACCGACTTTTTCTTTCTTATATGAAGTATCAAACAAGCATGTAGTTCACGTGATGGTAAGTGTTCAATAGTATTCACTCATTTGTAATAACTACATATAGAAAGAGAGTTCAATGTGTAGTTCATCACAGATGCATTGCTACTCTCAACGACTAGGACGATCGCCTCAAACAAAATTGGTGGCAACCTTTCACCGAAATGCAAGAACAGCGCGCACTAAAAATAGTAATGGTGGTGGAACCTCCCTGATCGATCTATACTCTTTCTACCACCTTATGAGGATGCGTTAATACTAGGACTAAGTTAGAACGCCCTGTAGTTCCGGGATCAGAATAGAGCTACGGCATCCCCTGCCTGTTGTAAGAGGCGACTAAAAGGGGCTTCCGGGATTGCAGACGGCTAGAGTGGGAGCTCGAAGCGTTCGGTCAGGCAATCCCGGGAAGGATGGCGTGTGGTCGCATACCGTCGTAAAGACTAGACGGAGCGGTGGGCCCAGCCGCCCATCTGGGAGGAGCCCGATGGGGCAACGCGCTCGGAGGATTCCGGTTGAAGTCGTTTCGAGATCCCGGAGTCCTCCTTTTCAGCGCCGAGGACGGCCACCGGGGGGGTTTTAGTGCGGTAAAAATCCCACATAACCCTGCGTCGCTCCCACGGCGTCGGGTACCTATTGAAGTTTCCCCCTCGAAAACAAAAAAATAAAGGACAAGTTAGAACGTCTCAAATAACTAATAATAATAAATGTGGTATTGTAAACCTTCGACATAAGAAATACAGCTTGAATATATTCTTCAGAACTTTGCCAGGTAGTAGAACCAGTAATTCGACCGGCGAGGTCACAGCCATGTCTATTTATAGCGTAAAGCAATTCTTTCGTTTCGATGGAAGGGTGTGGTTGCGGGCACACTTTTGTATGAGGCGACAATCTTAGTCCACGAGAGTGACAACGCATTTGTGAAAAACTTCGGATAGAACCTATGTTCTATTTGAAGTTTCTTACAGATGTCCTCGGGACAGTGACTACTTACCATCAGGTGGACTGCAAGCTCGACTGCTACTTAAATCTGAAAAAACGACGGGTGAATTCAAATATAGGAAGGAAATTTCTATAAGTAGTGTGGAAGGGGATCATCCGAACTTCAACTACTACGCTCTAATTTATTCCTTTGAGGTCCGAATTTGATTTACGTGCAGACACTTCAATTACGAATATAGATTCAGTTTGATGGATATAAGATTTTTGCACATTAATATTTTTTGAAACGTGTACAAAAATCTTCGCATTTTTAGCAATTTTATCTTTAAAAAAAACACTTTATTCCTTGTATTTCGTGATATATGCAATATTAGGATATAAATTTACACAAATCGTATTAATATAATCAAAAATATATTACAGTAGTGAATTTCTGAAATAACTAGTTATCTAATATATAAAATTCTCGAGTCACAGTTTTTGTTGCCATACTCCCTCGAAACGGCTTGACCGATTTTTACCAAATTTTATATGCTTATTGAGTAGGTCTGAGGATCGGCCAACATCTATTTTTCATACCTCTTAAAGGTTGTCCACCCTTAACATTTTTTTTATTTTTTATATGGGATTGTATTTTTTTTATTTTTTATATGGGTAACAACGATTGTCGGGACGGCTAGAAAATATAACTTATTTAGTGTACTTCCAATGTCAGCCTCATCTTTATTGAGAAATTTAGATAGAGAGACGAATATAAAAAGCCATCATCCCAAAATGAATTAAGAAAATAGTGATTATTCTAGTATCTAATTTAAATAAATATAAAGTACGTATCTTTTAGGGATAACTATGGATACACAATAAAATATTTTTGCACATACAATTCTAAAATTCACGTATTAAAATACCTGGAACGAATTCTTTATCCACCTTCGTCCACAATTTTGTAATATTTTTCATATATCAAATATTAAAACCTTTCTTTGTTAAGGCTTTGTCACTCACCTACAAGGCAAGCGAGAAGCGATCTGCACGCACAATTGTGAAAGGGTAAAGTTTAAAAGAACAATAATTTATTATGAAATCAAAAACCCAATGAATCAATAGTGTATCCTTTTTTTTAAAAAAAATAACACTTTTGGATTTTGTGCCAAAATAATAATATCAAATTATTATAATGTAAATGTTATATTCTACTTAATGGCTTTCATTTGATATCCATATTGTTATGATTATCAAAAATCTCGTCCCATCCCACCAGGGTTGCCAGACGTCCCGCTTTTGGCAGGACGTCCCGAATTTTCAATCAAAATCAAATGTCCCGCACGGGACAGGCTCCATCCTTCTTTTCGGGAAGGGCTGGCCATTGCAAAAAGGTCACCAATTGCAAATATAGGTCAAAGTGTATTTGATCGTAAAAAAAAAAAATTAAAGCCCATGGGCTTAGGCCAGCAAAAAAACATCGCCAATGCTCCGGCCCTCCTACACCAAAGAGAAATTTCCTGTGTGTCTATGGTGCACGAGACCCTATGTACCGCGAGAGCTACTGTCCCGCTTGTCGAATATGGAATCCCGTTTTTTTTTATTAAAAAGTTACTAAATGTCCACTTATTAAAAAATCTGGCAACGCTGCATCTCACCCCGTTTCTCTGCAGGTATTACCTCACAACTGGTCAATGCAAACGATATGTTACATGTTACAATCCATTAAGTTGTTAGGACGTAGCGAGTGCCAAATAAATGGGCATTCATACTTATAAACAAACATATCACCTTATAACAAAATTTACTGCTTATCACCTTATAACAAAATTTATTGCTTTTAGTCAAAAATATACAACGTTGACTATTTCATCTATACAAATTTCATGCCTAAATGACATTATACATAATTATGCAGAAACTTAAAAAAAGCTTAAAACGCTTTTTATACTCAGGATCATATTTTTCCTACAGTAGGATTTTGTCCTGTGTCGTGGGTGTCATGGACACACACAAAGCCAAATACACAAATACGCAGACCCAGAACAAGAATCTAAACTCATCATTCAGACACCTGTCTGGCCGGGAATGGAACCCGGGATCCACTGCGCGTCCGCCCGGTATGGTAACCGCTCGGCCACGTTTGTCGTCAACATGAAAAAAAAAGTACTATACTTTTTACATTTATATTTTTTTCTGTATAATATTCTACTAGGATATCTTATATTTATATGTTGGTAGTGTGACACACTAGTATTCCGATCAATACGTCTCTCGGGAATCGCAAGATGCAATTCATCCGCATCCAGCTGAAATCTCGTTCTCGTAAGTCTATCTAGATTGCGTCTCAAATATCTGGCCAAATCTCACGAGAAAGTTTCCAATACGTATGAACTTGCGAAAGGGAGTTTTGGTGTATCTTTTTGGTTACATGTGAATTGAAAGTATTTTCCCTTTCAGAAAAGAATTGCAAGGTGGTAGAACCAGTGTAGTTCGACCGGGGAAGTACCACCGCCACACCTATTTCTGGCGTGAAGCATTTCTTGCGTTTCGATAGAAGGGTGGGGTTGCCGGCACACTTTTACATGAGGCGACCATCATAGTCCTCGGGAGTGGCAACGCATCTGTGTTTGACTTCAGATTGAACCCATGTTCTATATGAAGGTGATTACAGATGTCCATGGTCGGCACTGACCACTTACCATCAGGTGGACTGCATGCTCGTTTGCTACTTCAGTCAAATAAAAAAAAATTACAACCGTTGACAAGAAGTCGTGAAAATTGACAAGAAGAAATATCTTGTAGCGTGTGTAATGCAACATCTGTAAATTGTAAGTACAAGTAGCTATGCAGTTTGAAATAAAAAATAATGAGAATTTATACAAACCATTAATTTCATATTTATACAAACATTATGAAAATATTCTATATATTTTTTTCTATAAATCTATTCCCAAATAAAAATGTCTGAAAGCAAGATTTTTAAATACTAAAAACCAACATTAAAACTTTTATCATCAAACAGACAAATATTGACAGTAACCTATACATTTCAGTTTCTTGGCACATAATATAATTTTGAACCACATGTAGGTGCCTAGCTACAATAAGGCACACAAACCCTTTATTTAGTTTCTACAATAACATTTGACTATCTAAAGATTGTCAAAATTGCTCTAAAAGAAGAAGATACATACTTTAAATTTTAAAAGATACCCAAAATATTCAGGTCAAATTCTGTTTTTTCTTGTTACGAGTATATGCAGTCGCACAGAACCTGCTTTAAAATGTAAGTATCCAGAGAGCGAATCCAAAAAGTACAAACCGCTGGACAACGAATTTTATATACAAGCCTACAAAGTACTTTATAAATTACTAGGTAGTAAACTAGGTCTCTTTGCTACGTCCCTGTAGTTCCGCGATTAGAATAGGGCTACGGCACCCCCCTGCCTGTCGTAAGAGGCGATTAAAAGGGGCTTCTGGGGTTGCGGGCGATAATTCATATAGAACTATATAGAACATGGGCACTACTTAAAGCCAATCCCAGAAGCCTCAAATAAAAGAGTGTCGGCTACCACATGACCACATTTGAAGGAGGTAGAACCAGTGTAGTTCAACCGGAGAAGTACCACTGTCACACCTATTTATAACGTGAAGAATTTCTTGCGTTTCGATGGAAGGGTGTGGTTGCCAGCACTTTTTATATGAGGTGACCATCATAGTCCTCGGGAGTAGCAACGCATGTTCTGTAAGAAATTGATTACAGATATCCATGAGCGGCAGTGACCACTTACCACAGATTAACTGCATGCTCGTTTGCTACTTCAGGTAGATAAAAAAAAACATCCTTCCATTGAAACACAAGGACTGCTTCACGCTAGAAATAAATGTGGCGGTGGTACTTTCCTTGAACTACACTGGTGATACAACCTTCAAATGTAGTTGCCGACACTCTTTTATATGAAGTTGTGAGAATAGTAATAGAATCCAGGAACACTGGCGGGTAAGTAGATCAGTCGACAGGGCTTGAGTTCCAATCCGGCTAGAAATTATGACGAGCCTCGAGATTTGAAGACGTGTGTCATCATCACAAAGAACAAACAAGATTTATCGTAATAATAATGTTTGGTGTTTGTGTGTAAGTGCGTGTTTGCATGTTTGTTTGCATTGAGCTTGTTCGTGCATGAATGTTTGTATGTACTTACATACATGGACGTATTTTTTTTAATAGTAGGACCAAGGTGGTAGAACCAGTGTAGTTCGACCGGGGAGGTACCACCGCCACACCTATTTCTAGCGTGAAGCATCTTTTGCGTTTTGATGGAAGGGTGTGGTTGCTGGTATACTTTTATATGAGGCGACCATCTCTTCTTCCGTCCCGTCTTCCTCTTCCGACCGTCTTTATTTTGTATAGGCCTACAGGGGCACTTACAAATTGTCTGTTATACATTTCTTTTCCCAAACTAGTACCGGATCGGAACACGACCTCAACTGAAAAGATCCGGCAAGAAACTCAGCGGGTTTGACTTTTTTGTTTTGTTGTATTTGTTTTTAAATATAATAAAAATCAAGTTTTTTACATTGTAATAAACGTTGCACTTGACAAGAAGCACTTGACACTGTTGTTTCTGCTTCTATGTTGAACAATAAACTACCTTTCACCTTTTTTATACAGTTGAAGTAGCGAGCGTGCAGTCCAACTCATGCTGTATGTTAAGTGCCGCTAATGTAGAACTGTAATCAACCACATATAAAAGGGTTTATATCTGAACTAATTGGTTAATAATAGGTGTTACTCCCAAAGACTATGAGGGTCTTCTCATGTGAAATTGAGATAGCAAAAAAACTATCGGTTTGCGCGCTCGTTCCTGCCGCGGACGTGCAAGATGTGGAATGAGCTTCCTCCTGAGGTATTCCCGGGGTGCTATGACATGGCGTTCTTCAAGAAAGGCGTAAAAAGAGCTCTCCTCCAAAGCCGGCGATGCATTGGCGACTCCTCTGGTGTTGCAAAACGACGTCCATAGGCGACGGTGACTGCTTTCCATCAGGTGGCCTTATCGTTAGGTCTAACTATAAAAAAAGCAAACACAACACTATTGAAGCGCAAGTACCGCTTCACTCAAGAAATAGAGGTATCGGTGTTATCTCCTCTCTAGAACCCCCTCTTCCCTTCTCTTCTTCTTAGATACCCCTTCTTGCATGTATGATCTTCCTACAAATGTATTTCACAAACCAATAACGTATCAAAGTATTCAGCAATTCAAACATTAAATATTCTCTGATTATGCGGCATTGTTTGTCATTTCGAAATTCTCTCAGAACAAGTTCTTAGGAAAATCCTGTTCTTTATTTATCAACAGAACAAAGAAATATGCATTATCTCGGCGACATTACCATAAGCAAATTGAAAAATAGACGTCGGCTCCTATTACGTTTTCTCAGATTGAATAAACATTTCAGTAGCGCTCAAGATTAAAATCTACATATAATGAAATGGTTTTGTCCGTCTGTAAAAAATAACACTCATTTTCAGCATTTAATGACGGCAATGTACGCAAACGATTGTAATACTAAGGGCCGGCACTCATATGACGGAGCGCAGCGCAGCGCATTTTTTGCTGTCAAACTATTATCGTCATTGTCCCTTTAGAAATAATATCCAAAATTAAATAACAGCAATTTATTTCTGAGGAGCATGGAAGCGCATGCTCGCGCATCCGCGCGCATTCTCCCAGTAATTAGCGCGAATTTCGGCTAGTGTGTGATTCGTTAAGAAAATTTCGCGGGCATGCGCTGCGCTGCGCTCCGTCATATGTGCGCCGGCCCTAAATGTATAGTTTCTGATAACAATCTAACATATGAGATACTGCTTTCCAAACTCATTGATGCCTGTATCTTGGTTGCTATAGACACATGACAAGGACAAAACACCTATCCAAAAAACGAATTTAAGCTCATCGAACCCGAAAACCTGTATGTGACATTATACGAACAAAAGGTATCGTAACATCTATAGAAACGCTTAAACATCACGTTTGTTCTATTAGAGCGGCCTTAAATGTAATATATTTTACTAGCTGTACCCGCGGCTCCGCGGTCAAATCAATGTATCACAAAGCTTTTCCCATTTCACCCCCTTAGGGGTTGAATTTCATAAAATTCCTTCTTAGTGAGCACTTACGTCTTTAAAAGAACCCGCATGCAAATTTTGAAACTCCTAGCACTTGTAGTTTTTGAGATTTCGTGATGAGTGAATGAGTGAGTGACCTTTCGCTTTTATATATATAAATAGATAAAAAAATGTGATTACTAAAAATTTTGTGACTATTTCAAGCGTCTCCATGTTGCCGTTATTAATATTGAGCAGTAATGGACACTGTTACATGGGAGCTCCCCTACACAAAGCCCTTTAATATTTCTTTTATTACTTTTGTATTAGTATGTATTTGTTGTTATAGCGGCAACAGAAATGCATTAGCCTAGAAAATTTCAACTGTATAGCTATCACAGTTCGTTAGATACAGCATGGTAACAGACATACGGACAGTGAAGTATTGAGATGAAATGAAACGATCTCAACTGAGAAGATCCGGCAAAAAACTCAGCGGGTTTGTATTTTTTGTTATGTTTATGATTTTAGACTAATAACGCAGTTTCGCCGTGACCACGATCCATGCAACTGGGTCGAAATATCGGCAAAAAGAATTCTAAAAGGATTCAAAAACCGCATATCGTGAGTACCCGTTAAGTATTAAAATTTTTGTTATTGTATTTTTTTCTTTCAATTGTGCTTTTTTTACTTTGTAATGAAAGTTAGCTCCAGTATCTTGCCTTAGGGTTCAATCGGGACCCTATTACTAAAGGTCCCGATTGAACCCTAAAACAAATAATCCGACTGCTGCAGAACTATTTTCTGAACAATAATGCGATCCATCTTTTTTAATAAGTCGGAATTTTTATTGCAATATATTAACAATGTTCGCATCAACCCATTATTGGCCCACTGCTGGGCACGGGTCTTCTCCCAGAATGACAGAGTTTATGCGAATTGGTTAACAATGTTACTTGTCTAATATTATGCATAGATCATAGAAGATACAAGATACAGACTATAAGTGTAGTTGAATTTTAATATTTCAATGTTCTTCAGAGTAAAATATAACCTACGATTCTGTTGAATAATTTAAATTGCTAAGAGTCAAAGATTTACAGCAGTTGTTTCAAGTAAATTTGTAATTTACTGCTTACAAGGTTTTCAGTGTTTATAGAATTATAAATGTGTTTTAAAATAAAACATTTTGTGTCCCGAAAGAAATACGTATCCGAAGACGAAGAATACATCAGAAATAATTCATTACATTTATTTTATCTCTGTGGCTGTAAAAAGTATGTCGGAAAATCGAATTTGAGTCCTTAAGGGTGGCGATGTATCTCTGACTGACCTTACGTAGAATTTCTATCCTAATTCAATCCTATCTGGGAATTCAATGCACACAAAAATTTCAGAAAATACTACATAATCGTTGAAACCAAAACTAATAGGGCCAAATATGTTATCACATGAAACACCTCCTATTTATTCATTGCTGCTGCTGTTTTATTTCTTAACACATTTGGTTATTCTACTCTTAAAACTTTTTTCCCTAAAACCTATTTTTACCTCTAAACGAGTAATTTTAATCTATGAAATCAATACAATTTATTAATTGAGGAATATTCGTGCTAGTGGACAATATGAAGTAATTAAACTACCGTAATTTAACTTTTTCAAGTTAAATTACGGTCGAATTTCGACCGTTGCGACGGGTGATTAGTATTATTAAGTAGTCTGTTTTTCTCTTCTAATTATATTAGTAAACTTTAAGCAGTTGTGTTATTTGTTTTTACAATGGTTTATTTAGCTAAAATAGAATACAAATTTAAGCGTTTTATAAAATAAGCATTACGCAATGTAATTTACTTTTTTTGTAAGTGATTTCCTAATTTCGAAACAATTTGTTGAAATTACCACTCAAATATGTCTTGCAAGTGACACGCCTTCACTTTACCTTTCAGAAACACCCGTGCTTAGATTGTTAGACAGACTATTATTGTATTTCTAAGCGTCGTTGGGAAGTTTGTAATAGCTTCCATTATTTGATGTGACGCCTTCAAAACATTTATTATCTTCTATTCATAGGATAATTGCTTCCAACTGCCTAACAATGGCCTAGACTATATCTTATATATTAAATGTGACTTGTTAATAAAATAAGTAGTTAATAACAAATTTATTAGGATCTAGTAGAATCCTCTATGGTTTGACTACGAAAGTACGACCGCTATCAATACTACCTAACAGCAGTGTTACGAATTCTGTGTTCTGATTTTTTGAACCCAGCCGCCCGGGGAGGCAGCTGGGTCATGCCGGACTCTTACCGGCTAAACTCCCACTTTATTTTCTCCTCGCACCGTACGGCGGGAACACAGGCGTGCATTCATCCGCGAACCTGCTAGTCCCCTATCAACGCTTCTGTAACGAATTTCGGGTAGGACAGTAATTCTATCTGGGATTTATTATATATGTTTATCTAGTCTTCTACTTCTGCTTCTGCTATGCTTCAGCTCTTCATGTCTTCAGCTTCATGTCTTCAGCTTCTGCTATGAATAATGTAATAAGACCTATAAATATTGAAAGCCAAATCAAATCAGCAATATTTTCACAAATCTGGGATTTTAAGTAAAACTTGGCAGCGAACCGAAGTGAAGTTCGTATATTGAATCAATTTGCAGTTTTCAAGAAATCTTCGGCGCGTTGAAAACTTTCGAATTTGTTGTAAATAAATAAAACTAGTACACTTCTTATTTTTATCGAACTTTGAATTAATGTTGCCGGATACATTCAAAATACTCTTGCTTCCAGTCAGTACCAGTACAGTACAGTACAGTAACAATTTCAATAAAGTTTTTTAAACAGACATCCTGTTTTCTATACTCATGGCAACACACTATGGTTTTATTCAGGGTCATGGGTGCTATAGACGCTAAAAGCTAACTCCAAACCAGAAATCTAAAATCATCATTTGTATATTTATCTGGCTGGGGAATACAGAACCTCCTTACGCAGCAGGTTCTGCGTTCAGACCGTTAAAGACCATTCTGTCTAGGGATTGCAATCTGGAAAACATTTACACATACCGGATCCGATACCAATTCACCACCGGATCCGGTGATTGTATATTTTGACAAAGATTTCACATTACAAAAATAATTACCGTTAGAAATCGATCCTTTTTTTACACTATTTTAACCGTTCGATTAATGCGGCCGGATAAGGTCGGATCCGGCCGGACTGAGAAAAAAAAACGGCCGGATTGAAAATGAAGCCGGAATGCAATCCCTAATTCTGCCATGATTGGAGTTGTTACAAAGTTGTTGCAAAAACATTTTTAACAACCTGGATGTCTCACGAGTTTGTTAGAATGTAAGAGTAAAATCTTCCAACGTAATTTAAGTCCGTTTACCTATTGAACTAAAATACGCGTCATATTCAATTCAGATGATAGTTCCTTTAGTGCATGCGTTGATTGAGATGAATTCTTCTGTAGTCTATGTCAAGATAGCAGACCAACTATCTATTATGCATCCCATGAAATGGGATAGCGAGGATAGCGAGTGCTGCCCAATTATTTCGCCTCGCTAAAGATCGAAGAAAGTTTGCAGAATTGACAGCCAACCTTCGTTAGTCGGAGAGGCACTTTAAGAAGAAGAAAGAATGAAATGGGTACCAGACAAAATTGTTCGCCAAGTTTTGGCGTGACGATCCATGAAACTGGGTCAGAATGTCGGCAGTAAAGAAATTAAACCGCCCATCGTGAAACCCATTACTTATTTAAATTGATCGATCCCGAGATAATAATAGGCTGAAATCATTAAATTTTAAACAACTCATAGCTTAGTTCGTAGCAGTTTTTTGGTGAATGCGAAATCGTCGTCAACCCATTATTGTCGCACTGCTGGGCACGGGTCTTCTCTCAGAATAAGAGAGTTTAGGCCATAGTCCACCGCGCTGGCCAAGTGCGAATTGGTGAACTTCACACACCTCCGAGAACTTTTTTTTTTTTTTAAGAACTCTCGGGTGTGTAGGTTCCCTCACGATGTTTTCCTTCAACGAAAAGCAGTGATAATTAATTTTTAATACGCACATGAATCAGTGGTGCGTGCCTGGGTTTAAACCTCGGACCTCCCAATTGAGAGGGCTAGTTTCAACCATTAGGCTATCACTGCTCTATTAGGCTACCACTGCTCTATGCGAAATCAATGAAGAATATTTGTTCCCTTTCTACTTTGTATTGAATCAGTACACAAAATCATAGCTTCCATTTGTACCCTTTCGATCAAGTTTCATAAACAAATACTTTGTTATATTTGCGCGCAAAAAAACCGGCAAGATTTCGATGAAATTTTGCACACACATTGTTTATGACCTAGATTTTTTTTTATCTGACTGAAGTAGCAAACGAGCATGCAATCCACCTTATGGTAAGTGGTCACTGCTGCCCATGGACATCAACAGTAATTAATTTCATACAGAACATGGGTTCCATCTGAAGTCAATCACAGATGCGTTGCTACTATGATGGTCGCCTCATGTGAAAGTGTGCCGGCAACCACACCCTTAGATAATTGTAGTGGTAGAATTGCCGGAAGGCGTAGCCAGAGAATAATCCAGTATTATTTTGATCTTATGTTGTAATTTCCTGTCTCACTACCAAGTCTTAAAACATAGCATAACCTGCAGAACCCTTAATTTCGTATTTACAAACATTTCACCAAAACCATTTATATAGCTCAAACAGCGAAAACTAAATAAGACGGGAAGCTTTCGCCTCTAAATAAAAGGAGGAAGGGGAAATCAATTTTCGGCGAGGAAGATAAGAACGGTGCTTACCAGATAAATGAAGTGGCTACGGATCATTTCGGTAAAGCTGAAAAATTGCTCCGACGCTCATGAGCATTACATACAGTAGGCGGTACTCCCACATTTGCTATTAGGGCTAGTGCAGACGAAAATAAAATTATTCACCGAGTAAGTAACGCTTTGATGGGTAGACTAGGTTAATCTCGCGGCTTTGCCTGCTTTCATCTCTTATGTGAATGTAAGTTATAAACTTTGTGTCACATTTGAGCGATTTCAGTTTGCAGCTTTTGTCTGAAAGAACAACAAACACACATACATTCTTACACACTTTATACATTCATAATATTAATACGAAATAAGAAAAAAAACTTGCGACCCTAGAGGACTATTGCGGTAAAGCTATTACATAGCATTTTTGATATTATTTCAAGTTCTTTTCTTTGATACTATATACTATTTCACAAACAGCTGCTTATATATTCGTCCAATTTCCGAGCAGTTCGTCTTGATCCGTGCGAGCTTCGTACTGTCGTACCATATACATACACGTTTTTCTTCGCCGTAAAGCAGAGATAATTAATTTCCAATGAGCACATCATGGGACTCGAACCTTGGACTCACGACTGGAAAACCAAGTTTCAACCATTAGGATATCACTACTTAAGACAGTATGCGGTCAGATATACCGTCCGGTTTAGCAGGGTGATTAGAACACGCATACTTGCCGAAATTTGGAACACTCTATTAGTAACTTTTAAGAAAACGGTAAATTCGAGTTTCAAAACTAGAATCTTCTTTATAAATCCTCTAAAACTATTTATTTGATCATATGGAGATCTTTAGCAAAGTTGTTACTCATGATCTCGCGAAGGTTTCTGGTGTTTTTTTTTTTATTTGCGATGGCGTAGCAACGAATTCAGCTAGTTATTATACTAGCTGAATTCGTTGCTAAAATACCTATATTACTTACTTTCATTAAACAGTAGAAAATTATATGGTATGATTGTAGCAACGCCATTGATATAATTATGTTATATATTTCATGATTGCTCTATTTGCTTGTCTCTGAAATTAATCGTCACGGAATGGAAATGATATTATTTATGTTATATAAGCCTAAAGGTCACATACAAATATCAGTTACAATAGCTTTTCTTTTACCATAATCCTATCGGAACTTGATCTCTATTGAGTAAAACTAAAGAAATACTTTATTGTAATCCATTTGGTTGTATGAAATATAAGCGTAGAATTACTTTGGATTATTTTTCATCCATCTATGACCAGTATAACAACATAACCAACATAGTATACATGTTTTAATTTATTTTATAAGATTGAGGTAGCAAACGTGCAGTCCACATGATGGTAAGTAGTCACTATTACACATGGATATCTGTAAACAACTTTATATGGAATATTAAGTGTTGAGAATCCTTCCAATACGCATAGGAGAAGGGAGGGACGCAGAAGGCACGACGCTTCATCGACTCAGTTAGTCGGACGAGATGACGACTCACCATCGCCACCTCTATTTGTATATTAACCGGGTTATTTGTGCCACTTTGACAGCAATTAAAGTCGCCTATGTTTTATAAGGTCAATTTTATTTCCATAAAGCCATGCCTAGTTCCTACCTGAATGTCGATTCTTCCCACTAAGCCTACCTGAAGTCTACCTGAAGTCGATTCAGATGCGTTGTCTCATATAAAACTGAGCCAACAACCCCTTATGCTCAGTAGCAAGGCATAAAAGTTTGTAGACTAACCTTTATACACCGGACAATAGACTAAAAGTAGGAGCGATAAGTTTAAATAACGCCAGTCATGAAGAATCAATGTGGAATCTTCACTTTTCTATGTGCCCATTTAGTATCTATTTCCATGTATATGAACATCATATATAACGTCTATTTTGCTCTGATATGAAGGTACCCGGGATCGATGCTTGTACAGACAAACATGATGAAGACCAATTTCTTTTCTGGGTCTGGTTTGTTCCAGATGGAGAGGTGAACTAGTACGTCCACTTCGACGAAGCCCTTGTAGGACTCGGTACTTTAAAGATCCCGGAGTCTTCATCGAAACACCGAGTGTGGCTACTTCAGTGGGTAAAATACACAATAAAAAGATTTCACCCCCACAACGAGGAATGATTTTTGAAAGATTCCCACAAGAAAACAAAAAAAAAATATTTCTGAGTTCATTGATTTCATTTCTAAATATCGACATACTATTCGAAATTCTTTGTTAATTTTTTGCAGTATTATTTCACTATATTAAAAATCATTTACCAAAACCGTAGCAGTGGATACATAAGGGACAGAAATTTTCACCGCGAGTCAACTTCCCGTACGATTTGTCGTAAAACGAAATGACATGAAGCGGCAAAAGTTATTTTGATGTGTAATCGATGTTGTTGCTTATGTATCTGGTATCACATATGAGGTTAAGTAAGACAGTTGATAGTCACGAAATTAAAAATCCTGAATACTTGAATAATATCATAAGAAATAAAAAAATAATCTTTGATATCTAAATAATAAATAAATAGTGCGATCTTTATTTGTGACATATTTTGGAAAGAATACACACACGCACACACCCAAAAAGATACACTCACCATATACATTCAATAAATTAACATTGGTAAATTTCTCTGAATTCGTATTGAATTTAGGTGAGAATAAGGATAACACGACATACTCACGCTCTAGAATCTAGAGTGTATTTATATCATTTATTTATTTATTTTTATGTATTCATCGGCCTTTTGAATTAAGACTGCTGTAAATATACCTCCAATAATGGGGTTTTGCCAATAATCACCTCAATCACGCATTTTGTATAGGTCGTAGAAACAGTGTAGTTTTCCCGGGGAAGTACAACCGCCACACCTATTTCTAGCGTGAAGCAATTTTTAAGTTTCGATGGAAGGGTGTGGTTGCCGGCACACTTTTATATGAGGCGACCATCTTAGTCCTCAGGAGTAGCGATGCATCTGTGATTGACTTTAGATAGAACCCCGTGTTTTGTATGAAGTTGATTACAGATGTCGATGAGCGGTGGTGACCACTTACCATCAGGTGGACTACATGCTCGTTTGCTACTTCACTCAGATAAAAAAAAACTACTTGCGAACTAAGACGGTCGCCTAATATGAAAGTGATCCTGCAACCACAGCCTGCTGATTAAACATAAGAACAGCTTCACCAAGAAATAGGTGTAGCGATGATATCTCCTTGTTTCAACCATATACGATCTACCTCGCAAAAGAATTTTGAATATAGCAAAACCATTATTAACAGTGAAATAGCGCACGGGTATATTAAGGCACTATAAACAGTCATTTTCAAAGCAAACCATCGAATAGTCCTCACCTTAAAATAAATAAAGTGGCAAGTGAATACTACCACCCAAGGACATCTGTAATCAACCACATATTAGATCATAGTCTTAGCTAAGATCATCCAATAATGCTTTGTTACCTAAGTCGGAATGCCTCGGATGATTAAGTCTCCCTTGTTAGGCAAAAATATGAATGAAAGTGAAGTATCTGGAGTCAAATCACAAAGAGTTCTTCAAAAATCTACCTCAAAACCAATATCAAGAGTAGAACAGCGCATGGGTATATTTAAGGCACTATGAACAGTCATTTTCACAGCAAACCGTCCCAAACTGCTCACCGTAAAACACATAAGGTACATAAGGAACAGTTATTTTCACAGCCAGTTCACTTCCCATGCCATTTACCGTAAAACGAAATGACACGAAGCGGAAAATTTCTCCTGATGGGTAATCGATGTTGTGTGAGTTGTATTTACTAAGTCTTTATCAGAGCGTGATATTTTATTTATTAACAACATTATGGTACCTTTCCGCATTTTTAGTTCGTTCCAAAAGGTTGTTTTTGGAGTTACTTCTGATCATTGAATGGGGTTCATGCTAATAGTCACCGCGTCTGGCATGTGTTTTGGTATTCGCATTTGTTTTTTTTGGCTTAAATCAATTCCACAAAAACACACTGTTGGACTTCCACATTTATCTCCTTAGTCGCTTCTTACGACATACTTGAAGAGAGAGGAAGTTGTATTCATGGCTCAATAGCCAAAATTAAAAGTTGCTTTTATTAATTTTATCTCCATCATTCTGGATCACTATTATATCCTATATAAACGAAACATTTTTAGTAAAACACGAATTGGTGCTGTTTAATAGTGACATTTCACGCCACAATTGATTTCTCCCCTAATATCCTAAATTAAAAGTACCCTATGTTAATTAACTTTACACCATCTTGTTTCGTCAACTTAAGATTTATAGATAATACATTTTACTTCTTGTATTACGTTTCCTGCAAAACTGAAACACCTAATTAAGCGGCGGTAGCGTAATGACGTTAAGACAAAATTGTTTAGAAAATTTATAAATATTGTTTTTGTATAGGTTTCCTTTAAATACGGAAGAAAACGAGCAGTCAATCTACTGAATGGTAAACCTATGAATATCAGTAAAGTAAAAAATGTCCTTTTTGAGGTCAGCCCAAATGTAGGTCTAATTTAGATCACTTCAGATTAATATCTTCCTTACCACAGCTTCCAGACTACAACATGGCAGCGCTTAACACAGCTATTATTAAAATAGACAACATTTCTGTCAATAAAATACGAGAAAAAGCTTTGAAGCTAACATCGAGTGGATAGGAGATATTAAAGTACATATACGTATATTATGATGCGCGTAATTTTTCATGGCTCCGTCGTAAAATTTACGAGGAACTCAATCTGGTAAATTGTTTCAACACGGAGGGCTCGCAATTCAACTGTTTATGTTTGGTGCTAAACAGTAATTCAAAGTTTGTTTGGAAGTTGTCTTAAATTTTGTTTTGTTCTTGTACTTACTCATAATATCTTTTAAATTCCACAAATAACCATCAACTTTACAATCCCTACGGATAGGAATCTCCTTAAAGAACGAAAAGAATTACGTGCTTTATATCACAATAAAGTGAGTATTAGTAGATTTTTCGTACACACAGCTACAATAGTATTTTAGTATCTCTTGGTATCTATTTTTAAAACGATCGAAGCAGCATTTGAACATGCTGCTCACCTGTGGTCTCTGCCGTTCAAGGTCATTTGTAACCAAATTCATACAGAATAGAGGTTCTACTTGAAGTCCATTACAGATGCTACTTTTGGAAAGATAATTGCATTTGACACCCTTGCAACGATACCTACACATGAGTTGCCTCACGATGGGAATAAGTGTCACAATAGTACCCGCCTGAAAGAAACGATTTGATACTAACGGTCAAAAAGTAATTTATGTTTCGAAAATGAGAAATATGTTATTTATAACTGTTTTGAATTCGACTCATCTTTGAATTTTAATATGAAAAGTGTATTCCCTCTTTAATATTATAATTACTGATTCTACCTTTCAAATAGTCATCACTGTTTCCAAGAATGTGAATAACGTTTATTGAAATTGTCCGTTCCCCTACATTTTGATATAAAAAGTGTATTAGTGCTGACATATCAGCATTAATACACTTACGCATGAGACGTTTTTATTTAATCCTTAGGGACTAACGTGGCCTACTTTTCTTTATGTTACTCTATATCATTAAGGATTTGTTGGATAGGTACTACACATGATCTTTAGTATCCATCCATATCCATATAAAAAGTAAAAAAATATCAGGATGTGCCTGTACGTCACATAATTGTGTAGGCAAATTAAGTTTTTTTTTTACTTTTTAAGCGGGGTAAATACATAGCAAAAGGTTTTCTTTCGATTAAAATAGCAAACGAGCACAGCTGATGATAAGTGGGCACTGTTTCCCACGAACATCTGTAAATATCTCCTTATAGAAAAGGGGTTCCATCTGGAGTCAATCAATTATGTGGAAGAGAGCCAGCCTGTGTTAAGTTTCTGCAAATTTATTTAATGAATTTTATAAATAATTTGCAGGATCGCTTCTTCAGGCTGCAAGTTGTCATGTTTTTTTTTAAGGCGAGTTATAATTTTGTGGCTTTTTCCCTGGGAAGTGTTTAAAGGGCACTCAAAGAAAACGCAGGTGTATTCTATCAGAGCTCCTTGGATTTCCCAGAATGCGGAATAGGAGGCCATCCAGGGGCTTTATTTAGTATCAAAGAATGCATAAAACAGCTTTACCCTAAATAACAAGATATCTTAAGAATATTTCTCCCAGAACCAAAAAAGAACATTTCTTACTTTACCTAATATTTTTATTACAAAAACTGTATCTAATATCAGAATTAGTGCTTGAACATTAGAATTCACCAATCGACCTAATAACATCAATAGCGATGTTTCTAAGAAACTACCCGCTTTCTTATTAAATTTCTCACTCGAAGTGCTAATTCATTCGAGGAACAGTAACAAATGGCGGACAATAAACCGCTTCCAGTTCATTCATCAAAATCCGTGCTCCGATTAATATAAGCCGTGAACTACTTCGCCCAAGCTCAAAAATATCCAGAATTTTCTACCTCAGAACCCTTATATACATGAGCATAAAGTTCAAATTGCATTGTCGATAATTTTGGCGACAAACTTATTTTTACAGGTATGATGAATCATAAATGAATAGAATTAAGGTTTGTTTTTGGTGGTTTTTGATTAATAGTAGCTTGGTAAAGGTGATCGTGCCTAGATTTTTATTGCGGCTGGTCACGTACTATGATGGGTGGACCGAAATTGGTATTGTATACTTGACTTATCCGGTTTTAACGTTCATACCAATTCCGAACAGTTTTCTCATTAATACGAAAAGGTAGGCGTAGACTAAGCCTACCTATCTCTATTAATGTTATAACAATTTTGTAAGTTCTCATTATAGATACTTGTGGACTCATGTGATGTTAACATGATCTCTGTACTTGCAAGTTTTTTTATATTGCACGACTCGTTATGCGAAGCATTAGAGAGTGCTTTATTACCGAAAAATAAATTTAACCTCGATTCCGCAACTATTTAATTATTTACTCGATTGGTAATCTACAAAATCTCCTTTATTTTTTACACTATTTTATTTATAAATATTGTAATGGAAATTCTGTCACTGATTAACATTGATTTAAGATAATAAAATCGGAAAAAAAACTATTAAAATAGCCAGCGTAAAAATTAATTAACTTAATCAGTTTTTTTATTAGCATAAGATCTACTATGCGGTGATTGGTAATAAAAATAGTGAGCTTATTTAGTATTGTTTAATAGTTATTACGAAAAACCAAAATTAACAAAAACTGATTCCTGCACTTTTGGATTTTCCAATTTTTTTATGTATTACTTCTATTATTAATATTTTTTTAATTCTAGCATTCATTCATGTTTGATAGGTAATTGTATGGTGTAGACGTGCCGTGTTAAATAGCCTCTCCTTCTATTTTCATGGATTTCCTAAAATAAATTATTTATAAAATCCAATAGATTTGCCACGTATCACCGTGTTACATCTAAACCAACTGCGCCCATTGTTAGACGTGGTGACTATTGCCAATAACTTTCAGTAGGTGAGACTTATGACAAGCAGTGGACTTCAAAGGACCCATCGATGCGTGAATATCTGCATCTGTCCGCTGCTACAAATAAGATTTATTCGCATAGCCCAAAGCGATTACGGGCATCCGATCTTACACTCACTTATAGCTTCCTACACTCATAGTCCCACACTAGGATTTTCTTCTGAGTCGTGGGTACCATGGACACATACTAAACGAATACACAAACAACCAGACCCAGAACATAAATCTAAACTCTCATCTTTTAGATACCCTTCTGGCCGGGTATAGAACCCGGGACCCATTGCACGTCAGACCGGTACTATAACCGCTCCGCCACGCGGATCTTAAATCTCCTCATCCAGTATTTTTTACCTTCTTGCCTAAATTGTTACATCATTAACTGCACCGTTTACTCATAAAAATTACTTGATAATATATTTTTTATATAGAGCAAAGCCGAAATAGCTTACTAATAAAAATAAACGACCACTGTGTCTGTACTCCGCTTTCGAATTATCTCATTGTGATTCTGCCTTAAATTGGTATTAGGGAAAGTGGAAAATCTTCTATTTCCAGTCATTGTTCCTTCCTGTGTTGCTATGAAGTATAAAACATCGTTTTCGCACCTTCCTTTTATCGTTTGCAATTTTTATAATAATTGCTATGGTATTAATGGCTATTTTTAATACATTACTGATTTGAAAAACGTTTTTAACGGATTTGAAAGCGGAAAATAAACTTAATTTTAGCAAAATAGGAATTATTTAGTAAACAATTAAAAAAACTTTCTTAATGATATTCAAATAATTAAGAGAGTTTTTTGTAAAGTAAGTTTTTGTAGGTTTGTAAGTATCCTCATTGTAAATTAACTAAATATGCAACTAAATGACTAAACTTTGCATTGAAATAACTTATTGCTATTCCTTGGGAATTGATAGAGTGCATAAAAACGGAGTTAGAAAACGTCTTCTACCTATTACTGCCCATTTAAAACACAGGTAAAGTTTTGATTACCTGAATGCGTCAAAAAGAAGATAAGTTTTGATCATATTACATCAAATTGTATAAGTGCCCAATGGAATTGAAGTAACTTCAAATGCATGTATGATATGTGATATGAAGCATGCATATCATTAATCTACTGGGCGCGGGTCTCAAAATGATTTCATTTCGAGAATTGCACGTCCGACGGGATTTTCAACGCGTTCCATCAATAAATCTACAACATTGTTACAATTTCAAACGGTTTCTGGTACATTTACGCTTTACGCATGCTAGTTTTGTGTGGAAATTTTGTTATTAAAAATGATTGTGTATATTTCGAGTTTGATAAAATACAAGGCAGCATTTTACCAGAAAGTTGTGGTAAGGAAGATATATGAAGATCAAATGACCTAGAGAAATAAACTGGATTGCCTCGGCGACCCATATTAGTCTTCAGGGCTAGCAAAGAATCTGTGACTAATCTGAGGTAAGACTCTGATCGTAGCTGGTGTTACGGTGACGTTTTTCTTCAGCGGCGTCTAAAAAATACAGGTATGTTATCCGCAAAAACTAAAGAACTCCGCTAAAATATTATTTGGAATACCAAAACTTGCAAAACATTTTCATAGTCCTTTTAGACATCAAGTAACTACCAATATATTAAATGTCCACAACTTCATAGATCTAAACAGATACATCGGAGATTATGCGTCACTGTCGTCATAATCGCGAGCTATTGTGTTCTCGACGTTGTCATGCGCTTTATTTATGACGTCACTGTTGTTGCATTGTTAGTGTAACGCATGGCCGCTTATATAGACATTATGATCGAGAAATGGGATATTGTAATCAATTGTTGTCTCTAATCTTCTTAATCCTATCAATAACGTAATACTGTTGGTGTTTCATAGCTTCCTAGTGGTTTGAAATTTAAGCATGCAATCAGGGACCCGGGGTTTGGTATCAATCAAGCAGCTCTTTGTTTTCAAAGTTACGCATATTATTAAAATCAATTTTAATTGCTTTAACAAGGAAGAATTTTGAGGTGACAAAATTTACACGTTTGAAATGTTTATAAATAATATTCTTATATGTACCTGGTGTGAACCTCGACACAACAATCTAATCGTTTCTGGGGTTAAGTATAGATGTCCATGGGTGGCAGTGTCATCGTGTAGATAGCATGTTCCATCGCTACTTCCATATTATATAAACCAAAAAAGAAACAAAATAACTCAGCTAGGGAATTATTTGCCGTACCAAAGGTTTCAAAACATTTGGATAGTACTATTGACATCATGTTACTACCAATATATTGCACGTCCAGTTCTAGTTCACAGATCTAAACAGATACATCGGAGATTATGCGTCACTGTCGTTATAATCGCGAGCTATTGTGTTCTCGACGTTGTCATGCGCTTTATTTATGACGTCACTGTTGTTGCATTGTTATTGTAACATGGTTGCTTATCTAGACGTTATGATTGAGATAGGGATTGTAATCAGTTGTTGACCCTAATCTTCTTGATTCTATCATAAATGTAATATTATAATTGTATTATAATAGCCTAGAGGTTTGAAATTCGGCCTTGCAATCAGGGATTTAGCAACAATGTGTTTTCAATGTAATGTGTATATTTAAAGCAATTATAATACAGTATAATTGCTTTCACAAAGAAGACATTTAATGAGAAAATTTACATGTTTGATAATAACAAGGAAGACATATAATGAGAAAATGTACATGTTTGAAATTTCTTTAAAATAACATTCTTATATGAATCTGATGCCAACCAAGGTCAACAGAGGTTTGAAATTCGGCATCGCAATCAGGGATCCGGGGTTTATCTTACAACAAGCAACTCTGCGTTTTCAAAGTTGTTTATTTTTAGAATCAACTATAATTGTTCTACCAATGAAGGAATTATATATGTCAAAATCCACACAAAATTTCTTTAAAAACATTGTGGGACAGTAATAGACTAGTATTTACAATACTAAATAGCAATTTTTGAATCTAAACCTATTACCATAATTACATTCTTCCACGGCGATTGTAGTATTTTTGGATATATATAATGAGTATAATATATAAGGTATCTATTTACCCACGAATCAAACTTTGTACCTACTGCCTGCATAGTCAATCAGGCTGACCAAACACGTGTTAGATTTCTCACACATTTGAATACATTTTGGCCCAGTTGTAGCTCAGTTTACGATTATCGAATCAAAACCTCTTGTTCTCGCACATGAAAATATTTCTATAAGGTGTATATTTGTATTTCCGCTACAATTCTAATATATTTGTATATATTTATTGAGAATAGCATGTCTTTTTAATCACGAATCGAACACTTTATTACTACATATTAATTAGACTACCCAACATGTTGGATTTCTCTTTTTATATCCGGTTAAAGTAGCAAACTAGTATGCACTTGCTGGTTAGTGGTTACTACTGTCCATGACCATCCGTAAGCAGCCTCATATTGAATAGGGGCTTCATTTGCAGTCAATCACTGATGCGTCACACTACCGAAGATTAGGTTGGTCGCCATATATACGTGAGTCGGCAACCACACCTTTCACCGAAACCTTAAAACTACTAATGCTAGAAATAGATATGGCGGTTGTTCGTTCCCAATCGAACCACACTGGTTCTACGACCTGATTCTGCTAATTCTATAAAGATACACTTCCGCTGCGATTCCAATAGCAATGAAACTCTGGATAATCTCTGTTGAAATAGTGGAATTAAGTAAAACGCGTAGATACTTTATAAAGCTTTCTATTTCTACAGACAATTATAAGTTTGTATATTATAAGAATCTGCTTGTACAGTCACTCAGGCTGGCCAATACTTCACAGACATTTAAATAAATTTTAGACTATAATTCAGTTGACAGCATATACTAAATCTGAAACTTTTTTACTGTCACGTGATAATATTTCTATAGTATAATGATGTAATGTCGCAATAATTCCACTGACTTAGTACGATTTTTTTTTTGGTTTCGAGTTTTCTGATCCCAAAAGTACAGATGATTTACGAATGTAAGTTTCTTTTAACCACTGTACCATTTTTTTATCATCATCTAAGATATCCAGCGACTATGTTCGAGCATACCGCAATGTTTTATTGGGTGTTTAGCCCCTTAAGAGTTTATTTTCCATCATAGCAAACTAGAGCCAAATACTGTGTTTTGTCAAATGAGCATCAAAATTGGCAAACATTCATAAAAACCTTTCCTACCATTTCTATACCCATTAAGGGGCGACTTTCCAAAAATTAACTCTTAGTGTACCTTCACTGTATAGGAAACGAGGTGCAAAATTTCAAGTTTCTTATCACAGTAGTTTAAGCAGTGTGTTGGTATATCAGTTAAGTCTTTTAAAGGTAGAACCAGTGTAGTTCGACCGGGGAAGTACCACCGCCGCACCTATTTCTAGCGTGAAGCATTTCTTGTGTTTCCATAGAAGGGTGTGGTTGCCGGCAAACTTTCAAATGAGGGGATCATCACCTCGGGAGTAGCATCTGTGATTAACTTCAGGTGAAACCCATGGTCTGTATGAAGTTGATTACCGACGTCTATGGGGTCAGTGACCACTTACCATCAGCTGGGCTGCATACTCGTTTGCTACTTCAGTTAGATAAAAAAGTCAGTTTTCCTTTATATCTAGATACTACTCAGAATGTTACATTTGTTATTCTTGGAACATTTCGAAAAGGTGTGAATGTATCACAAGATTGTTGGAGCTTTGCCACGCCAATTTGATGCGGGCAGAGATAAGCCCCGACATGTCGTGACTGCAGAGATAATTATTTAATTGGGTCAGCTACTGAATATTTTACGTAGTTAAGTAATTGTACGTATTTTTATCTATATGCTCTCGTATCCGCAATGTGTTCGAGCTGAGGATAATATTCTCCGTAATTATTTAAATATAAAACGTGAATGTTAAGCTCAAAATAGGTACCTTCTTACTCGAACCATAAAATCGTTCTCCTCTTGCATAAAGCAACTTGTATGAATTGCATAAACAGATCTTATAAGGGTTAACTTCCTTCATCATCCTCATCAACCCATTATTGGCCCACTGCTGGGCACGGTTCTTCTCTCAGAATGAGAGCGTTAGGCCATAGTCCACCGTGCTGGCCAAGTGCGAATTGGTGGACTTCACACACCTTCAAGAACTTTTTTTTTTTTTAAGAACTCTCGGGTGACTAGGTTTCCTCATGATGTTTTCCTTCACCGAAAAGCAGTGATAATTAATTTCTTAGAGTTAACTTATTTGAACATAATTTCATACTTTAAAGCACTAAGTATTAATTAAAGTAATATGCAAAATAAATCAATAGATAAAAGTTTTTGGGACTTAGAATATTTTTAAAATAATTCTTGCGTAAATGCGGAAGAGTATGGATATCGGCTTCTTAAATGCAGCGACATTATTAGTCCTCGGGTCTCAGTAATTACATATCTGTAATTAATTAAGACAAAACCCCTGATCTATATTACGTTGCATAGATGTCGAGGGGCAATAGTGACCACTTACCACGAGGTGGACTTCAAACTCGTTTTCTGTTTCGGTCTCAAAAAAAGTCACCTCATAAAAAGAGTCCTCCGGTACTCAGATACAAAAAATTTTTTAGTAGAAAAGCATTTTCTCGGAACATTCATTAACCTGCTACTGCTAAAATAACCTCAGTTGTCCGATTATATTTGGGTTTTCCTCATAAAACTAAACAGTAGTCATCCAAAGAACCGACGAGAAATAACACTCTTTCAAGGTATGAATACCATAAAATGTATTTCACGCGAAAGAATAAAAATGACAACAATGAAAGGAAGGTCTAACGAGGCTTGGATCCTTGCCACGCTGATTTGATGCGGGCAGAGATACGGCCAAACCATATACTCATGCCCATAGAACTGGATTTTGTTATGTCAATCGTAATGAAATACATAGTCACTGTACTTGTCATGAAATGATTTCTTACACAGATGTTAACGTTAAAAACTTATGAATCGATTAAAGTTAAATAATTATTGATTACCAGTAAAATACCGCAAAGGAAGTGTGAAAAGATTCTCAACAATATTTAGAATTATCAGTAAAGCTAACATGTTTTGTTTGCATGTTTTGTTTGCAACCTCCCGAACCTCATCAAGAGATGGCGCTATTAGTATTTCTGAATCACGCTATCGAAGTATTTTCAATTATTATGCATACGCACTTTCACTTCTGTGATTGACTTCAGATGGAACCCATGTTCTGTATGAAGTTGATTACTGACATCCATAGGTGGCACTGACCACTTACGATCAGGTGGACTGCATGCCCGTTTGCTATTTCAATTTTAAATTGGAAGTCTCATATTGATAGTCTTGCCTCAAAAGTAAGGAAACTTATCTTTGTTTTTAAAAAGTTAAGAAGATCTGTTGAATATAGTACATTAAAAACTGTATACTTTGCCCTCTGTCAATCAATAATTTCCTACTGTATCACAGCCTGGGGCGGGGCACCTAAGACCTATTTTCTGAAACTTGAGCGAGCGCAACGTGCTGTGCTAAAACTCATAACTTTTAAGCCGTTTAGGTACCCCACTAAAAACTTATATGATGATTGTCAAGTGCTCACAGTAAGGCAGCTATTTATACTTCATACCATTCTTAGAAAACACTCATGCATACTATTTGACTCAGATTTACCTAAAAAGCGTCGTCACCATGTAGTGTGCTCAATCCCAAAATGTAGGACCTCCCTAGCCAAGAGAAATTTTTATATGATAGGAAGCCATTTGTACAATCACATAAATAAACAGTGCAATATATACGCCCTACCAAGAAATAAATGCAAAAAAGAAGTGAGCAGTTGGTTACAGTCGAAAAACTATGACGAGACTGAGCAACTTATAAAAATATCAGTGTGTTAAAATATACATACGCTCTCTCTCTCTCTCTCTCCTCTCATACACACACACACACACACACACACACACACACACACACACACACACACACACACACACAAATTAAGATACTTACCTTTAATTGTACACTCCGCTGTTTCACCATGAACGTTTAGATGCAATGTAAAAATTTCGACCAATACTTTTGTGAGAGCACTGATACCCGTAACTCAAGTTTAATCTTATAATGGGTATCAGAGTTCAAAAAACCACCATTATAACCCTAACATTGTATGGAACATAGACATTGTAATAAAAGGTGTTGTACATTTTTCTGTTCAATAAAGATTATTATTATTATTATTATTATTATTTCAGTCAGATAAAAAAAAAATAAGCAAGTTTCGATTAGAGACCACCGGAGCAAGGCCGTTCCCCATACATGATTACCTAGCCTGATAGGATCTTCCTTTGCCAAAGTTCTGTTCATGCGACCTTTAGGTAGAAATACATATACATACATATACAATAAACAATAGTAGGTACGGTGTATACGTATTGTGAAATAATTGAATGAATAAACATAAACAAAGGTGTACTTCGACCGGGGAGGTACCACCGCTACACCTATTTCTATCGTAAAGCATTCCTTGCGTTTCGATGGAAGGGTGTGGTTGCCGGCACACTTTTATATGAGGCGACCATCCTAGTCCTTGGGAGTAGCAACGCAACTGTGATTGACTTCAGATAGAACCCATATTCTATTTGAAGTGGCTTACAGATGTCGATGGGCGGCAGTTACCATTTACCATCATGCTCGTTTGCTACTTCATTAATATAAAAAAATAGCATGCCTATTATTAAATAAAAAGTGTACACTTCATATAACTAGTCAAAGATTCCATTTTTGATTGTATCTAAAATACTAATATGACTTCTGAAAGGAAATAATATAAAAAAGGAGTTGGTATTTTACATTAGCGTGACAGTACGCGACTGGAGCTAACTTTTATAACCAATGTAAAAACAATATGGCAATCGAAAAAGATATACAAAGAAAATAGATAAACTCAACGAGTTTCTTGCTGGATCTTGTCAGTTGAGGTCGTGTTCCGATCCAGTGGTAGTGTAAAAATAAATATATATGTAAGTGCCTCCGTAGGCCTATGCAAAATAAAGACATTTCATTTCATTTCAGTAGTAACACCTATGAAGACCCAAGAAGGATATCGCAATGAAGACATACTTATCTGTGGTAATTCACCACAGATAAGTGTGTCAGCCCTTAAGAATCACACCACATCTTTTCTATAAAATTTAAGTAGAGAAAGAGCATGCCAAATGGTGCTAAGTGGTTACTGCCTCTAATGGATATTTGGAAATAACCTCATACAGAGCATTATTCCTGAAATTCTCAAGGAAAAGATGGTTGTCCGATAAAATAATAAGCAGGTAACCACTCCCTTCAATGGAAATGCAAAAACTATTTCACACTGTAAATAGGTGTGTTAGTGGTGCCTCCACGGTTGAACTTCTCTGATTCCATCACCTGGCAGCTTATCATCACTACATAGTATAAAACAAAGAAGCTTCCCGCTGTCCGTCCCTATGTATTAAACAAACACGTTTTTTACACTCATAGCCCCACATTAGCATTTACTTCTGTGTCGTGGGTACCATGGACACACACAAGACGAATACACAAACACCCAGACCCCGAACAGGAATCTAAACTCATCATTCAGATACCTGTCTGGCCGGCAATTGAACCCGGGACCCATTGCGCGTCAGACCGGTATGGTAACCGCTCCGCCACGCGGGTCGTCTCTGTCGCGGTCGTCATGTATCCTTAGATCTTTAAAACTACGCTCCGAATTTTAATGCATTTTTTTTAATAGATAGAGTGATTCAAAAGAAAGGTTTTTATGTATAAAATATTCATAATACAGTGGAAGAGCACAGATAATTTTAGATTTTTTACTTTTAGGCGGAATGAAGTTCACCGGGTCAACTAGTCAGTAATAATCTTATCCGAGCCATCAAACGAGCCACATTGTCGTTTGATAATTCTATATTATACAAAAAATAAAAAAAGATATTACGGAGAGAATTCTACTAAATAAAAAGTAAATATAAAGCAAATTTAAAAATACAGGTAGACCTTTTCATTATGTGACAGGTTGTTATGTATGAGTATATTTTCTTTATTAAAGTCCAACCCTTTTAAACCTTTTATACAAAAAAGGTACGTGTACTTCGTTATTTGTAACATTTTAATCTTAAATGAAAAACGTAAAAATCCTGGTGTTAGAGACGAGATAATTAAAACGTAGTCAAAGTGTTGTAAAACGTGCAAAATGTGCTCTAAAATAAGAAGAAAAGACATGAATAATATTCCTTAAAACGCGGAACCTTGGAGGCATAAATTATTCGCAAGCGCCAACTCGCCTGCTTTTAGCATTCCATTTATATTGTCATGCATGCATGTATGCTGCATGATAATATAAATCACTGGTTGGAAATTCCAGTAAACAAAATATTTAGCAGGTCCAGATTATTTGTGACGAATGTTTTAAGAGAATATTGTTTTTATTTGCGCTTTTGGGATTGTTGAGCTCGACATCAAAACGTCCATTATTGATACGTTATTTTATTCAAAAATATGAAAATATTCATCGAAAACCTTTACTTTATAGCAGTTTATGTATCTTATATTTACGCTAAAATAAGCTTTTGATCCTTTGTTGATATAGGAGTAGTAAATCCGTTGATGACATAGAAGTAGCAAATGAGCATGCAGTCCACGTGATGCTAAGTAGCCACTGCCACGCCATAAACATCTGTTGTCAACCGCAGACAAGATAAAAGTCTACATAAAATTAGCCACAGATGCGTTGCTACTCCTGATGATTGAATATCACACACATACCGTTTAGACCAGAACACAGCAGAGGATAACACTGCCGTTATTCAGCAGAAAGAGGTTTGGCGGTAGTGCTACTCAAATTGAATCGTAAAGAGTTCTTTATTTGAAATGAAATGAAATGTCTTTATTTTGTATAGGCCTACGGGGGCACTTACAAATTGTCAGTTACATTTTTTTTCTTACACTACTACTGAATCGGAATACGACTTCAACTGAGAAATTCAGCGGGTTTGTCTTTTTTCTTATTTATATCCTTTTTAAAAAAATATAATTACTATCATGTTTTTTTTTTTACCTGATAATGAAAGTTAGCTCCAGTATCTTGCCTTGTTCTACCACATTTACCTTCGGTATAGTACTGGGGTAATACGGTTTGAATATATCATTACTGATTTTCCCTTATCTTAAGGATATTATTTTGAAGTCGAAATCCTTTTTGTGCTCTTTAAATTAACGAATCCTTCGATTTCGCATCGTTCGGGCGCAAAATCCGATATCGCAGACACAAATGGATGCAGCCATTAGAAAAATAAATTCAAGCGATAAACAAAAGTGATAAAACCTGGCTACAACTGACAATAAAGTACCTGTCTTACTGTCTACGAATAACGATTGTCACTAGAGAATTTGATATTCGTTAATGTACGGAACATTGATTGTAAAATCAGATAAAGCACTGCTCTTCGATCTATTCGATTTGTAAGCATATTTTTTTTTTTTACTTTTCTTACTTTCTACAGTTTTTGTTAAATTAGTAAAACAATTGCTTACGTGTATTATAAAACAGATGATCCTAATAATTCATGTAACGCATATTTAAAAAAAGCAATAACTGACTCGTGAAAAGTTTTAATATTCTTTTCGACAAGTGGACGAATTCTGACCTTAAGATTTTTTGAAAGATGAAGAAAAAGTAAAACAAAATATATGTTTAATCAGAAGCATCTACCATTAGAAAAAAAACTTGATAATGATTATGATTCAGATAAGCCGTATTTTTAACCGACTTCCCAAAGGAAAGAGGTTATCTATTCGTCACGTATTTTTTTTTTTTTTTTTTTTTTTTTTTTTATGTATGTTCGGGCGAAATGGCTAGAAATCGTCAACCTACCGACACGATTCATACGACATTGTATGCGGCTAGTTTCACAGGCAGTCCCATATTGAGGAAAATGAAAACCTTCCGGCGGTTTTCCCGGAAAATTGGAAAATGTCGGTTTCTTAAAATCTTGAATAACTTGGGTGTTTCTAAACCGATTTCCATTTTCTTTCTTTCATTTGATAGGAAATTTAGTCACGCAACTTTTTCTCTTGGACATGGGTATGCTGTGATGCTTAACTCTTTGAGTTATTGGGTGGAAACCACCACCACTCCTCAAGTTTTTTAGATAATTTGAGATAACTCGGCTTCTGCCGAATCGATTCTTATGAAACTTGGAATATGTATTATATATCTATGCTTATATAGGTTGACAAAAAATTTGACCTTCAACTCTTCGATCCTGATGATGCAGGGTTACAGCTATCCTAAACTATAACATTAGCTATTTGGTGCTTACATATATGTAACAAGACTACTAAGCAAATACATGTGATGAAAAATTTGACCTTCAACTCCTCAATCCTGATGATGCAGGGGTGCCTCAAGCCTAAACCATAGGGGTTGACCATTTGGTGCTTATGGATGTGTAATAACAATACTAAGCATAGACATATGACAAAAAAATTGACCTTCAACTCCTCAACCCTGATGATGCAGGGTGCTGTAAGCCCAAGCCATAGGTGATGGCCATTTGGTGCTTACAGATATATAATAAGATAGCAAGGCAAAGATGTACGATAACAAATTTGACCTTCAACTCCTCAACCCTGATGATGCAGGGGTACTGCAGGCTTAAACCATAAACGTTAGACATTTGTTGCTCACGGATTTGTAATAACATTGCTAAGCAAAGGTATACGACGAAAAATTGGACCTTCAACTTCTCAATCCTGATGATGCAGGGGTATTGAATGCCTAAGCCATAAAACTTAGCTATTTCATCCTTACGCATTCAAAATGATATTTAAAAAATGTAAGGTAGAACATTAGAAAAATGGTTGTATACGGTGGAAAATTGGACCTTCAACTTCTCAATCCTTATGATGCTGGGGTGCTTCAAGCTTAAACTATAGGCGTTAGCTACATGATCGCTACGTATATCTGATAAGATTACTAAGCAAAGATAAAAGATGAAAAATTTGACCTTCAACTCCTCAACTCTGATGATGCAGGGGTACTTCAAGCTTAAACCATAGGTATTGGCCATTTGATGCTTATGGGTATGTAATATATTTACAAAGTAAAGACGTATAATATTAAAATCGACCTTCAACTCCTCAACCCTCATGATGCAGGGTACTGCAAGCCCAAGCCATAGAAGTTGGCCATCTGTTACTTACGTGTATGTAATGAGATTACTACGAAAAGATATGGCATGAAAAATTTGACCTTCAACTCCTCAACCCTGATAATGCTGGGGTCCTTCAAGCCTAAACCATAGGCGTTGGCCATATGGTGCTTACGTATAAGTAATGAGATTACTAGGCAAAGACATAACATGATAGTTTTGACCTTCAACTCTTCAGCCTTGATGATGCACGGGTACTTCAGGCTTAAAGCATAGGCTTTGGCCATTTGATACTTATGGAATTGTAATATATTAACAAAGCAAAGACGTATGATAAGAAAATTGACCTTTAACTCCTCGACCCTTATGATGCAGGGTACTGTAAGCCCAAGCCATAGAAGTTGGCTATTTAGTGTTTAAGGATTTATTGAAGAAATGCTAAGAAGAGATGACTTATGAAAACCGTTATCTTTAACTGGGCTTTTATTCAGTGGTACTGCCTATCTAACCCACAGGTGATAGTAATATGGCCCTTATGAATATATTAGGAGTTCCATAAACAGAGGCAACGATTAATAAAGTTACCTTCACCTCTTTAACCCTAATAATATAGGTATACAGCCTGCCTAAAGTATGTGTGTTTGGTAATTATTGTTCGCAATACAAACAATGAGTTCCGGAAAGGACATAATTATGATCACAAATTCCACTTTGAATACAATTACCTGGACGATGCAGGAGTACTGCCAACCTTTTTACATAGGATGGGTTAGGTTAGGTTGGAACTTAAAAGAAAATATAGAAACTAAGCGAGCAGGGCGCGGCAGCGCCCTGCGAGCGTTTGCGCTCAGTTCACATGCACTGTGACAGTAATGTAAGATATCGCTTAGGCTTTTGTTTGACTTGTCATTTAAGGTTGATTTTAAATTACCGTTTCCATTTATGTATGCACTATGCAGTCTTATGGATACTATGTATTACACGGTCTCGTATAACTGATCGAAGTGTCTAGTCGTCCCGTAATCGGATGAATAAAATAAATTAATCGTCCGCTAAACGGTAAATTCGTAATAAAAATGGTCTGTATATTAAACATACTTATTATCCTCGTAATAAAAAACGTATTGAAACTGGTGAGTTAAATCATATTACTGAGATTAATAAATTGTGTAAAGCTACGGGTACACCTGATGTAGTGAATAACGACCATGCTGCCCGAACTTAAATTGGTTTTGATGGTATTGGTTTTCCAACTAAGGATAGGTAGTCAAAATTATTTTTATCAGTATCAGTTGAATTATACTCTTAGTTATAAGGTTTATATTACTTTTTCTACTTTAAATATTGATAATTATAGGTCTATTCTTTAAATAAATGTTTACTCAGAAAAAGTTGTTTTATTCGGTTAGGTTAGGTTCGAACAGATTTTTCTAGTTCAGAATCTAAGGGAGGGGGCGCGGTAGCGCCCCCGACCGGTTGTGTCAAAGAAGTCTATTTTTAGATGATGACGTCAGCACATAATTTTATTCATCCGAAAATCGGACGAATAATTAATTTTATTCATCCGGTTAGCGGACGACTAGCAACAGCCATAACTGATTTTATCGTGACTGAAAAGCGTGAAAAAAAAATTTTTAAACAAAAAATACAACCGACTTCCATGCCACATAAAAGTAAAAAATAATTTAAATACATGTTGGTTTAGAGCAAACACAGTACTTAGTACATAGTTCCGAAGTCGGCGCTCACCATATTTTGCTGGATCATGACGAAACTACATGTATCTTATATGAGCGCCGACTTCGTGACTATGTACTAAGTACTGTGTTTGCTCTAAACCAACATGTATTTAAATTATTTTTTACTTTTATGTGGCATGGAAGTCGGTTGTATTTTTTGTTTAAAATTTTTTTTCTCATTTCTCTAAGACTCCGCTGTCCGTCTGTCTGTCACCAGGCTATATCTCATGAACCATGATAGACAGTTGAAATTTTCACAGATGATATATGCTGTTCTTATAGATAATAATAGATTTACACGGAACCCTCCTTGCGTGAGTCCGACTCACCCTTAGCCGGTTTAATTCTCAATTCTCAATTCTTTATTGCATGCATACATAGTGAACAACAATGTGAACATTACAATTATGTGGTCAATATTATTTAGTCACACATAGGGTTCATCCCTGTTAGGGTATAGCAATTTAGTAGGAGCACACCGATCAGTTTTATGTATAGTTGGATTAATTTATTTTTTGAAATACTCCTTTAAGTCATAAAAGCACTCTCTTATAAGTTTTATTGTTGGCAAAAAGTTTGTGTCATTTTTTATGTGTCTTATTTCGTCCGGCAAATTGTTAAAGATTTTTACGCACATGGCATATGGCCCGGACCGATATATCTTATGCTTTGAGGTCGGAACTATCAATAGGTTTTTATGGTGACCTAGGTTTTGCTGCGGTTTTCTAAGTTCCTTTAGGGCATATATGAAGCTTGAGAACTTTTTTCTAATTTTTTGTATATGATTTTTCCATTTAATATTAGTATTAATAATTGTTTATCGCTATCAAAAAACTGCTTGCGATAGAACAAGTGAGAAGGAAGCAAAGACCTAAGAACAAAAGGAAGCGGTAAAGGTTCGAACGGAGGACGTTTTATTGAATTCAACGTTCAGATTTAATTTCGCTGAAAGGATCGCTCCTCAAATTGTATTGGATTTAAGTTATTTTAATGGGAGCATTTTTAGATTGCTTGCTTCTACTCGATTTATTGTATTTTTCTTTTGACAAAAATGATATTAATGAAATTTGGCAATGGTTGGTTAAGTGGTTGTTCCAAATTAGAAATTACGAGTAGTTAACGCAGGCACATAATAATACCCATTAAGAATAGCCTTAAAACGTTATCAAAAAAGTTTACCAACATAGGGATGTAGAATCCAGCCATTGGATGATGAAAGATGATGGATGATGCAATAAAGAAACTCTATAATATTCACCAACAAAAAACTATCGGTGAATAAGGTGTACATATAGTACTCACTATGAGCAGACCGTATATTGCATACAACCTATGTATATTGTATGTTATAGTTAGATTTGTATATGTTTTTAGTCCTTATTGCATTGCGCGTCAGACCGATATGGTAACCGCTACGCCACGCGGGTCGCCAGTATATTAAGTAACTTTAAAGTGAATATATAATTGCCTAACATAATGGCTTGAACTTAATTGCCATGAGCTAAATAACGTAGACTTTACTGTCAGTCACAAAAAAGTTCAAGATAGTAAACTGACAAACGTCAAGTTTTGTAATTAGGAGAATATTTAAGACCTTGTGCGAAATGTGCCACAAAAAGTAATTTCTTAAGAACGGCGACCCACTTTACGAAGTACATCCAAAAGTAGTCATACAATCGTAATCTTAAATACACTCATTCCTTATCTAGATGATATATTAACTGTGCCCGGTATTTTTCATCCAATAGAGGTTATAAAAGACTAACTGTAGCCTGTGCACTTTGCTACGCCATAACAAAAAAAATAAAATAAAATCACCAGAAGCCTTTGCGAGCTCATGAATAACAACTTCGCTAAATATCATCACATGATCAAGTGAATAGTTTACGATTCTATATAGGACATACAGACAAACATTTAATTTTATATATAACTAGCTGTACCATGCGCGCGTTGCTACGCCATCACAAAAAAAAAAACAGAAAATTATGCGAGCTCATGAGTAACAACTTTGCTAAAGATCTTCACGTGATCAAATGAATAGCTTACGATTCTATAGAGGACATACAGACAAACATTCAATTTAATAAAGAAGACTAGCTGTACCCGGCGCACGTTGCTACGCCATTACAAAAAAAATACACCAGTAACATTCGCGAGCTCCTGAATAACAACTTTGCTAAAGATCTTCACGTGATCAAATGAATAGTTTACGATTCTAAAGAGGACATACAGACAAACATTCAATTTAATAAAGAAGACTAGCTGTACCCTGCGCGCGTTGCTACGCTATCACAAAAAAAAACAGAAAATTTCGCGAGCTCATGAATAACAACTTTGCTAAAGATCACCACATGGTCAAATGAATAGTTTACGATTCTATAGAGGACATACAGACAACCATGCATACATCTGATGTTAAGCAGTAGGTATGTGTCACTTAGATACTTTAGCAACTTTTATAGAATAGAGGTCTATCTGAAGTCGGTATTGTTGAGGAAACGTAATTAACTTAAAGTAAGATCTTATAAGGTTACAAAATTTCACGAAATTCGCTGAACTCTGAATCTTGCAGTGCTAAGCGAAGGTTTCGTGATCTCTGGGTTAATTTGTATTTATCGTACAATGAACCTATTGTACAATTTTCATTAATTTAGTCTCTTCAATGTAATCTTTGTAGCGACTTGATCAAATGTGACTTTGTTTTTATCTATATAAATAATTTAATATTTGTAGATTCATTTGGGATTTGGGAAAATTTGGTTGGGTATTTTGAGATCACCCGCGAGTTTTCCAGTCCCAAAAATCTTTATATAAATGATTATGTACTGCTGTGTGTTTTAAGTTACTATCAATAAAATCGATAGCATTAAGAGAATAGATTAGATTCTATATTTATCGATATTTTAAAGGTGATTGAACTCTTTGTGGTTTGTCTCCGGAAGCACTCCCGCTACAGCTATTTTTGCCTAATAATAGCAGTGTAGTTAAAGCAGTTATAGCCTAATTGTTGAAACATGTGCGTATTAGAAATTTATTATCACTGCTTTTTGGTGAAGGAAAACATCGTGAGAAACCTGTACCCGAAAGTTCTTTAAAAAAAGTGAAGGTGTGTGAAGTTAACCAAATCGCACTTGGCCAGCGCAGTGGGCTATGGCCTATAAACTCTCTCATACCTGAAGACCCGTGCCCAACAGTGGGACAATAATTAGTTGACGATATATATGTGTTATGTGTTATTGTATCCTGGTCTAATGGATGTTGTAAGGAAAACATATTTAGCTGAGGCATTTCACAAGTTCTCATGAGTAGTCAAAGCATCTGTGGATATCCTTAGGTAATTGAAGGAGTTCGATCGAGGAAGTACCACCGCCACACCTAGCGTGAAGCATTTCTTGCGTTTCGATGGAAGGATGTGGTTGCCGGCGACTTTATATGAGGCGACCATCATAGTCCTCGGGAGTAGCAACGCATCTGTAATTGACTTCATAATAGAACCCATATTCTGTATAATTGATTACAAATGTCCATGTGCGGCAGTGACCACTTACCATCAGGTAGACTGCACGCTTGTTTGCTACTTCAGTCAGATAAAAAAAAGACTTATCTTATCTGGAATTGCTTACAATTGCTTATAGGTAGTAAATACTCACCATCCGATGGACCGACATAACTATTGCTAATTCAAACTTATAAAAAATGCGGGCATAGCTAGTAACTTGGTATGCAAACGAAAATAATATTTAACACAATTAAATGTTTTCATAAATCAAACCTAAGTTTCTTTTTGAAAAATACCTAACTTAAGTCTCTAAATATCTTTCAAGGAAAACAAAGCAGATTCTTTCGAATAACTACAAATGGTCACATAGTTTTAACTTTTAAACTCTCATAAATATTTTATTATATAATATTTTATTAAAAAGAGGTTTATTAACTAAGCATTTAAAAGCAATAGCGGTTATGTTGACAAAGACATCTGACATTTTTGACGTTATGTGTTTTCATAGGGTGCGTTCCAATACACGATCACAAAACGCACGCTCACAACCGCAGTCTTTCTCGTTCGTAGTAAGACATTGAATGTTCTTTTCGTTTATTGTATATGTGTTTGTGTCAAAATTCAACGTTATTCTTTTAAGACAATTTATCACAATATAATATTAGTCACTACATAGTATAAAACAAAGTCGCTTACGCTGTCTGTCCCTATGTATGCTTAGATCTTTGAAACTACGCTACGGATTTTAATACAGTTTTTTTAATAGATGTGTGATTCAATAAAGTGATTCAAGAGTAAGGTAATGTGAAAGTAAGTTTGTTTGTTATGCTTTCACGAAAAATCTACAAGTCGGATTTTGCTGATATTTGCCACACACATTATTTATGACCTAGATTTAAACATAGGATACAATACCTTGGTAGACATGGCCGAAGTTGGCGAAACCGCGGGAGTAAGCCGGTATCAAATAAAAGCCGTATGCTACTAAAATGGCATTATAATAAACTAGCTGACCACGCGAATTTTGTTCCGCCTAAAACTGGAAAATATAAAATTATCAGTTTTTCTCTACTATATTATACATGTATTTTTTTATTTTATTATAACACAAAAACTCCACAGACTGATCGTCCGTGCCTTTTGTCACAATAGTTCTTCTTTTTTTAACATAGTCTTTATTTCTTAGCTCCACGTTAGGCCATCGCTGTCACCACAATGTCGTGTGCGGTGGTGGTAACGTTGGCATTATACATGTATTATACATAAAAACCTTTGTGTTGAATCACCCTATCTATAAAGTAGAACTGTATTAAAATCCGTAGCGTTATTTAAAAGATCTAAACATACATAGGACAGACAGCGAGAAGCGACTTTGTTTTATAGCTACTATGTAGTGATTACTCCTTAAAAACCAACCATATGTTGCGTTAATCATAAAGTATTCAATTTCGCGGTGCTCGTGTATGTTATTAAATTTCATTTTGCATTATGAAATTCCGAGAGGTCAGCGACAGTGGAATCTTCGGCTTCGAGATATTTTAGGTTTTTTTTTTATTGTATACTCGTAAATTACATATTACCCTGTGGGAAATTCCGTGGATATATTGTTGTAAGTTTTTTAAGACATTTTTCAAAGGTTTGATTATTAAAATTGTATCTTACTCTTATTATTTGATATGACGACCCGCGTGGCGGAGCGGTTACCATACCGGTCTGACGCGCAATGGGTCCCGGGTTCGATTCCCGGCCAGACAGTTATCTGAATGATGAGTTTAGATTTAGATTCATGTTCTGGGTCTGGGTGTTCGTGTATTCGTCTTGTGTGTGTCCATGGTACCCACGACACAGTAGAAAATCCTTGTGTGGGGCTATGAGTGAAGAGATGAAGTGAGAGAAAACGTGTGTGTGTGTGTTTTTTTATATTAATAGTATAAACGCAAAAGATAGGGAGGATTTATATATGTGTTTGTCACTTTTTCTCGCAAAACTACCAGTCGGATTTCGCAGAGATTTAGCGTACACTTAGTTTACCGCCTAGATTAATACATACGAGTTATCTTTAATTTTAATTAAAAAACTAAACTTCATATTGTCCAAAGTAGCACAAATATTTTTCAAATTCAAATAATTTGCAAAAAAAATCAAGATATTTTGAACGCACTCGGAAAGTTTATATGCTATTTGAAAACATCTAACACCGCTGGACTACGAACACTTATCTTCTTCTAACAATTATTGAACGTTGAATGAAGCATATCTGCTTCAATCATCTTCACAACTTTCTTGAAACGTAACAACGTATTACATTCGTTACTTGAAATATTACAATCTGTCAAGGCGTTTGGTCTGTAGCGGATTCAAAATAAATGGACATACTTACATAATATGTATGTAAGTATGTCCATACTCAAAAAACACTACACCTCCGACTAAGTTAGTTAAAAAAACCATTAATTCTATACAGAACCCCGCATCCCACTTGATAGATTTTATCTCACTATCGAGTGTGTACTTAGCATTTCTGGATCGCAGCCAAAACAGACTAACGCTCCTTCTACAAGAGATCTATAGTTTTGTGGCATGGTAACTTAGTTTCCCTTTTTCACGTTTCTATTTTTGTAATATACGATTTTAGACTAATATTATGGACGTCTGTAAACAACAACATACAGAACATGGTTTCCATTTGAAGTCAATTACATATGCGTTGCTACTTCCGAGGACTATGATGGTCGCCTCATGTGAAAGTGTGCCGGCAACCTCAACCTTTTATCAAAACGCAAGAACTGCTTCACGCTAGAAATAGGTGTGGCGGTGGTACTTCCCCGGTCGATCTACACTGGTTCTACCACCTTGCTGGTCAGTTTTCGCTTAACTTTGGCAAAATGTATATACGCGCTTTCTACACTAGAATTTTCTCCTGGTGTCGTGGGTACACAAACACCCAGGCCCACAACATGAATCTAAACTCGTCATTCAGATACTGTCTGGCCGGGAATCGAACCTGAGACCCATTGCGCATCAGACCGGTATAGGAACCGCTCCGCCACGCGGGTCGTCATATGACTAGGCTTACACAAAGGATAGTCGTCACCGTGATAGAGGTGACCAAAGGGCGAAGACCCGGGAATAACCAAATAAACGACAACTAGTCGCCCGTCACAACGGTCAAAAATCGACCTTTATTCCACTCAAAAACTAAACTTGATATTGTCCAAAGAGGCACGAATATTTCTCAAATTCAATTAAATTTTATTAATTCTTAATTAAGTTATTTTAAATGCACCCGAAAGATAAAAAAAGGTTTAACTGACTAAGCTGCATTTAAAAACAATAACGGGTATTTTGATAGACATCTGTAATTTTTGACATTATGTGTTTTCATAGTAAGAGATTGAATGTTTTATATCCTTTAATTATAACTAGTCACCCGTAGCATCGGCCGAAATTCGACCGTAATTTAAATTAAAAATCAAATGTCATCTGACATTCTTGACGTTGTGTCTTTTCATTTTCATTTACTAAGTACATATGTGTTTGTGACAAATGCAAGGCAGTGTGTGTAATGTGTTTTTAGTTGATTTTATGTATGAAAAATGCATTATTTGAAAAAAATATTAAGATTCTGCACTCCTTCTCTACGTCCACTATAACCGTGCAAAATTTCACACTAATCCGTCCGCGGCATATTACTTAAAAATCCGTCACAAATTTTTGCTTCACGTATTAATATAATAATTATGTGTTCGTGTCAAATGCACGGTAGTGTGTGTGATGTTTTTTAGTTGATTTTTAGTATCATTATTTGCATTTGGTACGCCTTCTCCACATCAATTATAAAAGTGCTAAATTTTATACACCTCCGGATCCCGTTTTTGCTTCACTTATTAATATAGATATTTCTACTATGCACTTAGCTTTCAAAACTTAAATTCTTCAGAGTTTCCGAGCGTGAAAGACCAAAATTCTTCACAGTATCTCTCAAAACTACAATACTTGATAAGATTGGCATGGGTAACGTTCCCCAGATCTCGCAAATGGTTATCATTGAGAAAGAACTACGTATGCTAATCGCTAAGCTGTAGACTTGGCAAGGCTTGGCAAAGAGCCAGGATCGCTGAACAAACTTAATACGCTTCAATTGATGAAGAACATAATCCCTAGACAGATAGTGGATTCAATATGTAGAACGGGTTTTTATGTGATATAACGAGTACACTGGCTTATTAAAACCTAAATTTTATCGAATTATATACGTGGAATATGAACTAAAACTATTTACAAAATCCAACACACGGCAAGACAAAAAAACACTGCGGAATACTGATACTCAATGCTTTTTTTTTCGAGGGAGAAACCTTCAAAAGGTACCCGACACCGTGGGAGCGACGCAGAGAGAGGACTCCGGGACCTCCAAAGGACTGCAGCCGGAATCCTCTGAGCGCGTTGCCCCATCGGGCTCCTCTGAGATGGGTGGCTGGGCCCACCGCTCCGTCTGGTCTTTACGACAATATGCGACCACAGATACCGCCGTTCTCCCCGGTATTGCCTGGCTGGACGGTTCAAGCTCCCACTCTAGCCGCCCGCAACCCCGGAAGCCCCTTTTAGTCGCCTCTTACGACAGGCAGGGGATACCGTAGCCCTATCCTGATCCCGGAACTATAGGGGCGGATACTCAATACTTAAAGTTATTATTTATATCGGATATTACTCTATATTTCACATTTTTATGAACTCGTACTAAAATAGTGTTTATATGCGATGTAAGAATAATATTATATTATAACATATGTTCCAATTAAACATACTGTGTTGCCTACCACCGCTGCTTATGCACAAACTTTTAACTAAAATAGGGGTTCCAATTTTGAAGTTAACTAAAAGCCTTTGTACAATTTTGAGCACAAATCTGATGAGCTAGAGATACATCGCTGTATGCGAAACTGTAAATTAAACATAGAACTTGATGGTTTTCTGTGAAAAATTTTAATTAGTACATATTGAAAGTAAAAAAAACATGAAAAATAATTTAAAAGCTAAGATGCAGACTGTATTTAGCCATATTTTGATATAATAGATAACTACAGCTTAAATTATTTTTACGCTAGTAATAAACTAGTACAAAGAAGATAGATGAGAGTAATAGATGAGGTCACTAGACAAAAACAATTAATTTGAAACATCCAAAGTAGTACTGTAGAAGAATTTTACAAAACAGAAACAATTAGGTTATTTAATTGTTCGTGTTAGTTGTTTACAAGCAAAACAGACCCGAAATGTAATACAAATAAGACCCAGCATCGCATCGAAACGTTTGCTTAATGTTCAACTCATCAAAGTTGGTGCAAGTTGTTCCGCGGAGGGTCTCCATGAAGTAAATTGTCTTCGGACAATACTAATTAGTTAAAGACACGTTATTAGGCACTTAACTTAGGACTACTTGGCAATTAACCATTGTATTTTTAGCATGGAAATATTAGAACTAAAACATTATTCACAAAGTAATTCAGAACGACGTCCATGTTGATAGTTGACTGATGTCTACGAGCACCAATAGCCACATGGATAAAACAATTTCTCACAATAATATTATATATGTATAAATGCTATAATAATAGTCCAGACAATACCCCCGCTCCGTCACGCGAGCGGTCATCATACCGGTCTGACACGCAGTGGGTTCCTGGTTCGATTCCCGGCCAGACAGGTTTCTGAATGATGAATTTATATTTCTGTTCTATGCCTCGGTGTTTGTGTATTTGTCTTTGTATGTTCATGGAACCCATGACACAGGAGAAAATCCTTCTGAGGGGCAGTGAATTTAGAAAGTGTATGTACTATATTTGTTATGCTGGGACTAATTTAACGGTCGATCAGTAAAAATCATCGTCGGCAGTAAAAAGGACAAGGTTGATAACAATTGAACCGCTTATTAAGTTTCTTAAATAGCTTACTTAATCAACGTTTACATAATACACGTAAATCTAATTGATAAATTGGGCAAACGTGGTACAAAAAAAATCACACATGACAAATAAATAACGTTTAATATTATTATCTTTACCATGCGTTAGTGCTGATAACTGATATTCCCGTTCAAACAATTTGAAACTTATTATTACTATCTTGTAAGTAATATTCCTACCAACAAACGCTAATTAATGACTTGGCCATACCATCCATTATTCCCAATCCTGCACTTCATAAATATTCCACGGTCACCCTACTGCAACTCGATCCTTTATTTACTTTGCCTTTTCTGGACCTCTGAATAATTCACCGACGACAAGATCCCTCAGGCCTCTTGTAGCTATTACACGAATCAATCATTGAGTGTGAAGTTATTGACGTAAAACAGAATAAACGACTTAGTAAATATTTTGTGTGAAAATATTTGAAGATGTCGCTGTTGCGATTATTTCTGCCTTATCACTCCTGTGTGATAGTTCAAAGTGGTTAGGGATATGCTCTTTTCGGTTGAACGATCTCTCTTGTAAGAGAGTCCTAATGGTCTCCTTCAGTGTCTTTTTGACTGAAACGCAGGAACTGCTTTACGTTTTTTGGTTGCCGGCTCATTTTTATATGAGGCGGCCGTCTTAGTTGACCAGGGAAGTACCACCGCCGCACTTATTTCTAGCGTGAAGCAGTTCTTGCGGTTCGATGGAAGGGTTTGCTTGCCGGCACACTTTTATATGAGGCGACCATCATTGTCCTCGGGATTAGAAACGCTTCTGTGATTGATTTCAGATGGAAACCATGTTATTGAGTATATATATTTTTTTACTTATACGAGTGCTTCTCTATCGTTATGCTAATCAAATACAAAAATGACAAAGCACTTCAATTACATAAAATAATAGTCATCCCTGTAATCCTAAAATTTTAAATCCAAACAAATAAAATACACAAAAATCAATCTGAAAATATAACTCAAAAGCGAATTTAAAATGACTGACAAGCGTCAATCTGAGTCTATTCCCGGGCTCGCATTTCATAAATATTGCACAGCCTGCATACTGCCTCGATTCAATGTGTACTTTTCCTCATACTAGCTGTCTGGATTATTCACTACTGATGTGCATCCGGCCTCCCGTAGGCCTTATGCCAATCAAAAAGATTTTAGTCAGAATTGAATGTGTAGCAAGTTCTAGTATAGAGTAAATTTAAAGGTGGTAGAACCAGTGTAGTTCAACCGGTTAAGTACCACCGCCACACCATGTCCATGGGCGGCAGTGACCACTTACCATCAGGTGGACTGCATGCTCGTTTGCTACTTCAGTCAGATAAAAAAAAAAAAAATCGTAATCGTAAATCTTATTAAAATTATAACTGTGAAAGTTTGTGGGTATATATGTTTCTCTCTTTCACGCAAAACTCACGCGTAGTTTTACCTAGATTAGAACATTCGATACTCATTACTATGGTAGACATGATTGAAAGAAGCGAAACCTGTTTTCATAATTTACTAATTCGTACTATAACTGTACTTTTTATGTTACTTGTATAATTGTATAATTAAAATGTCCACCAATTCGCACTTGGCCAGCGCGGTGGACAATGGCCTAAACTCTCTCATTCTAAGAGAAGACCCGTGCCCAGCAGTGGGCCAATAATGGGTTGATGGGGATGGGATAATTAAAATACCTTGTTGAAGATTGCGTTATTTTTCGATCACTTTCTTTAAAATGTATGTTAAAGTACTAAACTCTTATACACTGAAACAGCAAAGAATGTTATGAGAATGTCTCATATATTAAAAAAGAATTTAGAGCGTAATCCACGACGTTGACGTGTGCGAATTTAGTAAACTTAACTAGAGTCAAAACTTTTTTCAATCTCTCAGTCATATACGTTTACTTGCGATGTTTATAACATAACATCTAACATTGTTATAGTATTAAAGCAGCAAACGACCGCACAGTTCAAAATTTTACACCATTGAAGCAACTAATGAGCATGCAGTCCGCTTAATGGCAAGTGGTCGCTGTCATCAACATCAACTTCAGACCAACACAGGGGTTGAATCTGAACTCCAGGGATGTATGATGATCACTCCATAAGAAAGTTTATCGGCAACACACCCTTCCAGTCTAACGCAAGAGCTGCTTCACGATAGAAATAGATATGGCAATAGTACTTCCCCGGTCGAAAGCACTCGTTCTACCACCTTCCATGATAAGTACCACCTTCCATATAAGTTCTACTGTAAGATACATCGACCAACTCGAAATAAAAAAATGTTTTGAACCTTATTCTATTAGCTCTGATGCAAAGTTAATTTTAAAGTAGCGTTTTCCTACAACAATGTTTCTTTCCGGCATCGATATTGAAAATCGCCATTTACCTGTAACAGTACGGTCCAAACAACTACCTCTGCGTTATTACCCATTATTCCCAGTCCCGCGCTTCATAAATATTGTAGCCGCCCTACTGCTCTCGATCCGATGTGTACTTTCCTTTTCCTGGACTGAATTATTCACGGGTGATGTGCCACCCTCGGGCACAGTTCCTTGCACCAATCAATCGGATTGAGTGTGAAATTATAGACACAGATTTTATTTGTACTCGATTAAGGAGTAAATTAAACTCGGTAGGGAATTGCAATTTTGTTTACGCAAGGGCTTTCTTCGTTGTTGTAATAATGGTAACGATTTTTTTATAAATTTCAAATAAAATAAAATTCATATTCGATTCAGCCTAATCCTTGAGTGTATTATTAGGGAAATGTGGAAGGTCCAAACCTCTTTCAGTAGCATAAGCGAAAAAAAATTAAAAGAAAAGCAAATTTAAAAGAAGACTTTGTGTCGTCAAATTTCGATCGAGAAAATCGATAGAGATGCCTGCCTTACGAAACTCCACTTACCAAATGGTGAATTGCATAGTCATTTGTTACCTTAATCCTATAAGAAATAACCAAATCCGTGACTGTGTTACTACACTCTTTTTATTTTGTTACAAATATTAATATTCTATTTCTATTTTTATTTTGACAACTTGGCAACACTCTGCCGCGAGTTTTGATCTGGACGACTTTATTTTGAAAAATCACATGCAGATAATTCCACATCTCTACAAGTGGAACTATTATTATCATTCGACAGACGAGGTATAAACCGTTTTTAACTGGCTTCCAAAACAGAGGAGGTTCTTAATTCCTCTGTATTTTTGTTGAGTAAAACAATTCTTACGTTTTGGAAGAACATAGGCATGGTTACCCGCTTATGGTGTATGAGGTGATCATCTGAGTCCTCGGGTGTAGTACACGTCTATAATTGACGGTTGAAAATGCAACAATTCTTACGTTTTGGAAGAACATAGGCATGGTTACCCGCTTATGGTGTATGAGGTGATCATCTGAGTCCTCGGGTGTAGTACACGTCTATAATTGACGGTTGAAAATGCAACAATACTTATGTTTTGGAGCAATCGCATGGTTACCCGCCTATTGTGTATGAGGTGACCATCTCAGTCCTCGGGTGTAGCAACACGTCTATAATTGACTGTTGAAAATGCTTACAAATGTCCAATGACTAATCCTCATCAAGTGCACTGCGTGCTCGATTACTACTTCAAAGTTTATGATTTTACACTAATATTATCGCGAAATTGACACATTATAATAAGCCAGTTTGGCCGTGACCACGATCCATGCACCTGGGTCGAAATATCGGCAAAAATAATTATATAAGAACCGCATATCGTGAGTACCCGTTAAGTATGATAATACTTTAAAGTCATAAAAAAGAGTATCCATTGCTGCTGTAGACATACGGCAACAGTTCTGCCGCATTTTAACTGTAGAATTCTGCAATCAAACCGCAAGCCTGCCATAAAGATTTCAAGACCCGACCGGTCCCATTAAGTCCTACCAACGTTCATCTGTCAGTATTACTATCATCAAAATTCATGTATTCAAGACGGCGGGTGTGGAGAATTCTACGAGTTTTCGTCTAAATTTTTGAACGCTCTGTGCCCTGTAAAAGCATTGGATTAAACCTGACTGTACCGGCATTTCTTTTATCGCCAAGAAATGTAAGTTCACGTTTTTCTCGACAAATAATAAAACAGAACAATTTGAAACCAGCTATCCAAAGAAGGAAGGTACAATTCTTATCGTAGATTTTTTAATAATAACAAAAGAGCATATTCAAGGTGGTAGAACCAGTGTAGTTCGACCGGGGAAGTACCACCGCCACACCTATTTCTAGCGTGAAGCATTTCTTGCGTTTCGATAGAAGGGTGTGGTTGCCGGCACTCTTTCACATGAGGCGACCAGCATAGTCCTCGGGAGGGGCAAGCATCTGTGATTGACTTCAGGTGGAACTCATGTTCTGTATGAAGTTGATTACAGATATCCATGGGCAGCAGTGACCACTTACCATCAGGTGGACTGCATGCTCGTTTGCTACTTTAGTCAATTAAAAATAATAATAATAATAATGTAGGATCTTCTTGGATCGTGGTCAATGTCGCCCATAGATATGTCCAAGCTACTTTATATTAAACAGGTATTCTATATGAAATAAATCACAGATGCGTTCTATGTATTTCCATCAAATAACAGCAGTGTTAACTTCTGTGTTCTGTTTGAAAGGCGTAACAGAGTCTACGTATCCATATTTAGAAATAAGTCTTCCAGGGTGGTAACTAAAGGGTGGGCCATAAGTAAATCATTCAAGTCTAAAATTTTTCAGTTTATGGACTGTCACGGGTAATAGTGACCTTTATATTAGGCGGACTGCATGTTGGCTTAGTTTCTTTATTTAAAATAAGTAGTCATTATTACCAAGTGTACTCTACAAACAACAGATAACCCAGTGTATAAGTAAGAATAGCAGAGTTATTGCAACAGTTGAATCATAATAGGTCACATTATGCTCTGAAGCATTAACATTCAATATTAGTTATTAAATATTTATTCGCATGAATAAGATGTAATTGTATAGATAGATTTAAGAACGTCCCTATAGTTCCGGGATTAGAATAGGATTAGAATAGCTACGGTATCCTCTGTCTGGCATAAGAGGCGACTAAAAGGGGCATCCGGGGTTGCGGGCTGATACAGTGGGAGCTCGAACCGTTCGGTCAGGCGACCCCGGGAAGCATCGCGGTATGTGTGATCGCATACCGTCGTGAAGACTAGAAGGAGCGGTGGGTCCAGCCGCCCATCTGGGAGAAGCCCGATGGGGCTACGCGCTCATAGGACTCCGTTGAAGATCCCGGAGTCCTCTTTGTGGCGCCGAGAACGGCCACCGGGGAGATCTCTGCGATTTCAGGTACTTTTTGAAGGTTTCTCCCTCGAGAAGAACACAAAAAATAAGACATACAAGGATATTTCGTAAAATTTAGTAAATAAATAAACCATTAGTAATCTTTATGAGGTAGACCATTATCATCGCCTCGTCAACTTTTAGCGAGATCTGCGTTTTGGATAAAAAAAAGGTGTGGTTGCCGGCTAACTTTTACTCCTATATGTAGCGACGTTCTTACTCCTCGGGAGTAGCAATGCATTTCTAATCGACTTTTTATAGAAATCTTATTCCGTTTGAAGTTTCTTACAAATATCCATTGGAGGCAGTGACCATTTAGCATAATTTGGATTGTATGCTCATATGCTACTTCAATATATGCTCATATGCTGTAAAAAGTGTATATCCATCCATCAGCAACACCACCATAAAGGCCTAAACCTCTCTCATTCTAAGAGAAGACCTTTGCCCTGCAGTGGGACAATAATGGGTTGTACCCCCCATCCATCAGCCCTTTAATGTCCACTGCTGGACGTAGGCCTCTCCTGAATGGCGCCACTCCAACCGGTGCTGCGCCCTTTGAATACAACGGTTTCCTGCTGTCTTCTTCAGGTCATCGGTCCAACTGGCGGGCGACCTTTACCTACTCCTAAGCGTGGTCGCCACTCGAGGACCTTTCTTCAAAAAATGCATATAGCATTCATATATTATGGTTTTATTGATCAACCAATAGTCCAGTTGTATTTGAATATAGATTGAAGATAGGTACAGGTGTCATCTATTCTACTGGTTTTCGGTTGAATTTTTAAAATCCTGTGTTTCGTATAAAAGCATTGAATTGGAACAGACTGCGTTTGGCAATTTGTTGTTGACCATTAATTATTTAGCGAGCTCCATAAAATGTTTACTGTTTGTTACGCTTTTTCTATCGCGGTCGATACCGTTTTTTTTTGTAAGCTTAGTCGAAATATTTTTTAAATATGTAGTCCATGTTGTGGTGACTTGAATATCCCTCCTCTGGTCCCGTGGTGGTGGGATGATGAAGAAAATGTCTAAGCAACAAAGTTCAGGGGATGGGCATAGCGTCTTCCTGAGTAAAATCAACATTTGTCATGATCACCAACACCTTTGTCCGGCGCGGTGACTGTTGGGAAAACCACCCATTACCCAGAGGTCCCACCTACACTCAGCAGTGGACTTCACAAGGCTGACGGACGAATGTATATATTATATTATTATATTTATAGTATTATTCATAAAACTATTATTTGAACCCTACCTATTCTTGTTTCCATCCTGGTTTGAACTCCGCACCGTAAGGTTGTCTGGAAGAAATCGCTGATTAGCGATAAGACCGAAAATTATGTTTTTTTTTCTGTTAGTTTTGTCTGTTAGTGTTTTTTGTTTTTATTTGGATACAATAAAATGTATTAATATTATTATTATTATATGGCCACAAAGATGTGTTCATGTAATTTTTTGTATGGATCTTATACATCTTTACTCCATCCATCATGCAAGTGTCATTCAAACTTCTTCTATTAACAATGTCAGTACCTTGATTGTATAGTCACGTTAACAAATCGACACTTCTACCTTCTTTACTTTAGTAAAAGTTCTACCGTTTCCTTACTATATTTAGAATTCATACCTCTACGTCGCTTTAACAACAAAAAGACACTGTATATGTTCTTCTGCAGTGTACATTTTCACATTCATTACGTATGCGAGTGTCAGTCAAAACACTAGCACTTTGTTCCCGTATGTATCCCGAAACTTGTTTTCTCTGCACTAAGCTTCTGTTGAAACGTTTCCTTGTTTATAGACGTACTTTGATGTCTCAGAATTTTGTCCTGTTTATTTTAGTCTACGGCTCTAAATTTCGTCGTCAATGTAAAGGAAATTGTGGTCCAAAATAAAACGAAATATACGAGTGGACGACCAGCGTGACAGAGCTGACACCATGCCTATCTGATATACCTACAGCGGGTTCCGGGTTCGATTCTCGACCAGACTGATGATAAATTTGAATTTCTGTCCTGATTCTGGGTGTTTCTGTATTAGTCGTTGTGTGTGTCCATGCGCCTACAACACAGTAGGAAATTCCAGTGTAAGGCTTTCAGCATACAAAACGTCATTATCATTATAGTATTTAAAAAATGAGAAGGTACCAATTAAAGTCAACGGGACAGCTTTCGTATTTATTGGACCTCAAATTTTGAAGGTGGTAGAACCAATGTAGTTCGACCGGGGAAGTACCACCGCCACACACACACAATTTTATATGAGGCGACCATCATAGTCCTCGGGAGTAGCAACGCATCTGTGGTTGACTTCAGATGGAACCCATGTTCTGTATGAAGTTGATTACAGATGTCCATGGGCAGCAGTGACCACTTACCACCAGGTGGACTGCAGGCTCGTTCGATACTTCAATCAGATAAAATTATCACTGCATTGACCGAAAAGGTCAAAGAAAACATCGTGAGGAAACCTACACACCCGGGAGTTCTTTAAAAAAAAACAAGTTCTCGGAGGTGTGTCAAGTCCACCTATTCGCATTTGGCCATCGCGATGGACCTATAACCCTCGCATTTTGAGAGAAGACTCCTGCCCAGCAGTGAGACAATAATGGGTTGACAACGAAATAAATATTAAATAACAACTGCGTAGGTACAACATAATATAGAAAAATATATTTATTGTACAACAAGCGTTGGCAAAATAGTAAAATAAAAGACGTAATGTAAGGTACAGAGTCTTGTAAAATAGCGATCTCTTTCAGAGAGCCTTAGTTGTTTAAGAAAAAGATACGATGCACTATGTTCTTTTTACCCTACTACGTAAAAGGAGGGTAATGTTTTTATTTATTTATTTAACAAAATCCACAGCAACTAAAATAATATATACAGTACTTTCTATGATAAACTAATTAGACAATTATGGATTTACATTATACGGACTATAACATTCAATTGCACTGCAACACTGAGTATGATTTGGCCTTATGTGTTCATAAGTAAATATTATAAGGGGTGTGCGTATTTCCGCGCGCTCGCGTGTGTGTGTGTGTGTGTCACCGTGTGTGTGTGTGCGTATGTGAATGTGTATGTTTTTTTTAACATAATAACATAAGTAATATCACATAATACATTAGTAAATACCAAGAATAAAATATACCATTTTTTTGTACATTATATATTGTATGTTATTAAGTATAATAGATATAGTTTTTTAAATAATAAATTGTAATGATTACCTATTTATTCCTATTAATTTCTTTTATAACTTCGTTTTTTCGAGTATATGCTTGTATTAGTGATGTAACGACTGTTATTATTTGAACAATCCCGAATACGAATATCCCCTACAGACATTCGCGAATGCGAATGAACATTTTTTCATCATAACAGTATGAGTATCAAATGAAGCTACGAAACAGACCACTACAAGAATACGCATGTGTGGCAGCCTCCCGCAACTCATCAAGAGCTGGCGCTGCTAGTATTCAGAAACACGCAATCGAAGTATTCTCAATACCCCGCATATATACAAGTTCCGAACAAGAACTGTTGGAGCACGGCCGCTCCCCAGGCATGATCCCCAGCCAGGCGGGAGATCTCTCTTTGCCAAACATGTATGTACATTGTGTTGACACTTTTTAATTACTATTTTGATGCAAAATCTAATAAAAGTTTTAGCTAAACTTATATTATTCAGAAAAACAAAATAAACCCGACTGCATATACCATCCAATAAATAAATCGTTTTTAAGCAATCGTGTTCTGAGTTTAAATAAAATTTAACAATGTTATTTTCTATGTTTCATATACTTGTCGGAAATGGCGGTATTGTGGCAACACCGGAACGCCGGCGCCATCTAGTGGCGTTCGATGAAGTTAGGGTTTTACCAGTTTAATGGCCGACACCTCAGTCTATCGTTGACGGTCGGCCGAAGCAGACAACTCTAAAATCATCCCGCGTTCTTAGTGCTACGATTACTTGCCTACTTAATTTAGTTTGATTAATTCAGTGATTGTAAGAAGTTTAATTCGGCAATATACTGTGTGTTAAAATCAAGTCTGCAATTTATTCTCGTGCTAACATTCCCTATCAGAGCCCACAGTAGGTTATCCTGATACGATGATTTAAAAAGAACCACCCCCTCCGTCATACTAATAATAAATGTCATGTATTAAAATTATATTATTGCTATTATTATTTCTTATTTTTTCAAAACAAAAATGTATCCAGCACGAATTCAAAATGTTGTTGAATTTATTAGTTGGCTTTGACTTAAAAAAATACATGTAGCTCTTGATAGCGTGATTCAGAACTTGCAAATGTATTTATAAATATCTAGCAACTAACAAAACATCGATATTTTCATCGGAATGAGCGAGCGCGGTAAAAAGTAGCTAAGTAGCCTACATCACTTTCTGTCCTCCCATTTCCCAACATATAAATCATATCATATAACGGCTATATGGCGACGTGAAAGAGGAACAAACAAACACACTTTCACATTTATAACAATAATATGGATAATAGAAGAATAATAGAAAATATGAAAAACTAAAGTATTTTGTATACTCAATATAATCTTAAATCAGATAACGGTACATATTCATTAATATAGATTCAGATTTTTTGGGTCAGGGAACCTTGCGGGCCTCCCCAGAACACCCTTTCAAAGCATCTCAATCTGATCAATTGTTTAAGAACGTATAAAGGACAAACAAACATTGTTTCTTATTAAAATTGGTATAACATAATAATAAATGTGTTTATTTAGTACAGGCTGACATGAGATATAAGGTCCTTTACCTTATATCTTATACTATATCTATTTACTTGTGTTATATAAACATTGATATTATAAACGTTGGTTCTATTCGTTCAATTCAGATTTTTAGCTCCATCTGATTTACGTTAACCAGTTTTAATGTTTTTGTTAAACCTTTCGCAATTTAGTTTTTTTCAATTTTTTTACATTTCGTCAACCCATTATCGTCCCATTGCTGGGCACGGGTCTTCTCTCAGAAGAAGAAATGTGCTAATTGTACGTGCTAATTGGTGGACTTCATACACCTCCGAGAACTTCCTTTTTTTTTAAGAACTCTGGAGTGTGTAGGTTTCCTCACGATGTTTTCCTTCACCGTAAAGCAGTGATAATTAATTTCTAATACGCGCATAATTTCAGAAAAATCAGTGGTGCTTGGGTTTGAACCTCGGGCCTTTCGATCGAGAGAGCAAGTTTCAACCATTAGGCTATCACTGCTCTGCTTTCACTTTCTTATATATTAGATTAAAATTTCAAATAAGCATACAGTCCACCATGATAGTAACTGATTAATGCCACACTTGTAGGTAGTATACCTATGTCTAAGCACAGAATGAACATGAAGGCACAGATACATCGCTATAAAATGGTCATCCCAGAAAAAAGTAAGCCAGCTTAATTACATTTACCTATTCCCTAAAATAGTATGCATAATATATGTACAAATATACTCTCAATATTTAACTAAGTTATAAATTATAGTTCAAAATTATAGATCTTTAAGTTTTAGGCAGATTATACAGACAGGCTTAGCAATAAGCTTTCGAATCAAATTTTAAGAAAGATATGCCTTTTCTTACTGCTTATTATAATTTATTTTTATCTGACTGAAGTAGCCAACGAGCATGCAGTCCATCTGATGGTATGTGGTCACTGCCGCTCATCGACATCTGTAATCAACTTCGTACAGAACATGGGTTCCATCTGAAGTCAATCACAGATGCGTTGCTACTCCCGAGGACTATGATGGTCGCCACATATAAAAGTGTGCCGGCAACCACACCCTTCCATCGAGACGCAAGAAATGCTTCACGTTAGAAATATGTAGGTATGGCGGTGGTTCTTCCCCGGTCGAACTACACTGGTTCTACCACCTTCATAATCTACTCCAGTATTAGAAAATATATCTTAAAATGCCATGTTTATGAATCCTTTCACAAAACTAAAACCATATTTAAACTGACATCTTCTTAGTCATTATATTCTACGATTTAAATGGATGAATGGTTGAAAAGGTTTTGAGAGTAGTGTTTAGCTTCACCTCGTTAAAATAACAAGAGCTTTAGTATTTTTAGAAGGGCACTTCTTCTATTAAAACGGGAAACATTTTTAACGAGAAATTTATAAATATTTCTATACTTAGCTTGTAGAACCAGTGTATTTCGACAGGGAAGTAGCACCACCACACCTATTAATAGCGGGAAGCATTTTTTTGCGTTTTGATGGAAGGGTGTAGTTGCCGGTACACTTCAAGTCGATCACAGATACGTTGCTACCTCCTGGGAAGTAGCAACGCATCTGTGATTGACTTGACTTAGAAGCCATGTTCTATTTGAAGTTGCTTACAGGTGCCCATGGGCGGCAGTGACCACTTACGATCGGTTGAACTGCATGCTCGTTTGCTACTTCAATCTATTATATCAAATACCGACTCACTTTTATATGAGGCGACCATCTTGTTTTCGGCAGTAACAATGTGTCCGTCACGTTAGATAGAATCCCCTGTTTTATAGAAATTTTACTACAGAAATCCGTGGGCACCATTTTTTTAAACACTTTCTACACTCGCAGCCCAACAATAGGATTTTCTTCTGTGTCGTGGGTGCTATGAACGTGCAAAGGTACAATATACAAACACCCAGACCCAGAACAAAAATCTTAACAACATTCAGATACCTTTCTGGCCTAGAATCAAACCCAGAACCCACTGCGTGTCAGACCGGTATGGTGAACGTTCCGCCACGCGTCCAGCAATGACCACTCACCAATAGATGGACTACATAGACGTTGGTTTAACCTTTCAAGAACAAATATAGTAACGATAATCCATTTTTTTTTATCTCACTAAAGTAGCATACGAGCATGCAGTCCACCTGATGGTAAGTGGCCACTGCCACCCATGGACATCTGTAATCAACTACATACAGAACATGGGTTCCATCTGAAGTCAATTACAGATGCGTTGCCACTCCCGAGGACTATGATGGTCGCCTCATGTGAAAGTGTGCCGGCAACCACACCCTTCTATCGAAACGTAAGAAATGCTTCACGCTAGAAATAGAAATATCGACCAACCTTGACCAGTCTTTATTATAAACAATCGATTCTACTCGTAGAACATTTTCAATGCTTTCGTTTAAGAGTTTCATAACGCTCGCTATATTTCCCGGCGGAGTCGGTCTGGTTATTTCTCGTTCGGTTTCTTGTCCTTTTATCATAATATAACTGAACTGTACAAAGGATTATTTTGCGGTTGAGGAAATAAAATAAACTTCGAATGGTCGTTTTTGGTGTAATTTTAAGTGCAGTGTATTCTTCCTTTTATTGACTTTTGAGCAAACGTTTACTTTAACAAATATCTATATATTGATACGAAAAGCAAAATCTTGTGATCCATTTTTAAGATATTTGCCGCAGATGGGGGAGCATGAATATAATCAACTAGGAACACGTTACACGCACTACCTTGCATTTCACACTAACATTACCTCTTAAATGCAGCTTAGCTAACTAAACCTCTTTTTGCTTTTAACGGGTGCATTTAAAACAACTTGAAAATTATAACAATTTATTTGAATTTGAGAAATATTAGTGCTAATTTGGATAAATCTCTTCGACCATAAGCAAATGTGTAAATTCATGCAAAAATATGACGGCACTTTGCTGTTTTTAACGAGATTATAAGTAATAAATAACCAGCATGCATTAAACATGCATATATTTCCTACTAATTTTATCTGTTACAATGTGTATGAGTTTATTAACTACTGTAACTCCGACGCATATATAACTATATGAATATATAAAGCCGTAACAATATTTCTGAAACAATATATTAATATCCAAATAAGACAGATATTTATTTAACTTCAGTCAAACTTATTTCAATATTGTTAAACAACCCTTCAATTTAGTAGCCTAACATTGTAAGAAAAATGCCCCTCATAAATAACTGCGCGAATAACTCAGATGGAAAGCCGTTCATCACTCAATTCCACCATAAATTGCGAAAGGAAATCTGAGCCAAAAATTCGCACCAATCCAACCGCACAGTGACTAACCCACCGCGAAATAGTGAACGATGAAGCGATGTTCTTTCTAAATACACCTATAAATAAAAAGCTAACCTAATCTAACCTAACTTACTGGTGAGCGATGATTGACACTTACTATAACCTTCCATTACTCAACGATAATTAAAACACTTACCCCCCCCCCCCCCCCCACTCTGCCTACCAGGTACCTACCAGGCCGAGCGTTAACTTAACGGTTAACAAGTATGCATGTATATAGTACGACAATACGAAGCTCGCACGGATCGAGACGAGTTGCTCGGAAACCGGACGAATGTGTAAACAGTAATTTACAGAGAAAGTATAAAGTATCAAAAAAACTTCATAAATAAATAATTATAATTGCATAAGTTGATAAAAAATGCAATAGCTTTATCGCGGCGGCTATGTATATATTTCTGTCACACGCGCTTTCTACACTCATAGCCCCGCGCTAGGATTTTCTCCTGTGTCGTGGGTACCATGGACACACACAGACCCAGAACATAAATCTAAATTCATTATTCAGATACCTATCTGGCCGGCAATCGAACCCGGGACCTATTACGCGTCACACCGGTATGGTAACCGCTCCGCCACGCCATCATAAAGAAGTTTTTGCGTTAAGACATTGTAATCATGTTTGCGGCAGAGGCCACTTACGTGCACTTTGTTCTTGTTTGCTACGTCAATTATAAAAAAAATATTATTTGTCACTATCCGCTTTAGACTTTAGATCCTCGTAAACAATACTAATCTACTAGACTCGTCAAATGAAACACACGAGATCAAACTCTAGAAGTTAGTTAGGTACAGTAGGCGCTGAATATTTTTACTATCTGCGGTCTGGCTTCATTACCCGCTCGCCTTCGAGATAGTAAACTATATAATTAGGTACTGGCAAATATTTCAATTACACATACTAAGTTTAATTTAGATACGATAATAATTGGAAGTAGACTGTTATTGACTTTAATTGAATTGAAATAAACAAATGATTGCATGATAGATTCCAAATAAAGCTAAAATAAAACGTGTAATAACCCATCAAACATAACCTAATCTATTACGTACGAGTAAGCGATGAATAAAAGCTTTTTTAGTGAAATTAAGTCCACCAATTCGCACTTGGCCAGCGCGGTGGACTATGGCCTAATAAAACTCTCTTATTTCGAGAGAAAACCCGTGCCTAGCAGTGGGACAATAATGGGTTGACGATATATAAGCAAAAGAAAGCTGTTTAGTTTATTTACTAGGTTAAATTTCTATTTATTTTGTATTGTGGTAAGTTCATAGTTATTGCTGTTAATAGTGCATCTCATCATCATCACTCATACAAATTATTAATGTAACGAGCATTCGCACGTTTTTTGATATTCGCATTCGCAAGAATTGGCGCGAATGCTTTGCGAATATTGAATTGCAATGCTTCGCAAAAAAGATCGCGAAATCTATCCAGCTTGAAATCTGTCCCTGTAGTTCCGGGATCAGAATAGGGCTACGGCATCCCCGGCATGTCGTAAGATGCGACTAAAGGGGGCTTCCAGGGTTGCAGACGGCTAGAGTGGGAACTCGAACCGTTCGGTCAGGTAATCCCGGGAAGGACGACAGTATGTTTGGTCGCATACCGTCGTAAAGACTAGACGTAGCGGTGGGCCCAGCCACCCATTTGGGAGGAGCCCGATGGGGCAACGGGCTCGGAGGATTCCGGTTGAAGTCGTTTCGAATTCCCGGAGTCCTGCTTTTTAGCGCCGAGGTCGGCCACTGGAGGGGTTTTATTGCGGTAAAAATCCCACATAACCCTGCGTCGCTCCCACGGCGTCGTATACCTTTTGAAGGTTTCCCCCTCAAACAACAGAAAACAAAAAAAAGCTTGAAATCTAACTGCATTTTGAATACCTGAATAAAAGGTCGTTATAATGCAGTTCGTCAAAAATGCGGTCGTCGAAAAAGGACATTTATTTTATGGTTAGTAATATGCTACGGGTGCTGTTTAGTGGCAGTTAAAATGTTCAAATAAATTCACTGTTTCTATTTCCTCCTTTTGAATTACATGAAATTTTAGCGAAATCCAACTGGTTCGATAAATCGATCTGAATCGGTCAACGGTCGATTTTTAGCCGAAGCCGAAGCTTCTGTCGGATACTAACTTTATTTTTTGTTTGCGAGGGGGGAAGTACCAGACATTGTGGGAGCGACGCGGATCATGTGGGATTCTTACCGCACTAAAACCCCCCCGGTGGCCGTCCTCAGCACTGCGTGGAGGACTCCGGGATCTCCAACGGAATACAGCCGGTGTCCTCCAAGCGGCATGGCCCTTTCGGGCTCTTCCCTGGTGGGCGTGAAACGCTCACCGCACCTTCTGGTCTTTGCGATGGCATGCGACCACACATGCCGCCGTACTTCCTGGGGTCGCTTGGCCAGAGGGTTCGAGCTCCCACTCTATTCGCCCGCAACCCCGAAAGCGCCTTTTAGTCGGCTCGTACGACCGGCAAGTGGGTACCGTAGCCCTATTCTGGTCCCGGAACTACAGGGACAGGATCGGATACTACCTACCGGTATTTTTTTCCATGAATAACGTAAGAGTAACAAACACATACGTCCTAAAAAACTTGCGTATTTTTCAAATGCGTAATAAGATGAGATATTACTAAGGTAAGATTCTTACATTTTTTTTTCTTCCGTAAAAATCTTTACCGCCCCTTCCCGATATCACATTGTTCAAGCTAATTAATAGGTAGCAATCAAGATCAATAAATACTTAAGCCAGCTTGTTACGTTTCAAACAGCCGCCTCGTGTCAGACGGAGACAAATAGTGGAGGTGAATTAATCAGTAGCGAAAGGGATAAATGAAATGACAATCCCTGAATGAATGAGAGGTTTGATCAAACTTTTTTTAGTGTTATGCAATTTTGTTTTGTAATTATAATTAGGAAAACGTATAATTGGTGCTTTATCTATTTTTGTGATAAGCATACCTATATGAGCGCGATTTAACATAACGTATGTAGATTGACTGGGGAGGTACAACAACTACATCTATTTTTAATGTGAAACAGTCCTCCAAACACACATCCTCACAAATTTTGCCATTTATAATATTGACTAGCTCATACCTGCGGCTTCGCTCGCATTGAAGCCCTTACTTACTAGACAATAAGATATTAATTTAAAGGCTAGGAAGTTCCTAGATTTTCAATATTTTTGACAAATATTAATGTCTTTTTTTTAAATATACCTATATGTTTTCTTTTTTTAATATAAATAATGCTATGTTTTTTCAAATACCTCTTAGAATATGCGTATTAAGTTTCATGATAATCAACTGAGTAGTTTTAGGGTGAAAGCGTAACAAACAAACACACATTCACGTTTTTAATATTAGTTGGGAAAGGAGATAAGATTTTAATAAATTAAGGTTTTCCATCTCTTTCATAAATATCTTTATCGGTCACTTGCTAACATCACATTGTTCCAGCCAATTAGTAAGTAGCAATCGTGATCAATAAATACTTAAGCCAGCTTGTTACGTTTCAAACAGCCGCCTCGTGTCAGACGGAGACAAATAGTGGAGGCGAATTAATCAGTAGCTGAAGGGACAAATGGAATGACAATCTGTGAATGAATGAGCGGAATGATCAAACTTTCTTTAGTGTGTTGCAATTTTGTTCTGTAATTATAATTTATTTTTGGCGAACAATAATGTCTTTTTTTAAATATACCTTCTTCTTGTTTTTTAATATAATCCCATGTATTTTTGAAATACCTCTTAGAATGTGTAAAGTTTCATGATAATCGGCTGAGTAGTTTTAACGTGAAAGCGTAACAAACAAACACACATTCACGTTTTTAATATTAGTTGGGAAAGGAAATAAGATTTTAACAAATGAAGGTGTTCTATAATTCCCTTTCATAAATATCTTTATCGGCCACTTGCTAACATCACATTGTTCCAGCCAATTAGTAAGTAGTAATCGTGATCAATAAATACTTAAGCCAGCTTGTTACCGTTCAAACAGCCGCCTCGTGTCAGACGGAGACAAACAGTGGAGGCGAATTAATCAGTAGCTGAAGGGACAAATGAAATGACAATCCCGGAGTGAATGAGAGGTTTGATCAAACTTTTTTTAGTGTGTTGCAATTTTTTTTTGTAATTATAATTAGAAAAAAGTATAATTGGTGCTTTTTCTATTTTTGTGTTAAGTATACCTATATGAGCGCAATTTTACATAACGTATGTGTATTTTACATTTGACTGGCGAGGTACAACCACCACATCTATTTTTAATGTGAAGCAGTCCTCCAAACACATATCCTCACAAATTTTCCCATTTATAATATTGACTAACTTATACCTTCGGCTTCGCTCGCATTGAATTATTGAATTATTATTACTAGATAATAATATATTAATTTAAAGGCTTAGACGTTGCTAGATTTCTTAATTTTTGGCAAACAATAACGTCTTTTTTAAAATCATATGTTTTCTTTTTTATTATAAATAATCGTTCCAGCCAATTAGTAAGTAGCAATCGTGATCAATAAATACTTAAGCCAGCTTGTTACCGTTCAAACAGCCGCCTCGTGTCAGACGGAGACAAATAGTGGAGGCGAATTAATCAGCAGCTGTAGGGACAAATGACAATCCGTGAATGAATGAGCGGAATGATCAAACTTTCTTTAGTGTAATGCAATTTTGTCTTACATTTATAGTTAAAAGAAAGTGAGCTTAGAAAAAAAATTTTTAAACAAAAAATACAACCGACTTCCATGCCATATAAAAGTAAAAAATAATTTAAATACATGTTGGTTTAGAGCAAACACAGTTCTTAGTACATAGTCCCGAAGTCGGCGCTTACCATATTTTGCTGGATCATGACGAAACTACATGTATCTTATATGAGCGCCGACTTCGGGACTATGTACTAAGAACTGTGTTTGCTCTAAACCAACATGTATTTAAATTATTTTTTACTTTTATATGGCATGGAAGTCGGTTGTATTTTTTGTTTAAAAATTTTTTTTTCACGCTTTTCAGTCACGATAAAATCAGTTATGGCTGTTGCTAGTCGTCCGCTAACCGGATGAATAAAATTAATTATTCGTCCGATTTTCGGATGAATAAAATTATGTGCTGACGTCATCATATAAAAATAGACTTCTTTGACACAACCGGTCGGGGGCGCTACCGCGCCCCCTCCCTTAGGTTCTGAATTGGAAAAATCTGTTCGAACCTAACCTAACCGAATAAAACAACTTTTTCTGAGTAAACATTTATTTAAAGAATAGACCTATAATTATCAATATTTAAAGTAGAAAAAGTAATATAAACCTTATAACTAAGAGTATAATTCAACTGATACTGATAAAAATAACCCATCCAATTTAAAAAGGTTGGTAGTACTCTTGCATCTTCCAGGCAATTGTATTCAAAGTGGAATTTTTGATCATAATTATATCCTCTCCGAAACTCATTGTTGGTATTGTGAACAACAACATTATGTATACGTAAGCACAATATGGCCGATGCCTACGGTTTAAACTTGAAGGACCCCAGCATTATCAGGGTTGAGGAGTTGAAGGTCAAAATTATCATGTCATATCTTTGCTTAGTAATCTCATTACATATACGTAAGCACCATATGGCCGATGCTTATGGTTTAAACTTGCAGTACCCTGCATCATCAGGGTTGAGGAGTTGAAGGTCAATTTTCTTATCATACGTCTTTGCATTGTAAATATATTACATATCCATAAGTATCAAATGGCCAACGCCTATGGTTTAAGCCTGAAGTACCCCTGCATCATCAGGGCCGAAGAGTTGAAGGTCAAAATTATCATGTCATATCTTTTCTATGTAATCTCATCGCATGCACGTAAGCAACAGATCCCCAACTTCTATGGCTTGGGCTTACAGTACCCTGCATCATCAGGGTTGAGGAGTTGAAGGTCAACTTTTTTATCATACGTCTTCGCTTTGTAAATATATTACATACCCATAAGCATCAAATGGCCAACGCCTATAGTTTAAGCCTGAAGTACCCCTGCATCATCAGAGTTGAGGAGTTGAAGGTCAAATTTTTCATCTTATATCTTTGCTTAGTAATCTTATCAGATATACGTAGCGATCATGTAGCTAACGCCTATAGTTTAAGCTTGAAGCACCCCAGCATCATCAGGATTGAGGAGTTGAAGGTCCAATTTTCCATCGTATACAACCATTTTTCTAATGTTTTACCTTACATTTTTTTAAATATCATTTTGAATGCGTAAGATTGAAATAGCTAAGTTTTATGGCTTAGGCATTCAATACCCCTGCATCATCAGGATTGAGGAGTTGAAGATCCAATTTTTCGTCGTATACCTTTGCTTAGCAATGTTATTACAAATCCGTGAGCAACAAATGTCTAACGTTTATGGTTTAAGCCTGCAGTACCCCTGCATCATCAGGGTTGAGGAGTTGAAGGTCAAATTTGTCATCGTACATCTTTGCCTTACTATCTTATTATATATCCGTAAGCACTAAATGGCCATCACCTACGGCTTGGGCTTACAGCACCCTGCATCATCAGGGTTGAGGAGTTGAAGGTCATTTTTTTTATAATATGTCTTTGCTTAGTATTGTTATAACATACCCATAAGCACCAAATGGTCAACCCTTATGGTTTAGGCTTGAGGCACCTCTGCATCATCAGGATTGAGGAGTTGAGGGTCAAATTTTTCATCACATGTCTCTGCTTAGTAGTCTTATTACATATATGTAAGCACCAAATAGCTAATGTTATAGTTTAGGATAGCTGTAACCCTGCATCATCAGGATCGAAGAGTTGAAGGTCAAATTTTTCGTCAACCTATATAAGCATAGATATATAATACATATTTCAAGTTTCATAAGAATCGATTCGGCAGAAGCCGAGTTATCTCAAATTATCTAAAAAACTTGAGGAGTGGTGGTGGTTTCCCCCCCATAACTCAAAGAGTTAAGCATCACAGCATACCCATGTCCAAGAGAAAAAGTTGCGTGACAAAATTTCCTATCAAATGAAAGAAAGAAAATGGAAATCGGTTCAGAAACACCCAAGTTATTCAAGATATTAAGAAACCGACATTTTCCAATTTTCCGGGAAAACCGCCAGAAGGTTTTCATTTTCCTCAATATGGGACTGCCTGTGAAACTAGCCGCATACAATGTCGTATGAATCATGTCGGTAGGTCGACGATTTCTAGCCATTTCGCCCGAACATACATAAAAAAAAAAAAAAAAAAAAAAAAAAAAAAAAAAAAAAAAAATATACGTGACGAATAGATAACCTCTTTCCTTTGGGAAGTCGGTTAAAAAAGGCACAACGGCACAAACGGCAAAAGGAGTGCAGGCCGCCCCCCCACCCGGTGGACTGATGTCCTGAAGAAGACGGCGGGTAACCGCTGGATTCAGATGGCTCAGGACCGGTCGAAGTGGCGCAGATTAGGGGAGGCCTATGTCCAGCAGTGGCTTTCAAAGGCTGATGGATGGATGGAGCTTAGAGAGTATTGGTACTCCGTCTATTTTTGTGGACTATGAGTGATTCTACATAATAAACGAAAAATCATCTATCACCCATTTCGTAATAAATCATTTCGTAATAGTTATTAATGTTAAAAAAATGTGTGTCAGCTTCTACACACGACTGTAGTTTACTCCTTATATCCGATTGTCTAAACAGACGCAAAGAGTTTATTTAACTGAAAAAGGATTGATACCATATGAAATGGTAAATTATCATTTTAATGAAAAATAATTCACAATAAAAATATTCATTATTGATATTTATAACAAAAACAGCAATATAAGTACGTCGACACTGATAAAAATAAACAAGCACAATAACATATAGGTATAGTCGCTTAGCAGCATGCCCTACGTCTTAATACACTTACAATCAAATTAGATAGTTGCGCACCAAAAGATGCGCACCAAAAACGTGACGATGTCATTCATCAGTAAATTTTACTCCTCACATTTTTCTCATAATGGGCCATTATATATGCAAATCGATTCGTAAGGAGTAAACTCCAAAAATGGTTATAGCAGGCTTCACCTTTATAGTATTAAAACAAATTTTATCTTACTTTGCAATGCAAATATTGTCCAAAATATTCAAATTATGTGGATGCATCTAAAATAAATAAGACTCGGACCCCTAGGCGAAATCTAAAAACCCAATTTCGAATCTTATTTAGTTATTATTCTAAATTATCAATATTATAGTTTATAATCAACCGAGTCACGTTAACTAGTTTCTCTGAACAAATGAGAATGTTACGTGCAACTGGAAAATGTTTTGCGCACCTGAAAATATAAATTGGATTCGAAATTTGAATTTGAAACCGCTAATTTTGTGCTCAGATAATAAATGAGGCTGTTGTGGAACTTTTCTTAGTGTTTAATTTTGGATTTTGTTGGAATTTTACTGATACTAAGATTTCTCATTCCAACCTTTAAAATAAGTGAAACTTATCGTTTTGTTTAACTTCGCGTTTTCGACAGATTTTTTTCCAATACTAGAAGAATCCATACTTATATTATAAATGTGAAAGTGTGTTTGTTTGTTCCTTTTTCACGTCACCACATAGCTATTATATGATATGGTTTATATGCTGGGAGATAGTTAGGAGGGCAGAGAGTGACGTAGGCTACTTTTTACCGCGCTCTCTCATTCTCATGAGAATATCGATGTTTTCTTAGTTGATACATATTTAGTAGTTCCAGACTTTGTTAATAGATGGCGTTAGTAAAATTCATTTGCAAGTTCTGAATCGCGCTATCAAATGCTAATATTATTTATACCCTTCGACTTTAAGAGCTTGTATCTTATACACTGTCCATCCGTAAAAAGTAAGCATTCAGCATGTCAATTATCTCAAAGCATCTCATTTATGGTATTGAAGGTTCAAATTCGCTCTGATTTGTCACAATAATGTGCGCAAAAGAATTATTTCCTTACTTTGTTTAAGAGTGAAAGAGAACATCGCGAGAAGGCCTTTTGTGTAAGATCTCTAAAAGTGTTTGAATAATATTCTCAAAGTTGTCTGAAAATATTTTAAAAGCTACAAACTGTATAAAAATGCATTTCAAACTTTGAATAAGTAAGTGGCAGGACAGACAGACAGATCTAAAATAGCGTGATTCGTTCTATACTATGTAGATATTAACATTATTTCTACCTGAATACATTTTTATTTTATATAATATGAAAACGATGTGTGAAAAATGAGTACGCAATCTAATTTCATAAGTGGTAGAACAAGTGTAGTTCAACGGGCGAAGTACCGCCGCCACACTTGTTTCTAGCGTGAAGCAGTTCTTGCGTTTTGATGGAAGGGTGTGGTTGCCGGTACACTTTAACATGAGGCGACCATCATAATGTTCGGGAGTAGCAACGCATCTGTGATTGACTTCAGATAGAATCCATGTTCTGTATGAAGTTGTTTACAGATGTCCATGAGCGGCAGTGACCATTTAGCATCAGATGGACTGCATGCTCATTTGCTACTTGAGTCAGATAAAAAAAATATAGGATACTTCTTATAATAAAACGTCACTGAAGCGGGCATAGTTGCGGGAACAACCTAATCTCTTATAAATTAATGGTATAAGCTACAATTATCTGAAACGCAGTGAAGCAAATCATTGACGTTGACAAGTATCATTCATTGATGGCTATCATTTACGCAGAAGCGATGATCTGATACAGTTATTATTTCCAGCCACAAAATTAATCTCTCACGCAATAATAGAAATTTGGTTATTTGTGACTGGATCTTGCTATGTTACCATATTACCTAGCTCGCAGATACCGACACACTCACAGCTCACTGACTGAGCATATGCCATGCGTTTAATTCAAAGAAAACGTTTCCGAAAAGATGATACAGGTGTATGTAGTTTAAGGAATCGCAAACCTTTTAAAGTTAAATTGACTACTAACTATTTTATCACATTGAGAATGTATGACTTGTACTTGTACATAACAAATACGCTAAAAGCACGTTAGGGCGGTTGATAGATGTTGACAGGCATCCTTTATTCGTAATTGTTGATCCTTTGCTTATAATAAATAATACTTATTTTCTTAAACTAAACTCAATCATGGATTGACTTAGCATAGGTAGCAGTTGAGCTTAAGAAAAGTAACATTCACATAAGAAAACACAAAAAGTAAAACATATTTAAATGATCTATTTTAGTTTTTCTTTGCACAGTATTGTACTCTTAGATAATAATATATCTCTGAGTTTAATGTAAGAAAGTACCATTCATATGAAAAAATGATATAGAAGAAGTGATAGCCTAATGATTGAAACTCGCCCTTGGTTCAAACCCAGTCAAAACAAAACCACAGATTTTTCTGATATGTGCTTATTATAAATTATTTATCACTGCTTTAAACTGCTGCTTTTTCCTTCACCGGAAGGAAAACATCGTGAGGAAACCTACATATCCTGGAGTTCTTTAAAAAAAAGGTCGCGGAGGTGTAAGCAGTCATAAAAAAGATATGAAAAAATGCAAACAGGCAAATTATTATTCAAATTAATCTTAAACCTTGTTACTAAAGTAACGTTTACAAGTTAAATTTGTATATTTATAGTTTGGCTTAACACGTCACAATTACATCGGAGACGCGCTCAACCGGTTGACAGATGCTGACAGGCATCCTTCACTTATGACGCTAGAATAGTAATAAGATGATATTGCTAGAATAGCGATCTATTAAAGCCTTGATATTAATCTCCTAAGCAAGAAAATACAATTTACCCATTGTAAATGATTTAGTGGTGCAAAATTACAATTTTCGTTAGTATAGTCCTCTGAAGTAGCAACGCATCTATGATTGACTTCAGATAGAACCCATGTACTATATGAAGTAGCTTACAGATGTCCAAGGGCGGCAGTGACTACTTACTATCAGGTGGACTGTATGCTCGTTTGCTACTTCAATCAAATTAAAAAAAAAACATTGTTACGCACATTCTCACGTATATATAACAATATGTGACTGCATTAAGATTAAAAAATGTAGCCATTGCATGGGAGAAAATAGAAAAGAATTGTAATTTAAGTCATTAAAACACTTTATCGCCTTAATTACATTTACTAGTTACAGTTGCGATGACAATCTATCGCTTGAACTAACACGTCACAATTACGTCGGAAGCGCGCTCGGCCGATTGATAGATGTTGACAGGCATCCCACATTTATGATTGTCATTAACGCAGGAATAACGATCTAACACGGTTTTGATTTCAAACCACGAGATTAATAACCTAAGTCTCGAGCAACAATAGACTTAATAATGTTGAGTTAAAATTATAGTTAGAGCGTTTAATGAGTTTGTTTCACTCAAATTTTCGATGTTCATTTTTTATTACTTAAAGTCAAATTATCGTTTATTTCTGTCTATAACAACATGTTACTGACTTTGATATAAGATAAGTAGCATTTACATTAGAAAATTCGGAAAGCAAATTAATCGTAAACTCTCTCATTATATTCACGTGCACTAGTTACAGTTATGAGGACAATCTATTGCTTGAACTAACACGTCACAATTACGTCGGAAGCGCGCTCGGCCGATTGATAGATGTTGACAGGCATCCCTCATTTATGATTGTCATTAACGCAGGAATAATGATCTAACACGGCTTTGATTTCAAACCACGAGATTAATAACCTAAGTCTCGAGCAACAATAAACTTAATAATGTTGAGTTAAAATTATATTTAGAGCTTTGATGAGTTTGTTTCACTCAAATGTTTGATGTAATTTTTTTTGATAACTTAAAGTCAAATTATCGTCTATTTCTGTCTATAACAACATGTTACTGATTTTGATATAAGAAGGAAGTATTATCATTAGAAAATTCGAAAAGCAAATTAATTGTAAACTCTCTCATTATATTCACGTGCACTAGTTACAATTACGAGGACAATCTATTGCTTGAACTAACACATCACAATTACGTCGGAAGCGCGCACGGCCGATTGAAAGATGTTGACAGGCATCCCACATTTATGATTGTCATTAAAGGAATAATGATTTAACACGGCTTTGATTTCAAACCACGACATTAATCTTAGCAACGAAATAAAGTTTATTGTAGATGACTTGATCGTGTTAAGTTTTAATTTTAGTTTCCTTAGCGCACAAGCTAATATCACAGTATTAATATCATACAGTAGTCTAACTCTGCCGTGTCCTTGAATTATATACCTACAGACGCGCAGAACGAGAGTTCGCGTTAGGGCTACCCGCCTAATGTATTTTAATACATCTGTATACTTGACTTTCATTCTTACTTATTATGTATTTTATTCAGTAGATTAAGGTAAAAAACAATGCGTTCTTTTAATATTTAAGGGACTTAATAATAAATCGTACACAAATAATAGTTATAAATTTCACACTGAATAATATTTTACCAAACAAAATAAAAATTATTAACACTGGACGTGTTTATGCAATCAAAAACAGCCTAATATAGTTTACAACTGCTCTTCGCTACATTATTATTTAAATAAAAAGATCCACTCCACCATTCGCTAGCTGTTGGTTACCGAGTGCGTACCGAAATCGTGGCGCGTAGGTACAACTTGCATTTAGTGCGTTTGTAAGAAGTTAGAATACTGTAAATACTAGTACTGTGCTAATATCGCTTGAACTAACACGTCACAATTACGTCGGAAGCGCGTTCCGCCGATTGATAGATGTTGACAGGCATCCCACGTTTATGATTGTCATTAACGCAAGAATAATGATCTAACTCGGCTTTGATTTCAAACCACGACATTAATCTTAGCAACGAAATAAAGTTTATTGTAGATGACTTGATCGTGTTAAGTTTTAATTTTAGTTTTCTGAGCACACTATTATCTTTTGGTAACAACATGTTACTGAGTTTGATTTAAGAAAAATAACATTTACATTAGAAAATTCAGAAAGGAAATTAATCGTAAATTCTCTCATTTTATTCACGTGCACTAGTTACAGTTACGAGGACAATCTATTGCTTGAACTAACACGTCACAATTACGTCGGAAGCGCGCTCGGCCGATTGATAGATGTTGACGGGCATCCCACATTTATGATTGTCATTAACGCAGGAATAATGATCTAACACGGTTTTGATTTCAAACCACGAGATTAATAACCTAAGTCTCGAGCAACAATAAACTTAATAATGTTGAGTTAAAATTATATTTAGAGCTTTGATGAGTTTGTTTCACTCAAATGTTTGATGTAAATTTTTTTGATTACTTAAAGTCAAATCATCGTCTATTTCTGTCTATAACAACATATTACTGATTTTGTTATAAGAAAGTAGCATTTACATTAGAAAATTCGGAAAGCAAATTAATCGTAAACTCTCTCATTATATTCACGTGCACTAGTTACAGTTACGAGGACAATCTATTGCTTGAACTATTATCTTTGATTTATGAATAAAGATTGCATTATATGAAAAAGGCAAAGCAAATTAATCATTAAGTCTCTTATTAAAGTAACATTCACTAGTTGAAGTTACCATAACAATCTATCGCTTGAACTAACTCGTCACAATTACGTCGGAAGCGCGCTCGACCGGTTGATAGATGTTGACAAGCATCCTACATTTATGATTGTCATTAACGCAGGAATAACGATCTAACACGGTTTTGATTTCAAACCACGAGATTAATAACCTAAGTCTCGAACAACAATAGACTTAATAATGTTGAGTTAAAATTATGTTTGGAGCTTTGGTGAGTTTGTTTCACTCAATTTTTTCAGATGTTAATTTTTTGATTACTTAAAGTCAAATTATCGTCTATTTCTGACTCACTGGTTACAGGTCTTCGCACAGAGTGAGAGAGTTTCAATCCATTGGCCACCACTGACCAAGTGCGAATTGGTAGACTTTATAAAGATTTGAATTTTTTTTAGAGAACCCTCAGGTACATTTCCTTGCGATGTTTTTCTGTATAAATTCAGTTGTATATGCCTTTTTTTTCGAGGGGGAAACCTTCCAAACAGTTGTATATGCCTGGGATTCGAACTGCGAACCCTCAAATGAGAGGCCGGTTTTCAAACGATACCTTATCACTGCTCGACAAAGTAATTATTAAAACAAAAATAGTAATTCGAAAATTGCTTAAATATTTTTCTTCCACCCTGTTATTAAGAATTTACAAACGATATTCTCCAACGTGTCCTTAAGGTGGAATTATTCATAGTGTCAAGAATAAATTTACCTTCTAAGGTTTTAACACTTTCATCCTAAAATTCCATCCCGACTAATTGGATTAATGTAAATTTTGTTCACTTTCCAGTGAGTTCATTCTCATTTTGTAGCTCGGCTAAGGGTGAAGCTTCAGCTTGATGTTAATGGAACGTAGAATGTAATTTTTCATGCTGCTCCACTTATTCTATAGAGGTAGTGTATATTATTTAATATTGGCTTTTACTAAATGTGTTAGTTTTCTTTTATTCGCTTACAACTTTAAAAACACGAGCATACAGCAGTGGGCCAGCGTGGTAAATGGTGCTGCTTCTGAACATCTGTAACCAATTTCATAAAGAATATAGATTTTATTTTAAAGTCCTCCTTGAACGGACTCCTGAAGACTAACCTAATCATCGTATTTAACTGCCTGCTTACCACCTGGCGACCATCTTAGTCCTCGGGAGTAGAAATACATTTATGATGCAGAGAAAACCCATGTTTTATACGAAGTTGATTACAAATGTCCTTATGTCACTATAAATTGTCCACCAATTGGCACTTGGCCAGCGCGATGGACTATGACGTAACACTCTCTCATTCTGAAAGAAGACTCGTGCCCAGCAGTGGGACAATAATGGGTTGTACACAACTATAAGTATTCCTTTCCTTCCTGGGATCTCACCGACAGTAGCCATTTATCAGTTGACTGCTTGTCGCTACCATATACAAATATTTTTTCCTATATTATGATAAGATTGTAACCATTGTATACGTATAACAGAATCTTCAACAGAATCTGAATCTATCAACAAATTCCACTAGCCAGTAGCCAATTGTTAAACCATTAAACAATTTAATTCAACTTATCAGATATCTGAATAATAAAGATACTCAAAGTATAATTAAGATGTAAATTCAAACAATCATTCTTGTAATATCTAATACTCCAATTTATTTATTATTTAATCCGCCAAACAAATAGCACAAAGTCCGAAGTTTCGAAGAAATACGAGATAAAGCAGAAGTTGATGATATAACTAATGAATATAGAACGTAATCTAATACGACCCGGAGTCGGAATCTATTGGAAGCACATTAACGAATCCCAAAGTTGAATATCGTATTTTACGAACTTTGCAATTTTTAGACCTGTTCATCCGATCCCGTATATTAGGCAGTACAGACGAGCGGTTCCACTGCTGAAATACATTCAAGATACTACATTTTGGACGATCTTTTTTGTATTTTTTTATCTTGTAACGCATTTTTAAGTAATATGCCGCGGAGGGATTAGTATTAAACTTTGCACGATTGTAGTGGACGTAGTGGCGTAGAGACGACGTGGAGGGAGTGCAGAATGTTAATATTTATTTCAAATAATGTATGTAACATACATAAAATCAACTAAAAACATATTACACACACTACCGTGTATTTGTCACAAACACATAAATAATAATAAACGAAATAGAACATTCAATGTCTTACTATGAAAACACATAACGTCAGACATGTCAGTGTCTGTCAAAATACCCGCTATTGCTTTAAAATGCGGCTTAGCTAAATAAACCTCTTTTTATATTTAACGGGTGCGTTCAAAATTACTTGAAAATTATTACATTTTATTTGAATTTGGGAAATATTCGTACTACTTTGGACAATGTTAAGTTTTTGAATTTTGAAATTACGGTCGAATTTCGACCGATGACTGGTGACTAGTCTATAGTAATATGTATGATTTCAGACTAATATTATCGCGGAATTGACACATTTTAATATTTAACGGGTACTCACGATATGCGGTTTTTTAATTTTTTACGAATACTTTTTGCCGATATTTCGACCCAGTTGCAAGGATCGTGGTCACGGCGAAACTGCGGTGGCGGGATACATCGTTGACAAGCACTAGTGGTAAATTAACCTATCTCCTGTGTCTTGGTTATTATGGACATACACATAGACGTTTACAAAAACACCCAGATCAAGAACAGAAATTTAAGTTCATTCGGAAATCTGTTGGCTCAGTGATCGAACCCGGGACCCATTGAGAGTCATAACGGCAACATATAACAAAGTAATATGATAAATGTGATTTGACCGAACAGTTACCACTGCCAAATAAATTTCTAAAGTGAAGCATATTATTTAGTATTATTTAGTATTTCCGGGCACGGTTACCGGTTCGCTTTAATATGATGAGACCATCCAACTCCTCGGGAGAAACAACACGTGTGATTGACTTCCAGCTTGGCTTACAGATGTTTATGGGCGGCTGTGACCACATACGATCAGATGAACTTTATGTTCAAATGCTGCTTCAATCTTATAAAAATACTAGTTACATCCCGCAGCTTCGCCCGCGTTAAAAAAATCAATTTATCGATTGTCCCTTGGGAATAAGATATTTTCCCATAGGGAAAAGTATATGTTAATCCAGAGTGTAAGTTAACTTCTTACAAAATTTTATGAAAATCGTTCCAGCCGTTTAGACGCGAAGAAGTAACAAACATACACACTCATAAACTTTCGCCTTTATAATAGTTGTATGATGAATACGTTTAAGAAACATTGACATATTACCTGACGAGAACACAAATAAGATTAAGGCAGCACAGGATTAATAGTGCCACTAATTATGTCTATTTGTGATGGATAAATGAATATAATATTACAATAATATTACAATTATCTTCCCGGTATTATAAACTAATAAAGTATCATTTGCTAGTGACTAAAACAAAAGGAAGGCCTTGAATTTCAACACAATACAACCACTCAAAGTTCAGACAGATTGACGCTAATTAAGAATCAAACAATAGGTCCCGTCAGCCACAAAATTTGATGATACAAATATAATATCATGGATATAAATATGGTCTATGTTTCATCGTCAACCCATTATTGTCCCACTGCTGGGCACGGGTCTTCTCTCAAAATGAGAGAGTTTTGGGCTTTAGCCCACCACGTTGGCCAAGTGCGAATTGGTGGACACATGGTCTATGTTTATCAACCAATATACCATTTACATTTTTAAGTCGCGGTAAACAGTTTAGCCGTGACCATGACACATGCAACTGGGTCAAAATATCGGCAGAAAGAAATTCAACGATCGCATATCGTGAGTACCCGTTACAGAATTAAAACGATCATTTGTTTTGCAAAAAGTAATTCAACAATCGCATATCGATAGTACCCGTTACAAAATTAAAACGATCAACTAAAATTAAATTGAGAAAGAATTTTCTATTTTCTTTTCATATTTTCTATCGAAAATCATGTCACCTAATGATATTTCACTGCAGACTTAACTTAAACAAAAAAAGATTTAAAGTTTTAAATCTTTCAACGAAAAATAGTGGTTGTTTATTTTAAGCTAGTATTTTAAGAACATGTCAAAGTTGACCATAAAAGCTTCTCGCAGATATTGCGAGAAAGATATCGATGACATTTTAAGAAAATTTAATTTTATAAAATATATTTTAGTAAAAAAATATTTATTATCATATTTTTTACGATTTTTTCCAATTACCTAAAATGAAAAGTATATCTACATTGTACGAACATTGAACATACATTCAAATAAATACAGTTCCATATTTTTGTGACCCATAAAACCAGGTCAGTATCAGTAAACATTCAACGCATTTTTTCCATCTCACACCACAGCTGTTCAAACAGCATCCAAACCACAGTTTTTATTTCGGCATGAAATCCAAAATCCAAAATCAAAGCAAACAGAATACGAAATGAACGTTTACCCTTCATAGGTTTTACATACATAAATTATCGTACGTATAATATTCCCATGCAAAATACTACGCATGAACTATTTCAATCAAAACTTCAAATGTAGCGAAAAATAAGTATTAATATTACAAATGCAATTTGTGAGAGTGTATGAGTGTTTGTTTCTCTTTATCATAAAAACTACATTTTAAATTTCGCTGAAATTTGGTACACTCATTGTTTATGATACAGATTATATATGGTACTTATTACCGTGTAAGACGTGATAAAAGCGGGTTAATAAACCGGTCTATGGTCTATAACTCTCATTTTGAGAGAAGACCCGTGCCCAGCAGTGGGACAATAATGGGTTGACGTCGACTCTCTCTATACGCAATCGAGTAAAAGCCAGTGATTTTTTATCAAAATATACTTCAAAAATTATTTCAATGAAGATGAATTAAGTTAAGGAGCTCTTTTAAGAAAACAGACAAAGGGACGAGACGACCACTAACATGACTTATCTTAGATCTCGCGTCAAGTTGAAGGTTGACACCAATCTGTTTTCTTGGCTAATCACGGAAAAAAGGTCACTACAATCGATAATAACGAGATATTTTTTATCTGATTGAAGTATCAAACAGGCATGCATTCTACCTGATGGTAAGTGGTCACTGCCGCCCATGGACATCCGTGAGCAACTTCATATAGAACACTGGTTCTGTCTGAAGGACTAAGACGGTTGCCTCATATAAAAGTGGAAGGTTTTAATAGTATATGCCTTTTTATCTATTATCATGCGTATCTTATTAATATGACAAATGCGAAAGTTTGTGCAGATGTATGTGTGTTTCTCACTCTTTCACGTAAAAAATACTGGCCGGATTTAGTTGAAAGTTAGAATACAGAGTTTATGACCTGTGTTGATACATAAGTTAGCATGGTAAACGTAATTTAATTAAGCAAGCGGAGCCATGTGAACAAGCTGGCGTTATAATAAGATATGCTTACTATCTGTATTCTAATTGTGGCGACCTTCCACAACTCGTCAAGAGATGGCGCTACTTGTATTCTGAAACACGCTATCGAAGTATTCTCAATACCCCGCATATACACAAGTTCCGAACAACGACTGTCGGAGCACGGCCGCTCCCCAGGCATGATCACCTCGCCCGGCGGGTGATCTCCATTTGCCAAACTAATCATCCGTATTATGTGTATATACATAACTAAGACGGTATAGCTCTTTATGCTTTGACACTGGAGGGACCACATGTACTCTTCGTAGCGGTGATGCTTCTGACCCTCGTGGTGAAGCGGTTACCACGGTCTACGCTCTGGCACACAGTGGATTCCGGGTAGGATTCCCATCCAGACTGTTGTCTGACTGATGAATTTAGTTTCTTGTTCTGGGTCTTTGCATTTGTGCCCAGAGCACCCACAACAGCAGAGAAAATCCTAGTATGGGGCTATGAGTGTAGAAAGCCTTATCGTTATTGTTATTGTGTGTTATTCGTTTTATTTAACTTTTTTATCTGACTGAAGTAACAAACAAGCATGCAGTCCACCTGATGGACATGGACATGAACATCTGTAATCAACTATATACAGAACATGGGTTTCATCCGAAGTCAATCACAGATGCGTCGCTACTCCCGAGGACTGTGATGGTCGCCTCATGGGAAAATGTGACGGCAACCACATCCTTCGATCGAAACGAAAGAAATGCTTCACGCTAGAAATAGGTGGGTAGCGGTGGCTTCCCCGGTCAAAATACACTGGTTCTTCCACCTTAAAAAACTTTCTACTACTTATTATACTACTATACTACTACTACTGCTTACTCATTTCCATCTTATAATGCCAGTGTTATGAGCTGCTGTATTCTACTTTAAATGGTGTGATAAGGAACACATACATATCCAAGATGTTCCAAGTTAGTCATTAGGGGAAAAACGCACGTAGACGTCCATAGGCGCTAGTGGCCACTTATTTGAAACTGATGTACTTTAAGATTAATTGAAAAATTTTAATAGCAGCATAAACTGTAAACAATAGATTACGCAGAAACACAAATTTCCATTCCGCTTTTTGTTAAATATGGCGATGATTGCTAAATACATAGTTAACAGTATATAAATTCTGAAAAAGAAACCTTACTTAAAGAATAGGAACGCTTTGACCGCGACATGGCTAATCTTCGATCTTTCGCGGCTCAAGGGTTGAACAAGAAACGAACACCACAAAGGTTTCCTTCTCAAACAACCTCAGGAATTAGGTTCAGAAAATGGCACTAATAATGTGTTTGAAGATTTTCATTTAAGTCGTCTTAAACAAGAATATATGAAGTAGAATTTGACAGACTGCCACAAAACGAGAATCATAAGTTATAACATTAATAGTGTCGAGAGAACTTTATAGAACATTAAACGAATTAAATAATTACCTGCTCAAATTATTAAGTGAAAAAGAAAACCAAGTACTACCACTAATTAAGTATAATTTAAATAGAAATGATATATTAGAAGATACGATTCATACAACTAACCAAGGTCATATATTAAAGTATAATCTATGAAAGGATCCTTTGCTGTAGAATTTTCTAAAGAAATAAATAAAGACGAAATGAATAAATTAGACTAAAAAAATTAACCTCCTACCAACGTAGTCGAGTAAATTTTGGTTATAGTGTTTGCATTAAATTTTCATACAGAATGTTAATGAACCTATATTTTTATTTACAAACATTGGGGGTACAACCCATTATTGTCCCACCACTGGGCACGGGTCTTCTCTCAGAATGAAAGAGTTTTAGGTCATAGTTCACCGCGCTGGCCAAGTGCGTATTGGTGGACTTCACACACCTCCGAGAACTTTTTTTAAGACGACTCATGATGTTTTCCTTCACAGAAAAGCAGAGATAATTAATATCTAATACGCACATAAATCAGTGGTGAGTGCCTGGGTTTGAACCTCGGTGTTGCGGCGCGACTAATGTGACTGATAGACAGTTTATCATGTATAAGAGTAAACAGTGTGAGCATAGACTAAAATGGACTTAAGTTATCTGTGGCAGTAATGTTTTTTTTTTATCTGTATCATGTTAACTACGTTTAGGTTATCTGTACTTCTTCATTCGCATTTCCTTCGTGCAATAAAATGTTTCACTTCAATCAGCCGTCTCGTCTAGTCATTTTGCTGCCACCTAATTGCATCCTCTAAAGATGTAACACTCGGACCTCCCGATTGAGAGGGCAAGTTTCAACCATTAGGCTATCACTGCTTTATTCCGGTTGAAGTCGTTTCGAGATCCCGGAGTCCTCCTTTTCAGCGCCGAGGACGGCCACCTGCGACGAGGGTTTAGTGCGGTAAAAATCCCACATAACCTTGCGTCGCTCCCTAGGCGTCGGGTACCTTTAGAAGGTTTCCCCCCTCGAAAACAAAAAAGAAAAAAAAAGGCTATTACTGCTTTACAACATTTAAAAACCTTACTTTCTGTAAATTGTATACGCACAAAACCTATCTGTTCTTAAAAGTTTTATTATAATTGTTTCATTCATATCGCCGTTTTATATTTCGTATGTCGGTGATTTACAGATAAGCTGAATAATTATGACTCAAATTTCCTTTGTTAAAATTAGATAATTTCAAAAAGTAAAAAGGATAAGACAAATAAATAAAAACGAAAAAAAGTTTAAAAAAAGCCCGTTTACGCGTTATCTTATATGGGAAACTCGCTTTCGAAACCAAATTTATTTTGGAAAGTTGCTAAAACAAAGATAAATTTGAATCGACTCCGAAGATTAATGTGTTAAGTTTACGGGCTACTTCTTCGAGAGCAATTCCGTGTCAATTCCCTGTTTTTGATTGGGTTTTGAGTGATTATGTGGTTGGATTCGAATTGGTATTGGAAGATGTTTTAGAGTAATTCCTGATATAGCAGTAGTACTCGTATAGATGAAATATGTAGTTGAAATATAAGTCCACATGATAAGTATTTCACAGTGACAATGTTAATAAGATTGCAGTCAATCTTATTAATACTGTTACTGTGAAAGATTGTAAAGAATTATATGCGTTTGTTACTTTTTCACTCAAAACTATTTCAAAGAAATTTAGTCGTTACCGTGTAATAATAACACCGGTATTTAGCCCTATACTTGTCTGAAGTGTGTAAGGGAGACATACGGATCCAAGGTGTTCCATCTTAGTCCTCAGCGCAATTGTGTCCCACATCAGGTGAGATTCTGATCTTATCCTCCTCCTTTTCGCGTCGTATTCCTCATTACTGAGGGTCGTGATCCTCCCGTGATGGAGTCATTTTCCTTCTGATAATGTTTCGTCTTTTACCTATATCCTTCGCTATAGGCAGTGCCGTGCAGCTTCATGTCCAGTATTACCCGGATTGAATTACTAATTATTTATTAGTTAATTACCTCTGATCTTATCAGCGTTCAATAAATATGCCCATAACCGGCGATGGCCGCACACGACTAATAGACTCGTAGGATCTTATCGAACTCGTAGGACGTTTTCTGTATAGAAGGTGCCATGGACACACACATAAATTTATTACACAAATAATCAGACAGAGTAGAAATCGAAACAGTTAGAATAAATATCCATTTATTTGACCAATTTGCTGAAATGTGTTCCAAAACCTTTGTTTTTTTGTAACAATAAGACCCACGCTCAGCAGTGAGACAGTAACAAATTGACGAATACCACTTAACGCCATAATACTAGATACGTGAACATTTTAAGTGTTGTAATTTAAAAATTAATACAATGGAGAGAAAATATGTTTTGCTTTAGTAGCTAAGGCATCTATAGCTAAAGTTGTTCATTAAAACCTACTTAGCATAGATTTTCAATATCGCCGTCGATGTAACCTGAATTTTCCTGCAATAGATCTTAACGGCAAATCTATTATAATAGGTAAAACAGTATAGCTTATATTTCACTAAAATTATTCGTACAGTAAATTACCCTGTACTTTAATGTCGTTGACATAAATATATAGTTGGTAGGCATGGCATAATTGCAAAATATTTTATAAACATTTTTTATTTTAAGCTATAGCTTTTATCGCGGGATTTGAGCGCGGCGACCGAATCAAGAAATTCCGTAACGGAAAATACCTAACATTCCCTACTCCGCCTACCATGTAGCGCGGCCGAGCGTTCGCTTAATGTGTATGTATATGGTACGACAGTACGAAGCTCGCGCGGATCGAGACGAGCTGCTCGAAATTCGGACGAATATGTAAGCAGCTGTTTGTGAAAAATCATATAGTCAAAGAAAAAAACACTGCATATATAAATAAATAATTATAATTGCATAAGTTGATAAAAAATGCTACGCAATCGCTTTACCGCGGCAATCCCCGAGTGCCACACTTTTTTTTATCAAACGCACCATAAATATCTCTCGTCAACCCATTATTGTCCCACTTGTGGGCTCGGGTCTTCTATCAGAATAAGAGAGTTCAGGCCATAGCCCACCGCGCTGGCCAAGTGCGTATTGGTACCATATATATACGAAATTCAAATAAGTTTGGTTATTTTAATTTGGATCAGCTACGGTGGATCGGTGTACATACTGACTTTATGAGGCAACCATCTTAGTTTAAGGGAGTGGCAATACATCTGTGATTTTCTTCATATGGAACCCCTGAAATTTCTAATAGATGTACATAAGTGGCAGTGAACCATTGTGACTGTATGTTCGTTTGCTACTTCAATATTATAAAAGCGGATATTTCCAATTTTAGCGTGTTGCTGCTATTTCCAATTTTTGCGTTTACAGGTTGACAAGTAGGCAATAAGAAACGTTAGTTTTTATTGTAGTTACATTTTGTTAAGTTTCATACTTAGAATTAAGATTCATTCTTAAACAAAGTGATATATTTTTGATCACAAACAAGCACTTATTATTGTTTAGGTCACTATGGACGTTCTTGATAATTTATTATTGAGGTCACTATAGACATTTAAATACATACCTTAAAATATACACAGCGCTTTATATTCTAGATCTTTTGAAGGGTATTTAATATCAGACAACCTCCGTGCAAACAGGGCTTATTTCACCTGACACCGGCGACAGTCCTGCTGTCACACTGATTTACACATTAGGTGACCTAGTTGGTTTTACGGGGATAGGAAATGGAGCAAGTGATAAGAGGGGGCGGGATAAATATTTATACTGCAGCGCGCAGCCAAATAGCGTAGGAGATGGCCACTGAGCGGGTTTTAGTGCTGTAAGAATCCCACATAACCCTGCGTTGCTCCCACGGCGTCAGGTACCTTTTGAAGGTTTTGAATGAATACAAAAAAGTAAACGAAATAAGTTGTAAGAGGAGATGGGGTTAAAATTATACTGCATAGCATAGTCGCCTATCGATCGGTGCTCAGAGCTCGATGCTCGGTACTTGGCAGTGATCATTTTAAATCTATTTTAAAGATGGTAGGACCTTTTGAAATTCATCTTCGGTGGCAACATCGTGATAGTAACTTTTGCTTAATAACACCAGTATTAAGCGTTGCTACATTCTAGTCTGAAAGGTGTGATAAGCGTAGTCATTCGACACCTTCCTACTTAGGTATGACTCTGATCTTATCTGGGGTTAATTGCAGATATCCATGGGTAACAGTGGCCACATACCGTCAAATATCCGTCTTCTTCTTTGAATTTTCTTTTTAATATTGATGGAATACTAGTTTCTCTCGCTGCCTACTGCAGTTATGTATACGAAGGTCAAAAGTATCATAGTATGTGTTAATTATTATATTAATACGTGAAGCAAAAACTTGTGACGCATTTTCATTTTAAGTAATATGCCGCGGACGGATCAGTATGAAACTTTGCATGGTTATAGTGGACGTAGAGGAGTGCAGAATGTTAATATGTTTTTCAAATAATGCATATATCATACATAAAATCAACTAAAAACACATTACACACACTACCGTGCATTATATAACGCCAGAAATGTCATTGTCTTTGTCAAAATACCCGCTATTACTTTAAAATTTGGCTAATTAAACCTCTATTTATATTTAACTATAAAATAACTTGAAAATTATTACATTTTATTTGAATTTTATAAATGTTCGTATTACTTTGGACAATATGAAATTTATTTTTTGAATTTTGAAATTATGGTCGAATTTCTACCCATGCTACGGGACTAGTCTAGATTAATAAATATATGTGTGTCAAATTTCAGCGAAATCGATCACTAGTTTCACCGTCAAAGAGTAACAAGTACACATACATCGTAACAAACTTTATTTTTGTAATATTAATAAGACCAATTAATTCTATTAGCAGTAATAAACGTTAATTTCATAGTCGAATCACATTCAGTCACATTACGACAAATTAATTCACTTCTGATCGTGACATGTCGCTTATGGCTTAAGCCTAGGGGATTCCTCAGTTCTGCTTTCCTCTCAAGGGCATGACAATTTAGAATGAATAATGAACACTTCGAAACTTGCATATTCTAGCTATTATCACATTATTGTTATACAAACTGAGAAATTAAAGTCAAAATTATATAGGAGAGTGAAATAATTGTTCGTTATTGTTTATAACATTATCTATTAATTGTAATCTTTTTTTTACGAGGGGGATACCTTCAAAGGGTACCCGACGCCGTGGAAGTGAAGCGGGTTATGTGGGATTCTAACCGCACTAAAACCCCCTCAGGCTCTTCCCCGATGAGTGACTACGCTCAACGCACCTTCTGTTATTTACGGTAGCACTCCGGGAACCACACGGTCGCACCACACATGACACCGTTCTTGCCGGAGTCGCTTGGCTGGATGGCTCGAGCTCCCACTCTAGCCAGCCGCAACCCCGAAAGCCCCTTTTAGTCGCTTTGTACGACAGGCAGGGAATACCGTAGCCCTATTTTGGTCCCGGGACTACAGGGACAAAACGTCCTTAACTTTGCACGATGGCCAACATTTAAAAACTTTGAGGGTGAAACTGATTACTTAAGATTTGCTTTTAATTAGATTTATAATTGTACATGTATACATAACTTAATTATGATCAAAAGAAAAAAACCCACTTTTGGTATACCTATTTGTGTCATACGGAAAAGAGTTATGATTCTGGCGTAGCATGATTTGTGCTAGCACTATAGATAAGTTTTTAATGAGTTATTTTAAATAATGGTACTTATAATTTATTTATACTACGATGAAACCTCATGATACTATTTATCACGGACTCCTAGTAAGTAATACAGATCTTATAGTTTTTCTTATATGGTCGGCAAAAAAGGCACACAAGGGTTTTTCTTCTGTCAGACGCCCCTTAGACTATCTTCTAGCTAAATAGAAGAATAGATAAATAATTACGTACCTACCAGATTTCAATCGTAATTAAGTTTATTTGTCTCGAAAAAGCTTCAACCAAAATTGATACACTAATTTTTGAGTCACACCTACTCAAATAAAGATGACATTAAATTAGTTTTTACGCTTATTTGATTGTAGAACTGCGTGTTGTAATCTCAATATCCTGAATTTCCAAGTAATAACATAGCTATTTCCCATGGTACAAACAAATTGGCTTAGAGAATGTGCAATCCGCATAAATCATTTTACAACTAGGAATTAATTTAGACACGAAACATGTTCCAGACAGCGGGCACGAATTTACGACTCTATTTTATGGTTATTGCGATAACTTACCATTGTTTAGGAATAGGAAATTAAATATAACGCAAATTGTAAAATCCACGGCTTTATAGGGTTCACTATGCAAACTTTGAGAGTATGGTTTAAATTGCTCTGTTTAAAATGACTTAATAATATAATTAAATTAGGAGAACTTTGAAACATCCAAGGTGGTAGAACCAATGTAGTTCGACCGGGCACTACCACCGCCACACCTATTTCTAGCGTGAAGCTTTTCTTGTGTTTCGATGGAAGGGTGTGGGTGCCGGCACACTTTCACATGAGGTGACCATCATAGTCCTCGGGAGTAGCAACGCAACTGAGATTGACTTCAAATCCATGGGCGGCAGTGACCACTTACCACCATGTGAACTGTATGCTCGTTTGCTACTTCAGTCAGATAAAAAAAATGCATACTATACTATACACAGTCCCCGTTATATCAGGAATTAGTCTCGAAATCAAAGTGGACGATATTGTCTACCGTAAGAAGCGCTTAAAAGAGGGCTTCCGAGGCTGAGAGAGGCAGGACTGGGAGTTCGAACGTCCAGCCAGCAATCCCAGGAAGGTCTACAGTATATGTGGTCACATGTCGTCGTAATCACCAAATAATGTGTTGGGCTGAAACAATCACCCGGCTTCAAGGACATCACGCTCAGAAAACATCGATTGCGTTCCTTTGAAGCTCCCAAAATCCTTTCGCGGAGAGGAGGGCCACTGTGTGGGTTTAAGCGAGTAAAAATCCCACACAATCCAATGTTGCTCGTACAACGGGTACCTTTAAAAGGAAAAAATACACAAAAAAATTACAAAAACTAGAACCATGGAATATGGACAATATATTAATTTTATGACGTAAACACCTACTGAGAGAGACGTTTTCATTATTCAGCCCTAAAGGGTCTAATAACTTTACTATAACACAAACCCTTAGGGGTTTGTATTATAGTCTAGCGTACGCGGTAGGCAACCGCTGGTTTCAAATAAATTAAAGGAAGCCACATTATATACCTACACTATTCCTTCAGGAGGCTGCTAGGTTCAAAGTGTGAAGAAACTTCCTCACGGGATTTTGAGTCTCACCGGAAAATTTAACCGACAGATTAAATATTAAAGACGGGATAGAAGTTCTAAGCTCCGCTGTAATGACCTTAAAGTTGGTATAGTTAATTAAAAATGCATAGCGTTGTTCCTTATTAATTGCGCCCATTCACCTTATCTTAAGGGAAATAATAATTACCTATTAGACACTGGTTTCATCACAAACATCTCAACGTCTTCGTGTTATCAAACTAATTTGCAAAATATAAGACTTTCGATAGAAGGGTGTGGTTTCCGACACACTTTCACATGAGGCGATCATCATAATCCTCGTGAGTAGTAACGCACCTGTGATTGACTTCAGATGGAAACCATGTTCTGTATGAAGTTAATTACAGATTTATTTCTAAAATACCCTACACTGTTATAGGTTAATATGTTCTTTGTGTGTGGCGACAAAGAATTTATCGTAATAAATATGTTTTAAACTGAATTATTCAAAAGGTAACTTTATTACAACTGACTTTAGACTCATTAAAAATATAATCACTTTTTTATTACCGCTATAAGCTCAAACTTCAAGTTTTATTGCTCATTAACTTTTTAATTTTGTTCAGCATATACGTACAATATACATTATTTTGAACTTTTCCATACATAATTCCTGTATTTCTTAACATAAAGTAAAAAACACCAAACAGTAATTTACACCATTTAAACCTTGTTATTCCAACGGTCACCGTCGTTTTAACTAAGAAAAGTTGGAGAAAAGTCAATTTTCTTAATAAATATGACTTCAACCGTTTCATTGATACACCGATTGTTTTTTAATTTGGGATTTGTCACTTCCCTTGTTTTATTATTTGGTTAGTATTTAATTGTGTAGTGGTATTAATAGATATATACATATATATTTGCAAAAAAGGTATACTTTAACGAACGTTTACCAAACATCATAATATCTTTATTTATATATGATTCCGTCAAAATAGATGACAATTATATGTTATGTGCAAGAACAAAAAAGTTATTTGAATATGGTAAATTCTGCCATCTTTTGTATTTTTGGTCTGTGGACACTTTTGATGGGTGAAGATGACAAACATTACATCTCCTATTATTAATTATACTTAAATAAATAGAAAAGGCCTACTTTCGCTATTTATGTTTAACATAATTAACATGGTTACCTAAACATAATTTTGACAAATGCGATGACTATTAACAAAAACGCTGAAGGGGATATTTATTCCCAGGAAAAGACATCAAAAGGATAATGAATTCATGAAGATAAGATGCCCTATATCAGAAATGCGACACAAATGTTATGTCTCGAGGATCATATTTAATTTTATTGAAAGACGAGCATGTCCAACTTAGGTGTTGTATATGAAGTTTAAAATTCGTTGCATCTTCCGGGGGCTTAGATTGTCACCTCACTTATAAGTGAACCAGCAAACCTTTCACCGAAACGCAGAATAGCTTCATGCTAAAAATACGTGTGGCAGTAGTACCTCCGGTCGAACCACAGTAACTCTACCTCCGATAACCACCGTATTAGTGACCATATTTTTTTTACATCATGGTGTTAATTTCCAGTACCGCCAATCGCTCAGATCTCATATGAAGATTTCATAGTAAAGTACAAACTCGTCGATCCTTTTCCCATGGAGCGTTACCAGAGAGTCGTAGACCTAGAGAACATGGTGAATTGCAACTGTCCCCGAGTATATTGGCCAGCGTGCGGGATGAACAACGTGACGTACGTCAACGCTTGTATCGCTTCGTGCCTGAAGACGAAGATACGGAGACTGGGTCCGTGCATTAACTACAGACGTACCCCCTTACCTTTTTATATACCGCCGGACTGGCTTAACAATGGAACGACAAATAGTACTATCTAACCAATTTTATTAGTTTATTAGATAAAGCATTTTACTTAGTGACAATATTATAGAGCAACTTAAAAGGTCAGAAAAAACGTTTTTATAGTATAATATACTCACTATGTAAACACAACATTTAAATTGTATAACAAGCACCCCGGTCGAACTACATTACTTCTTTCTCTTACCTGATAATTCCCACATTCGTGTCTTTTCTGTCGTACAAGCTCATAGGATGAATTTCCAGTACCGCCAATCACCCAGACCTCATATGAAGATTTCATAGTAAAATACAAACTCGTCGATCCATTTTCAATGGAGCGATACCAGAGAGTCGTAGACCTAGAGAACATGGTGAATTGCAACTGTCCCCGAGTGTATTGGCCAGTGTGGGATGAACAACGTGACGTACGTCAACGCTTGTATCGCTTCGTGCCTGAAGACGAAGATACGGAGACTGGGCCCGTGCATTAACTACAGACGTACACCTTACCTTTTTATATACCGCCGAACTGGCTTAACAATGGAACGACAAATAGTACTCTTTAAGCGATTGTATTAATTTATAACATGAACGTGTTTTGCTAAATAACGATTATAATGAACTGTAAGAGGTTAGAAAAAAACGTTTTGATTTTATAATATAAACACAATATTTAATTGTATAACAAGCTGCTTGCTTTAACAGCACTACTTCTACCACCTGGTAACTAAAACATAAGTGTTTTTTCTTTCTTTCAAACTCATAGTGTAAATTTTTAGTACCGCCCATCGCCCAGATCTCATACGAAGATTTCATAGTAAAGTAAAAAATGACAGAAAAAAAACTTCTAATTGTATAATATACACACTATGTAAACGAAATATTTAAGTTGTATTACAAGCTGCCCGGTCGAACTACACTATTTATTTCTATCACCTGGTAATTCCCAAATAAGTGTCTTTTCTGCCCGTCGTCGTACCCATGGGGTCAATTTCTAGTACCACCAATCACCCAGATCTCATACGAAGATTTCATAGTAAAGTACAAACTCGTTGAACCTTTTCCAATGGAGCGATACCAGAGAGTCGTAGACCTAGAGAACATGGTGAATTGCAACTGTCCCCGAGTGTATTGGCCAGTGTGGGATGAACAACGTGACGTACGTCAACGCTTGTATCGCTTCGTGCCTGAAGACGAAGATACGGAGACTGGGCCCGTGCATTAAGTACAGACGTACACCTTACCTTGTTATATACCGCCGAACTGGCTTAACAATGGAACGACAAATAGTACCCTTTAACCAATTGTATTAATTTATTACATGAACGTGTTTTGCTAAATAACGATTATAATGAACTGTAAGAGATTAGAGAAAAACTTTTTGGTTGTATAATATAAACACAATATTTAATTGTATAACAAGCTGCTTGCTTTAACAGCACTACTTATACCACCTGGTAACTAAAATATAAGTGTATTTTCTTTCTTTCAAACTTGTGGTGTAAATTTCTAGCACCGCCCATCGCTCAGATCTCATATGAAGATTTCATAGTAAAGTACAAACTCATTGATCCTTTTCCGATGGAGCGTTACCAGAGAGTCGTAGACCTAGAGAACATGGTGAATTGCAACTGTCCCCGAGTGTATTGGCCAGCGTGTGGGATGAACAACGTGACGTATGTCAGCCCTTGTATTGCTTCGTGCCTGAAGACGAAGATACGGAGACTGGGCCCGTGCATTAACTACAGACGTACCCTCTTACCGTTTTATATACCGCCGGACTGGCTTAATAATGGAACGACAAATAGTACTCTTTAACCAATTGTATTAGTTTATTAGATAAAGTGTTTTACTTAGTGACAATTATGGAGCAACGTAAAATGTCTGAAAAAAACGTTTTAATTGTATAATATACACACTATGTAAACGCAATATTTAAGTTGTATTACAAGCTCCCTGGTCGTACTACACTACTTCTTGCAACAATGCAACGACAAATAGTTCTAATTAGCTAGTAATAGATAAATAGGTGAAAGTGCTATACTAAGTGACGATTTTAATGCAATGTATAAGGTTAGAAAAAAGCGTTTTAATTGTATAATAGGAACATATTTTTTGATTGTATAACAAGCTCTCCGGTCGAAATACACTACTTCTTTTTACTACCTGGTATCTTACCTAAAATAAGACTCTTAACTAATGTAGGGTTGATTACAAGAGTCCACGGGTGGCCATGGCCACAATCCATCCACAAATATTTCAGTTTAAAAGTGTTTTCTTAATTGTATTACTAATCTTAAGTTACGAAGTGTACAGTAAAGGATGTTATAACTTTAGAAATTTGTGTTTTTAATAATTTTAGAAAGACATCCACCAATTATCTAATGAAGGGGAAGAGAAACATATAGACCTAGAAAGCATCAGGAATGCTGGTGTCCCCGAGTGTACTAGCCGACATATCGCAAGAATGACATGACATACAAGTATGTCAAGGGATTTGCTGCGTGCGTGAAGATGGAGATAAAGCCGGGTCATAAAGTACAGATGTTACTCCTTAACTCCTACATACGTATATGCCACTGTAGGCAACAATATTGAGTAGTGAAAAAAACAGCAGCTGTTAAACAATAAAAGTGTTAGTATCAATATAATTTTTAAAACATTATATAAAGGTAATTCATTATATAAATTTAGAAAGTGGTAGAACTAGAGCAGTTCAACCAGGGAGGTACCACCGCCACACCAATTTCTACCGTGAAGCATTCCGTGCGTTTCGATGGAAGGGTGTGGTTGCCGGCACACTTTTATATGAGGCGAACATCATAGTCCTCGGGAGTAGCAACGCATCTGTGACTGATTCATAACTCATCATTCAGATACATGTCTGGCCGGAAATCGAACCCGGAACCCTTTGCGCGTCAGACCGGTATGGTAACCGCGGCGCCACGCGGTTCGTCAATTATTTATAAATTGTGTAAGAAGTGGATAATAATCGTCCAAAAAGTGCATAAAAGGTGTTTGACAAATTTATTTTTACATTTTCTATCACTTGATGAAGATGGGGAATGAGCTTCCTCCTGAGATATTCCCGGAGCGCTATGACACGGGGCTCTTCAAGAAAGGTGCAAAAAGAGCTCTCCTTCAAAGCCGGCGATGCATTGGCGACTCCTCTGGGGTTGGAAATGTTCATAGGCGACGGTAACCACTTTCCATCAGGTGGCCCGTCTGCCTTATTGTTAGATACAAATATAAAAAAAACAACTTCAATCGCATAACCAAACGTTCTGCTTAACAAAAGTGTATAAACGAATACTATCCAAAATAGAATCCCGTGAACGGTTTATTTATTCCACGTAATGCTGGCTTTGTCCGACATAAAACCAACCTAAATTGATCTATCTACGCATAGGACAAAGTCTGAAACGTGTTTCAATATAAAATTGGCTATTGACACTACACATACATAAATGATAGTTCAATTTTAAGGAACATAGACACTTAATACGAAGGACATTAGGTATTGACCTGAAAAAGGTCAACAATACTTAAAGGTAGAGGTCAAAAGGATTTTCGCCATGGGTCGGTTACGTGTGTTAACAGATTTTGTTACACCATTCTGTAATTTTGTTTTTATTACGGAAATAATAACTTTGCTTTAGACTTGCTTTAGACTTAGATGTGCCTATTTTCATTTCGTCACTTTAATTAGACCAGGCATACATCGCAACAGTCGAAGTTGGACCGTAATTCAAATCAAAACTCGCACTCACATACACACTCACGCACACACACACACACACACACACCCACACACACACACACACACACACACACACACACAATTAGAGATTATTTATAGTTATTGTACTTACCTAAATGTATTATTTGAACTAAATGTATAAGTACTAAATTCTTAAAATGTTCCTCTAGCTACTTTAGTTTTAATTATTTTGTTGAAAAGCTCTGTTCATTGTCTCGGTGGATGAGCGGGGTACCTGTAACACAGGTCTTGAACCAAGTGCGACTAGCATATGTAAATGTGTTTTATATCAATAAATTTTTTTTTTATTTTTTTTAAACTAAACTAGATATTACCTATCCAAAGTATGGTTCACGTGTTAATATATTGACATTTAACGAATGACTGAGGGGTAAAGAAAAATACTGTATTACCTTGTAATAGTAATTTAGTAATGACAAAGTCTTTTCTCAGAATGAGAGATTTTTAGGCCATAGTGCACCTCGCTGACCAAGTGCGAATTGGTGGAAAATCGTGACTTAGTAGCAACAAAATAAGTGATGTGTTATCTCAGTTATAGTGACTTAGTGGTAAAAAAAAGTGCTGGGCTACCTTATCAATAGTTATTGAGTGGTCACATGATATGTGCTGTGTTAATAAATACTGACTAAGCGATAACACGGTCGTCCCTGTAGCTCCGAAATCAGAATAGGGCTACGGCATCCCCTGCCTGTCGTTAGAGGCGACTAAAAGGGGCTTCCGGGGTTGCAGACGGCTAGAGTGGGAGCTCGAATGTTCGGTCAGGCAATACCGGGAAGGACGGCGGTATGTGTGGTCGCATACCGCTGTCAAGACTAGACGGAGCGGTGGGCCCAGCCGCCCATCTGGGAGGAGCCCGATGGGGCAACGCGCTCGGAGGATTCCGGTTGAAGTCGTTTCGAGATCTCGGAGAAAGTTGGTTGTTATTTAAGAGACACTGGATTATCCTATTAATGGTAATTTTGGTGAATATTAATTGATAAAGTGATAATTTATACTTCTGAAAGTGTAGGAATATTCTATATTCTAAGGAGGCTACCATGAACTTTAATCAACCGTATTTTAACAATATGTCATATAAATAGTTTCTTATGTTTGACGACCCGCGTGGCGGAGCGGTTACCATACCGGTCTGACATGCAGTGGGTTCCGGGTTCGATTCCTGGCCAGACAGGTATCTGAGTGATGAGTTAGGATTCATGTTCTGGGTCTGGGTGTTAATGTGTTCGTCTTGTGTGTGTCCATGGCACACACGACACAGGAGAAAATCCTAGTGTAGAAAGCGTTTGTTTGTTATGCTTCTTTGCGGCAAACCTAAGCGTTTGTATATAATGTAAAATGAATAAGATCAATCTATTTATAGGTTTGTACTAATGAAAGGCGAGATGTTTGACTACGGATGATCTCCCGTCAGGCTTACTTATTAAAACTGGGAAGCGGCTATGCTCGAGCGCTTGCAGTTTTGATATAGTATATGTCGGCGCAACACCGCGTATTTATGAAAAACACGTCGTCGAACATAATTATTTTAGTTAGTTTAAAGATCAAAAATTGTTTGTTTATTATATTACCAATACTTAGTGATTTTTAGAATTGTAATTTAGTTTACCCTCCATAAATTTGTTATTGTCACCTCACCAAACATTGTTATAAAAAGGCGAGCGAACGCCGGTAGAAAAAGATTCTTGTTTAACCGTCGTAGCGATCGGGCCTCCTAAACTGTGAATAAATCGAAGAAGTTTACTCCTGTGTTTTACTTCAAATTTTCAAGAAAGGATAGTAATGAAGACCCTCGAAGACTCCTGGCCATCCTGACGTCACATATCACACATTCACTTCGTTATATATAATATATACAAGATGTTGAAAAAAAATTAAAGCATGGTCCAGAAATACAGGTATCTTAACAGGTGTCTTAATAAATTGCTGATAGTTGTCCGATATCAATAACCTTGGGTGAACTCGATGCTGCCGTCTCCGAAAGTTAATGACCTTTAAATACACTCAAAGAAGACATAAAGTGTAACTATTGTAGACACAATCTACAAGATAAATCCACTTTAAGAAAACTATCTTATCCTTAAACAAAAGTCGTGTCTCAGCAATTTTTCACGATTCGAAGGTCATTGCCAGATCTTAAACAAAATACAGCGTCGGTACAAAATTGAGTCCTCCCTAGAGAATTACCTGCCGTGGAATAAAATGATCTTATTTATAAAACTGTATAAAGAGGTCGGGAGGAAAAACGTCTACCGCAAAATAATGTCGTGTTGAAAGGATCGTCCATTTTTCGTTTGTTATTTTCTTTAATCTAAATGGAATCTTTTAATTTGTTCAACCTGAATCGTTGTGCTATAGAATTCTTACTACATATTGATAAATTACTCAACAATGTTAATAAAAGTTGAAGGAATAGACACTTAATAGATAGGCACTAGACTAAGTACTAGGACACGATACAGTTTCACATGGTCGTGATCACGTATTGAGAGAACCCGGTACATATCAAAATGTATTAATTGAATGATAATATTTGCTTAAAATATCCTGTTTCAATCTGGCTTCCTTTAGGGTTTAAATAACCAAAGAAGTCTGGTTAAAATGATTTTATTTTTACGTAATGAATGCGACGATCGTGCAGTACATATGATGGTTAGTGCCTCCTATTGCCCAGAAACCAACCCTGAGTAAGACTGGTATCTGCTGTTAGGTCGACAACAGATATTTTCTTCCTTTTTATCTATATATATTGAAGTCACGAACGATATTTTTTTATTTATATTTATTTGACTGAAGTAGCAAACGAGCATGCAGTCCACCTGATGGTAAGTGGTCACTAACGCTCATGGACATCTGTAATAAACTTCATACAGAACATGGATTCTATCTGAAGTCAATCACAGATACGTTGCTACTTCCGAGGACTATGATGGTCGCATCATATAAAACTGTTTCGGCAATTACACCTTTCGATCTAAACGCAAGAAATGCCTCACACTAGAAATAGATGTGGTGGTGGTACTTTCCCGGTGAAACTACACTGGTTCTACCTTCAAAAGTGTGACTCATGCAGTCTACCTGATGGTAAGTCACTGCGGCCCTTAGAAATATGAAAGTTCCTTGTGTATTACCAAAATTACTCGTCGGTGTAACAACCGGTCATCTTAAGCCACTTATAGGCAAGGGTTCTCTAAGGCTTTCCGTTGACTTTTGCATTTGAATGCCGATTGCCAGCCTAATGGAGGTCGGACGGGAAACCGATTCCAAGATAAAACTACCTATTCACTTGTTAATTCATACCTTCGGGAGGCTTCTTTTTCTTTACAATACCTACCAAAAATAGTAGTATTAAACTTGTATCACACGTAGGTTCGTTTTTTTACAACTTGGAAGTGATAAACGAGCACGCAGTCTACTTGTTAATAAGTGGCCACTGCCGCCAATAGACATCGATAATCAATCTCAATGCCAATTACGAGCAGTGATAGCCTAATGGTTGAAACTTGCCCTCTCGATCGGGAGGTCCAAAGTTCAAATCCAGGCACGCCCCACAGATTTTTCTAAAATTATGTGCGTATTAATTAATTATTACTGCTTTTCGGTGAAGGAACAGACGTGAGGAAACCTACTCACCCAAAAGTTCTTTAAAAAAAGTTCTTGGAGGTGTGTGATTACTAAGAAGACTAATAAGAGGAATAATACTAAGAAGTAGCAACCATATAGTCTTTCTGATAGTAAGTGGCCTGTGTTAGCCATAGAAATCTATCAAACTGGATAATAAAAACCTACCAGATGCAGATGTTAGTTCGCTATGATGTAAAATATATCCATCCATCAGCCTTTTGATGTCCACTGCTGAACATAGGCCTCCCCTAAATGGCGCCACACCACCCGGTCCTGTGCCCTCTGAATCCAACGGTTTCCCGCTGTCTTCTTCAGGTCATCGGTCCATCTGGTAGGGGAGCGACCTGTACTCCTTTTGCCAAAAACAAAAAAAAATATATCTATACTATAATAAATCTGTAAGAGGTCGCTGTCTGTACATGGAATAAATTTAGGTGAAAACCACTTCTAGAGGTCTTTAATACGATATAGAACCCAAAATAATGGTTTTTAGAAATCTTTTCTGTTTGTCTGTTTGTCTGTTTGTCTGTTTGTCTGTTTGTCTGTTTGTCTGTTTATCTGTTTGTCTGTTTGTCTGTTTGTCTGTTTGTCTGTTTGTCTGTTTGTCTGTGTGTTTGAAAACGCTAATCTCAGAAACGGCTTATCCAATTTGAATATAATTTTCACGGATGTGTTGTGGGAAACTTCACTTAACATTTAGTGTTTATTTTATGTAAATCGGTTTATAAATAAAAAAGTTATGTCAATTTAAAACTAAGCAGTATTTATTCTGTGTTCGTTAAGTGTTAATATGATAAGTAACTGCATAGTTGAATTGGTTGAAACTAAACATGTTATAGTCTGTAAAATGTATTGCTTTGTTATGTATTTTTATTGGTTATGTGTGTACCTATGTTATTTGATACTATACAAATCAATATCTCTATATCTATATATACTTATATAAAAACGAAAGGATGCTCTCTCACTCATCTATTGAATAAATATCGTAGAGCCTAAACTGCTAAAGATACGAATATGATTTTTACCAGGGGTTCCTTTTATGACGTAGACGTCAGTTAAGAATGAATTTTCTGATCCCCCCCCCCCCAATTTAACCCAAATAGGAGATGTAAGTTTGTATGAAAGTCAGTCAATTTTAAGGCCACCTCAATAAAATTTATTATTTCGCTGTGATTTTTATGTTAAAACATAGTTTCTTCAAAAAGGAAGAGGTTATCAATTCGTCTGTATTTTTTTTTATTTTATTTTTTTATTTTATATTTGTTACTCGATTTCTCCGCACTGGGTGAACGGATTTGGATGATTTTTTTTCATTTGAAAGGTAGTGCGTGTCATGGGGTCCCATTTATTTATAGTTCACTTTTGACTGTGGCATCCATAAGAAAAGCGCATAAGTCTGATATTTGCATTAACGATGTGCGCGATAAATAGATGAATAACTCAATTTCCCGCCAACTGATTTTCATGATTTTTCTTTTATTTGGAAGAATGTACTTCAAGGGTACTCTGATGAGTTTGATACGGTTCTGATCATAGGATCCATTTCTTTGAAGCAAATTAACGAAATTAGCGATACTCGGCCAAACCTAAGCTGTAGGAGTCCAATTGGGTTGAATGTAGAATGAGATTACTAAGCAGATATTTCCTAAAAAATTTCCTTCACCTCTTCAATCCTGATGATGCAGGGGTACTGCTAGCCTGAACCGTAGAAGTCAATTTGTTTTTATGGATTTTTGACATTTAACTCCTCAACCCTGATGATGCAGGGGTACTTCAAGCCTAAGCCATAGAAGTTAGCTATTTAGTGCTTTCAGGTATGTAATATAATTACTAAGCAAAGACACATGATGAAAATTTTGACCTTTAACTCCTCAACCCTGATGATGCAGGGGTACTTCAAGCCTAAGCCATAGAACTTAGCTATTTAGTGCTTTCAGGTATGTAATATAATTACTAAGCAAAGACACATGATGATAATTTTGACCTTTAACTCCTCAACCCTGATGATGCAGGGGTACTTCAAGCCTAAGCCATAGAAGTTAGCTATTTAGTGCATTCGGGTATGTAATATAATTACTAAGCAAAGACACAAGATGAAAATTTCGATCTTCAACTCCTCAAGCCTGATGATGCAGGGTACTGCAAGCCTAAGCCATAGGAGTTGGCCATTTAATGCTATCGGGTATGTAATATAATTACTAAGCAAAGACACATGATGACAATTTCGACCTTAAGCTCTTCAGCCCTGATGATGCAGGGTACTGCAAGCCTAAGCCATAGGAGTTGGCCATTTAATGCTATCGGGTATGTAATATAATTACTAAGCAAAGACACATGATGACAATTTCGACCTTAAGCTCTTCAGCCCTGATGATGCAGGGTACTGCAAGCCCAAGCTATAGAAGTTGGCTCGCAAGTGCTTACGTATAAGTAATAAGAATACTAAGCTAAGACACGGAATACTTTTTTTCAATCAACTCCTCCACATTTGAACCAAAAAGTATCGATTATAAAGATTGATTTGAACTTTTCCGAATTGGAAAATACTATTTGAAGTAATTTTGGCGGATTCAAATTTCTAAGTAAGATTATAGGTAAACCTACTTTTAATATTAATTTGTGTTCAGGATTTCCGGAAGGCATTAAGGAATTCAAAAATTCTGTTGGATAATGTACTGCTTCCTCCATCTCAATGACTGTGTCTACTGAATAGTAGATCTGTGACACGTTCATTGGTGGGTGGGTATATAGCCGTCTTTTGGAACCAATTTATAATGTTATTGGTTGCATTAACGATATCGGGATATACTTTTTCAACCAACTCCACCACATTTAAACGAAGACGTATCGATATAAAGATTGATTTTAACTTTTCCGGATAACAAAGAAATCATTAGAAAATTGGAATATCACTGAACAGCGACATATATTCTAAGTTCATATTTTGTTTCATGTGGCCAAAGATAAGATCTTTTAAGAGGTGCATCGGGCTATTTGTGTGCGTAAATCCCGCATTGTTCTTTGTAAAGCAGAAGACATAATCAAAACACTTTTACAATTCACACGAACAGGGCGCACCCGCTCGCAGGGTGCTGCCGCACCCTGCTCGCTTATTTTTTATGTTTTCTATTGTGAATTAGACCACTAAGAATGTAAATTGGTTCAAAAAAGCGGTTTACAATATTAGAATTCGTCTAATTAAAAAAATATATACATAACAATACGTTCCTACCCACAAATACACACTTTAAATTCGTTTTTTCACTTTGTGTTTGACCAGGTAATCCTTGAGCGGCCAAACCGATTTTAATGTTACTACTTTTTATCATAGAATTCCCACGGTGTCGAGATGTGCGCGGGAAAAACTTTGTGACACGTTGATTTGCACGCGGGCAAAGCCGCGGGTACAGCTAGTATAATAATATATTTGTAAAATATATATAACTCCCTTATTATACCACCTTCTTTTCTGGCTTAAATAAATGTCTGGTGACCGAAGAAGGCCTGCAGTCTTTACTAGTTTCTATATTGTTTGTTGTTTTCAGTTTAAAACATTATACATATCCGGACAAAGCATTTGTTTATCAGAACTTTTATAGGAATATTTAGGAACCATATAGATTTTTCAAAGATACTTTATGTACATAAATATATATATTTCTTTACAAGTATAGTAATCTACATAATTTAAATCTTACGTCTTTACTTTACACCTTTCCCTACTGTAATTGTTTATTACACATATAATAAATAGTATTAGAGGCCTATAGTTACAGTTCCTAAGTCATGAACAAGTATTATTATCTCTTACAAGTACATAATTATAAAGATTTATTATACTCAATAATTTAACAAGAACGTTATAATTTATCAAATCTTTATTATCTGTAACTAGTTGACCCGGCGAAATTAGTTTCGCCGGGTTACTCCACTATATCATGTATGTTTTATACATGAAAACCTTCATCTTAAATCACTTTATATTAAAAAAAAACTACATTATAATAGTAGCGTAGTTTTAAAGATCTAAACATGCATATGAACAGACAGCGGAAAGTGACCTTGTTTTATACTATGTAGTAATAAATAGTCGTAGACTATAACTTTGGTTACTAAGTCTAAAATCATAATTACGAAGGATTATTAAAATATTCAGATTTATATTAATGACAAACATAAAATTTCACCTTTGCGTTAAACACTTGAAGCGAGAAAATTACTCTCATAAAATATAATTGTTCCCATATCGCCGGAACATAAAGATTTAAGCAATTCATTTCCTTTTAATTATTCGCCAATGGTACAGTTCGCATATATTACCAAATTTTTAATTGGATTTTAATTTTAATTTAAATATGTGTGACGGCGATAATTTTTTATTTATAGTGAAATTATCTTTTGGTGAGTTAATATGAACATGCTGCAGCCTTTCGAGTTTTATTATTGGACATAGGTCTTCTCTAATGGAGGTTTTTGGTAATATTTATTAAGCCAGTACGAGTACCAGGTGGTAAAAACCAGAGTAGTTCAACGGAGTTCACCACCACACCTATTTCTAGCATGAATCAGGTCTTGCATTTCAGTGTAAAGCTGTGGTTGCCGGCTCTTTTTAAATGAGGCGACCATCTTAGTCCGCGGGAGTAGCAACGCACCTCTGATTGATATTCGATTATGCCCTGGTTCGGTAGAATTTTCCTATTTCAATCGTATAAAGAAAACTTTAGGGCACGACCGTGATAAAAATCACGACAAACACCTATTTACGAGTAGTTACTTTCTAAAAAGAATATGGTATTAATTAAGATAACTAATTACCTATATCTCTGGGTTATGGACGAGTTCAATTGGTTGAAATTAGTTCTAGGTATAGCCATATTAAGATACTTATGTACCAAACAATGACTAAGGGCAGTACAGCGGAAGGGCGATATTGCATAGTTCCTACATATATGAAAACTTTATATATCTTTTATTTTACGAATGGAACCCTGAGTATGCGAGTCCGACTCTAACTTGGACAGTTAATATTACTTATTTTAATGGTCCGTTTTTATTATTATCTTCTTATCCATCCATCTAACCATCAGCCTTTTGATGTCCACTGATGGACGTAGGCCTCCCCTAAATGGCGCCACTCCAACCGGTCCTGTGCCCACTGAATCCAACGGTTTCCCGCTGTCTTCTTCAGGTCATCGGTCCACCTGGTAAGGGGGTAACCTGTACTCCTTTTGCCTAAACGTGGTCGCCACGTTAGGGAAATTTGTTCACGTTATCTTCTAATATTTGTTTTATTATTACTTGTAGTTTCAACGTACTTATAACCTACAACATAGACTTATATTATCTTTAAAATATTAACCTTATAATATTCTAGATACACTTCTATATAAACAGATATTAATCTGTCTTCCGCGTATCTAGATTTAGCGATAAAGCTTGATTATACTTAGAAATAAGGTTCTGGTTCTATGATAAAACTATAGAGAGAGAATAGTAAACACATCTTTCTTCTTTATAAAAATGAATGTTTGTCTGTATGTCCTCTCTAGAATCGTAAACTACTCATTTGATCAAGTGGCGATCTTTAGCAAAGTTGTAATTCATGAGCTCGCGGAGGTTTCTGGTTTTTTTTTTGTAATGGCATAGCAACACGCGCAGGGTACAGCTAGTGTTATATATAGTAAATTGTTTCTTGCTCTATTTAGTTAGGCAAAAATTAACCACTTGCCATCAGGGAGACTGAGTGCTTGTTTATTTACGCATTTCAGTAACAAACGAGCATGTAGGGCACTTGATGATAAGTGGTTACTGCCGTCCATGGATATCTGTAAGCAACTTCATATAGAACAACGGTTCTATCTCAAGTCAATCATAGATGTGTTGCTACTGCCAAGAGCTGAAATGGTCGATACATATAAAACTAATCGTTGCTAATTCAATCTTTTACAACACTTTTTTAAATGTAAACCTGATGATAAGGCAGACAGGCTACCTGATGGAAAGATTTGTAACATCAGAGGAGTCGCCAATGTGTCGTCGGCTTTGAGGGAGAGCTCTTTTCGCACCTTCATTGAAGAGCCCCATGTCATAACGCCCCTGGAATACCTCAGGAAAAAGCTCGTTCCATCTTACACGTCCGTGGCAAAAACGAGCGGGCAAAATCGCTTGCAGCATCTCATTCCTTGTGAGACAACTTAGTAAACTAGATAGTGTTGAATTAATTATGTTACATATTAATGTCTCTAGTGGTTTTCGAGCAAGGACGATAACTGGGATTACAAGATACCGAGCTTAATGTAAATTCTAGACAATAATGACATTATCATCATTACGGGAAAGCAATTATCTTTAATGATAAACCTCGTATTAAGGAATTATGTTGAGACGTTTGAAATCTTTGCAGTTTACTTTTTACCGGTAAAATAGTTAATTTTATGTAAATTATAAGTGAAAAGTTTTTGTGGACTTTTTTGAGACTGAAGTAAACTAATAAACAAACTAGGATGCCGTTCTCGTGATGATAACTGGTCCTATGTATGCTTAAATCTTTAAAACTACGCTACGGATTTTAATGCACTTTTTTTAATAGATAAAGTGATTTAAGAGGCAGGTTTTTATGTATAATACTTACATAATATTGTGTTTCGGACTGCCTAAAGGTTGGCTGGCAGAGAATGCTTATAGCATTAAGCCCACCTTTGTACAAAATTTATGGTACATAAAGAATAAATAAATAAATAATATAGTGAGAGAACACTAATAATTTTAATTTTTTTACTTTTAGGCGGAACAAAGTTCGCCGGTCAGTTTGGAACAAATAAGGGAAATACATACAAACAAACTTACGTACACTCGTAGACATTACTCTCCACCAGACAAAGTCGGCTAAAAATCTCTTTTTTTTCAGCAATCCTGGCAACAATTTGCAGTTATGACCAGGCTTTAGCCCAGTTTCCAGGGTTTTTCAACCTCTGGTCCATGGATATACCTTCATTAGACAAGATTCCCGCATCAGAACGTTGTAGGGCCTGCCCCAGAGTATATATACCAGTTTGTGGAAGTGACAATACTACGTACACTAACGAATGCATGATGAATTGCGCGAATGTTAATAAGAAGAAAAACCCACCGGTTCTCAAAGTCCGCTTGGGGCCATGTTTTGTCTTCCCAGAATAAAGAGGATCGAAAATTAAAAGTACCCAAGGCCTGACCGAAGAATGATTTTAATAACTATGTATGGAAGTAGCAATTGATTATTTGACGCGACGGTAGTTATACTATGTGATCTAAATACCTGTTTATTATTATGATTTATTTAAAGCTGACTCGGCGAACTTCGTTCCGCCTAAAAGTCAAATATTTAAAATTATCAGTATTCCTTTACTATATTATGTATGTATTATACATAAAAACCTTCCTTTTGAATCACTCTATCTCTATCAGCTCATCACTTAAGTCTGGTCTATATTTTCGCGAAATATTTTACACCAACTGACGATGCTCCCGCCGCACTTTTAAGGAGTTATTTTAAGAATATAATAGGAAACCAGTTGGATACAAGTAGGGATAGCAGCCATAAACTGATGATAAGTAGCAACTGAAACCCACATCTATGAGTAACTTTAGACGGATATTTAGGTTTCCTCACGATGTTTTCCGAAAAGCAGTGACAATTCATTTCTAATAAGCACATAAATCAGTGGTGCGAGCCTGGATTTGAACCTCGGACCTCCCGATTGAGAGGTCAAGTTACAACCATTAGGCTATTACTGCTCTAGTCTCGACTAAACTAGTACTAGGGGAGGTACCATCGTTACGCATGTTTCTAGGGTGAAGCATTTTTTGCTCTTCAATAGACGTGTGGTTGCCGGCACACTTTTATATGAAACGACGATCATAGTCCTCGGGAGTAGCAACGCATCTGTGATTGACTTCAAATAGAACCCATGTTCTGGGTAAAGTTGATTACAGATGTCCATGGGCGGCAGTGACCACTTACCATCAGGTGGACTACTCGTTTGCTACTTCAGTCAGATAAAAAAAATGTCCATGAACGGTGGGGGCTATATACCATTCTTGTTCACTGTTTTAATAATATATGTTAAAAACAAACGAAAATGGATCGTGTATTTTCGCTGAAGCATTTTTGAATAATAGTTTCATTTTAAAACTATGTTTGCTCATATTTCAACTTCAGAGTGCCGCAACCATTAAATCGATACAAAATTCACTGGACGTGTCTAAAACCACTGTTCTAGAAACTACACAACACACAGAGTTTGTACGAGTCTGTCTATAAAATATTTCCACGTCGGTGGATTAGATTTATCGACACGAGATATTTCTATGCGCGATTGACTGGATATGTATTTCCAGTTAGGGAAGTAACAAGGCTGTGTAAAGGTATTTATATTTCTTTATAAATATAAAACAAGGTGCTCTTTAGCAGAAGTATCATACTGGCATGCAGTCCATTTAAAAATTATGGGAACTTTGTACGCCCTTAGGCCGACACTAGGATTTTCTCTTGCGTCGTGGGTGCCATAAATACACATATATAAGGATATACAAACACTCAGGCTCAGAAAAGGAATCAAAATTCATCATTCAGGAATCTGTCGAGCTGAGGATCGAACCCGGAATCATTGCGTGTCTGACCAATATTGTGACCATTTCACCACGAGGCTCGTGAAACACATTAAAAATGCTTTAACAATCCTGATAACTAAAATGGTTGAATCAATTCAATATTCCATCACATCCATCCATCAGCCCTTCGAGATCCACTGCTGGACATAGGCCTCCCCTAAATGACGCCTCTCCAACCGGTCCTGTACCTTCTGAATCTAACCGTTTCCCGCTGTCTTATTTAGATCATTGGTCCACCTGGTGGAGGTCGGACCTGTGCTCCTTTTGCATAAACGTGGTGACCACTCAAGGACTATCGATCTTACGAGCGATGTGCCGGCCCATAGCCACTTCAACTCGTCTATGGATTTCATTGCTGCGAATCATGTCTCGTATCGAAATTCCGGGCGTAACCCTCTCCATAGCACACTGAGCGATCCAGAGCCTCCAAACGAGGTCTACAGTGAAAGACCACGTTTCCGCGCCATAGGTAATCAATTCAAGGTTGTCGTCAAGTAATTATAGTACCAACTGCTTGGCACGGACCTCTTCTCAGAATGAGAGTGTTCCGGACGTAGTCCACCGCAATGGCCAAGGGCGAATTAGTACACTTTACACACACAAACGAAGGTTGTCTCTTTATATCTTTGTTTGATGTAAATAGGTAGCAAACGACTGTGCCATCTACTTAAAGTAATAACTGAAGCTATTACTATTTCATCGTTGAGCATCAGTCATTATACAATAATCGCCTAAAAAGAGATCTTATCAACGCTTCATGTGATAACTATTTTCCATTTTAATGCAATAAATAAATCGTTGTTTCCATCTTAATCTAAATGATAAATTTTGTAGCGATTAATTGCTCTAGTTTTATTGGTTAAAGGGACGTATTAAGGTGAGTGTCACAGGTAATAACTTAAGATAGATTGACACACAAGAGTGCTTCTTAAATAAAGATAGTTAATTTTACTGGGAGATAGAGGGATTAACGACAAATCCTTTTTCTGAAATACTAGCGTAACGGTCCGTTACATAGTGGATTCCGGCTTCGATTCATGGCCAGGCAGACTGAAGGATGAAATCAGATTTTTGTGTCAGTGTCAGTCGCATGGTCAGGGTTCGTCTATGCGTATGTCCATGGCACCCACGATACAGGGAAAATATTGAGCGCCTGTGAGTGCGCAATGTATTTTTTGAAATAGAACGTCTTGTTATTCATAAAGTTGCGTTCTCCTAAATACATCTCCAAAAAACTAATCATAAGAAAAAAATAGAACTAATAAACATTCAAAAGTGTACAAAAATCACATTTGAATAAAAACCATTTGAATTTATTTTGTATTTCAAGCAATTACCGGTTGTTGCTTGAATCGTTTGCAATTTGAATAAAAAACTATAAACGTTGTCGTCATTAATTAGTACCATTAAATTGATTATGAATTTTTAATGCAGCAATAAAAAAGCTTTGCTTCTTACTTTAAAAGTAAGGTATAATATCAAGCGACATGTGTTTTCTTTGCAGTAAGTACGCATGAATTTTGCTTAATTTAGTTAAATATCCTCTTGATATTTTGATAGCGATATTGTATTATATTTAAATAAAAAGTATGATTTGGTATGATTGTAATATTTTACTGCCGAAGTCAAGTGCAAATACTATATAATTATGCTTCTGGACTCTTCAAGCCTTAAGCTGATTATTTATTAACGTGATCGACAACACATAATCTGATATATGTACAACAGATTAAGAACTTACGAGTTATATCCTTGCCTCACTTATTTATTTAACAGTATCCTGAAAATGATCAATAATCGATTAGATTGTCAGTATATTAATCACTGTATCAGTAAACATATGACAAAATGATGTAAATGTAAATTGAGTCCAGTTACCTGAATAAATAAATTATTATTATTATTCAATAGTAATTATTATTTCCACTTTTTTATTTCATCTCCTTACGTTAGATATTCAGGAGTATGCCAAGGGTGGATGTTGGTACCCTTGTTTTTTATAATTATGAGAAATTACTTTTGATAGTTCTTAAACACGCATAATATTTTCTTAACGTATATACAATTTGAGGCCTCAGCAAAGTTTTAAAATTAAATCGAATTTAAGTTAATCATATTCAATGTTAATAATTTTGTTCGAATGCGGGACCCAGTCTTATCTCATTTCAACTTCGACATTACTGTAATGCCCAAAACCGTAGTAATGAAAGATTTGGAAGTTACATTCTATCAAATGCTCTCTTTCCATAGCCAAATAAAGAATATTGTGTAGGAATTCTTCTGACTTTTGCATGTAAGAATAAACTTACGAAATTTTAAAATTGTGCCATCGTCGGGGCTAGACCAGCTACTAGTGTCTGGAATCCTCATTCATGTACTTTTGATTTTATGCTAGATAAATGCAAAAGCGTTTCTTAGGTGCTACAAGCTAAACTTTGGATAATAACAGCTTGTCTAGCCTTGCATACCTGCAAACGTTATTTTAACTTACCCTTAAGACTAGGTGAAAAGATATACAGTTAGTAGTTGCGTGCAAAATCTTTCGACACTTATCGCCGCACCAAATCTACATAATAATTCACCTACACACTATTACCGTCGAAGCTGGATACACACTGGTGTGTATATTAATTCTTCCTTGTTTTGTACGTCGTAAGTTTAAGGTTAAGTTTACTGAAAAGGTATACCTTCTAATATTTAAATTTTTCATTTCACCTTAGTTTTAATTTTGATTTGTTAACTTATTGACAGTGTTATTTTTTTCTTGCTTATTGATGTATATTATTATTAATATTTTACTCGAAAACTACTTGACCACTAACTAATAGCTTTTAACGGTCGTTCCATACAACACATAGTTTACTGTATCTATTTGTCAAATGTTGGTCAGCGCCCTAGTTACCGAACTTTCTTCATCGAAAACGTAGAACCAACTGAAATCCGGTTTAATTGCGCGAAATAGAGAAAAACTCAGACAATAAGGGCCAAGTTTGAATTGGTGTTGCCGCAAATTTCGAATGGGGGCCAAATGATGCTGGAAGGCTACTCAGCGGTTTATGGTCTTGAAACTTTTTGGTTTGGTTTTTCGGGCGTAATTAGCAGGGAATTTGAAGGGACGGTGACAATGTGAGAATTTTTTCAATGTTTTATAATAAATTATATCTTGCGTACATCCAACTTTTTTGGAAAAAAAAGCAAGTAATCAAATATTGAATCATAATATATTTTCTCGTGTCGTTATTTACTTAAACTCATAACTGAGCAATCGACAAATCATTCATACTCATGGATGAACTATCGATTCCTCGCTTAAGTTTTTACATTTTCAGGATAAAAAGATATTTGCAACGGTATACCTAATCAACCAATTCGCACTTAGCCGGTGGACTATGTCCTAAAATCTCATATTCCAAAGATCCGTTGACAGCAGTGAGACAATAATGGCTTGACGACGATCAATCGAATGCACCAGACGCCGAATCATCAACAACTTACAATTCTTAAATTGCCGATCAGCATCTTTTAATAAAAGACAACGGCGCGAATTACGGACTATTCAGTTTCTATATAAGTTACAACAGCTCGGTTGGTACCCTTAGTGTGAGTTAAATATGGTTTCCTAAAAAAATCATTGTTTACTCTTTTGCCCGTCATTTCAAAGTACATTGCAAGATGTGGCCAGAAACTAAAACGTAAGAGTGCAATAAATATGTTTTTGGAACGAAGTTCCTTATTGCGCGTTTTGAAAGGGGGCTAGACGGAAAAAAATCTTACGAAAAGTTGTCACGACACTTTTTGGTATAGTAAGCTACTGTAAGTTGTGCGGCCTGCGCATGTTTCTCTGTCTGTCTCTTTCTCTCTCTCTCTTATAGAAAGCAAGCCAGATATTTTCATTTCTATTTCGCATTGAATAGTGTGGTGTCGCGACGATTATTTTTGTTGAGTGTATACAGGTTTTTTTGTAAATAATAAATAATAAAAAATAATAGTAATAATGAATAAGTAATAACTTTTACAGTAAAATAAAAATAAAAATAAAATTTTATTATAATTCCTTCACTAATTAGTCGAAAGGAACTTCGTTCCATCCGGGTGTCCCTTGACACCTCTCAAGTTTTTTTTATTATTTTTTTGTTTAATTACAGGTACGGTAGTATACAAAGTATATGTCAAAATATGTTTCTATTAGAAATTCCATTTAGGTAGTTATTCAAAACATTCTCGAAACATTCTGCAATTTTAATTTTATCAACTGAATTGTTTTTCGAATGCCCAAAAGAATTTTTCTAGTTTAATCATTTTTAGTCTTTAAATTCGTAATTTAATGGCTGAAAAAAACGTAAAGCAATTTGAGTGCAGTTGAAATGCACCGCGGGGTGTTATTGAAGTTGCTTCTCTATAAGCCTTTTTCACGGTAACCGTGGAAAACTTGCTATTCAGTGACCGAGATAGCTTTTTGTGGCTTAAAGTGGACTTTGAGCGTCGAATTGCATAAAACTATGGACGAAGGTGTGTGCAGGTTGTGGCATTAATGGGTTTTTATTCTAAATGTAGTCGGTATAGTATAGTTTGACCGAGGAAATATGGCCGCTCTACTTATTTCTAGCCTAAAGTTCTTGCGCATCGGATCATCGAATGTTCATACTGGAGTGGTTTTTGTTTATTATATTTTGTTCCTCTTTTATCTATTGCCTTTATTTTCTTCTAATCTTCAAATTTAAACAAAAATTAAACTAAAAATCAATTTATGTAATCAGATCATTCATGAAACGTTTTATAATTTTAATTTTAACGACTTAACTGTTATTTGAATGCTAAATGAAAATGAATAAGCCTTTTTCACGGTAACCGTGGAAGACCTTGCTATTCAGTGACCGAGATAGCTTTTTGTGGCTTAAAGTGGACTTTGAGCGTCGAAATGCATGAAACTATGGATGAAGGTGTGTACGCTATACATTTTTTTATAAAACGTGGTTTAAACTGTATATCTTGACCGAGAAAGTACCACCTTATGTATTTTTAGCGTGTACTTATAGCGCTTTGGTGGAAGAGTATAGATGTCAGTTAACTTTTATAATATAAGCCGATCATCTTTGTAATGAAGAATGGTAACGCATATTTTTTTATTTTATTTTTATTTTATTTTATTTATTCACAAAATCCACAGCTTATTACAATAAAATTACGCTCTAAACTTATAATGTAGATATTATCGGTGTTATGTAGAACCCTTGTTCTAATTTCATCGTCGTCGTCATCTCCAACTCATTATTGTCCCACTGCTGGGTACGGGTCTCGGAATGAGAGATTTTTAGGCCATTGTCCGCCGCGTTGGCCAAGTGCGGGTTGGTGAACTTCACACACCTCCGTGAACTTATTTTTTTTAAAGAACTCTCGGGTGTGTTCCTTTACGATCACGATCACGATGTTTTCTTCATCGAAAAGCAGTGATAATTAATTTCTAATACGCACATAAATCATTGGTGCGTACCTGGGTTTGTTCCTCGGACCTCCAGATTGAGAGGGCAAGTTTCAACCATTAGGCTGTCACTGCTCTTTTCACCCGGTAGTTACGGGATCAGAATAGGTCTACGGCATCCCCTGCCTGTCGTAAGAGGCGACTAAAAGGGGATTCCGGGATTGCGGACGCCTAGAGTGGGAGCTCGAACCATTCAGTCAGGCGATCCCGGGAAAGACGGCGGTATGTGTGGTCGCATACCGTCGTAAAGACTAGACGGGACGGTGGGCCCAGCCGCCCATCTTGGAGCAGCCCGATGGACGATAGACGATTCCGGTTGCGTTCCTTTGGAGATCCCGAAGTCTTCTTTATAGCACTTCGTGTACCTTTTGAAGGTTTCCCCATCGAGAACAAAAAAAACTTTTAGTAAGCTTGGTAAATGATTATACACTTTGATAACATTTATATGAGCACAACTTATCAGTATAACTTAAAAATGCCGTCGGGTTTTAGCTTGGACCAGCCAAAATTCTAAATATTGACTTTATCTTGCTAATAAAGTATCTTGGTATCAGATAGGGAGGAGCCCGATGGGGCAGCGCGCTCGGAGTATTCCGGTTGAAGTCGTTTCGAGATCCCGGAGTCCTCCTTTTCAGCGCCGAGGACGGCCACCGGGGGGGTTTTAGTGCGGTAAAAATCCCACATAACCCTGCGTCGCTCCCACGGCGTCGGGTACCATTGGAAGGTTTCCCCCTCAAAACAAAAAAAAAATGGTATCAGATATTTTCAGAAATCCAAATTCAAACCTGGGACTCTATATGAGAAGTCAAATTTGTAATAGCATCACACTACAATCAAAAACAATTGTGATACCTAATTGACATCAAAATGTGTTTGTTTCAGATTTCCCGTCTCAACTAACTCTGGGGATGTACGTCAGAATATTGGGTAAGGATAGAAATTAGTTTGAGAAGTTAATTATACTCGCACAAAGACAAATATTTGACAAAGTATTGGGTATGAAAGCCTCGTTTGGCAGTTCTGATAGTTACATTAATTATTAGGAACAGCTTTTAATAAATCTACTATTAATATTCAATGTGGCGACCTGCGTGGCGCAACGGTTACCATACCGGTCTGACGCGCAATGTGTCCCGGGTTCGATTCCCGGCCAGACAGGTATCTGAATGATGAGTTTAGATTCCTGTTCTGGGTCTGGGTGTTCGTGAATTCGTCTTGTGTGTGTCCATGGTACCCACGACACAGGAGAAAATCCTACTGTGGGTCTATGAGTGTAGAAAGCGTGCGTGTGTGTAATGTAGCCAGAAAAATCATTAAACCGTTTTGTCATAATTTTTGTTTGTTTTGTAGTATTTTTTTGCACTTGGCCAGCGCGGTGGGCTATGGCCTAAAACTTTCTCATTCCGAGAGACCCATGCCCAGCAGTGGGACAATAATATGGGTTAACGATATACTCAAAACATTTACCAGGTAGAAACAATGTAGGTTAAAGCTGGGGATGTACCACTACCACATTCATTTCTATAGTGAAGCAGTTTTTGCGTTTCAATCGAAGGGTGTGGTTGCCGTTACTTTTAGAACCCATATTTTATGTGAAGTTGCTTACAGATTTTCATATTTTCATGGGCGGCAGTGTTCACTTATCATTGTTTGTTGCCACAACCTTACAAATGTGTGTGTGTGTGTGTGTGTGTGTGTGTGTGTGTGTGTGTTTAAAGGTGGTAGAACGAGTGTAGTTTGACCGGGGAGGTACCACCGCCGCATCTATTTCTAACGTGAAGCATTCCTTGCGTTTTGATGGAAGTGTGTTGCCAGCATACTTTTGTATAAGGAGACCAGCCTAGTCCTCGGAAGTAGTAACACATCTGTGATTGACTTCAGATAAAACCTATATTCTATATGAACTTGCTTACATATATGTCCACGGGCGGCAGTGACCACTTACCATCAGGTGGACTGCATGCTCGTTTGCTACTTTAATATAAAAAAAGAAAATGTGAACATAAATTCAAAACTACTTAAATATTTTATATGAAAAAACATTGTGTTTAAAAGTTTAGTTTAGATATACTAAGATTTTTTGGACAACTGTAACTGTGGTGAAAATCAGGTCAGCTGTTAAAGATATTATAGATACCCAATTTTACACCTACATTATTTTTTTATAAGAGTGAAATACTTAATTGACGATCATGTGTTACGTAGTTATATTAATCTTACTTTAAGTTCTCTTACTGTGTCCACTCGTAGAGGTCTGTAAGTAGAACCAAATGGTATTGAAACCCTATATTGGCCAAAGCCAAGAGAATTTTCTAGTATATCATAATTCCAGTAACAATATTCCTCGCATGTATGGTGACCATGACAACATGTCAGTTATGGAAAGTCAACGCACAAAAAATACAATCACAATATATGAAGAGGGTGAAAGATACTCTTCCGCTTCTGGAGACGATCACTGATTGTGACTGTCCCAGAATTTACCTTCCAGTATGTGGAACGGATAACAGGACATATACAAACATATGTTGGATGAACTGCGCGAATAACAATCGGCCCACACAAGTCACTTTTCAGTATATGGGAATGTGTTTGCAGTTCTTGTTGCCTTATGATTATTGAGCTAATAAATGTTCACTGTTGGTTCGTTTGTTTTTTATTTCCTTTGTATGTTTTGTATTTGACTGATGGTGATCACTACGACTCAGGAATATTAGCAACTTCATATAAACGCTTAAACGCTTTGCACACTCATAATCCCACAGCAGGATTTTCTCCTGTGTCGTGGGTGCCATGGACAAGACAAATATACAAAAACCCAGACCCAAAACAAGAATCTAAAATCATCATTCAAATACCTGTCTGACCGGGAATCGACCCCACAATTGAACCCACTGTGATTCAGACCGGTAAGCGCACCGCCATGTGGATCGTCATAGAGCATGGTTTCTATCTTACATTCAATCAGATGAGTTTCTTCTCCCGAGACCTAAGATTATCGCCTTATATAATAGTGTGATGGCAATCACACCCTTCCATTGAAACGCAAGAACTGCTTTACGCTAGTTATAACTGTGGTGGTACCTCTCTGGTCGGACTACAATTGTTCTCTAATAATTATATACAATCTCACATGCACATATCTCACCAATGGGAGAGGGGCAGTGAAAATCTAATTTTCCTCGCGTAATTAATGGACGCCCTCTAAAAACTAAGGGCCAAAAAGTGAAGATACATTTCAAAGCTTTTTCACTCTTATTTCGGAAAACACTAAATTAGCCCACTAGCTTCGCTCATACGGTCAAATGGAATTAACATTAGCATTCGTATAATAACCAACCATATCATTCATATAATAGCTATGTGGCGACGTGAAAGAGGAACAAACAAACACACTTTCACATTTATAATATTAGTATGGATTATAGTTACTAATATTACAAATTGTGGAACCAAATATAATTCTCGAAAGGTAACAATAAAATAACGACAGACCCTTTTGACGTTTTGTATATAAAACAATATCTCTATGAAATACCAAAGCTAAGTAAGTAGTTGCTAGGCTATTAGATATTAATTAATTTATTGTAAGGTATTAATTGATTACAAAGCCAGCGTCTAATTAACGATAATAGGCGATTAATTAAACACATGTTTGTAATAATTCCTGAACTAAGATTAAGTGAAACGAGGAAGCTCTCAGATTTCCTTGTAATTTGTGTATATTAGTTATTTGTTCTCGGAGTATATTTTAATAGAATAACATGGAGTTTTCCCACATATGTAAGAAATGTTTATACTATTACATAAATATTACATAATTACATAATATATTACATAAATATATATTACATAAATTTACTATTACATATATAGGAAAAGATAGCCGAGGAAGATATGAAAATGGGAAGAAACCTACACGCTCGAAATTTCTGTAATAAAAAACGTTCTCAAAGGTGTGGGGAGTCTACTTTTTTAGGAACAGGAATTCTGTTTGAAATCAATAACAGAGTTGCTATTCCCAAGTTCAAACATGGAAGCCTCATATAAATGAGAGTAGAAAACTACACCCTTCCACCAAAACGCAAGAAATTCTTTACTGTAGATATAAGTATGCTTGCGCTTGGTTAAGTCTGAGTAGGTACTCAGACTTGACCAGTGCAGTAAGCTACAGTTTTTTTTTTATTAGTAATATTACAACTCCACTGACTGTTGGTTCGTGTTTTTTTTTATTACATAAGGTATAATTTGTAGGTATTCATTTCTTAGCTCCACTAATTTACCAGCCGTCACCACCACCAATACGCTGGTCGTGGGACAAGCCGTGTCAAGTGTGTGTTTTTTCTTTTTCTTTTTTTTACAAGTTACCTTATGTAGACCTTACCTCACCTTACCATACAGAGGGCTACAGTTTGTATATATCTCATAATGAGAACCCATGTTCGACCAAGAGTGGCACAATAATAGTTCTAACGATATGATATGATACGAAGAAATCTATAGATGCGTATCGAATAGATAATATAAACTAATATATAATGGGTAGAGGACGATACAATGAAATGTATCATAGATATAAGATATCTATGATACATTGTACAGATATTACATACTAGCGGGCTCTTTCTGCCACCTGACAACATGTCAATACAACAGTCTACTTCTTATCTTTATTTAAGTTGACTTGCCGAATGAGTAGCACAAAGAAGTGAAAACATAAAAAATATGAAACAAAGAGTGTCGAAACATTCTGATATATTATATAACATACGAATAGTATCGCTTTTTATTATTTTAGCACATTTTTCCCAAGCATAGTACTTTCCCATAAAATTTGGGTCGCACCTTTTAGTACAGGTGTCGTGTTCACCTATACTGATGGATGAGCTTTTAGTATTATTGAATAGTTTTGGCTATAGTAAATGTTTTTGCAAATATCAATTTGTTTTTGATGATAAAACCACTTGCCTATTTTCTATACACATACAATGAAATACACTGAAGAGCAGACATAGTGCACTATGTCTACTGCTGGAGTCAAGTCATATGTGGACTTACCACTTTTAAAAAAATACGTCGAATAATACTTATACGTAAATGCTTTATAACATGGTTTGCAGAGGTAATAATCCCTCTGTGGCAAACCTCAACTTTAATTGTCGTCGTCGTCGTCAACCCATTATTTTCCCACTGCTGGGCACGGGTCTTTCTCTCAGTATGCCATGTTTAGGCGAATTGGTGGACTTCACACACCTCCGAGAACTTTTTTTTTTTTTAAAGAATTCTCGGGTGTGTAGGTTTCCTCACGATGTTTTCCTTCACCGAAAAGCAGTGATAATTAATTTATAATACGCACATGAATTAGTGGTGCGTGCCTGGGTTTGAACCTCGGACCTCCTGATCGAGAGGGCAAGTTTCAACCATTAGGCTATCACTGCTCTATCGAGAGGGCAAGTTTCAACCATTAGGCTATCACTGCTACAACTTTAATTGTATTTGACGTGATTACAGATGTCCATAGTAAGATGGTTTAGGGTTTTGTAAAATACTAGTTGACCTGGTGAACTTCGTTCCGCCTAAAAGTCAAAAATCGAAAATTATCAGTGTTTCCCTACTATATTATAGATGTTTTATACATAAAAATTCCTTCCTCTTGAATCACTCTATCTATTAAAAAAAACTGCATTAAAATCCGTAGCGTAATTTTAAAGATCTAAGCATACATAGGGACAGACAGCGAGAAGCGACTTTGTTTTATACTATGTGATGATTTATAAGGTATATTGATGACAATTAGAGTTCTCACTAAACATAAACCGTTTCCTATTTTCCAGTTATGATAATCCTCATATACACCGTACCCATACACCCTCAAAAGTGGAAGTCTACTACAAGCCGCATCTTGGACCTGCTTCCTCCTCTTACGTACTTCAAGCGCTGCGTCGACTGTCCGGACGTGTACTTTCCTCTCTGCGCCTCCAATAACAAGAGCTACATCAATATTTGTCAGTTCAACTGCCTTAAATTAAAGGACGTCACTATTGTACGCAGGGGTATTTGTATAGATTTTTGAATTTGATTTTTGAGGTTGATAATTGACAAAAGTACATCACTTTTGTCGATTATCAACCTCAATATATTATTTTTGCGCCTGCCAAATAACAATAATATATAATATCAGTTAAACTGCTATTGATTTAAGAATGTTTTTCGATTTTTCTTCCCTGTACCTATCAATTGAACTGAGACAAACGTGTTATTGAAGTTCTTCAGGTATTCAACCGAGGATTTTTTCCCCTCTCTTACGCACTAGCGCTGTGTAGACGGACCTGACGTGTATTCCCCTTCTGCGTCTCCAATAACAAGAGCTACATCAATATTTGTCAGTTCAACTGCCTTAAGTTAAAGGACGCCACTATTGTACGCAAGGGTATTTGTATCGATTTTTGAATTTTTCATCCCTTTTGTCAATTATCAACCTCAATATATTTTCGCGCCTATTAAACATCAAAAATATATAATATCAGATACAATACTAAAATTTAAAAATGCTTTTCGATTTTTCTTCCCTGTACCTTTTTTTTTTTTTGTTTTCGAGGGGGAAACCTTCCAAAGGTACCCGACGCCGTGGGAGCGACGCAGAGTTATGTGGGATTTTTACCGCACTAAAACCCCCCCGGTGGCCGTCCTCGGCGCTGAAAAGGAGGACTCCGGGATCTCGAAACGACTTCAACCGGAATCCTCGAGCGCGCTGCCCCATCGGGCTCCTCCCAGATGGGCGGCTGGGCCCACCGCTCCGTCTAATCTTTACAACGGTATGCGACCACACATACCGCCGTCCTTCCCGGGATTGCCTGACCGAACGGTTCGAGCTCCCACTCTAGCCGTCGTACCTATCAATTAAACTGAGACAAACATGTTAATGAAGTTACTTAGGTATTCAATCGAGGATTTTTTCCCCTCTCTTACGCACTAGCGCTGTGTAGACTGACCTGCCGTGTATTCCCCCTCTGCGCCTCCAATAACAAGAGCTACATCAACATTTGTCAGTTCAACTGCCTTAAGTTAAAGGACGCCACTATTGTACGCAGGGATATTTGTATCGATTTTTGAATTTTTCATCGCTTTTGTCAATTATCAACCTCAATATATTTTCGCGCCTATTAAACATCAAAAATATAATATCAGATACACTACTAAAATTTAAAAATGCTTTTCGATTTTTCTTCCCTGTACCTATCAATTGAACTAAGACAAACATGTTAATGAAGATACTTAGGTATTCAATCGAGGATATTTTCCCCTCTCTTACGCACTAGCGCTGTGTAGACTGACCTGACGTGTATTCCCTCTCTGCGTCTCCAATAACAAGAGCTACATCAATATTTGTCAGTTCAACTGCCTTAAATTAAAGGACGTCACTATTGTACGCAGGGGTATTTGTATAGATTTTTAAATCTTTCATCACTTTTGTCAATTATGAACCTCAATATATTTTCGCGCCTATTAAACATCAAAAATATATAGTATCAGATACGCTACTAAAGATTTAGAAATGCTTTTTGACTTTTCTTTCCTGTACTTATCAATTGAACTGAGACAAACATGTTAACGAAGTTACTTAGGTATTCAATCGAGGATTTTTTCCCCTCTCTTACGCACTAGCGCTGTGTAGACTGACCTGACGTGTATTCCCCCTCTGCGTTTCCAATAACAAGAGCTACATCAATTTTTGTCAGTTCAACTGCTTTAAATTAAAAGATGTCACTATTGTACGCAGGGGTATTTGTATCGATTTTTGAATTTTTCATCACTTTTGTCAATTATCAACCTCAATATGTTTTCGCGTCTGTCAAACATCAAAAATATATAATATCAGATAAACTACTAAAGATTTAAAAATGATTTTCGATTTTTCTTCCCTGTACCTATCAATTGAACTAAGGCAAACATGTAAATGAAGTTACTTAGGTATTCAATCGAGGATTTTTTCCCCTCTCTTACGCACTAGCGCTGTGTAGACTGACCTGACGTCAGCTGACCTGACCTGAGCTACTTCAATATTTGTCTGTTCAACTGCCTTAAATTAAAGGATGCCATTATTGTACGCAGGGGTATTTGTATCGATTTTTAAATCTTTAAACTGCCTCAAAGTGAAACTAAAATTATCCATGTATTAAGGGCCACCACCGAACTATTCTATCAGACATAATACATGAAAACATGCATAAATTAGTCACATGATGTTGGGATGTTTCACCACATAGAAAAATACAATCTACTAAAATAGAGAACATGTTCTCCAAAGAAGATAGCGCGAAATATAAACTATATCGTGCTATGTTCATTAAACTCACCTTATCTACAATTATACACATATGTAATAGGTCAAAGTTCTAACGGCCACCGCAGTTAGTGACGCAATCAGTTAAGTTAATCGCCATGGAAAGGGGATGAGCGTTCGCTGATTCCCGCGCGGAGATGACGCAACGTTCTGGAGGGATTGGTCTAAGTTATTACCATTTGTGATTTTACTTTATTGTATGGATGGATAATAAATTATTATTATGATGGATAAAATTAATGAAACTTAGAAAGATAAATGTGGCTAAAATGATATAATAAATGTGTTCGATGGACTCTTATAATTAACCTTGATTAAGATTAAAGTTCTATCATTTCAATTTACCATAGTCGTGTTAAGAAAAAATCTACCTTCTTCACTTTATATTTAGAGGTTATAGGTTATATTTTTTTCTATACTTAAGTCATTCTACTACCATACGAGTATTTTACAAAAAATATTTTTTTTACATTGACTGTAAATTAAATCATCAAATTAGGACACAAAAGTTTCTCAGTAAGGTTATAGTGCAAACTATTGTTTGCTATTAACTAAATTAAACAACAGAAGTTCAAATTGACATGGTGCCTCAATTTATGGATTGGAAATTCATATCTTTTTCGGGAGTTTCAAAATCTGAGTCATCTAGATTATTATTAAGGATGTACAACATTGTTTTTTTTATATCTGACTGAAGTAGCAAACGATCATGTAGTCACCTGATGGTGAGTGGTCACTACCGCTTATAGACATCTGTAATCAACTTCACACAGAACATGGGTTCTATCTGAAGTCAATCATAGGTGCGATGCTACTCCCGAGGAAGGACTGTGATGGTCGCCTTTACGCTAGAAATAGATGCGGCCGTGGTACTTCGCCGGTCAAACACTGGTTCTACCACCTTCAAAAATTTTTATATCATAATGTAAAAGTTATCCTTTCCGCTACATCTAACAACTTGAACCACAACACCCGAATACAGACGAGCCAAATGTGGATTTGCTTTATTATAATTCCGAGCAGCGCCCGTGTTAGGAGTAATTAAATGTGGTCGGATCCCTCTCAACGAGATGATTGTTATTTTCAACTAGTAGCCGCTTCGTAAACCAAATTCCGTGTTAATTTTATAAGGATGCACATTTGCTTTGAGGGTCTAGGAACTGAAAAACAATTTACATTTGCTATATAAGGGTTCTCGAAATTTTAATTGCGGTAGTAAATTTTCATGTATATTATTAAGCTGCTTGAAATTTACAAATGGGAAATAGGCAGCTTAAATGTATTAATATGAAAATTAATACAACAGAAACGTCTAAAAAAGTTTTATATATTGTATGATATCTACCCATTTGTACTTGACTAGCATGGTGTATTATGGCCTAAACTTATTTAACTCTGAAAGGATACTCCTGCCAAAGAGTGGTACTGTAATAGGTTGACAAATAAGCGTATATATTTAATATATTCTCGTCAACCCATTATTGTCCCACTGCTGGGCACGGGTCTTCTCTCAGAATGAGATAGTTTAGGCCATGGTCCACCGCGCTGGCCAAGTGGGAATTGGTGGACTTCACACACCTCCGAGAACTTTTTTTTTTTAAGAAGGTGTGTAGGTTTCCTCACGATGTTTTCCTTCACCGAAAAGCAGTGATAATTAATTTCTAATACGCACATAAATCAGTGGTGCGAGCCTGGGTTTGAACCTCGGACCTCCCGATCGAGAGGGCAAGTTTCAACCATTAGGCTATCACTGCTTTTGTGATTTAATATATTACATACAGTAAATTATAAAATTATTTGGCGTATAACTGTTATATTGTTTTGAAACGTGTATTTTAGCGTCTCGGGAGATAATTAGATATGTTACGAAGAGCACAATATAATTAAATTCATACGAGCGTAGGCGAGATTGCGCTTAGTCCATAAATATAATAAAAAATAAACTTCCACGTGTGTGTAAATTTTATTTTATCTTATTAACATTATAAATGCGAATCTTCCTGCCAAAACTACTGCTGAAATTGCGTTGAATTTTTAAACACATGCAGTTTATGATAAGCTATATGTGAGGTAGCTACCTAGAGACACGTAGGATAGAATATCATCACTGTCATAGACGTGACCGAAATGGGTGAAGCCATAGAAATAACATAGGGAGAATAAATAATTTGATAAAAAACATACGAATAGCATTTTCTATAATTTTTAGAACTGTGTCTATCTATTTATCTGTGTGTTTGAAATCGCATGAAACTAAATCTAATAAACATATTTGAGAGTAATTGAACATTATAGTTCATATCTTGATTTAATCCCTATATTTGGTGTGTCATAAGCCAAATTATTACATTTTAAAATACGTTTTTAACGTGTGGATAAAACCGCAAAATACACCTAGTACTTCATTTTTTTTATATTTTGAGTAGCAAACGAGTATGCAGTCCATTTGATGATAAGTAGTCACAGCCTATGGACATCTGTAATCATCTTTATACATCCGCAGATGCGTTGCTACTCTCGACAGCTAAAAAGGTCGTCTCATTCATAATTATGTGGCTGAGACATTTAATAAATGTCATCAAGATTGTCAATTAAACCTAATTAATACACAATAAACAGTTTTCACTTCAATTCTTGTTTCTCTGCGGTGATGTATTATTCCCTACATCGGGTTGATTAAACATCACAGGACTGCAATTTGATACGGTACTACGAATTGAATGTTTCCGAGCAGCTTATGTTATTTCACTTGCGATCTTGTTTAACAAGAGATATGAGTTAATAAGTTATATTAACATTGTTAAAATATTAAAACAAATACGATTTCTTTAAACGGTGTATTGCCTTTAGTTCCAGTTGATTCTTTTAAGCAGCCGGCTTCTTTGCTTTTTAAAATAATTTATTTTAACGCCTGGATTTTGCTTGAAAACAGTAACATAAAAGTGTGTATTTTTATGTATGTTGTATGCTGTATGATAATCCTGAATAAATTATAATTCTTTCTTTTTTCTATTTATAGTATACTCATTACTTTCATTTGATACCCATATTATTACGATAATATATAAAAAAACGTCTTTTTTCTCTATTTTTTTTTGATCACACTCTAAAAAACGTATCCGTCACACAGTTAGGTGAAAATATAAAAATGAAATTCTACTTTAACAAACAATCTGCTCTTTTTTTATTTGACTGAAGTAGCAAAAGAGCATGCAGTCCACCTGATGGTAAGTGGTCACTGTCGCCCATGAACATCTGTAATCAACTTCATACAGAACATGAGTTCCATCTGAAGTCAATCACAGATGCGTTGCTACTCCCGAGGACTATGATGGTCGCCTCATGTGAAAGTGTGCCGCTACTTGTTACCAATAAACATAACATAAGGCATATAACACACAGAAATATGTTATCAACATTTGGAAATAAGCATTAATACGCAGTTACACATACACCCGTATTCAAGAACAATACTTTCATAAGTAATGAAACAATACTATGCAAAGAGCGATAGTATCCTGTGCGTTCATAATGTCAAGCCATCTAATTCATAAACGATACTCAAGTAATACTTTGCTATGAGGTGCCATAGCGTTGGTTCGGACTCTGTAATTGGTCCATTTGTTGTAGCTGCATTCACTCTAGACTTTTTGACAACACTGACAAATCATTATTATTACGTTACTAGGTAACTTGTAACCAAGTTACGTAAACAATGACCAACCGCGAGTCGGACACGCGCACTAAGGGTTTCGTATATTTCATACATTATCTGTAAAAAAACATTTAAAAAAATACGTTGGTTGTAGGAGAGCCCCCATAAATACTTATTTTTATTTCGTCTTTAGTATTTGTTGTTATAGCGGCCACAGAAATTCACCATCTGTGAAAATTTCACGGTTTATTACAGTTCGTTAGATACAGCCCGGACAGAAAGACGGACAGACGGCCTGACGAACAGCGGAGACTTAAGTAATAGGGTTTCGGTTTTAAACTTTAGTTACGGAACCTTAATAAACGATGCTATGCGTTCCATAAAATAGCTCGACGGCTACTTTACCTATGCGTCGATTTTGACAAACGCATAGCGTTGGATTTTGCTTAAGTATTGTCTATGAAATAATTTTAACCACCCTATGCGTTAGCTAACACTATGAGGCCACATAGTATTGTTTGTGAATACGGGTGATAAACGTTCATTATTGAATCCAAATGTATCCAATTAGCTATAAAATTGCTAACGGTGAATGTTATTGGATTGCAATTATGATTGGCCAATTATCTTGTACTTGTTTTAATTGCTAATGACTAACTAGCCATTTCGTGATACAATGCTCTGCGGTTCGACCGGGACAGAGCGACTGCCATTCTAAATAAATGGTGATCCATTTACTACAGTAAATTACCGGTATTGTCAGTATAACTAGTGCACTGCCTATTGCAAGACTGATCTACAATTCAGTATTTTTGCTATTAGACTACTGTATTGTATTATTTACTATTATATCGATTCAATGGTTCCAGATTAATTTATGTAGATATTTTGTAGGCAACTATTAATGTTATTTATATTTTTTATTAATATGTACTAGTCACCCATCGTATCGGTCGAAACTCGACTGTTTTTTAAATTAAAATACTAAACTTCATATTGTCCAAAGTAGTACGAATATTTCTCAAATTCAAATAAAATGTAATAATTTTATTTGAACGCGCCCGTTTAATATACAAAGAGGTTTAATTATGTAAGCCGCATTTAAAAGCAATAGCGGTATTTTGACAAAGACATCTGACATTTTTGACGTTATGTGTTTTTAAAGTAAGCAATTGAATGTTCGATTTCGTTTACTATGTATGTGTTTGTGACAAACGCACGGTAGTGTGTGTAATGTCTTTTTAGTTGATTTTATGTATGATATATGCATTGTTTAAAAAAATATTAACATGCTGCACTCCTCTACGTCCACCATAACCGTGCAAAATTTCATACTAATCCGTCCGCGGCATACTTAAAAATACGTCACAAGTTTTTGCTTCACGTATTAATATAATAATAATTATGTTTGGAACCTTTTCCAAACATAACTATTATTATATTCCTGGGAGAAGACCATCCTTATGGTCTTCTCCCAGCATAGTTAAATGACATTAGATTCTTTATCACGCGAGTTTATGTCGACGAGTGGGTTTAGTTCGCATAGGACGCATAACTTTTTAATGGACTAAAGTAGCCCATTGAAATGTTACAATTTAAGGACCGAATATTGCATTTTTGGAGGACGCAATTTTATTTTTGGGACATGTGTGGCCAATAGAAGCTTAAAGCTTAAGTTTGTGGGTTCACCACTCCCTCCCCTCGAGAAAAAAAAAGTGTTGATGCTACATTTTTCTAGGTACAAGAGTGTATTGAGAAGAGCGCTCAATTTTGACATTGAGCGCTCTTTTTCACCGGACAGTTTTGAGACGCTGAATGTGTATCTTGGGTTTTTTATATCGATGATTACATATATATTTATTTATTATGGCCACTAATCATAAAACAATCTGCTCCTGCTAGCTCAATAATTAAAAAATCTCATATAAACTTAGTAAATAACTTCATTCACTAAGTTTCTTTGACAAAATAACAACATTAAGTAAATCTTTCCCGTTGGCAACTTGTTCCTGGCCTCGTTCTAGATAAGACGCTTATTTGTTTAAGTAATTTGTATCCGTAATCTGTACAAGTTAGTTTTCGTCTGCCTGAAGCGTCGAATTAATATAGTTTGGTGGTCCAATCTATATCTTTTCTTATCTGTCTATATATTACAGTATATCAACGGTTACAATTTTGTTATACTTACTACAAATTGGGGTCAAGACTCATACATTGGACATAAATAAGAAATTATGTTTTGGGGACTTGTACAACTTATTAATTTCACAAGTAACTAGCGAGAAAAATAAATCGTGTGCAAATACAAAATACTAGTTGCTAACCATTACGTCATAATTATAGAATAAAATTCGTTTGATCCTTATTAGATCTCCTTAGAGGTGAATATGTATTTAACTCCTAAGGGGTGGAATATTCAAAAGTTCTTTCCTAGTTTGTGCTTAATACAAAAAACCATATAACCTCCGCCTTTATGAGTACTTTCAAAAAATAATAATAAGTATCATAAAGTTCTATAAAAAGTATGTATAATTATATCGTTTTGCTTTTCACCTTTCAATCTCACTATGTACATACACACAAATTTATATATTTATTTGTCTATAGGAATCATACATTTTTGTTATTTTAGACCACATTCTAATTTTAAATTCTAAATTTGAACACCACAAGTGTATTGGAGATTCAACTTCTTATAAAAGTGTTTCCGACTTACCTCACCAAAAGGATGCATGTCCACCTAATTAGAATTACGCCCATATTGTTTTTTATATACAGAAGTAGCAAATGAGGTTGCAGTCCATTTGGTAAAAGGCAACCGTCACGCATTAGAAAGTATGAGTAAATACTCGTAGATGTGGCGGTGTAGCCATTACAGCCAAACTACGAAGAGTTCAACGACCTCTAAAATGTAGAAAACCGCTAGACCATTCTAGGTTAATAATTTTATATAAAATCCTTGTACATTAATATACAAAGAGATAGAATTTAATAATAAGAAGACGTAGTTTGTAAAGTTGGGTGAGGAAATAATTAATTTGTTACGTAAACGATCTACGGTTTCGTAGAACGGCATCTTGCTACGAACTGCTACGAAATCCTTTTGTCTTTAAATGTGTTCTTCATCGGTGATACAATTTTTATCATTTTTTTGGTCTCGAGGAAAAATCTTTAAAAGGTACCCGATGCCGTGGGGGTGGCGCGATTTATGTGGGATTCTCATCGCATCAAAATCCCCCCGGTGGCCGTCCGCAGGACAGCAAGGCAGACTCAGGATCTCCAACGGAACACAACCGGAGTCCACCGAGCGCGATGCTCCTTTCAGGCTCGTCCTCGGTAAGCATTTGCACTTGCGGTGCACTGCTGATGTTTACGACGACATGCGACCACACATTGCTGTTGTCCTTTCCGGAGTCATTTGTCTGAACGGTTCGAGCTCCCACTCTTACCGCCCGCAACCATGGAAGCCCTATTTATTTGCCTATTACGATATATACATAGCCGTAGCATTACTCTATTTCCAGAACTACAAGTATTAGTGATACCATAGTGTTAAAATATTAAAGGTAGGCTTAATAAATTGTAAAAAAAATATACATTAACCCGGTGAAGCCGTAAAGGCCAATAAAGCCAACAGGTACTAAACAATTCGAAATAATAAAAATAGTTTATATGGTAGTCATGTATGACATTAGCGTGGCTTGGTACATTTGTTTTACTTTTTTATCTGATTGAAGTAGCAAACGAGCATGTTGTCCACCTGATGGTAAGTGGTCACTGTCATCCATGGACCATAAGCAACTTAAATATAACATCTAAAGTCAATCACAGATTCGTTGCACTCCAGAGGACTGTGATGTTCGTTTCTCAAAACAATGAGTCGGCAACCACAACCATCCAACGAAACGCAGAAATGCTTTACGCTAAAAATATGTGTGGTACTTCCCTGATCGAACTACACTGGTTCTTTACCTGTAAATCTTTTACTCCACGTTTTATTAGAATACTAAATACGATTTTTAGTACGTTTACGTCTCCGTTTACGTTTAATTTGTTATTTATGCTTACAAAATTTGTAACCATATTTGTAAATGTGCCGAAAATTAACTTAATACTTTAACCGTAAATTATTAAGCAATTTTCACAAGCAAGTGAGTTGCCACAATTGAAAATCTCGTAATTGCAAATGTGAAGTTTACAACTTTAAATACATCTGAGTATCTTATACACTTGTGTATTATTTGTGCATGTAATTAGTCTCCGTAATCTGAATAAGTTCGGCCTTGTCTCCGCCGAAGTAAGCTGGTAATTAATATAATTAGTGTGCCCGGTGCTTAACTGAATCTTCTTTGCAGTTTCACGCTGTAGTTTCTATGTTAAAAGTTCTGATTTTGTGGATTTTGGTGTAGGAAAATGTATTTTACGTTAGTTTTGTTATTATGGTAAATTTACATTTTTCTGTTTCAATTTGTATACTATTATTTGTTCATGGCACTCATAATATAACAGATATTAAAATTTGCTATATTGAGTAATTAATGAGTAAAATTAAATGTAAGCTTAGTTTATTTCACAGTACAATATTAATTCTATATGTAAATATTGTAATGTGACTACAAGATTTCAATCTATCTGTCTATGTTTGAACATAGGCCTAACGCGGAAATTAACCAAGAGTCGTTAGGACAGATAACCGATGGGGTAGAAGAGTCCTCGAATGGAGACCACGTCTCGGCAAAAGGAGTGCAGTCCGCCCCCCGACCAGGTGGACTGATGACCTGAAGAAGACGGCGGGTAACCGCTAGATTCAAATGGCTCAGGACCGGTCGAAGTGGCGCAGATTAGGGGAGGCCTATGTCCAGCAGTGGGCTTTCAAAGGCTGATGGATGGATGGAACCAAGAGTCACGGCATCTAACATGCGTGTCACATGTTACATGCCGTGACAGACATCTCAGTGTTTGGTGATGTTACTCAAAAAGATTCAGCTGCCATCTACTGGATATTTTCCCTAGTTGCATCCTACGGTATCTATGAAAAGAGACAAAAAATATGCTATATAACACCGACACACACAAGTTTGTGGCTTTTGTACTAATAATGCATCAAAACTTCATCCTAAAACTTCGAGCCGCAGCACTCAATCCACGAAATCCAAGCTATAAAACATTCGCTTGAAACATCATTATTTTTTTTATGTATTTATCTATATTTATTTTATTTTGTGCACGCTAAGTTTGCATCTCATATACCTATTCCGATCACAGGGCTGCTGGAAGAAATTTCTTTTTGGAATAAGTAGCCCTTTGTACTAAGTATTTTTGTAATTCTATGATTTCTGTAATGTCTCTGTGTACAAAAACTTATAAATAAATAAATAAAGACGGCAAATTTGGATACAAATTTTGCTGGGCAAGGCAAATGACGCTGTTATCCGACAGTATAGCGTAATTTGCTAAAAATTCGACAAATGCTTACGTGTTTCATAGCCGTTAGGTTTATTTATGTTGACCCACACGTCTAAGCAGCCATCTTACAGTGCGTTATGGGGTCGAGTCCAACCGAAGTAATATGTGAATGATGAATTTCTATTCCGGTGAATGGATGGATTCCTATTCTGGTTTTGGAGGTATCCGTATTCGTTTCTGTGTGTTTCTATGGCACCGATGGCACAGGCTAAAATCTCAGCCTGGGGCTATGAATGCCTTTATTTACTTATGTACAGTTACTGTGCGCTACAAATGTCAACTCAAAGCATATGAACATAATTATATGTTTCATCATATTCTCTTGTCATAATGAGAGAACGTAGGCCATAGTCCACCGCGCTAGCCAAGTGCGAATTGGTTCACACACCTCCGGGAACGAGATGTTTTCGTTTACCAAAAAGTAGTGATAATTAATCCCTTATACGTACATAATTTTTGAAAAATCTGTGGGACTTGCCTGGGTTTAAACTTCGGACCTCCTAATCGTGGCACGTTTCAACCATTACGCCATCACTGTTCGATATAAATATGTTTCATCACATAAAACCATAAATATACCGGAAATAATTGTAAATTTGCACTAGCTTCTAAGTTCTTTAATATAATTTATTCCTATGCCAACAATATCTTAGATAAATTGTATATGTAATTACCATATTTGTTAAATAAATTACTGAATTAGATTTACTCGTTTTAGATAAATTTGGTTAGTAACTTACTAGTAATTTTGATACTAACTAAATTAACATCGTTTGAAAGAGAAACTTTCTCACAAAAATTATAACATCATTAAGTACTTTTGGTATTACTTAGAATTTATTTCTATTTCTTAGAAAACATTTTCATTAACTTGATGTTATCTTTCCTGGAGGAAGTTTTATACATTTATTTGAACTTGGCTTACGATTTCTAGTGCTTATTTGCGAAGGTAGAATTTCAGAAAGAAATTTCTGCTATATCTGAGACGAAATAATAATTAAAAGGTCCCAAGGCTCCCAAGATGGTAGAACCAGTGTAGTTCGACCGGAGAAGTATCACCGCCACACCCATTTCTAGCGTGAAGCATTTCTAGCGTTTCGATAGAAGGGTGTGGTTGCCGGCACACTTTCACATGAGGCGACCATCATAGTCCTCGGAAGTGGCAACGCATCTGTGATTGACTTCAGATAAAATCCCATTTTCTGTATGTAGTTGATTACAAATGTCTATGGGTGGCAGTGACCACTTACCATCAGGTGGACTGCATGCTCCTTTGCTACTTCAGTCAGATAATAAAGGGTCACAAATGTTTTTGGTTGTTATAATCATGTCCATAGGAATTTTGAACACTAGTAATTGTTTACGTTGTGTTACGTTAACTGTTTACGTTACGTTAACTGTAAATAAATGTTTTGACGTACAATATACGAGTATGTAGAGATTTTGTTTCCGTAGCATTCATTTTACCTCCGATTAAAAAAAGGGTGATATAAGTTTGACGTATCTGTGTCTATCTGTAGCACCGAAACCCTTTTTTTTTTGTTTTCGAGGGAGAAACCTTCCAAAAGTACCCGACGCCGTGGGAGCGACGCAGGGTTATGTGGGATTTTTACCGCACTAAAACCCCCCCGGTGGCCGTCCTCGGCGCTGAAAAGGAGGACTCCGGGATCTCGAAACGACTTCAACCGGAATCCTCCGAGCGTGCTGCCCCATCGGGCTACTCCCAGATGGGCGGCTGGGCCCACCGCTCCGTCTAGTCTTTACGACGGTATGCGACCACACATACCGCCGTCCTTCCCGGGATTGCCTGACCGAACGGTTCGAGCTCCCACTCTTGCCGTCTGCAACCCCGGAAGCCCCTTTTAGTCGCCTCTTACGACAGGCAGGGGATACCGTAGCCCTATTCTGACCCCGAGGCTCCAGGGACAACACCGAGACCGTAAAATTGTTTTTGTTTTTTCTACCGCGTATAGACCTTTAACCAAGGCCAACGGACACTTTTTTTATCTGATTGAAGTAGCAAACATGCAGTCCACCGGATGGTGGTGGTGACTGCCGCCCATGGACACCTGTAGGCAACTTCAACCTGGACATGGGTTCCATTGGAAGTCAATCACAGATGGAATGCTGTCCCTGAGGACTATGATGGTTGCCTCATATAAAAGTGTGCCGGCAACCCTTACATCGAAACGCAAGAAAGGCTTCTCGCTAGAAGTAATTGTGGTGGTGGTACTTCCCCGGTCGAACTACACTGGTTCTACATGTTAAAAAATTAAATTACGTATACGTTGCTACTCTTGAGGCCTAAGATGAGAAGGTTATTGCACTCGTCCACCAAAAGCACTGCTTCGCGGTATGCACATGTGTGGCAGTGGTTCTACCACCTGACATAGGTAAAGGTAGTTGTTTTCCATTACATTATTTTTTATTGGTTGTATACTGTGATTGTTCTATCATATACCAGTTGACCTTGCGAACTTCGTTCCACTTACAAGCCAAAAATCTAAAAATTAATAGTGTTCCACCAGTATATAATGCATATATTAAACATAAAAACCTTCCTCTTAAATCACTCTATCTATTAAAAAACAACATTAACATACGTAGCGTCGTTTTAAAGATCTAAGCACACAGGGACAGACAGCGAGAAGCGACTTTGTTTTATACTATGTAGTGATTAAACTGTTCCGAAAAGTTACGAAGGTGCAGATTTGATTTACACGCTAAAGATAAACTAATATACCGAAAAATGCACATAAGAAAAACTAATATGCTTGAAGTTAATAAATATTATATCGCTAGGGCAAAAATGCTACATACAGTTGTCAATTGTCCGTGTAAAAATTTTGGCTTATACCTTTTTATTACATTCAGGTTAGTTACAAGCAACAAATTGTATGATGATCGTAAACCCAGCTTAGTAAAATTAAGATGAAGTAACTTCACTTCTCTTAATTTCTAACATAATTCCGACATTTCATTTGTAAACGAAACGAGGAAGATTTGTCACAGAAATATCCCTCGTGGTCCAAAGATAAACAAACAAAACACAGAATGGGCCACTTTTACAATTTCCCGTAAGATAAACGCTGTAAAAGACCTTGGGGCTTACGATAAAGTAAAATAATTGTTGTTTCGTCCGTCACACCGAAATAAAATATCCCTAAACATTGGAGTGATGAAAAAATAAAACCGGGTAAGTGTGAGTCGATTCATGCACAAAAGGTTCCGTATCTTTAAAAACTAAACGAGTTCTACACTACACTCATAACCCCACACTGGGACTTTCTCCTGTGTCGTGGGTACCATGGACACACACAAGACGAATACACAAACATCTAGACCCAGAATATGAATCTAAACTCATCTTTCAGATACCTGTATAGCCGGGAATTGAACCCAGAATTCACTGCGCGTCGGTACGGTAACCGCTCCGCCACGCGGGTCGTCAAACTGTAAAAAATGCGTTGGTTGTATGGGAGCCCGCCGTAAAGTAATTATTTTATTGTATTTTTGGTATTTGTTGTTATTGAGGCAACAAAATACATCATCTGTGAAAACTTCATCAGCTATCACGGTTCATGGCATACAGCCAGGTCACAAACAGACAGACAGACAAACGGACAAACGAATAGTCGCTGAAACGGACAGATGGACAGCGGAATCTTAGTAATAGGATTCTGGTTTTACCTTCTTTTTATCTGACTGAAGTAGCAAATGAGCATGCAGTCCACCTGATGTTAAGTAGTCATTGTCGCCCACCATGGACATCTGTAATCAACTTCATACATCATGGGTTCCATCTGAAGTCAGTCACAGATGCATTGCTACTCCCGAGGACTATGATGGTCGCCTCATGTGAAAGTATGCAACCACATGCTTCTACCGAAACGGAAAAAATACGCTTCCCCTTCACGCTAGAAATAGGTACCTTTACGGAACCCTAAAAATGGACGAATTAGTCGTATTCATTTGAGTAATTTGTTTATTTGCGCTGGCCTTGTTTGTCGTTCTAGGCTATTTCGAATATTGTTTGCACTTAATTACGTTGATTTTTTACGTATAAATGGACTTTGTTTGTCGGTTTCATGAACCGTGTTTATACTCCGCTTACTATACGTCTATTTGATTTAACATGCTTTAATTTTTCTCATTTTTTGCAGAAATAAATACAAACTATTATTATATTTCATTATATGCTTCTGGTACAGCCAAATATAAGGCAAGATACTGAGGTAACTTTTATAACCAATGTAAAAACAATATGGCAATAAAAAAGATATACAAATAAAAAAGACAAACCAACAAAGACACCGAGTTTTTTGCCGGATTTTATCAGTTGAGGTCGTGTTTCGTAAAAAATATATATGTAACTGACAATTTATAAGTGCCTTCGTAGGCCTATGCAAAATAAAGACATTTCATTTCATTAAAAGTTATGATATCTAATGTTAGTAGCTGGTAAATGTATCTAGACGGCGTTATCAACATTTATCACAATGACTAGTGAAATAAAGTTAGGCAGCCCACTGGGAAGATCTGTTTTAAAAACAGAGGCAGAATATTACTTAACTTCTTCTATATACGAGTAGGTACACGATAAATATCCATCCATCCATCCATCAGCCTTTGAAAGTCCACTGCTGGACATAGGCCTCCCCTAATCTGCGCCACTTCGACCGGTCCTGAGCCATCTGAATCCAGCGGTTACCCGCCGTCTTCTTCAGGTCATCAGTCCACCGGGTCGGGGGGCGGCCTGCACTCCTTTTGCCGAGGCGTGGTCTCCATTCGAGGACTCTTCTACCCCATCGGTTGTCTGTCCTACGAACGATGTGGCCTGCCCATTGCCACTTCAGCCTACTAATTCTGAGAGCTATGTCGGTAACTTTCGTTCTCCTACGGATTTCATCATTACGAATTCTGTCGCACAGGGAAATACCAAGCATAGCTCTCTCCATAGCTCGCTGAGCGACTTTGAGCTTACGCACGAGGCTCACAGTAAAGGACCACGTCTCGGCGCCGTATGTCATCGCTGGCAACACACACTGCTCGAACATCTTCGACTTCAGGCTCTGAGGTATATCGGATGAGAAGATATGGCGCAGTTTCCCGAACGCTGCCCAGCCGAGTTGGATTCTACGAGTGACCTCTTTCTCGAAGTTGGACTTACCCATCTGCACCACCTGCCCCAGGTAAATACATTCGTCAACAACTTCGAGGGTGGTGCCGTCTACAACGACCGGTACGGGTGTGACATGGACGTTAGACATGATCTTCGTCTTGTCCATGTTCATCTTAAGACCCACCCGTTGAGAGGCACCAGAGAGGTGTTGAGGATGGAGCACCTCAACACCAGGCTGAGCATGGTGTTGAGGTGCTCCATCGACTCCGCCATGATGACTATGTCGTCTGCGAATCGAAGATGAGTGATATATTCGCCATCGATGTTGATGCCGAATCCTTTCCACTCCATCAGTTTGAACACGTCTTCCAATGTAGCGGTAAACAGTTTCGGGGATAATACATCCCCCTGTCTCACACCGCGCTGCAATTGGATCGGGTTCGTACATCCGTCGTGTAATCGGATCGACATTGAGGCTGCCTTATGTATACACTTCAACACTTCGATGTACCGATAGTCAATCTGGCACCGCTGGAGCGACTCCAACACCGCCCAAGTCTCGATAGAATCGAAGGCTTTCTCATAGTCCACATAGGCCACACACAACGGCAGATTGTACTCCTCGGCCTTCTCTACTACACGATAAATATGAGTATATATAACTACACGTATCATTACATGTCATATATTTGCAAAAAAATAGATAAGAGGACTGAACATTTTTCGGCTGCGTTAGTTAGGAGGTCCCGGAGTCCTCTTTATAGCGCCGAGGACGACCACCGGGGGGTTTTAATGCGGTAACAATCCCACATAACTCTGCGTCGCCCTACGGCGTCGCGTACCTTTTTCCCCTCGAAAACAAAAAAAAGGACTGATAATAAGTATCATGGACATGTCAATATTTTTTGATTAATTCTTTTGTATTTAAAAATGCATCAAAATATAACTTAATATAATTAAAAGTTGAAAAGTTACACGTATAACATTTTTTTAGACGTGAATAAAACTGCGGTACGAATGTTGTTTTTTAGTTAAATACTCGTATCAAGAAAATAAAGGCGCAAAAAATAATCAGAAAAATAGGAAAGATACTTGAGACAGTTTTTTTATCAATTATCAAAGATCTTTAGTAATCTATGACCAATTATAGTGAAATATAATGTAATAATTTAGGGGAGGCCTTTGTTCAAGGGCTAATAGATGATAATGATGATGATGATAAAATAATCTAACTGGGCAATAACAGGCTATTACCTAAATCTTGTGTATTTTCACCATAAATGCGAGTGAATAAACTTCTAAGAAGTTAAATTCAGTTTACGCATGTAGTTGAGTTACGAGCTCATTTCCTGGAGTTTAAACACTCGTGCAGTTTAAACTGGCCTTATGTACCCTGTCTGGTTGAGATAACTGGATTAAGAACAAACTGAAACACATGTATAACCATGTTTTACGCGCTGTCTTAACTTGTTTACCGATATCACATTTAAACTCACTGAATTAGTTCAGTTTTTTTAAATAACAATATGAATATATTAAATAACTTATTTTATAACTACATGTATATATAAAAGAATAACTTAAAAGGTAAAGAGATTTTTTTTATAAAATTTTAAATAGTTAATTAATTTTATTAATTAATTAATAATTAATTAATAATAAATTAATTAATTAATTTAATTAATTAATTAATTTAATTATTAATTACGTTTTTTAATTTTTAATCAGTTTTTTTTAAATATACCTACATATTTAATATGTTTATATTCATTAATTCTATGCATAATTTTAGTTTTCTCTATACCTAGCCAAATGCATTGTCTAACGTCTACAGTTAACATTTATAATAAAAAGCCTCCTGTTTATTTTTCTTTTAACAGAATGAAGTAGCAAACGAGCATGCAGTCCTCCTTATGGTAAGTAGTCACTGCCGCCCATGACATCTGTAACCACCTTCATACAGAACATGAGTTCCATCTGGAGTCAATAACAGATGCGTTGCTACTCCCGAGAACTATGATGGTCGCCTTATATAAAAGTGTGCCGGCAACCACACCCTTCCATCGAAACGCAACAACTGCTTCACGCTAGAAACAGTGGTGGTACGTTCCCGGTCGAACTACACTGGTTCTACCACCTTCCATGTACCTGGAGATAAAACATTATCCAAGCATAATAAGTTTCAATTAAACAAATAAGTAGCTTGATAAAAGAGTAGTAGTACCGGGGCTAGTAATGTGGAACGTCTCTTACGCCAGAGATTCACGAATCTAGCATTAGATTGGCACCACCGGTTCGTGACCAACTCATCACTTGGTTAAGTTTGGCGGGTAACATCGTGTCAAAATCTACATCACTGTTTGTTCTATAAAAAATACGAGAAAGATGTATCCCAATTCACACGCGGCTACATGTGCGCTACACAAACATTTAAGAGCGCTTTCACATTAGGTCACAAGTACCTAGCGCGGCCGCAGCGCGTCAGCCGCGCCACTGCAGAGAATGCTTGAATTAAAAAAAAACATGCGTGCGTACAAAGTACACATGTCAGAAGTGAAACTTCTTTGGCGAACTAATTTATAAATCTTGTTTATATTTATACAAATCTAAAACTTTAAATTTCCAAGATTAAGAGGAAGGGAAAAAGGCGTGATACGACGTTCGCTCTGTCTCACTTTTTCTCTCAATCTTTCTCACTCGTTTGCTCCCTACTCTCACTCCACGGCTAGTTGCTCATGCTACGTTCGCCCTGTCTTACTCTCTCTCAATCGGTCTCGATCACTCTGTCTCTCTTTTCCGACATTTCCGTTGCATACCGGCGTGACGTTTCATCTGTAAAAATTTTACCCTCATGCGCCTAAAGAAGTTTCACTTCAAAAATTGAATGAATCACAATTTTACATCTTTTATTTGCTTAATAAGGTATACAATTCCCAAAATGCAACACAGTAAGTGATCCCGGTGGCGCCTCGCATTGCATCTGGCACTGGTTGTAGTAAGACTTCCCGTCGGACGCACACACCGGGTCGTAAATCTTAGAGCACACACAGTTCTTCTTCACCACACCCTCGGTTGTTGTTTCTGGTATCCTGTAAGTGAAACAAGAGCGGGAGATCTTCGTGACTAAGTATATGACCAATGAATATAAATAATAAAATAAAACATCGTTTTCTACACTCATAGCCCCACCAGGACTTTCTCCTGTGTCTTGGGTGCCATAGCCACACATAAACGAATAGACAAAAATTCAGACCTAGAAAAGAAATCAAAATTCATCAGTCACCTAATTTCTTAAAAAGGTGGTAGAACCAGTGTAGTTCGCCCGGGGAAGTACCACCGCCACACCTATTTCTAGCGTGAGCATTTGTTTCGTTTCGACGGGACGTCAACCACCCCTGGTTTACACTTTTACATGAAGCGAACATCATAGTCCTCGGGAGTGATCTGTGATTGACTTCACGTGGACCCCATGTTCTGTATGATATTGATTACAGATGTCCATGGGCGGCAGTGACGACTTACCGTCAGGTGGACTCCATGTTCATTTGCTACTTCAGTCAGATAAATAAAAATAAAAAAACAGAAATCTGTCTGGTCGGAGATTGAACCCGGTACATATTTACTACATGTAATCATTATGTACATGACCAACTGTTTTAAGTTTACCCGGTACGTAGCACAATTTCTTGAACTGGTTTTATCAACGGAGTGTCCAAAATCTGTTTGATTTTCTCCGTGTTAATTTTATCTTCCTTTAATCCAACTTTCATTGTTTTGACATAATGCATGGCAAGACCTTAAAAGAATCATTAATATTTAAATAAAATTAATAGCTAGCAGCTGGTTGTTAATGTTTCCTTTTTTCATAATACGAATTGATATGACAGTGGATGACGTTGGATGACTAGTAAACATTACCATGACTGATATCGGTCACCCTGCCTATATTAGAACTGCCTATATTAGTCGGTCAATCTGTTCTTCTTCAGGGACCTCTTCCCTGATTGACCGATAGAAACCCTAATTTCTTCTCTTCCGTGGGCTTGGAATCTGCGTTCCACCTATTCTACCTCTCTCCAGAGCGTCCCGTTAGAACCATATTGAAATATACCTACTTCGTCAAAATAAATGTCCCTGTCGATTCTGTTTACTTGCTAAAATATTTACTCATAGTTACATACCCAAAATTTTATTTTAGTTTACTTACAAAACGCGAAGAAAAATTGTATGCCCCTTGACATGTTCTTTTTTATGTATTTTGAGCTTTTAAAATAACTTAACTAATTTAAAATTAACAAAAACGAAATCACTTGAAATTCTCCTCTGCTTAAATAATGTATTATTAATTATGAGCACGGTAATTGCAAAGGAAACTAAAATGTACTTGATTGCACACAATCTGTGTTAGCTAAACGACTCCATAAACCTTGTTTTATTAGTCATTAATAATTTCATTTAGCATACAATTAGAAACTAATGAGAAACATTAATTAGCGATAAATTCTTTACGAGTTCTTAAATTTGGCTCACAATAGCGAAATATAATACTAATTGTAGTGCAAGATTAAGCTTCCCCCTGAGGTATTCCCGGAGCGCTATGACATGGGACTCTTCAATAAAGGTGCGAAAAGAGCTCTCCTTCAAAGCCGGCGATGCATTGACGACCCCTCTAGTGTTGCAAGTGTCCATAGGCGACGGTGACTACTTTCCATCAGTTAGCCCGTCTGCCTTATCGTTAGGTTTAAGTATAAATAATAATAATAACAATAATAGATCCGGGCTACCGTTATCCCGTCACAAACAAAGTTGCCTTTCTTTGGAATTATCCTAGCGTTTAAGTGAGAATCCAAAAAAAAAAATGTGTGCGTGTACTAGCGTACACTCGTAAGAAGTGAAACTTCTTTATGACGTTATTTTTCAAAAAATAATTTACTATATGCAACTTTACAGAAATTGGTTAAATAAAGTTTAATAAAAGGCTTTTTATTTTATCTAATCTATAATAATCTATAATAATAAAAAAAAGATGGCGCGTAACAGAAAATGATGACGCGTAACAGAAAAAGATGGCGCGTAACGAAAAAATGTTACACTAAATTTTTTTCCAACCCCGATAAAGAAGTTTCACTTCAAAAATCTGAGAAAATTTGAATATCTAACAGGGTGTGAGTTTCAGGGTAGAACTACTATGTTTGAACCGGAGAGGTACAGAATCACTTTCATATTATTAAAAGTAGTTAAATAAAATATTTTTCCATACGATACAACATTTTCATTATTTTCTTACATAAATCGGAATTGCAAACAGGAATACTAAGCTCTTTCTTTAAAAGCTATAAAACAAACATCGTATTAAAAGACCGTCCAATTAGTAGCAAGACATAAATATAGTTTTATAATAAAAATAACATTACACCGTTCAGTTTTAACGATAATAAAGAATTATTCTCTAACATTATGATTTAATATTTGGTAGAAGCAGACTAACTATAAATTAACTGTCGACCCGCATGGCAGAGCGGTTACCATACCGATTTGCCGAGCAATGGGTTTCTTGTTCGATTCCCGGTTAGACAGATATCTGAATTATGAGTTTAGATTCATGTTCTGGGTCGGGGTGTTTGTGAAAATCCTAGTGTGGGGCTATTAGTGTAGAAAGCGAGTGTATTAATAGATTCTACATTTATTTTATCAATTTAAAACTTTGAAAAGACTTTCAAGTCTTTAAGATAAATATCAAGACTTTTCGGGATGGTTTAATACAATCAACGAAATGTTACTATTCTCTCTTATCTAAATTAACCCCGTTATCCTTGATCCGATTTCTTTCTATTTTCACAATCCTCAGCTATTCTTGAGTGACACTTATTTGAGTGGTCTAATCTTACTAGAGACGTGAGATATTATATGGATTTGTATTCTTCAGCATTCTGAAGTGCGTTACTGTTACTTAGGCGGGTTTTTTTTATCTGACTGAAGTACCAAACGAGAATGCAGTCCACCTGATGGTAAGTGGTCACTGCCGCAGATGGACATCTGTAATCAAGATCAAATATAACATCGGTTCAATCTGAAGTCAATCACAGATGCGTTGCTACTCCCGAGGACTACGATGGTCGCCTGATGAGAAAGTGTGCCGGCAACCACACCCTTTTATCGAACTACACTCATGGTTCTACCACCTTAATGGCGTGCATGACTTAGGTGTGTATGCTTCTCATGTTTGTTCTCAAGGTCTTTAGCAGGAATATCGGAATTTTGCTCTTTATTTTGTATGAATAGTGATATGTGAGATTGCTTGCGATCTTTACATTCTATGTATGAGCGAATACATAAACAATGGTTGATTTGAACGTAAATAAACTCGTACTAAAGACACAAACCAGTGCAACTCTATCTCTCAAGTTTAACGATTCGCATAGTAGAGGGGTCAAATTACCAGTCAACACGCAGGGGATTCTGGGTTCGACCTAAGGTCAGACAAATGTCTGATATAAATTTAGATTTCAGTGCTGGGTCTGGGTGTTTTGGAATTCATCTGTAGTATCCAAGGTACCCTTAACACGGGACAAAATGCGTGTGGGACTATAGGTACAAAAAACGTTAAACGTTTAAAAATGCCTTTCATAACAAACAGCTTGTTTGGAAAACCCTTCAGTAACTGGAGAGATTTCCCTATAACTAACTCTCACAGTTGACCGGACGCACTACAAACGGCAATCAAAGCGAACCGTCCAAGTGTTTTAGGGTTCCGTGTCCAAAGGATACAAACGGAACCCTATTAGCAAGCATATGTTGTTTGTCCGTCACAGGACTATATCTCTTGAACTATAATAGAAAACCACTTGAACTTTTAAAGGTTATATAGCTATACCCACTGCACTAACAAATCACTACATAGTATAAAACAACGCCGCTTCTCACTGTCTTTAAGATAAATATCAAGACTTTTCGGGATGGTTTAATACAATCAACGAAATGTTACCATTCTCTCTTATCTTCTTTCACCTTCTCATATTTTTAAAATTTAACGATTCGCATGGTAGAGGGGTCAAATTACCAGTCCAACACGCAGGGGATTCAGCCTAAGGTCAGACAAGTGTCTGATATGAATTTAGATTTCAGTGTTTTTGGTCTGGGTATTTTTGTATTCATCTGTAGTATCCATGGTACCCTTAACACGGGACAAAATGCGCGTGGGACTATAGGTACAAAAAACGTTAAACGTTTAAAAATGCCTTTCATAACAAACAGCTTGTTTGGAAAACCCTTCAGTCGTCGTCAACCTATTATTGTCCCACTGCTGGGCACGGGTCTTCTCTCAGTATGAAAGAGTTTAGGCCATAGTCCACCGCGCTGGCCAAGTGCGAATTGGTGGACAACCCTTCAGTAACTGGAGAGATTTCCCTATAACTAACTCTCACAGTTGACCGGACGCACTACAAACGGCAATCAAAGCGAACCGTCCAAGTGTTTTAGGGTTCCGTGTCCAAATACAAACGGGACCCTATTAGCAAGCATATGTTGTTTGTCCGTCACAGAACTATATGTCTTGAACTATAATAGATAACCACTTGAACTTTTAAAGGTTATATAGCTATACCCACTGCACTCACAAATCACTACATAATATAAAACAACGTCGCTTCTCACTGTTTGTTCCTTTTTTTTTTTTTGTTTTCGAGGGGGAAGCCTTCCAAAGGTACCCGACGCCGTGGGAGCGACGCAGGATTATGTGGGATTTTTATTGCACTAAAACCCCCCCGGTGGCCGTCTTCGGCGCTGAAAAGGAGGACTCCGGGATCTCGAAACGACTTCAACCGGAATCCTCCGAGCGCGCTGCCCCATCGGGCTCCTCCCAGATGGGCGGCTGGGCCCACCGCTCCGTCTAGTTTTTACGATGGTATGCGACCACACATTCCGCCGTCCGTCCCGAGATTGCCTGACCGAACGGTTCGAGCTCCCACTCTAGCCGTCTGCAACCTCGGAAGCCCCTTTTAGTCGCCTCTTAAGGTTTTTTTTAATCGATAGAGTGATCTAAGAGGAAGGTTTTTATGTATAATACATGCATAATATAGCAGGGAGCACTTATAATTTTAGTTTTATCGACTTTTTTGCGGAACGAAGTTAAATAAAAATACAGTAAAATTAAGGATTCATACAAGAAAGCGACACACATTTGTTAGCATTTTTCGATTTTTCATTAAACTGTTATCGATAAATATTTGAAATTATCACAGCACACGTACCTACTTATATAACTGTTATGATATCAAATGTGATATGATAAAAAAAACAAAAAATGTGGTACGGAACCTCGGGGAAGCATCTGAGTCGCACTTAGGCAATTTTATTTGTGTACCAACCGATTTTTGTTAGAATGACTTTGGAATACGCTCTATATTTTTTATTTAATTGAAGTACCGAACCTTGTCTACCTGATTTTAAGTGCCTGCCGCCGTCCATAGATATTTGGAAAATGGAAATAAGATCAAAGAGCACTTGTCGCTACAAATGTAATGCTACCTTTAAGGATAACGTTTTTCAAGTGTTGTGTGTGTGATTTTTTTAGATTCTAGACTTATGCTGTCGTAAAATTGTCTAACAAAGTAATCTCCCAAATAACTCAGCCGATCCATTTTTATGCATTCCGATCGCACGACATAATCTACGCCTACCCGCTCCGCGTTGCGTAAAAAGAAGGTAGGTGCTACCCTCACTTATCCATGTTAATAGATTACGAACTACAAAACTAAACGACGTTAATGAAGGGATATGGCCACAGGAGAAAAGAAAAGATGTTCACTGTTTGAAAGTCTGATTTAATGTGACTTACAATTCGAATTAACAATCGAATGAAAGATCGGTGAACGAATGAGTTGACGTTTGACAGTTCTATCGTACAGTAGTTACGTCATTAAAGGCTTGGATTTTTGTTATATACCAACAGCCCCCCTCAAAAATTCAAGTTCACAATCATCTCAAAAATTGCACATTATTTTACTAACCTAGAATCAAAATGAAATAAAAATGAAGTTATATTTGTCTTGATTATACATATAACAAAATATATTTAATTATTTAATGTATTACAACAAATTCAAATTTTGTCTTAAGTCTAGAAACTTTCTCGTGGATATCGCTTTGGTGAATAAATCAGCTAGTTGGTTTCCTGTGGAAATAAATTCTAGCTTTATAATTCTATTAGCGATTTGTTCCCTTATAAAATGGTACTTAATATCTATATGTTTAGATTTTTTATGATTTGCAGGATTATTAGCGATGCATATACAACTATTATTATCCTCATAAATAACAATAGGAAAACTTATGTGGATTGAGATACTATTTAACAGTGACCTCAACCAGACTGCTTCTTTTACAGCCTCAAATAAAGCCATATACTCTGCTTCAGTTGAGGAGACTGCGACAGTACTTTGCTTCCGCGTGTTCCACGAAATTGTACAATTATCAAATACTTTAAACAAATAGCCCGTTGTACTTTTTCTGTCTACTTCGTCGCTTCCCCAGTCAGAGTCTGCATATCCAATAATCAACTGCTTATAATCACATTTTCGATAAGTTAATTTTAAGTTACTTGTACCTTTTATGTATCGTAAAAGATGTTTTAAACATTTCCACAGTTCTTCGTTATTTTTACTTTGAAATCTACTTAATATATTAACTGAAGCACAAATGTCTGGTCGCGTACAAATCATCGCGTACATCAGACAGCCTATGACATTTCTACAAGGTGCATTATAATATACGTCAGAATTTAATGCTAAATAATTTAGTTTACAAGGTAAAGGTGATTTTGATGGATTACAATCACTCATGGAAAAACTATTTAACACATTCTGTAGGTAAGAAGACTGATTTAATGATATTGTATTCTCGGTTCTTTCAACTGTTATACCAAGAAATACTTTTATTTCATTTAAATCCGTCATTTGAAATTTTTGCATTAAATTATTTTTGTAAACTTGTAATATTTCTTTATTTTTTGTGGAAATTATTAAATCATCTACGTACAAGACTATATATATATTTTTATCTATATTATTTTTATCTAATATGTATAAACATGGATCAACTTTAGAATTTTTAAACCCCATATCCTTAAGAACAAGGTCAAAGCGTTCGAACCAACACCTAGAAGATTGCTTTAAACCGTACAAAGTTTTATTTAATTTACACACTTGATTGTCTTGAGCCAAAATACCTTCTGGTACTTCCATATATATATTTTCTTTAAGGATACCATTCAAGAATGCAGTTTTTACGTCCATATGATGTAAATATAAATTAAATTGATTTGCGAAAGCTAAAATAAATCTAAACGTAGTTAATCTAGCCACTGGTGCGAACGTTTCATCATAATCTTGTAAATATTCTTGAGTAAAACCTCGAGCAACCAAACGAGCTTTATACCGAACGGGTTCACCTAATTCATTATTTTTTAAGGTAAACACCCACTTGCAACTAACAATATTAGTATCTTTAGGTCTGTCAACAAGATTCCAGGTTTGATTGCTGCGAAGTGACTCAATTTCACTTTGTACAGCTTTTAACCATTTATCACAATCTGGCATATTAAAAATATCTTTAAAAGATTTTGGTAACGATTGTGTAGTAAATGACAAGGATAAATACATATCAGGATCGTTCATCTGTTTGTAATCTTTCGGGGGTAGATTGAGAATTCTTTCACTACGCCTTGTTGTGCAAGGTTCACTTGTTGGTGACGTATTATTATTTAGAGAATTTTGCTGTTGGCTTTCTATTAGCTTTGCCGAATCAGAGTCAGGCTTACTAATTTTAGCGGGAATTGTAATGTTTTTGTCACTACTGCTAAACGTTGGTCGCGATTGTTCAAAATTTAATTCATCAAACAGTACATCACGAGCTATGAACATTTCATTATTTTCAACATTAAATAATTTATATCCATTAGAAGCATAACCGACTAAGATTGATTTAATAGATTTTTCATCAAATTTAGTTTTTCTAGTTTTGTTATGAACGTAAGCAGTAGCGCCGAACATTTTTAAATGACTGATTTTCGGTTTTTTACCATTCCACAATTCATATGGTGTTTTATTTACAGTTAGAGCTTTAGTGGGGAGTATATTTATTAAATATGTGGCTGTTAAAACAGCTTCACCCCAAAAGGTTTTATCTAATTTCGCACTTGTAACCAAAGTTCGGGCCATTTCGGTTAGTGTACGATTCATTCGTTCCGATACACCATTTTGTTGTGGTGTGTAAGGTACCGTTAAGTGATACATAATTCCCTTGCCAACACAAAATTCCCCAAATTCATTTGAAAGATATTCCCGACCATTATCACAGTATAAATTAACAATCTTGCTATTAAATAAATTTTCACTCTTAGCTACAAAATCTTTAAAACATTTAAATACTTCCGACTTAGAATGCATTAGATATGTAACTGTATAATGAGTAAAATCGTCAATAAAGGTAACAAAATAATTATGATTATCGAAGGTAGATGGTGTTATCGGACCACAAACGTCTGAGTGAATAATAAAAAGGGGCCTGTTTTTATCCGACTTATCTTTCGACTTTGCAAAGGGTAGTCGTGATTGTTTACCAAAAATACAAGATTCACAAAGATCATCACTAGGAACAATATCGTTAATGACGTGATTATCAACAACTAAGTCTTTAAGAATATTAAACTTCTGTCTATTTAAATGTCCAAGTCGCTTATGCCATAACTCATATGATTTAGAATTTTGAACTACATTTAACATACATTGAGATCTATTTACATGAAAAGATAATTTGAACAGGTTATTACTATTTATACCAGATATTATACATTTATCGTTTTTGTAAATATGCACTTCATTATTTATAAAAAATATCGACATACCAGCTTTTTGAATCCGGTTTACAGATAATAAATTATACGGAACCTCTGGTGAATATAACACGTTGTCAATCGATCCCTGAAAGCCTAAGTTCGTGGTGATATGTATTTGTCCTTTACCAAATGCTGGGATATTTGTACTATTTTTAGCCACGCCAATATTTATCGGAGAGGCTAACTCAACATATGAAGAGAAAAAATCTTTTGTATTAACAATATGATCAGTCGCGCCAGAATCTAAAAGAAAACAAATTTCATTAGTGTGATTGGAATGAAAATCAAATGACTTACATTTAGAAAACATGAAAGCGAAACTCTCCTCAGTATTGTCGCTGGCCACTGTATTTACAGTTGTATAACTACTACTGCTTCCATTTTGTTGCAATTTCTTGTAAAAACGGCAATCTTTAATAACATGATTTCTTCTCCCACAATGATCGCAAAACAATTTAGAAATTTTGTGCGATGTTTTTATGGTATTAAAGTTTTTCTTTGTTTGTGCGTTTGTATAATGCGGTACCCTCTTCTTATTATTACTCCCATATTTCTTTTGTGTAGAATATTTGTTTGTAGATGCATGTAAAATTTTTAGTTCGGTTGTTACTTCAGATCTCAATTTCACTTCGTAATCTAAGAGACGAGTCTTCACAAATCCTAAATTTAGGTGTTCTTCTCCAAGCGTCTCTAAAGCAGTTATCACACCGTCATATGATGTGGGTAGTGTTAATAATAAATGTGAAATTTTATCCATTTCGTCAAGTTTTGCACCGGCGGAAATTAATTCTGTGATTATATTATCGAAGTCCATAAAATGCTGAAACAGCGTAATGTCCGGTTGCAGTTTCAAATTGAGTAGTTTCTTACGCAGTGACAATTGTGTAGCCAAACTTCTCCTTTCGTAAATTTTATCTAGGTCATCCATTATAGTTTTTGCCATAGAAGAACCTTTTGCAAAATTTAAAAATCCGTCACTTAGGTATTCTACTATCGTGCTTTTAGCCAGTAAATTTTTCTTCAGCCACTCTTGGTCCGGGTCAGATGGCGTCGCTTCGTCTATAACACACAACACTTGTAATTCTTCTAGAAGTGATCGTACTCGAAATTTCCACGTGCTATAACGTTCGCCATTAAATTGTTGGATGTTTCTTTTGTTCCGCAACTCCATGTTTAAATTATTGAATATAAATTTTTAGCACTTTATTACGGATGACTCTTTAAGTATTTTTTTTACGATTACGTAGCCTGGGCCCATAACCTGAAGGGATATGGCCACAGGAGAAAAGAAAAGATGTTCACTGTTTGAAAGTCTGATTTAATGTGACTTACAATTCGAATTAACAATCGAATGAAAGATCGGTGAACGAATGAGTTGACGTTTGACAGTTCTATCGTACAGTAGTTACGTCATTAAAGGCTTGGATTTTTGTTATATACCAACAGTTAATCGGAAAATGTAAGTAAATTTCCTGTCATGCACTGACATATTCATATTTTTGAAGTGAAACTTCTTTAGACGCATGAGGGTAAAATTTTTACAGATGAAACGTCACGCCGGTATGCAACGGAAGTGTCGGAAAAGAGAGAGAGAGTGATCGAGACCGATTGAGAGAGAGTAAGACAGGGCGAACGTAGCATGAGCAACTAGCCGTGGAGTGAGAGTAGGGAGCAAGCGAGTGAGAAAGATTGAGAGAAAAAGTGAGACAGAGCGAACGTCGTATCACGCCTTTTTCCCTTTCTCTTAATCTTGGAAATTTAAAGTTTTAGATTTATATAAATATAAACAAGATTTATAAATTAGTTCGCCAAAGAAGTTTCACTTCTGACATGTGTACTTTGTACGCACGCATGTTTTTTTTCTTTAAGGCCAAATCAGTTGCCTGAAAAAAGAAGGACAAAAATATATCCAAAAAAAAGATATATTCAAGTTTTGTTAATGCGTATAATGATAAAAGCAAATATAACAATATTTTTTATTTGTTTTAAGGAACAACATTTAATTACAGGTAGGTTAAAAAAACACTTCAAACAAACATGATCATTGTGACAGAAAAGATATTAAAATCACTTGTACGCATATAAAAAATATTTTAGCACAAGTATCTGTATAAACGAAAACCGTTCAAAAACTCAAAATGAAAATAAAGCAACGCTTGTAATAAACTTTCCGGAAAATAATAGGTATCGGTAGGTAAAAGGAAAATCGAAGAGTAGGCAATTAATAAACTCCTGAGTCACAACTCAATTAAAATTCCGGCGGTCGGAGGCTATTATGATTATCATCCGCTTGAATTGCCTCGTTGACACTGGAAAAAGTTCGAATCATTTAAAATGGATGAATGATAATATCCACTTACATTACTGACACTTACCGGGTGGTAGAACCAATGAAGTTCAACCGGAGAGGTACCACCGCCACACGTATTTCTAGCGTGAAGCAATTTTTGTGTTTGGGAGGAAGGGTGTGGTTGTCGTCAACTCATTGTTGTCCCACTGCTGAGCACAGGTCTTCTCTCGGAATGAGAGAGTTAGAGGCTATAGTCCACCGAGCTGGCCAAGTGCAAATTGATGGTCTTCGCACACCTCTGAGAATTTTTTTTTAAAACTCTCGGGTGTGTAGGTTTCCTCTCGATGTTCACCGAAAAGTGATAATTAATTTCTAATACGCACTTAATTTTAGAACGTCGGACCTCCCGATCGAGAGTACAAGTTTCAACCATTAGGCTATCAGGGTGTGGTTGCCGGCATTTATCTGTGACAGACTACAGATAAAACGCCTCTTCTATATGAAGTCGCTTACAGATGTCCATGGATGGGTAGAGACCAGTTAACATCAGTTGGATTGCATGCTCGTTTGCTACTTCGATGAGATAAAAAAATTATCAGCCTTAAAAGTGACACTGGACATATTCCTTCCTTAACCTTCCGCACTCCTCGAATTATATAAAATAGATTTGACAATCCAGCTTTTGATAGGTTTCTTTTAATTTACGCCAGTCCAATCGTTTTCAATCTGTTTAAATGTCGAGGTTACCCGGATGATTAAATATTTATTAATTTGTCTTAAAAAATATTGTAGTCGTTGTAATGTTGAAGTGTTAATGGACTGGCATCCAATAAACTATTTATATAGATTGACATGGGGTTCTTCAAGAAAGGTGCGAAAAGAGTTCTCCTTCAAAGCCGGCGATGCATTGGCGACTCCTCTGGTGTTGCGAATGTCCATAGGCGACGGTGACTGCTTTCCATCAGGTAGCCCGTCTGCCTTATCGTTAGGTTAAAGTATAAAAAAAAGATACGATTTAAGTGTGTCTCTCCCTTATCACACCTTGCAACTAAAACCACACCTGAATTTAATATAACACATATAGATATATCATTCATGAATGACGTAATGTTATAATCATAAGTTTTATATGGACAACAAAATGATACTCGGGGCACGATCGGTAAGCAACCAATTAATAAAAGTCCCCAGTCAATTGCTCCGAGCAACTTAATTAAAAGATCGCCGCGGTTTTCCTCTGATATTGCACGGCTGATAGCTGAAATACCTGAAAAGGCATTTATGTTGTAGATTCATTGCATTTTTATTTGATAAGTTATTGCATTTACTAATTAAATTTATGAAGTTGCAAGGTTATTATCAAGGTAGAAAGTACCACCGCCTCACCTATTTCTAGCGTGAAGCAATTCTTGCGTTTCGATAGAAGGGTGTGGTTGCCGGCACACTATCACATGAGGCGACCATCATAGTCCTCGGGAGTGGCAACGCATCTGTAATTGACTTCAGGTAAAACCCAAGTTGCCATGGGCGGCAGTGACCACTTACCATCAGGTGGACTGCATGCTCGTTTACTACTTCAGTCAGATAAAACAAAATGCGGCTTCGATTCGGTCACTTCTACCACTGTGAAAAATATCCTAATAAAATAACTTCGGTGCAACAAAGTCCCAATAAGTTTTTAGAATTTTCGTGGAAAAATCATGTTTTTTTGTCCAATTTTCTTTTTTCAATATTACATCCTAAAGTGGCTAGAATATCTTAATAATGTTATAATTACTGTTCTTTTATTTTCAGTTTAATGTAATAAGCTTATTCTGAATGTTTAAACAAAAAAGAAACTCAACATTTCTACAATTTTGCCCATTTGTGACTTTGTTGCACCGGTGCGCTATATTAATCTAGGTCATGTACTATACGTGTAAAAAATATAAGTGAATTCCGACTGGTAATTTTCATGTGAAAGAGTAACAAACATACATACATATTTAGAAACTTTCGCATATGTAATTATAGCTCTTGCCCGTGGCTTTGCCCGCGCGGTAAAAGAGAATTAACATTAGCATTTGATAGCGTGATTCAGAACTTGCAAATGAATTTTACTAACGCCATCTATTAACAACGTCTGGAACTACTGAATATGTGTCAACTAACAAAACATCGATATTCTCACGGGAATGAGAGAGCGCTGTAAAAAGTATCACTCCTAACTATCTCCCAGCATATAAACCATATCATATAATAGCTATGGGCGATGTGAAAGAGGAACAAACATACACACTTTCACATTAGTATGGATTGATAAAATAAGATTACTTTAGACTTTGCAATACTTTGCAATAGCTTTGCAATTGCTATTTTAATACTTATCAATATCAATTCTGACAATTAACTTATATATTATTTAAATTTTACTAGATGTTCTGAGCATGCCATGATTACCTTATAGTACAGTTAAAAATTGTTAAAGAGAATTATTACACGACATTTCTTGTTGCTGTTATTTGTGTTGGTGATCCAATAAAAATAAATAAATATTGTATTCCTGTTGATCTCACCACAAAAGCAATATTTCACACACAATATTCCAATCGCCCAGATACAAAACATAAGCCAACTTCATCACTAACATCTGCCTCACTGGAAGTCAAATTAAGAAACCGCTTTTTTGTCTGATATGGTAACTGGTACAAATCATTCTCCTTGAGGGAAGACTCAAACCTAGCACCTAGCACTGTCTTACACAATAATAGATTCACGGCAGTTAGTTACATACATAATCAATTCAACGTACTTAAAATAATCAAAAAGTAACTTTTAAATCAAGGTACTCCCTTTAATTAATTTTCATTTCAGTTTCAAATACTTTAAATTTATTTAAGCTTTGATTTGAAATTTCAAACACAGAAAGAAACAGATGACAAAAGTTGTTAAAGGTTACATAACTATCTATAGTAATACAAAAATGTAAGAACAGAAAAACATACCTATGATTGAAAAAATAATAATACAACATAACAAAAAAGACAAACACGCTGAGTTTCTTGCCGGATCTTCTCAGTTAAGATCGTGTTCCGATCCGGTGGCAGTGTGTAACTGACAATTTGTAAGTACCCCCGTAGGCCTATACAAAAAAAAAATCACTTCATTTTAACTAAATAAATAACGACATTCTCAGTACTTTAAACTTTTTTTACCAATTACATGTGACGTAAAGTCACAAACTTGTATTTTAGTTATATATATCGATGGAATTTACACGTGTCATCACAGACCATTACCGTCCACTGCGAGGTCTTCGAGCTGAAAAGGGTTCGGGTCGTTGTTTAAGTGTAGGCGTGGAAATTAACCTTTCGAGAATCCGGAGAAATCTCAAGCATGTAGCCTTTTTGTGGATACACTTAGTTCTACACTGCTTTGTAGGTGTCGTGATATACATAGCAGTATAAACAGACAGAAAATAGCCAAATTTTATGTCTGTGTGACCGGGAATCGTATCTAGGAATCGTATCTGAGATTATTTTCGTGTAAAGCCGAAAAATATGCAAATCTCTCGCCGCGGCCGTTATGTACATTTTATTTTTACAACTTTCTTTTATATGATTAAAGTATCAAACGAGCATGCAGTCCACCTGATGGTAAATGGTCACATGGTAAGTGGACATCTGTTAGCAAATTCATATAGAACATAGGTTCTATCTGAAGTCAATCAGAGTTGCGTTGCTACTCCCGAGAACTGAGATGGTCGCCTCATATAAAAGTATGCTGGCAAGCACACCCGTCCATCGAAACCCAAGAGATGTTTCACGCTAGAAATAGGTGCGACGGTGGTACTTCCCCGGTTGAACTACACTGGTTCTGGGTACAACCCATTATTGTCCCACTGCTGGGCACGGGTCTTCTCTCAGAATGAGAGATTTTTAGGCCATAGTCCACCACGCTGGCCAAGTGCGAATTGGTGTTATTACACTGGTTCTACCACCTGTTAAATATTTAAAATGTAATATATGTTTAATTTTTGATAAAAACAATGAGCACGTAATTTTGTAAAAAATCTGACGTGTGTGAGATTCAAACCTCAGAGTTTCCGATTGAAATACCAAGTTTAAACCTCTGCACAATGCAAAAGCGGTATTAATATAACGCTCAATACAAAAGCCAGTCAGCACATTATAAAAAGAAAGAAGAAACGTGGTTTATTCAGTACAAGATAAACAAAAGAGAAAACATAACTTATTGGTATTTTTTATGGCGAGTACGACAGTGATGAACCAAAAGTTTCTACACGCTTTCTAAACTCATATCTCCACAGTAGGATGTTCTCCTGTGTCGTGGGTACCATGGACACACACAAGACGAATACAGAAACACCCAGACTCAGAACATGAATCTAAACTCATCATTCACATACCTGTCTGGCCGGGAATTGAACCCGGGACCAATTGCGCGTCAGACTGGTATGGTAACCGCTGCGCAACGCGGGTCGCATGTAATATAATTTTTCAATCCAGATATACTTATCGGCATCGCAATATTTCATGTATAAAATGTGCAGAAATCTTCAAATTACTATAGCATTGTAGATAACCACAAAATGCATAATACTTCCGCAAACATAAAATTAACAACATTTACTGGCTATGCGGTGCTGGTAAATTAATTACTTTAATCAACACAAGTACTCAATCGGTGAGTGTCAATCACGTTAATTAATTACCCTGTCATTGTAAGTATTGATTGGTACCCACCCTTAATGACTCTACAATGTAGATCCTGCCGGGTTTTATAAATAATTCTGTATTATAGAGCATAATTGGATTGATGGTGTATTTAATGTGGTACGCCTGTTCATGTTTAATTAATTGTCGTCAACCAATTACTGTCTCACTGCTGGGCATGGGTCTTCTCTCAGAATGAGAGAGTTTTTTAAGCACTCTCACTTTTTTTCGTTGTAAAGCACGGATAAATAATTTCTAATAAGCACATAATTTAAAAAAAGAACAGTGGTTTGTACCTGACTTTTGAACCTTTGATCAAGAAGGCAAGTTTAGGTTATCACTACTCTAATTAATTATAAAATAATATAAAAAAAATATTTTTCAAAACACGCTTTTATTTCAATGGACTGAAAAGAAAAAAAAACTTTATAGTAGTCAAACCCATCATTTTGTTGCATGGTACATTTTTCTATCATATCTTTTCGCCGGATTGTCCACTTAAGATTTACTCAAATCTAGGTCTGTGGTTTCAGGAACTATTTACACGACCTGCTTATGGATACCTATTACTCGTATATTATATTACCTAGTTCTTTTACACATTTTAGTTCATAATATTTAAACGGAATAGGTTTTCTGATGTTCTTTTTTTTCACTTTCGTATTTTAAATATCTAAGTCTTGCGTCAATTTTATTGTAGTAATTTCAAAAGTATCAGCCACGTGCCTCTTTACATTCCTACACGCACTTATTTTATTTCAAAAGAGATACGGCATATCACATAAGCCCTAGTGTAATAAAAGTCACATAGATTTTCTAGATAGTTCTAGCCTTAAACCCTACAAATTGCTTATTTTGCTCTTTAGGAGCTGAATTTTCTCTATATTTTAGCTAAGTAATGTGCTCATTGGAGTTATCTACCAGTCTACTAATAGTTGAATTCTATTTAGAATAAAGTAGCTACATAACTTCGAGATAAAATTACATCTAACATTTTATTATATTAGGAAAATTTCTGTAGTGTAGTGTATTGAATTTGTACATATGTGTGTTCACATAAAAGTCTTATTAATATTACTAATTCACAAGTTTGTATGGATGTATGTGTGTTTGTTACTGTTTCACACAAAAACTAACAGTCGGTTTCGCTGCAATTTCTCACTCTTAGCATACTCATTACCTAGCTAGACGTAACCTTAGCGAGCGGAGCCGCGAAAATAAACTAGTCTGAAGTAACACACGAGCATACAGCCCACCTGATGGTAAGTGGTCACTACCGCACATGGACATCTGTAATCAACTACATACAGAACATGGGTTCCATCTGAAGTCAATCACAGATGCGTTGCTACTCCCAGGACCATGATGGTCGCCTCATGTGAAAGTGTGCCGACAACAACACCTTTCTATCGTAACGCAAGGAATGCTTCGCACTAGGAATAGGTGTGGCGGTGGTAGTTCCCCGGTCGAACTACACTGGTTCTACCACCTTGAAAATATAATCTAATATAATTTGACAATTAACTACTATGTATGATATTAGTATGATATGTAAAAGCCAAATCTTGCAACGAATTTGTATTAGTCAACCCTGACCATGCATGATCATCGTAACGTCACGCCAAATCCAATATGGAAGTCCTAAGATCGTAGATATACTTTTTTAAACCCTTATCACGCATTTATTGACTTCAGATAGAACCCCAGTTCCACATCAAGTTGTTTACAGATCTACGGGCGGCAGTGACCACTTCACCGTCAACCCATTATTGTCTCACTGCTGGGCAAGGGTCTTCTCTCGGAATGAGAGAGTTTTCGGCCATAGTCCACCGCGCTGGCCTAGTGCGAATTGGTGGACTTCACACACCTCCGAGAACGTTTTTTTTTAAAGAACTCTCAGGTGTGTAGGTTTCCTCACGATATTTTCCTTCACCAAAAAGCAGCGATAATTATTTTTTAACACGCACATAAATCAGTGATGCGTGCTTGGGTTTGAACCTCAGACTTCTCAAATGAGAGGGAAAGTTTCAAACATTAGGCTATCACTGCTCTAGTGACCACTTATCATCAGTAAAATACATTGCGCTTGCTACTTCAATCTCATAACAACGCATACTTAGCCTGTCAGAAATATTTAACGCAAGTTGTTAGTAGATTGCCGGCTGCATACTGATCAGCCGTCTAGCTTTGACTAGAATTTGAATAGTTTGCGGTGATTGTAGGTGTCCGAGCACCGCAGAAACCAACTGCCAACAGGTGGTCTGCATGCCTACTTAATGTTATTCGAAGTTGTAAACCTAAATTCAGATTTAGATTAAATTAAGTAAAATAAAAAAAAAAAAAAACTGTAAATGCCTTTCTTTTATTTGGTGGTATAAATGAATATTTTGTTTCGATGGAAAGGTGTGGTTGCCGGCACACTTTATTCGAGGCGACCATCACAGTCCTCGAGAGTAGCGAAGCATCTGTGATTGACTTCAGATAAAACCTATTTATTTATTTATTTATTTATTTATTTATTTATTTTTACTACAATTAAAACGGTATAAAAAGAAAACCAATTACATTAATTGTAGACACTACAGTTATACTTCACACTCACAAAATTTTAAGCATACAGACAAAATTTTCAACCATTCATCCGCAAACAGATCACACTCAGGGTATGCATCCAGAAGAGCGTTGAGTGAAGTGAGAACGCGAGGAATAGGCGAGTGCGCTCTCGCAGTAGTACGTGCTAATGGTGCAACAAACAGTGTATGTTTACGGCAACGAAAGTAGTTATTAGGCACATAGAATCGACACAGCTCATTACTTAAATTTGGTGCATCTATATTTCCGCGAAATATTTTACATACTGTGATCAACTGACGGTGCTCACGCCGAACCTCTAAGGAGTTATAATTTAAAGAACCTAATAGAAAGGCAGTTGGATACAAGTAGAATGTATGTTCTATATGAAGTTACTTACGAATGTCCATGGGCGGCAGTGACCACTTACCATCAGGTGGACAAAAATGAGTGGTCAGCCCAGGTTAGAGGCCACTGCCGCGCTCAGACATCTTTTCAATCTTAAATAAGAGCTTATTCCGATCTGGCTGTAGATGCATTGCTACTGAGAACTAACTTAAAATGCCTTTGATAAGACTTAAATAACAATAAAATATAACATACATTGTCACTTGCTTTGTTCTTTTCTAATACGCTTTCTACACTCATAGCCCAACACTAGGACTTTCTCCTGTGACGTGGGTATCATGGATACACACAAGACGAATACACAAACACCCAGACTCAGAACATGAATCTAAACTCATCATACCTGTCTGTTCGGGAATCGAACCCGGGGCCCATTGCGCGTCAGACCGTTATGGTAACCGCTCCGCCACGCGGGTCCTTTTGAGAATTTAATAAAACAATTAGGGGCCTACCAACCTACAGTTTTCCCACAAAGCGTACCTAATTATACTAATTCATAAAGATAACATGTGCCCAACACGTAACTCTCATCAAAAAAGGCATGTAGGTTCTTAACGACGTTTCCTTTAATTATTAAAATAAATTAATTTAACGGACATAACATCGAGATCTCAGCATCTTAAATGTTACTAAGTCTAAGATTCTCTAGACAAAGAAACTCTAAATTTATATCATTAAGCATACGTATGGCATTCGTTGTGATCCTTGAAATAGCCCTATCAGGATGCATAAGTGAAAATAAGTACAGTAAGTATTATAACAAGAGAATAAATAAATAATGTTACTCGTAACTTGACCCCTTTTTTCTCGCTCCATATATTTTTACATTCGGGATATCAAAAAGGCAATTTAAAAGGTCGTCCCAATATCAATCCTTCGAGATATAGCTTGGTAATTGGACAAAGGTGCCTCGAGAGCTGCTTACAGTCAACTTACAAGACTCGACCTTAACTTAAATGATGAAAATAGGGTCTTTGACGTATATAACACACTTTAAATATTATCTAATACTTATGCTTAGTCTCTATATTTTTCAAAGCGAGGTAATAGTCAATATATTGTTTTACTAAAACAAATTGTGAAACCAATTTTAGGAAAAGTACTTCAATCAATATAATACTCTAGTACATTTAAATTAGTAAAAATAGAAAATAATAAATACAGTATTTTGTCCTTGTTAACAGATCTACATATTTCCCCGTTCATCCATGCCATATACTTCACATTCGGGATATTGAATAGGCAATTTAAAAGGTCGTCCCAATTTCAATCCTTCGAGATATAGCTTGGTAATTGGACAAAGGTGCCTCGAGAGCTGCTTACAGTCAACTTACAAGACTCGACCTTAACTTAAATGATGAAAATAGGGTCTTTGACGTATATAACACACTTTAAATATTATCTAATACTTGTGCTTAGTCTATATTTTCTGAAGCGAGGTAATAGTCAATATATCTATTTACTAAAACAAATTTTGAAACCAATTGTAAGGAAAGCACTTCAATAAATATAAAACTCTAGTACATTTAAATTAGTAAAAATAGAAAATAATAAATACATTATTTTGTCCTTGTAACCAGATCTACATGTTAACCCTGTTCATCGATCACATATACTTCACATTTGAGATATCGAATAGGCAATTTAAAAGGTCGTCCCAATATCAATCCTTCAAGATATAGCTTGGTAATAGGACAAAGGTGCCTCGAGAGCTGCTTACAGTCAACTTACAATACTCGACCTTTACTTAAATGATGCAAATATATTTTTGGCGTATATAACGCTGTTTAAATCAAACCCAATACATATGCTTAAAATCTTAATATTTTAAATCAAGGTAAAGGTCGATATACTTTATTACTTCATTAAAAAAACAAAATGAAAGTACTCGTACACTATATAAATTAAGATAAGCGACTAAGACTAAGAATATACAAAATAAGTAAAAATAGAAAATAACAAGTAAATCATTTGATCCTTGCATCCAGGCCTATTTTTCTCGCTACACATATTTTCTCATTTATATATTTAATAGGAAATTTAAATAATCGTCTCAATATCATTTCTCATATTTCAAGGTGGTAGAACCAGTGTAGTTCGACCGGGGAAGTACCACCGCCACACCTATTTCTAGCGTGAAGCATTTCTTGCGTTTCGATAGAAGGCTGTGGTTGCCGGCACACTTTCACATGAGGCGACCATCACAGTCCTCGGGAGTAGCAACGCATCTGTGATTGACTTCAGATGGAACCCATGTTCTGTATGAAGTTGATTACAGATGTCCATGGGCGGCAGTGACCACTTACCATCAGGTGAACTGCATGCTCGTTTGCTACTTCAGTCAAATAAAAAAAAAACAATTCTTCGAAATTGCTTGATGATTGGACAAAGATGCCTTGAGAGCTGCTTACAACCAACTTACAAAACTCGACCTTTACTTAAATAATGCATAAAGGGTCATTGACATGTCTGAAGCAATTCGACTCGTTGAGATGTGCGCTAAATGTTTCTTAACAAGATTCTTAATCCCTTAATTAAATTAGTAATTGAAAACAGCCTCAATGGCTCTAGTACAAGAATTATAGTCGAATTGCACGCTCGCTACAGTTTTATAACCTTTTCATACAAGTTTTATGTCCTTGCGTGATGAAAGCTAAGTTATTTTATTAGTATAAGTTAGTGCTACAAAAATATTTAGTAAATTAAAAAGTGTGAAGAAGCGTCGAATAGAGTTCCTAGAAATAAACAATAGTAACGCTCAAATCACATTAAGTTATTGTATGTAATATTTACTATGTATTTTTTATCCTAAATACATAAGACTGATGATATTTTACAAATAGGTGTGGCGTTTGAACTCAGATCTTATTAATTACATTTTTTTTAGATTAATGCAACAAACGATCTTGCAATCCACCTACTGGTCATTGCTGCCCATGGCCGTTTGTAAGCAACTTCGTGTAGTTCAATGATGCGTTGCTACTCCCGAAGACTACGATCGTCTGTTATCAAAATGTGGCAGCAATAACACCCTTACACCGCAACGTAAGAACCGCGACACGCCACCATAGGCATAGTGGTCGTACCTCACCCAGAGGTACCTTTAAATAAGCGATTTTAATAATTAAGTCATTATTAAGAATTTAATTAAAATTTTATATAGACTACCACTGTATGACTTCAGATTTTATCAAATCCCATTTTTTATAAGGCTGAAGTGTCAAACGAGACCTCTCCGGGCGAACCTAATGACTTCTACCGCCACTGATTCATTGTTCTATAGATACTAGTCACCCATCGCGACGGTCGAAGTTCGACCGTAATTTAAATTAAAAAACCTAAACTTCATATTGTCCATAGTAGCACCAATATTTCTCTAATTAAAATAAATTGTAAAAATTTTCAAGTTATTTTGAACGCATCAGTTACAGGTAAAAAGAGGTTTGTTAACTAAGTTGCATTTATAAGCAATAGCGGGTATTTTGACAAAGACATCTGATTTTTGACGTTATCTGTTTCCATAGTACGTCGTTGAATGTTCGATTTCGTTTATTATGTATGTATGTATTTGTGCCCAATGCAAGGTAGTGAGTGTAATGTGTTTTAGTTGATTTTATGTACGTTTTATGCATTTTTGGCAAAGGGAGATCTCCCGCCAGGCGGGGTGATCATGCCTGGGGAGCGGCCGTGCTCCGACAGTCTTTGTTCGGAAATTGTATATATGCGGGGTATTGAGAATACTTCAATAGCGTGTTTCAGAATATTAGTAGCGCCATCTCTTGATGAGTTGCGGGAGGCCGCCACACATTATTTGAAAAAAATATTAGCATTGCGTTATCCTTCTATACATCAACTTTAACCGTGCGTAATTTCATACTCCTGCGGCAAGTATCTTAAAAACTAATCACAAGTTTGCTTCACGTATTAATATATAGATAATAATTACCACACCTAAATCCAACAAAATATTCAAGTCACTCGACTTTACTCCGCTCTTGAATAGAGCACCAAACATTTATCTCAATCCATTCAGCTGAGAACATCTCGGAGCCTGATCGATCGTGGAGGGGACGATTTATAATAAAAACGGAACTTCTTTGACATACGATCCAAACGCAATTGACAAATTGATGTGGATATATTTGGTGAATTCTAGAACCTAGGGGGAGTTATAGTTTAATGGTTTGAAATGTGGCCTCGCAGTCTGGAGGTCCGAGGTTCAAATCGTAATAGCGAAATTCTGATTCCTCTAAACTTTTTTTTTCGAGGGGGAAACCTTCAAAAGGTACCCGACGCCGTGGGAGCGACGCAGGGTTATGTGGGATTTTTACTGCACTAAAACCCCACGATGGCCGTCCTCGGCGCTATAAAGAGGACTCTAGGACCTCCAAAGGACTGCAGCCGGAATCCTCTAAGCACGTTGCCCCATCGGGCTCCTCTCAGATGGGCGGCTGGGCCCACCGCTCCGTCTAGTCTTTACGACGATATGCAAACACACATACCGCCGTCCTTCCCGGGATCGCCTGGCTATGTGCCTCTAACCTATGTTCCTGTTAGCAATTTATTACTTACTTACTTTAACGACAACAACATCGTGATGAAATTTACAAGTCTTTTAAAAGTATGTAAAAAATGATTTTTTCAAGGTTGTGTGACATTTATTAATCTGCACTTGATCAATGCGGTGGACCCGGGTCTAAACCCTTCTCGCTTAGAGAGAAGCGTCGTGCCCAACAGTGGGACTTTATACGTTGGTAATCTCACTACGTTTTCTAAACTCGTAATGGGTACAATGGACACATACAAACCCCCAGACCCAGATAAATTAAAATCCATCCTTCATATATCTGTCTGGCCGGGGATCGAACCCGGAACGCATTACGCATCATCAGACCGGTGAGGTGACCTGTACGCCACGCAGATTACATTATACATAGATATTCATAAAAAATATTGGCTTTTAATATAAACCCTACTTAATATTCCAGTCAGTGTGTCTCAAATTGAACTTATTGAAGAAATATGAAGGTAGATGTAAAGGAAAATTTTTCGTTCCTGCAATTTGTATAAAAGACTGATTATACTTTCAGACGTATTAAGGCTTTCTTGCTTTTTTTGTATAATTTAATCTAACGATAAGGCAGACGGGCTACCTGATGGAAAGTAGTCACCGTCGCCTATGGACATTCGCAACACCAGAGGAGTCACCAATGCATCGCCGGCTGTGAAGGAGAGCTCTTTTCGCACCTTTCTTGAAGAACCCCATGTCATAGCGCTCCGGGAATACCTCAGGAAGAAATTCATTCCACAACTTGCCTTATTTCATAACGAAGTGATATAAGTAAATGAAAATAAATATAAGACCTAAAGGTGTAACACAGTTATCAGAAGTAGAAACCATGGATAATGCGTAGGTTGGCGGGCGAGGAAACCAGGACACACAAATGAACAAAACGCTGTACAAATCACTATACACAGTTCTTTTTATTCAGTTACTAATTACATTAATTTAACAAAAGGGACAAGTTATTTAATTGCACGTTTCACCGGAACACGTGAGGCGCGAGCGCTACCTCCCAAAAATAAAATAAAAATTACTCGTAGTTCAAACAAAACGTTATGGCCGCCTCCTCAGCGTTCAGTGTTACGTCACTTGTCAATGATAATCAATTTAGTCCATACTACTGCCATCTATTCATCTTTAGGAAAATCACAATGCGCCGTCAGACATATATTGCTTTCATTCATAAAAAATTGGTAGTTTTCCCTCGAAAATTTTGTTATAACACGTTTTTATATGAAAATCATTTGATATATTTGAACATTTAAAGGCAGTTGAACTTCTTAGTTTTCGTATAAAGGCACGACTGCTACGCGTAAATCTCATTTTAAGGGATAGAAGTACTGGCATAAAGCTTTCAATTTAATCCTTAGAATCTAACGCAGATGCGTAATCTACATGATATATAAGGTATTAGTAACGATAGCATCATTATATTAAGATTTTTTTTTTTTATTTGACTGAAGTAGCAAACGAGCATGGAGTCTACCTGATGGTAAGTGGTCAGTGGCGCCCATGGACATCTGTAACCAATTTCATACAAAACATGGGTTCTATCTGAAGTCAATCACAGATGCGTTGCTACTCCCGAGGACTGTGATGGTCGCCTCATATAAAAGTGTGCCGGCAACCACACCCTTCCATCGAAACGCAAGAAATGCTTCACGTTGGAAATAAGTGTGGCGGTGGTACTTCACCGGTCGATCTACACTGGTTCTACCACCTTCAAAAATTTGATAAGTATATACTCCTTGAAAGATGCAGTCCAACTGATGATAAGTAGTACTTTCCACCCATGGAGATCCATAAGAATCTTTATACAAAACAAAGATTCTACCTGGAGTCAATCACAGATGCGTTGCTACTGTCGAAGACCAGGATAGCCACCTCATAAAATAATGATGCAATCCTCCTCTTGTGATAGACACATATATTTCGACCCGAGAGTTACTACGGCCGCGACTATTTGTAGGCTAAAACAGTATTTTTTTATTTAATAGAAAATGTGCAACACCTTTTAATACAATGACTCTGTTTTATACAATGTTTGGGTTATAATGGTGTTTTTTTGAACTCTGATACCCATCATAAGATTAAACTTGAGTTACGTGCTTGAGTACAGATAGTGAGTCGCCTCATATAAAAGTGTACCGGCAACCACACCCTTCCATCGAAACGCAAAAAAATGCTTCAAAAAGTGTGGCGGTGGTACTTCCCTGGCGGCTTTATAAGGCGATCATCGTAATCCACAGGATTGGCATCGCAACTACAGGTAAAACCTCTGTTTTTCTAATAAGTTACAGATGCTCATTGATGGCACCAAAACTTTTATAAAATCTTCCACCATTTCAATAACAATTTTTAGAGAGCACAATAATGATTATTTATGAAATTGAGTAGCAAAGGAAGGTGCTAACTTGTTGGTCACGGCAGTTTTGCACTGATCACTCTTCCACCGAAACGCAAGGAATGCTTAAACCGACAAAAAAGTGTAGCGGTGGTAGGTACCAGCTCAATCGAACCATACACATTGTACCACCTTGACAATTTAATTCTAGGGTCATTCAAGTCATTATTTCAAGGGTTAACTTGGTAATTAATCTATTCAAATTACAGCAATAATTTGCACCCTAATACAGAAGTTAAGGGAAAGTGCTAACTTAGGCTTCAATTAAAGTGCTAACAGTTTCGTGAAAGCCTTTCCTATTCAGAAAGAATGATTTATGGCTAAAAGTATCAAATTATATAACTTATCAAAGTCAGGGCATTGCAGGGTTCAGTAATGAAACAGCAATCTTATTAATACAGGTCACGGTCGCAACGGTCGAAATTCAACTCAAAACTAAACTTTTTATTGTCTAAAGTAGCACCAATATTTTTAAATTCAATTAAGTTGTATTCATTTTTGCGGTATTTTAAATAAAGACGTTAAAGATAATAATATAAAAGAGGTTTAATTGACTAAGCTGCGTTTAAAAGCAATGACGGGTACAGTAATGAAACAGCTTATTGATATGAGAAATGCGAAAATTTGTGAGGATGTATGGTTTGTTCGTTGCTCTTTAACGCAAAAATTACTGATCGCATTTTGGAGAAGTTTAGTGTAACACATACACAGTTTATGAGCTGGATTCACACGTGGAATAAACGGAAATTACCTTATTACTATCATAAATGATGGAAATAACAGAGAAAAAAATACGCAGGTTTTTTTTTAATTTGTCATGATTCTTGACAATATGTCGTGTCCTAGGAATCTACGTTGATATAATTATATTGTGTTTGTGTTTTCACTAAGTAATTATTTTGTTTTATGATAGATTATGTGCATCGAGCATGTGTACTTAGGAAACTACCTTTTCTACCGAAAATAAATGCCTAGAAGTAAACACTCTTCTTGCACCTCAAAATGTTGTAGGTTATTTTTATAAACACTACTGAATTTTTACCACTTAAATAAAAAAGATTATTAGATATTTTTGAAGTGAAACTTCTTTAGGCGCATGAGGGTAAAATTTTTACAGATGAAACGTCACGCCGGTATGCAACGGAAGTGTCGGAAAAGAGAGAGAGAGTGATCGAGACCGATTGAGAGAGAGTAAGACAGGGCGAACTTAGCATGAGCAACTAGCCGTGGAGTGAGAGTAGGGAGCAAGCGAGTGAGAAAGATTGAGAGAAAAAGTGAGACAGAGCGAACGTATCACGCCTTTTTCCCTTCCTCTTAATCTTGGAAATTTAAAGTTTTAGATTTGTATAAATATAAACAAGATTTATAAATTAGTTCGCCAAAGAAGTTTCATTTCTGACATGTGTACTTTGTACGCACGCATGTTTTTTTTTTTAATTGAAAACTAATGCTGACAAGCCGTTTTTATTACATTGATAATTAACATAGGCCCAAAAAATATGACATTTGTGAAAAATGTTGAAATATATTTTTTACTAGACCTTGTTGCGTCAAATTTCCTAAAATAAAAACTAGATATATTGGTATTTTGTTATAACTCGACATTATACGTAAGGTCATGAAAAATGACCACATTTAGTCCTGACAGGCCCGGGTTCAGGGTCAGTGAGTAATGTAGCACGCGATTATACGCCAATCTCGGCCGGCAGTGTACACATTTTTTATTTGCTAACCTTGTTGATGTCATGCTCGATGAACAATCTATGACAATTTTAAAATATTTTTCGAAAATATGTGAAAATGTTTCAATGTGCAAATGTGCAAATGTTACTTTATGTTAGTTAACTTTTTTAAGGTCTACTATACCTGAATTAAAGCTTAATTGATTGATTAAATACATATTAATATGATTACATATTACTTTTATTTGATTAATTAATCTTGACTGCTTTTCAGTGAAGGAAAACGTCGTGAGAAATCCTACACACCCGAGAGTTCTTCAAAAAAAAAGTTCTCGGAGGTGTGTGAAGATCAAATCGTACTTGACCAGCGCGGTGGATTATGGCCTAAAACTCTCTCATTCTGAGAGAAGACCCGTGCCCAGCAGTGGGACAATAATGGGTTGCACCCGACCTGAAAAAAATATAAAGAACTCTCTCGTCAACCCATTATTGTCCCACTGCTGTACAAGGGTCTTCTCTCAGAATGAGAGAGTTTATAATAGTTTACAATATAGAGAGTATATAGAGAACTACAATATCATTATATAATAAATCTCTTCGGATTCCAGCTCCGTTATTGATGCCCGTCCTATTAAACGCAATAGGGATCGTGCTGACGTACAAGTGAAAAATGTATACATTCTATGGCATTTATCACTGGTGGCCGTTACGTGATGGATAAATTTCCTAAAATAATACCGTGTGTTATAACTTTTGCAGGGTTGCTTATAAAAGGTTTTTATTAATAGTCGGTAGAACACGTGTGCAGTTTATTTACATATTAATAATTATACGTAAAGCGAAAATTAGGATTCCGTTTTTAAGAAACTTGCCGCGGATGGAGGAGTTTGAAATTTTACAATGAACACGCAATGTTAATATTTTTTTCAAATAATACATAAAACACACATAAAATCAACTTAAACACATTACACACACAACCGCACATTTGACAAAACACATATAGTTTAATAAACGAAATAAAACATTAAATGTCTATGAACTATGAAAACATGTAACGTCAATGTCAGATGTTTTTGTCAAAATACCCGTATTTTTTTTTTAAATGCGGCTTAGTCAATTAAATCTCTTTTTACTATAAAAGTGTATTTAACATAACTTTAAAATTAATACAATTTAATTTGAAAAATATTCGTGCCACTTTGGACAATATTAAGTTTAGTTTTTGAGCTGAATTACGATCGAATTTCGCCTGTTGCGATGGATGACTAGTTTAGGGAAATATATGGCTGTAAATCATACAGTTACTCCTTAAATATTTCTAACACAATTAAAATTCTACCACTAAGGTCTTAACCAGCGTGGTGAACTAAAGTCAACTGTTGTACGCTTAAATTTATTATAATCCGCAGCTATTCTGATGGTTTCACTAGGTGGTAGAACCAGTGTAGTGCGACCGGGGAGGTACCACCATCACACCTATTTCTAGCGTTAAGCATTTTTTGCGTTTGTGTGGAAGGGTGTGATTGCCGGTTGACTTTAATATAAGGCTACCTTTTTAGTGCTCGGAAGTAGCAACACATCTGTGATTGACTTCAGATAGAATCTCTTCTATATGAAGTTGCGAACCTAAATCCATGGGTGGCAGTGGCCACTTACAATCAGGTGGGCTGCATGCTCATTTACTAGTTCAATGTAAAACATGTTCAAAGGCTTGTTTCCCGCGTGGACATTTGTTCGCAAACCTAACAAGTTAGAGTATTTTACATTAACTGCAGGTGTATTGCTGTTTTGTTATGTAGAAGTAGTACTGCCCATCTGATAATTAATAGAACCACCACCAAATTTAAGATAGATCCTAAATAAGATTAGAATCCTACCTAAAGTCGACAGCTGATGCGTTGCTACCCCTGAGGTAGGTTGAATCACCTCGGATAAATGAGTCTCTCGATCTTCGGATGACTCTATGCCTAACATTGCTATTATATAGAAAAAGTATGGTAGTAAGCTTGTAAGTATAGGTAGGATGTCCACTAATTCGCACTTGGCCAGCGCGGTGGAGTATGGCCTAAACTCTCTCATTCTGAGAGAAGACTCGTGCCCAGCAGTGGGACAATAATGGGTTGACGAGAGAGAAGCGGACGCTCGACCGCGCTACATGGTAGGCGGAGTATGTGTTAGGTTTTTTCGTTACGAAATTTCTTGATTTGGTCACCGCACTCAAAGCCCGTGATAAAAGCTATGCAATAGCTTAATTATAATATCAGATATTCATATTATATCGTACGTTGCAGTTTCAGTGGGTCAAGAACAAAACTTACTCCAACATAATATTCAAGATCAAGTATCTGTAATAATTAACATAATTTGTCGTGTATCATGACCTTCCGTGGTTGATATTGATATCAATATTAATAGTATCATTAATATGGTAATTTATTCAAACAACCCGCTTAATGCGAGCCGACCTCTCACACGAAGGGTTCCGTACACATTTGACATGGAACTCCAGTTAAATATCCATTGCACGTCCACCATCCTGTGCTTTATACTAGCTTTGTCAATGAGCGTCCGCTTAACGTGTATGTATATGGTACGACAGTACGAAGCTCGCACGGATCGGACGAATATGTAAGCAGCTGTTTGTGTGAAAGTACCTATATAGTATTAAAGAAAAAAATTGAAAAAATACTGCATAAATAAATAAATAAATATAATTGCATAAGTTGATAAAAAAATGCTATGCAATGCATTTCACCGCGGCAGTCACCTAGTGCCGCACGTTTTTTTTTATAAGATTGAAGTAGCAAACGAGCATGCAGTCCGTCTGATGGTTAATGAGCACTGCCGCCCTTGGACATCTGTAAACAACTTCATATAGAACATGGGTTCTATCTGAAGTCAATCCCAGATGCGTTGCTACTCCCGAGGACTGATTTGATCGCCTCATATAAAAGTGAGCCAGCAACTACACCATTCTACCGATATGCAAGAACTTCTTCACGGTAGAAATATACATTTTTGGCGTTGGTATCCCCGGTACACTGGTAATTAGGTACACCTTATTGACATTCTAATCTTCTTTAAGTTTGATTAGGTATGTCCATTGGTGGTAGTAAATGGCTCCTCACCATCAGTGAGACTTAATACTCGTTTCCTAATTGTATAATATAAAAAAAAACCTAATGCAATAAAAAATCAAAAGCTTATGCAATTTATTCAATTTCTGGTCAAAAATCAAGCTACACTCTTGTTTATTATTAACACTGGACTAAACGAGCTAAATGGTGGATACGAACAGACGTATCAGTAATTCCCAAACAATTCATTAGGAAATCGCACCTAGAATATCCGTAGAGTACGGAACACGCTAACAATTCTATGTTGTAGAACACCTGTATAATGAAATGCAGTGTTTAATCTCTAATCTACACCTTCTACTACGAGAACTACTTCTACAGGTGGTAGAACCAGTGTAGTTCAACTAGAGGGGTATTACCGATACATTTATTTCTAGCGTAAAGAACTTTTTGCGTTTTGATGGAAGGGCGCAATGGAATGGTAGCCGGCACACTTTTGCAAACACTGCGACCATCTCAGTCCTCTAAAGTAGCGACTCATCTGCGATTGACTTCAGTTGCCACAATGATTACCAAACGTTTCTTAGATTTGACTCGTTTGCTATTTTAATTAGATAGAAACAATATCAAACTATACTCCTCGTTTAGAATAGATATAGTTTGATAGACAACTGATAATTATATATCTATTTATCAACCTTGGATAGTTTACAGCTGGACATAGCATCCACTATTCTACCTGTGCCACTCTGACAAGACCTAAACCAACTTAATCTAGCGGTTACTAGTTTTCTTCAAACCATCAATCAAACTTATATGAGCGCGACATGTGATTCTTAAAATAGTGTAATCTAAAAAAATATATCTCAACTTTTGTATTACAGCAGCATTAAGAATATTTGATTCATCCCTAAAAGGACTAAATAGAAGATGAAATTTTATAACGTTTACAGAAACCCAAGCTCATCCTAAACCGTTTTTTCGCTTAAAAACGTAGATAAAGGACGTAATGTGATGGGATGCCGAAAATATCTGAAAATTCCGCACAAAGCCTCCTTTAATGGGAAAAAGAAAGCCGGTTGATCTACAAAGTGCGGTTCAACATTAGTTGATCAGATTAACGAACCCTTCGATACATCCGCATTCGCTATGATCTGTTTTCGATGTTATGGGTTTATATTTGTTAAGTGCGAGCGCACGCAAAAGGTTCCGTAGCGTAGTTTTCTTATTTTTACCATCTATTGCCATAGTGTCGAATAGATAACCTCTTTCCGTTGGGAAGTCGGTTAAAAATGAGATAATAGTAACTTTTCACGTATATTCTTTTAAGTCCTGACTGGTAAATGTTAAACATTTCAACTTTATTTTATTTGATAGAAGTAAAATACATATGAAAAAGAATCGGCAGATTTTATTTTATTCCATTGAAGTAAAGTATGAAAAAGAATTAGCAGTAACATCCTTACACCAAAATACAAAAACTTTGCATTACAAAATGTAACTTACGTTCTACCTTGCCATCTCCAAAAACACAAAATTTTGGACATATCAAAGCTAGACACTTCCAAAAGAGACCGTAAGATTTGATGCGAATCTTAAAGTACCATAAAGTATGACAGTAATGCCACCGGTCTGTTTATCCCCTTTGACGTGCAGGTGGCTCTTGACACATATTTTTCGATAGCCCATTTCCAGAAGGGCTATTTCTTAGTCGCATCTTAGTCAAAGACGAAACGGCATGCGAAATGCGCTTCTGAATATGTAGAACGTTTGTTAGGGTGTGATTCTACTAATTAACAATTGTAATAACGGTATAATGTTTATGATTATGTAAATAACAAAATAAATAAATAATAAAATATTCGTAGTGACAATTTTGGTAGTATATTGTAATAGTAACAGCCTTGATTTTAAATTAGCCAAAAATAAACAACAAACAATGTTGTAATTGTCCACCAATTCACACTTGGCCAGCACGGTGGACTATGGCCAAAAACTCTCTTATTCTGAGACAAGACCCGTGCCCAGCAGTGGGACAGTAGTGAGTTGCCAAGACTACCAGAGTATAGTAAATACGAATTGTAAGAGACTTAAGAGTCTCTTACAATCCGTAAATTATACAATCATTCACCTTCAAACCAGCAAGACGTGCTGTTAATTTTTATAGCACACAAAAATAAAATATAATTATCTACTGTCTAATATATTTTTTTTTTTTTTATCTTATTATAGGCTAACGTTTGGCCGCGATCTTACCTGATGTTAAGTAAGATGCAGCCTAGGATGTTACACGCTTGCCTAGATAAAGCCTATTCACCCTCGTCTTGAAAATTTCTAGATTATAAGTATCGGGGAACAACGAACGCGGAAGAGAATTCCACTCCTTGGCAGTTCGCAGCAAGAAGGAATTACTGAAGAACTGAAAACTGAAGAATTACGGAATAATCATAGTTATTATACTTTTATCAAATTTCAGTGTGACCTCACCCTTATATCGAGCGAAGCTCTATCATAATGAGTGCGAACGTCTGCTCTTTTGCCTTTGTTACTCGCTGCAGTGAGAATGATTTTAGTATCGCACAAGGAATAATATGAATACGCATAAGAATGAAACTTTAAAGTAACGTAAAAAAAAAATATGGACTCAATATAATTTATTTTTATTTACCGCAAATACAATTATTTTGCCTATTTTAACAAATTTACGTCAATTTATTGAATAATAATATGAATACCTACGTACGAATGAAACTTTAAAGTAACGTAAAAAAAAATTGGACTCAGTATAATTGCTAACTATTAATTGCTCATACGTATATTACGTCTTTTCGTAACTAATTTACTATAATTTATTTTAAGAATAATCTTCACTCTTTCATAATCTAAATCATGTATAAGGAGAATTTAGTTAATGCCTTATTTTCAACGTAGCTTCACCCTTATATTAAACGAAGTGATTAAATCTAGTTAAGTTATTATCGTTATAAGCAAGAATATTGTCTCTCTCATTTTATCAAAAATTTTTAGCGTACAGTTCCTTTTGCTGTTATAAAATTAGCTTTTAAAATTTGGTTGTAAGGAAATAATTTTGTACTCCATTAATGAATAAAAAGACAGTTTGGTTAATGATTTCATAAATAATTTTAATTCATAAATTGATTTATACTGTCTTCAGTGTTATCAATAGAAAATATCGGAAAAATATGTTTATCATAAAATTTCATTCAACAGTCGAACACTCATTAGAAGAAAGAGAGAACTCTGGCTTTAACCATGCACGTAATAGGAATGGAAGAACATACGATAAAAATATAAAACTAAGAATTAAAATGCATGAAGTTGTTAAGCTTGGTAGGAGAATAAAATACTGTAAAATAAGAAGGGCTGAGATAAATAATAAGTAGTCTGTACAAAACATCTTATTATAATAATGTATTCTGTGTTCTACCGCAAAAATTTATTGAATAACAGATGACAGTATCAGTGTAGTTTAACCAGGAAGGTACCACACTACCCTTATTTCTAGCGTGAAGCAGTCCCTACCAGCACACTTTTATATCTTAGTTCTCGGGAGAAGCAACGCATCTGTGATTGACTTTAGATGGAACCTATGTTCTATATGAAATTGCTTACAGATGTCCACGGTTGGCAGTGACCACTTACCATCAGGTAAACTCCATGCTCATTTGCTACTTGAATGAGATAAAAAAACAGTCCAGTGCGAAGTCGCCCTTAGCTAACAGACACGAGCAGAGCTAACTAAGCTATTATCATAATGAGTGCGAACGTCAGCTCTCTCGCTTTTGTTACACTGCAGCGGGAAATCTATTATGCTTCTTCTGGTTTTATTTTTATCATATGCTTGTCTGAATTTGTATAAAAATATAACTAATATTTCTTTTTAATTTTTTGGCATAAAAATAAGTTTATTCCACAGCATACAGTTTCAAGTGCGATTTATAAAAAAGATATTGGAATCCTTAGTTATTTTTTTTTAATTATACATTACGTCATTTATTTACTAATTTACAAAAACAAGTCTAGTTTTTTTTATATGATGGTAAGTGATGATGCGGACGAAGATATAGTATGCCTGCCTAGAAACAGCATATTCACTTTGGCCTTGAAGAGGTCCAAATTGTACCTTTCGGGAAATATGCTCGCGGGCAGCGCATTCCATTCCCTAGCGGTGCGCACTAAAAAGTTTTTCTACAAAACGATTTTAAATTGCAGACGCGAGTTGATTAGTATTCTATAACAAAAATCCAATCAACATTGTGTGAAAAAAGTTTCTTAATTATTGTCTGCCGTCTGTAAAGTCATTATTAGCTAGAAGACACGAACGGAGCTAAGCTATTATCATAATGAGTACGATCTTCAGTTCTCTTGCTTTTATTAGGTTATTTTCTAAAATCGTTCAACAATTACATTTAACAAACATTTGTTTCGTTTATTAATATTTCATATAAGTCTTAAACACCGACATTTAAAAACTAAAATAGAAGATGTTCATTATTTAGGTTTTCAATACAAAATGTCGGTGAGTATACTCGGGCCAGTGTGAAGTCGCCCTTAGCTAAAAGACACGAGCAGAGCTAACTAAGCTATTATCATAATGAGTGCGAACGTCAGCTCTCTCGCTTTTGTTACACTGCAGCGGGAAATCTATTATGCTTCTTCTGGTTTTATCTTTAAAACATGCTTCTCTGAATTTGTATAAAAAATATTATAAATATTTTCTTTTACGTTCGTGGCACAACTATTATATCGCCTTACGGCAAAAAAACGCAGATTCGATTTTCAATGGTATTTCCATTGGAATTCGTAGTGCGTATTTTTTCGTTTACTTCTTTGATTAAAAAAATCTCTATCTATTTTCCTAGAAGAACGTTTCTCGATCTTTTTGTGGGCATGACATAATGGTTAAACATTGCGACAAAGATTCCCAAAGTTTGATTTCAGCGATGTTTTGGGTATTTCCTTTATGTTTTTCATTAATGTTATTGTAATGTAAAAAAACTTTAAATATGACCCAGCCAAACCCTTCCCCTAAGCTTACTGCCCTTAGCGTAACATTTCACTACTTTATAAAACGGAGATATAGAAAGATTTATCCTATAGCGATAAACATTGTAACGAGATGCGAACATTATAACCAAATGCGAATATTTTTTAGGCAATCAAATAAGAAATTCATAAACAAAATAATTGTAACTTTATGCTTATAGTGTATCCGTTTTATTACGTACAGGTAAACTTATTTGTCGACATTTATAATTTTAATTAAAGTAAAACTTCATATATTTCTCAAAGTTTTTCTCGTAAATTTACCTACATATATTCAGTTCTCTACAGAGCTCTTGTGTGCTACGTATTCGTTAATTAGTTTTGAAAATTTTACAACAAATGCTTATTTTATTTCAAAGAAGCAAGATGAACGAAGTATTTTAATAGTACCTATAACCCGCGTGGCGGAGCAGTTACCATACCGGTCTGACGCGCAAGGGGTTCCGGGTTCGATTTCCGGCCAGACAGGTATTTGAATGATGAGTTTATATTTATGGTCTGGGTCTAGGTGTTTGTGTATTCGTCTTGGGTATCCATGGTACCCACGACACAGGAGAAAATCCTAGTGTGGGGCTATTAGTGTAGAAAGCGTGTTTTTTTTAAATATTTAAATAAAATATTTTTATGGCAAGGTAAGGAAGTGCGGCTCAACCAAGGAGATACCACTGCTATACCTATTTCTAGCACTGATTTATGTTCTTGTATTTCGGCAGAAAGATGTGGTTGCCGGCTCGCTTTCCATCGACCATCTTACTTCTTCCTCGAGAGTAGCAACGCACCTGCGTTTATCTTCAGACTGAACCCCTCTTCTAAATTAAGTTACACACTTCTATGGATGGCTATCCGTTAGACTGTATACTCGTATGCTTTCAATACTATAAAAAAACTGAGTTTAGAGGCTTAATTAAGCTAAGAACCAGCCCTTTATTCAAGTAGAAAACTAATTACCCCATTATCATAATGAGTGTGAACGACGGCTCTTTTGCCTTTGTTGCACTGCAAGAAATATAATTAACTTCTGGTTTCCTGTTAAAGGTATTAAAATATTAATCTAAAAAAGAAAGATGTAGTGTCGTGGGATACAAGGTAGGAACGAAGTTCCTTCCGCTGGTATTGAATCGAATGCTTAATTTTATATACCTAGTTGTTTTTTATTTTATTTTTTTATTTATTTATAAGTTTTTGTACACGGACACATAATAAGGAAACATATTTAAAATAGACATAGTACAAAGGGCTACTAATTCCAAAATGAATTTCTTTCAGCAACCCTGTGAGAGGAAAGGGTATATAAACGCAAATCCGGTGTGCACAAATTAGATATAATATATAAATAAAGTATAAATACTTGTTTAATAAATTATTTTTTGTTGAATTTTGCTGATTAGTTTTTATTTAAATACATGAAAGTATTTAAGAAATTCAGTATTTTAGGAAATAACGTATTACTTAAAATAAAATAAATAAATAAAATTGTAATTTGAATTATCAAGTAAAATAAAAAAATATGTCTCTTTATTTTTGTTTGACAACATAGAATTACATAAAACAAAAAAGAGTTTATTATTATTATTATTATAAGCAATTATTATTAATCAGTTCTAATTAAATTCTATTGATGAAACTATTGGCTTGTGGTAATTAAAATGAGATACAGGACAAAATCTAGTCCAAATACAATGTTTGTAAGATACTATATTTTACTGCTATTACTTTAGAAATACGTTTAGGTAATTTGAAGGATTCAGAACCCCAAGTCTGCCTGTACCCATCAAAGTTACTTACAACGATACAAAAACATAATAATTTAAAAATGCTGGTAGATAAAAAAATTATACCGCAGGCATTATATAAAAAAAAATAACCCAGATTTACAATTTACAAATAATAATTAAATAATTCCGATGAATATTTAAAATTAAAACATATTATTATAAAAAGTTAATGACAATATAAGATAAATAATAATAAATAATAAAGACCACGAAGATGAGAATTGGTAGTATATCTTGTGAGGGTTTTCAAATTACCTACGTTATTTACGTATGTGCATTAATAAAGTTATATTAAAATTGATTAAGCTAATATAATAGTTTGTTATATTTCATCTATCTATCTATACTATAATAAATCTGTAAGAGGTCGCTGTCTGTACATGGAATAAATTTAGGTGAAAACCATTTCTAGAGGTCTTTAATACGATATAGAACCCAAAATAATGGTTTTTAGAAATCTTTTCTGTTTGTCTGTTTGCCTGTTTATCTGTTTGTCTATTTGTCTGTTTGTCTGTTTGTCTGTTTGTTTGTTTGTCTGTTTGTCTGTGTGTTTGAAAACGCTAATCTCAGAAACGACTTATCCAATTTGAATATAATTTTCACTGATGTGTTGGGGGAAACTTCACTTAACATTTAGTGTTTATTTTATGTAAATCGGTTTACGAATAAAAAAGTTATGTCAATTTAAAACTACGCAGTATTGATTCTGTGTTCGATAAGTGTTAATAAGATAAGTAACTGCATAGTTGAATTGGTAGAAACTAAACATGTTATGGTCTGTAAAATGTATTCCTTTGTTATGTATTTTTTATTGGTTATGTGGGTACCTATGTTATTTGATACTATACAAATCTATATCTCTATATCTATATATACTTATATAAAAACGAAAGGATGTTCTCTCACTCATATAATGAATAAACATCGTAGAGCCTAAACTGCTAAAGATACGAATATGATTTTTACTAGGGGTTCCTTTTATGACGTAGACGTCAGTTAGTAATGAATTTTCTGGTCCCCCCCCCCAATTTAACCCAAATAGGAGATGTAAGTTTGTATGAAAGTCAGTCAATTTTGAGGCCACCTCAATAAAATTTAGTATTTCGACTTGATTTTTATGTTAAAACATCGTTTCAAACCGACTTCCAAAAAGGAGGAGGTTATCAATTCGTCTGATTTTTTTTAATTTTTTTTTTTATTTTATATTTGTTACTCGATTTCTCCGCACTGGGTGAACAGATTTGGATGATTTTTTTTTCATTTGATAGGTAGTGCGTGTCGTCGGGTCCCATTTATTTTTAGTTCACTTTTGACAGTGGCATCCATAAGAAAAGGGCATAAGTCTGATATTTGCATTAACGATGTGCGCGATAAATAGATGAATAACTCAATTTCCCGCCAACCGATTTTGATGATTTTTCTTTTATTTGAAAGAATGTACTTCAAGGGTACTCTGATGAGTTTGATACGGTTCTGATCGTAGGATCCATTTCTTTGAAGCAAATTAACGAAATTAGCGATACTCGGCCAAACCTAAGCTGTAGGAGTCCAATTGGGTTGAATGTAGAATGAGATTATAAGTACTAAGCAGATATTTTCTAAAAAAATTGACCTTCAACTCTTCAATCCTGATGATGCAGGGGTACTGCTAGCCTGAACCGTAGAAGTAAGTCAATTTGTTTTTATGGATATATAATAAGATTGTTAAACAAATTCATGGGACAAAAATTTGATCTTCAACTCCTCAACCCTGATGATGTACGGGTATTTCAAGACTAAACCGTAAGAGTTGGCTATTTGGCACTTACGGTTATGTAATAAAAATACCAAGCAAAGATACACGGTAAAAATGTTGACCTTCAACTCCTCAACCCTGATGATGCAGTGTTACTTCAAGCCTAAGCCATAGAAGATGGGCATTTGATGCTTTCAGGTATTTAATATAATTACTAAGCAAAGACACATAATGAAAATTTTGATCTTTAACTCCTCAACCCTGATGATGCAGGGTTACTTCAAGCCTAAGCCACAGAAGTTAGCGATTTAGTGCTTTCAGGTATGTAATATAATTACTAAGCAAAGACACATGATGAAAATTTTGACCTTTAACTCCTCAACCCTGATGATGCAGGGGTACTTCAAGCCTAAGCCATAGGAGATGGCCATTTGGTGCTTTCGGGTATGTAATATGATTACTAAGCAAAGATACAAAATGAAAATTTCGACCTTCAACTCCTCACCCCTGATGAGGCAGGATACTGATAGCCTAAACTATACGAGATGGGCATTTGATGCTTTCAGGTATTTAATATAATTACTAAGCAAAGACACAAGATGAAAATTTTGATCTTTAACTCCTCAACCCTGATGATGCAGGGGTACTTCAAGCCTAAGCCATAGAAGTTAGCTATTTAGTGCTTTCAGGTATGTAATATAATTACTAAGCAAAGACACATGATGAAAATTTTGACCTTTAACTCCTCAACCCTGATGATGCAGGGGTATTTCAAGCCTAATTCATAGAAGTTAGCTATTTAGTGCTTTCGGGTATGTAATATAATTACTAAGCAAAGACACAAGATGAAAATTTCGACCTTCAACTCCTCACCCCTGATGATAATAATAATAATAATAATAATAATTTATTTTCTCAAAGAAGTTGTACAATTTGAACTTATGATAATTAACACAATGATTTATATGTAGCAATGTGATTTTTGATCCCTGGTATCCATTTTAAGAATTAACTTGTGTTATGGATAACAGTTTTCAACAATACATTTGAACGGTTGCACTCTATATCAAAGTGGTTCTTATGTGCACTTTTCAGATATAATTTTAAATGTAACAAGCAGCTTAACATTGAAACCAAAAATACATCTTTTATGTAAACAAAAATCTGTAAACCTAAACTTAAAAATAAACAAAGTATAACAAAAATATATTAACAATAGGAAAATAAAATGAGTAGTTGTATATTTGGTACTTGGTAAGTATGTGCTTATATATGTGTCAATACTAGTGTGTGTCTTTTTAATTAGAACTTAAAATGCTGAAATTTTAATTAAGCTTTCGACCTCGTTATAGTTTTTTGTTTGTAACCATTTATAGACTTCTGTTTTACAGTGTTGTCTACGGAGGGAGTATATCTTGCAGTATTTGTTAACTTTGTTATAGAGGTGACTACTAAGTCCAGGGAAATGTCGTCTAGCAAGGGCTGTTTTAAAACAAGGAGTAGGACATACTGAGTAAAATCGGCGTTTGAGTGAAATATTTGCATCGTGATGCAAGGGTACTTCAAGCCTAAGCCATAGAAGTTAGCTATTTAGTGCTTTCAGGTATGTAATATAATTACTAAGCAAAGACACATGATGACAATTTCGACCTTAAGCTCCTCAGCCCTGATGTCGCAGGGTACTGCAAGCTCAAGCTATAGAAGTTGGCTCTCAAGTTCTTACGTATAAGTAATAAGAATACTAAGCAAAGACATGGGATATTTTTTTTTACCTTCAACTCCTCCCTGATGATGCGGGATAGTGCAAGCCTAAATTAAAAAAGGTAGTCACATAATGCTTACGGTTGTGTTTAGTATATAAGTCCAATGATAGCTCATTAAACTGAAATGTGATTAATAAATTAAACTTCAATTCATCAACCCTGATAATCTAAGTACACAACCTACTTAAGCCGTATGAGTTTGGTACTTATTGATTACAATACATTACAACCAGTTGAGAGAACATTGTGATGAAAAGTGTCACTTTGAATACCTAAATCCTGAAAATGCAGGAGTATTGTCATGTTATTGTTAAGAGTTGGATTTAGCTGTAGCTTTTTAAACAGGATGGGTTAGGTTAGGTTGGAACATAAAAGAAAACATAAAAAATAAGCGAGCAGGGTGCGGCAGCGCCCTGTTCGTATGAATTGTAAAAGTGTTTTGATTATGTCTTCCGCTTTACAAAGAACAATGCGGGATTTACGCACACAAATAGCCCGATGCACCTCTTAAAAGATCTTATATTTGGCCACATGAAACAAAATATGAACTTAGAATATATGTCGCTGTTCAGTGATATTCCAATTTTCTAATAATTTACTTCAAGTAGATAATAGTGCTTTGTTATCCGGAAAAGTTAAAATCAATCTTTATATCGATACGTCTTCGTTTAAATGTGGAGGAGTTGGTTGAAAAAGTATATCCCGATATTGTTAATACAACCAATAACACTATAAATTGGTTCCAAAAGAAGGCAATATACCCACCCACCAATGAACGTGTCGATAAAATAAATGATTTTTTTTTTTTCTAAATTTAAAGCAGCGTCACAGATCTACTATTCGGTAGACACAGTCATTGAGATAGAGGAAGCAGTACATTATCCAACAGAATTTTTGAATTCCTTAATGCCTTCCGGAACTCCTGAACACAAATTAATATTAAAAGTAGGTTTACCTATAATCTTATTTAGAAATTTGAATCAAAAAATTTGAAAATATGAATTTGAAAAATAGTATTTTCCAATTCGGAAAACTTGAAATCAATCTTTATAATCGATACGTTTTGGTTCAAATGTGGAGGAGTTGATTGAAAAAAGTATCCCGATATTGTGGATTAGAATGTAAATTGGTTCAAAAAAGCGATTTACAATATTAGAATGCGTCTAATTACAAAAAAATACATAACAATACGTTCCTACCCACAAATACACACTTTAAATTCGTTTTTCACTCTGTGTTTGACCAGGTAATCCTTGAGCGGCCAAACCGATATTAATGTTACTACTTTTTATCATAGAATTCCCACGGTGTCGAGATTTGCGCGAGAAAAACTTTGTGACACGTTGATTTGCATGCGGGCAAAGCCGCGGGTACAGCTAGTATTTCAATAATTTGAATTTCCTTGTTTGATAAAAGACCTAAGCTTTGTTTTACGTTTTTGTTCTTATTTTGATTTTATATTTTCAAACGTTTAGCATTTTTATTGGTAACGAACAATGACTGTTACACGTAATACAAGTTGCAGCAAATTACATAAATCATTTTAAATAAATAGTAACTTACAGTAAACTGTAAGTCTTGATTTTTCTTAATATACAACAAATTTGCTGCCATCGAAGTTTGTGTTTTAAGACATAACATATTTGCTAATCAGCAAATATGGCATGCCTAAAAAGCCGGCGATGCATTGGCGACTCCTCTGGTTTTGCGAATGTCCACAGGCGACGGTGACTACTTTCCATCAGGTAGCCCGTCTGCCTTATCGTTAGGTTAAAGTATATAAAAAAATCATAATTGAAAATCCAGTTGCGGTATGTGACACTAAAACCAATTACACTAATCTTAAAATGGTTTCATCGAATGTATATAAAAGATTTTAGTTCGAAAATCATTTCCATAAATCAAAATACTAACAGCGCAGCTTATTTAAAAGTTATGAATTTTTCAAATTGTTTTTCCACTCTGGTGTAAAGTTGCATATTTCTAGATACAACAAGATATTTCTGGATCGCTTTCCAGCAATATTCATGAATTCATCTACATCACAGCATCATAAAAAAGCTTTTCGCGAGAATAGTTCAGGAAACCACAGATCTAGACCTGAACAAAAATTTTATGTGGACAATTTTGCGACAAGCTTTTATATGATAGAAAAAAAATTAAACAAAAAATACAACCGACTTCCATGCCACAAAAGAGTAATTTTTTTTTTTTAATTTAGTTTTTTTGCTGTGATAACAAACTGTGAAAAGCCATTTTTTAAATAATAGAGGCATAAAACATGCTTGTAACTCACCTGATATTGTACGGTCAATGTCATTTTTGGACATGTTATTGTGTAAACATGCAAAATAGAACGAGCGTGACTCTACATAATTTCTATGTGAATTGTTTGTGAAATATTTTTATTACTTTTATAAGCATTCTTTGTTAGAGTATTTGACCGGGATAAGATCTCGGAATAAGGATATCTGGCTTTTTATTTATTTATTTAAAAAGAGCAGCCAACAAGACAATACATTACACTTACAACTAAAAACTACATTAGGCTTAAATTACATGCTGTCTTAATTACGGGTCGTCACGGCATGCATCGTGGTCCAGTTTAAATACTTAAGATTATATTATAACACTTAATTGTGCGTACAAGTAATAATAATTAAGTATAGTTTATATGTAAATCTGGTATGTATGTATATATGTATAGTAAAAACTATTTACATAAATACAAAACTATTGTAATTAATTGAATGCAATTAATCCTTCAATAAATATTTTATGGATTTCTTAAATTTACTAATTATATTACTAAATATGTCTAATGTCTTTTGATAGGGTAATGTAGTTTTTTTTTGTAACGCTATAGTCCTTTAACATTAAACTATAGGTATAGATTGACGGCTGACGACCTGCGTGGCGCAGCGGTTACCATACCGGTGGGCCATACGCAGTGGGTCCCGGGTACGATTCCCGGCCAGACATATCTGAATGATGAGTTTAGATTCTTGTTCTGGGCCTGGGTGTTTGTGTAGTCTTCCTTGTGTGTGTCCATGGCACCCACGACACAGGAGAAAATCCTACTGTGGGGCTATGAGTGTAGAAAGCGTTTTATGAGTGTAGAAAGATTACATAAATAAGTAACTCCTTACTGCCACCCTGCGGGTCAGTAATTCTATTCCTTCTTAAGATGTTCATACACATAACTTTGAAAAATCTGATTTACGTGCTTTGCATTCGAACCTCAGACATTTAGATACCATATACTCCTAAGAAATAAGATGATACGTTACCTAAACTATACAAAAAAATCCTAGGTGAAACGGAAAATACAATCGCATTTACTAACGTAAAATTACTTAATAAAATAAATGTGAGAATACTTAAAATATTTGAGTTTATGAGAGGGGATAATCGGTTTTCATTTTCAAGCTCTGTATAGTAATAAACGTATACGCCTGTGATAACTACAATCACAAAAACATTATCACTATTATCAATTCCAAATCGCCGAAATGAAACAAATTTATCAAAGTTTAATCCGAATTGTTGGTAATAAATCGCTTCATTCACGACTATTACACAAAACATATTCAAATAAAAACTAGCAATAATAAATTGATAAATGTCAACCATTCTCGCTATTTCGGTGAAAACGTTAAATGGCGAAATTACTTGTGTATCGAAAATATCACACGATAAAAATAAACTAAATTCAGTAGGTGCTGCTGGATTTTAGTCTTAAAATAACATAATAAGGATTTAAGCATATCTTCTATTCATCCATCCATTCATCTATCAGCCTTTTGAGGACCACTGCTGGACATAGGCCTCAACTGATCATCCATGTAGTTTAAGAATTAGAATAAGGCTAAGGCATCCCCTGCCTGTCGTAAGAGGCAACTAAAAAGGGCATTCGGGGTTGTGGGCGGCTAGAGTGGGAGCTTGAACCGTTCAGTCAGGCGACCCCGCGAAGGACGATGGCAAGTGTGGTCGCATACCGTTGTATAAATCAGACTAAGCGGTGGATGCAGCCGCCTGTCTGTGAGGAGCTCAATGAGGCAACGCGCTCAGAGGACTCCGGTTGCGTTCCTTTTTAGATCTCGGATTCCTCTTTGTAGCGCTGAGGACGGCCACCGGGAAAGGAGGGTTTATTGCGGTAAAGTTTTTTACCACATAACCCTGCGGCGCACCCACGGCGTCGGGTGAAGAAACCCACCTTTTGAAGATTTCCCTCTCGAGAACGAAAAAAAGGCCTCCATTGAGATGGTTTTTCCAAGGGTTAACCCCGTTATGGATTTTATTGACTTCTGTAGGTGAGATAAGCAAGGCTGTCTATTTCCTGGATAGTTATGATAGCCACGTCAAGAGGAAGAAACTAATTTTAAAGGTACTACTATCAGTGGCTCGATTCCGGAGGCACCACCGCCACCCAATTTTAGCCTGGTAAAAGCAGTGCCATGTGCTGTTTTCTGGTCTGAAGGATTTGGTAAAAGAGACATAATTATTCGAGGCGTTCTAACTACGCGCATTCAAGGTGGTAGAACCAGTGTCAAGGTGGTAGAACCAGTGTAGTTCAACCGTTTAGGTACCACCGCCACATCTATTTCTAGAGTGAAGCATTTCTTGCTGTTTCGATGGAAGGGTGTGGTTCCCGGCACACTTTTATATGAGGCGACCATCATAGTCCACAGGAGCAGCAACGCATCAGTGATTGACTTCAGATAGAACCCCAAGTTCTGTGTGAAGTTGCTTGCAGATGTCCATGAGTGGCCGTGACCACTTACCATCAGGTGGACTGCATGACTGTTTGCTACTTGAATCTTATTAAAAAAATAAAGGTCTATGACAAACCATCACAATTATTCCACATTTATCATATATCAAAGAATTCCTCGTATCTGAAAAATTAAATGAACAGTAATAGCCCCAATTCTCTTATATGTCAAAGTTATTGCTGAAAATATGTATCACATTTCAGTTGAGATATATACGTAACTAGCTGACCCGACAAACGTTGTTTTGCTATATAAAAAAAGGGTGGACAACCCTTAAGGGGTATGAAAAATAGATGTTGGCCGATTCTCATAGATACCGGATAACCACAAAAAATTTCTTCAAAATCGGTCAAGTCGTTTCAGAGGAGTATGGCAACAAAAACTGTGACACGAGAATTTTATGTATTAGATTATACATGTTTTTTGTCAAAGGGTAAAATCAGGTATATGAATACCTCATATACCTGATTTTGATTGAAAATTATTTAAATGGAAACGTGATTCCACATAATTTTAATTTATTAAAAGCTGTTAGTGGATTTACTCTTATTTCGTTGTTGTTTGTTGTTAATTCCGAATTCCCATGAATATATTACCTAAAATAAAATAAAAAACCCGTCAGTTCGAGTCAGACTCGCGCACTAAGGGTTCCGTACCATTATGTTAAGGAAACGGTAAACAAAATCGCGTTTTTTCGTAGGAGCTTCCTCTAAATTAATATTTTATTCTGTTTTTAATATTTGTTGTTCTAGCCGCAACAGAAAATCTGTGGAAATTTATCTATTATAGTTCATGAGATAAAGCCTGGTGACAGACAGACAGACATACAGGTTGTCTAAGTTGGAAGGACAGCGGTATGCGTGGTTGCACACCGTCGTAAAGACTAGAGGGAGCGGTGGGCCCAGCCGCCCATCTGGGAGGAACCCGATGGGGCAACACGCTCAGAGGTCTCTTTATAGCGCCGAGGACGGCCACCGGGGGAGTTTTAGTGCGGTAAAAATCCCACATAACCCTGCGTCGCTCCCACGGCGTCGGGTACCTTTTGAAGGTTTCCCCCTCGAGAACAAAAAAAGAGAGACTGTCTAAGTTGCTTCCGACTCAGGTAGGTTGCCTAAGTGACCTAAGACTAACATATTTGTTAGACTATATTAAAATTATATTTGTGTGTGGTTTTATGAAATCATGATGCAAATGAAACATTTTTCCAAACAAATATGATCAGATTTATGCCTTTTAAATTATGTTATACCTACATATATTTCAACCAGCGTTGGCAGATTTTTATTTAATGGAAAAACTGGGATTTTATAGTCAAAAACGGGACACGGCGGATAGAAATCGGAGCTATCTACATTTGGCGACCTTTTTGGTGGCAAAAAAAAATATAGATTCTATTATCCACACATTTTTAGATATAACACAATTCTATGACGACCCGCGTGGCCGAGCGGTTACCATACCGGGCTAACGCGCAATGGGTCCCGGGTTCGATTCCCGGCCAGACAGGTGTCTGAATGATGAGTTTAGATTCTTGTTCTGGGTCTGGGTGTTTGTGTATTCGTCTTTGTGTGTGTCCATGGTACCCACGACACAGGAGAAAATCCTACTGTGGGGCTATGAGTGTAGAAAGCGTTTTTTAAAAACAATAGAAATCTGTTACTTGCAATTACAAGCTATGAAAACAATTTTCCTATTCAGTTTATAAGTAAAAAACCTTTCCAGAAAATACAGATGCATGCTTACGCTTAAGATAAGTTCATTCAAACGTAAGAAGGTAGAATAATGAACATAGTAACATTCCAACTTACCCTGAGAGTTCTTTTCAAGCGTAATGGATGTGTAATTTTGAAAGTCTTTATTCCCCTCCAGAGATTGAGCAGACGGTGCTTACATAAAGGGTAATGTGCAAACCCTTGCCATTGTTTTAAATATAATAACATATTTTTGCAAATATATTATATTAAGTAAAAAGTTTTTACTTTTTTAATGCTTATTTGACATTAATATCGACAGAACAAATTATGGTATTATTCAGAAAATAAAGATATTTTTGTTGTATTAATTACCTATTTTTTATCCCATTCAAGTAGCATACGAGCATGCAGTCCACGTAATTGTGATTACTGCCGCTCATTGATATCTGTAAGTAACATATTATAGAGCAGAATTTCTATCTAAAGTCAATGACTGATGTGTTGATACTAAGGACTAATATGGTCGCCTCATATTAAATTGAACCGGCAACCACACCTTTCATCATTTTTCGCTAGAAATAAATGAGGCGGTGGAACCTTCCTGATCTTACTACAACGAAAAATTTCATAAACCTGGCAAATGACAAACAATTAAAAACTTACCTGTACATACGAAACGTCATTAATATTTGCTGTCCAATCTACAAGTGATGGAATCATAATATGTGGTTTGACTCCTTAAGACCACCACCACACCTCTTTCTGTCTAAAAACAATTTTTAAGGGAGACTTACTTGTTCGAAGTGTTTCTACCAACTTGGACATGGCACCTTAACCTATAGTGCAATGCACAGGGGGCGCCGCGGCGCTCTCTAAGACAGCTAAGATCACTGTCTTGGACCATCATGGTACAACAATGATATGACAGAAGCGGTCAGCCAGCGCGTACAATACCATGTTGTAAACTATACCTCCATCCATCCATCAGCCCTTTGATGTCCACTGCTGGACATAGGCCTCCCCTAAATGGCGCCACTCCAACCGGTCCTGTGCCCTCTGAATCCAACGGTTTCCCGCTGTCTTCTTCAGGTCATCGGTCCACCTGGTAGGGGGGCGATCTGTACTCCTTTTGCCTAAACGTGGTCGCCACTCGAGGACCTTTCTTCCCCATCGGTTATCGGTCCTTCGAGCGATATGGCCGGCCCACTGCCACTTCAGCTTGCTGATTTTGAGAGCTATGTCGGTAACCTTCGTTCGTCTACGGATTTCATCGTTGCGAATCATGTCTCGTAGCGAAATTCCGAGCATAGCCCTCTCCATAGCACGCTGAGCGACTCTGAGCCTTCGAATGAGGCCTTTAGTGAAGGACCACGTTTCGGCGCCATAGGTCATCACTGGCAACACACATTGCTCGAACAATTTCGACTTCAGGCACTGAGGAATTGTGGACGAAAAGATACTACGAAATTTCCCGAACGCAGCCCAGCCGAGTTGGATTCTTCGAGTGACCTCCCAAAGTTGGACTTACCCATCCGGATCGTTTGTCCCAGGTAAATGTACTCGTCGACGACTTCGAGAGGAGTGCCGTCAACAACTACCGGCACGGGTGTGACATGGATATTAGACATGATTTTCGTCTTGTCCATGTTCATCTTAAGACCCACCCGTTGTGAGGCACTGTTGAGGTCGCCTAGCATTGTGCTGAGGTCCGTCAGCGAACCTGCCAAGATGACTATATCGTCGGCAAATCGAAGGTGTGTGACGTGTTCACCATTGATGTTGATGCCAAGACCTTTCCACTCCATCAGCTTGAACATATCTTCCAACGCAGCGGTGAACAGTTTCGGCGATATGACATCGCCTTGCCTGACTCCCCGCTGCAGTTGGATAGGGTTCGTGCTTTGGTCGTGTACTCTGACTGACATGGTGGCGGCAGTGTATACACACTTCAACACCTCGATGTACCTATAGTCGATCTGGCATCGCTGAAGGGACTCCAGCACCGCCCAGTGCTCGATAGAATCGAAGGCTTTCTCATAGTCCACATAAGCAACACATAACGGCAGATTATACTCCTCGGTCTTCTGTATAATCTGCCGAAGCGTGTGTATGTGGTCCATGGTGCTGTAGCCTTTTCGGAATCTGGCTTGTTCGGGAGGCTGGAAGTCGTTAAGCCTGCGTGCAATACGGTTAGTGAGGACTCTCGAAAACAACTTATACACGTGGCTCAGAAGCGCAATGGGCCTGTAGTTCTTCAGGAGGGTTTTATCGCCCTTTATGAAGAACAGCACCACTACGCTTCTGCTCCACGCTTCCGGGGTTGTCCCGCTAGTAATGACGGAATCGAACAACTTTTGGAGCGCCACTAGTACGGGTTTACCGCCAGCTTTTAGCAGCTCTGTTGTGATTCCGTCATCGCCCGGTGCCTTATGGTTTTTCAGCTGTTTGAGAGCCTCTCTAATCTCGTACAGGCTGACGTCCAGGAGGTCCTCAGTATAGTGTCGGGTCAGTTTGGCACGTTTGTCGTCCGCCTTGTTACGGGCGGGAGCTCGTGCGGAAGCATACAACTGTCCGTAGTATTTCTCAATTTCTCTCAGAACATCGGGCTGAGACGAAACTACGGTGCCCGATTCGGTCTTCAACCTCGTCAGCAGGCTCTGTCCAATGCACAGATACTGGCGAACACTCTTGAGCCCCGGTTTCGCTCAATAGCGTCTTTTACGCGTCGGGCGTTGTGAGCACGCCAATCGCGTCGCCTACTCTGAGAGATCTGTTTATTGAGCAGTCTGTATCTCGACATTGAGGTTGGAGACTGCACACATAGTTCTCGCCTTTCCCTCATAAGACCGAGAGTATGCTCTGAGAGAACCTGAGAGCCACCACTAATACACAAACTATACCTACTTATAAAAAAATACCTGACGAATAGATAAACTCTTTCCTTTGGGAAGTCGGTTAAAAAACCTTGTTGGAATATGACAAAACTTTTTTGTTACGACGGCAAAGTTAATAGTTATAGTCGCGGGGGGGGGGGGGGGGGTGTCAGGTTAGACCTCATTTGGTTACCAATGTATCTGTGTCTGATCCGAACAAGACTGCCCATGGACATCTGTAATCAACTTCATACAGAACATGGGTACGTTGCTACTCCCAAGGACTATGATGGTCGCCTCATATAAAAGTGTGCCAGCAACCACACCCTCAAGAAATGCTTTACGCTAGAAATAGATGTGGCGGTGGTACTTGCTCGGTCGAACTACACTGGTTCTACCACCTTCAGGTTATTTATTATTTTATTTCTTATCCGGTTTTGATTAAAGATGTCATATCAGACGGACTCGTTTGCTCATCAATTAGTATACAAAATAGTCCTAATGAAATTAATACATTAAACTCGTAAACCTATATAACGCATTAAGATAAACATGATAAACTATTCTATATTTTTTCTATTTACAAAAGTTTATCTCTCTTTATCACGGAGAAATGTGCCTGTTGTAGAATGTTTATAATGAAATGTGAATTATAAAACTTTAAGTTCCCAGATTTAAAGCTTTTGAACGATTGAAAACTTATCTGATAATTTTAAACGGGGCATTTTATTGCTTTGCAGAACATTGGCATTTGAATGAAATTTCTATTACTACAATAATTAAATTTCAGCTATACATTACAGTTTAATATTAACATTTCTTAGTAGTGTTAGGTAATTTCTACAGTATATATAAATTAAAATTACTAAGAAATGTTAGATAGATACATTTCTACCTATATTTACACATCGTTCATAGAACACATGAGATAGAAGTGTCCTCAGATGGATCCAAAATCTGGGCAAAAGCAGTATAGGCCGCCCTCGACCAGGTCAGCCGATCTGTAGTCAAACGACTCGCATACCAAACATGTTGACTATAGAAATATCCACTAAGGGTGGCCTTTCTTTTTTTGTTATCGAGGGGGAAACCTTCAAAAGGTACCGGGTTATATGGGTTTTTTACCGCACTAAAAATTTCGCTGAAATTTGCTACGAATATAGTTTATAACCTACATTAAAACATAGGACACCCAATACCATGGTAAGCATGACGAAACGAGCAATGTTGTGGGAATAAGCTAGTTAGAATATAAATTACAATAAGCAACCAAAACATCAGCCTGCCGTCGCAGTGCGCAATGTGGACAGAACTTAACGTATCAATGACGGACCAATTCTATTGCTCTGAGAGGCTATTTGTTTAGCTCATTTGTACGAGATATTTTGTATTTTCTCTTGCTGTATTATGTTATTTCTGGATCTGTTGGCTTTGAAGAATATCTCTTCTTAGTTATTCTACTAATATTATAGTTGTAAATGTAAGTTTGATTGTTACGCTTTCATGCAAATACTTCTGGTCGGATTCCGTTGAATTTTGTCACACACATAATTTTTTAACCTATACTAAAACACAGGAATACTTAATACTGTAGTAGCACGACTAATGCGAGCAAAGCCGCGGGAATAAGCTAGTTACTATTAAAATTACAATAAGCAACCAAAACATCATCCTGCCGTCGCAGTGCGCAATGCGGACAGAACTTAACGTATCAGTGACGGACCAATTCTATTGCTCTGAGAGGCTATTCGTTTAGCTCATTTGTACGAGATATCTTGTATTTTCTCTCGCTGTATTAAGTTTCTGGATCTGTTGGCTTTGAAGCATATGCTTAATGATAACTAAGAAGATATATATCTTCTTAGTTATCCTACTAACATTATAATTGTAAATGTAAGTTTGATTGTAACGCTTTCATGCTTTTGCATCGGATTCCGCTGAAATCTCTCACACACACAGTTTTTCAGTCTCACACACACATCTCTAAAACACAGTGATATTTAGTACTTTAATAGCACGACTAAAGCGAGCAAAGCCACGACAATAAGCTAGTTACAATATAAATTACAATAAGCAAGCAAAACTTCAGTCTGCCGTCGCAGTGAGCAATGCGGAAAGAACTTAACGTATCAGTGACGGACCAATTCCATTGCTCTGAGAGGCTATTCGTTTAGCTTACTTGTACGAGATATCTTGTATTTTCTCTTGCTGTATTAAGTCATTTCTGGATCTGTTATCTTCAAAGAATATCTCTTTTTAGTGATTCTACTATTGTTATAAATGTAAATGTAAATCTAATCGTTACGCTTTCACGTGAAAACTACTTGTCGGATTCCGCTGAAATTTGTCACACACATAGTTTATTATCTATTCTAAAACACAGGGATACTTAATACTGTAGTAGTATGACTAAGGCGAGCAAAGCCGCGGGAAAAGCCAGCTACTGTATAACATGGAATAATCAACCAAAACATCAGCCCAGCATCGCAGTGCGCAATGCGGACAGAACTTAACGTATCAGTGACGGACCAAATCTATTGCTCTGAGAGGCTATTCGTTTAGCTCATTTGTACGAGATATCTTGTATTTTCTCTTGCTGTATTAAGTTATTTCCAGATCTGTTGCCTTCGAAGCATATCTCCTCTTAGTGATCCTACTAATGTTCGTTACGCTTTCACGAGTAAACTACTGATCGGATTCCGCTGAAATTTGTAACACACATAGTTTATTATCTATTCTAAAACACAGGGATACTTAATACTGTCGACTAAGGCGAGCAAAGCCGCGGGAAAAGCCAGCTACTGTATAAGATACAATAATCAACCAAAACATCAGCCTGCCGTCGCAGTGCGCAATGCGGACAGAACTTAACGTATCAGTGACGGACCAAATCCATTGCTCTGAGAAGCTATTCGTTAAGCTCATTTGTACGGAATATCTTGTATTTTCTTGTTTTATTAAGTTGTTTCTGGTCTTTTTGATCTGGCAGAGTTTTTCTCTAGGCTAATTTGAGAATAGATATTAAGTTCATATGACGTGAGTGTCACGTATCTTCATCATCATCATCAAACTTTTACTACGGTGTTCACTATGTATAACATAAGTTAATGACAAAATTCCCCTGGTAAGAAAAAGACTATATTTTATTTGATCCTAAAAGACTCCCGTTCCGTTTCCCGTTATTTTTTAACTGGAAAATAAATGTCTATTGAGTTTTCAAACTAACAGTTCGTCAGTCTATCTGTTTTTTTTTTTTTCAAAATCGGCAGAAAATTTGTCATAGGAATTTAAAAAATATTAGATGACACCATCGACCGCTCAATTAGGTTATGTTATGTCAAAAGGAATCAAAAATAAGAAATACTTATATATAATTTTTATCTGATTAAACTAGCAAAGAAGCATGAAGTCCACCTGATGGTAAATCACTGCCGCCCTTGGACATCTGTAAGCAAGTTCATATAGAATGTAGGTTCTATCCGAAGTCATTCACAGATGCGTTGCTACTCCCGAGGTCTAAGCCCTCTTACGCATTAGCGGTTAACCGCGTGGCTAGCGTGAATTTCAACCGCGGCGGTTTAATATTTGAGGGCGGTTTCATATTAAGCGCCTGCGGTTAACCGCTAGTGCGTAAGGGGGGTAAGCTAGTCGCCTTATATAAAAGTGTACCGGCAACCACTTCTTTCCATCGAAAAGCAGGCACAGCTTCTTTTTTTTAGATTAAATCAAAAAAGGCGAGAATGATCTTTTTGCAACAAAATTTTATTAAATTTCGGCTGTTCACTATAACAGATGCTATAAAACAAAGTAGGTATTTCAACGTTCGCTTTCATGTTTTCGAACACTAATCACGTCTTATGTTTGTAGACGCTTGTACCTCATTTACCCAATATAATAATGTTATTGGAATATAGAACTAATTCAATATCCAGATAATCGAAGTTCCACGCTTTACTTGAGCCTAACTACTGAGAGAAAGTAAATAGTTCGGTAAATGTACTTGAGTCAACTGACTTATTAAGCGAACTAATTTACTAACAAGGTTCTACTTTGTTGGGACCGTGAGAGCCTTGTTTGATCGCGAGCGAGTTACTAGTAATAAATTTTGAGACAAAAATATTATAGTTAAAAAATTCAAATAATTTAATAATGGTTTAATAATAAGCTTTGAATAATTTGCTCACTTGCAACTTGATTCATATATAATTAAAAAAATAGGAGTCAGTAAAGTCTGTGTCAAGACAGTAACTTGTTGACGACCCGCGTGGCGCAGCGGTTACCGTACCGGTTTGACACGCAATGGGTCCCGGGTTCGATTCCCGGCCAGACAGGTATCTGAATGATGAGTTTAGATTCTTGTGTTGGGTCTGGGTGTTTGTGTATTCGTCTTGTGTGTGTCCATGGTACCCACGACACAGGAGAAAATCCTACTGTGGGGCTATGAGTGTAGAAAGCGTTTTTTTAAGCTACTGCCGACAGAAGCGAAAACTTTACTAATACTAATATTCTACTACTATTCTTTACTAATACTAAGAAAATAATCCCCCCTCCTTTCCTCTGACCGCAAGCGCCATATTAAAAAATTATATAGCCTATTTCACTCTCACAACTGAGTCGTTTCAAATGACACACAATGAATGAATATCACATGTTACATTCCGGCAATTTGTTTGGGCTGTAGCGCGTGCTAAGTGAATGGATATGCATACAAGCAAACAAACATACATACATACATACCTTGTGACTCTGTCGGGTAAAAATAATATTATTATCGCACGTCGCTTTCTCAATCACAGTGTATTAAGGTCTGTAATAGAGTACAGGTTAACTCACTAACGACGGTTTGAACAAGGCCCGTTGTTAATTCTAATTAAAAAAGTTTACAAGGGTAACACATCTCATTAGAACCCTTTCTCTAGAGACTTGAAAAGTTACGAAATAATTACGAGTGTCGCTACATTGATTTTGGTTGTGTGCGTGCGTATGTGTGCTATAATGGATTATGATTATTAAACTTTCGGTTACATCCGTGGTTTTAATTTAAGGTGCCCTAGAAACTTACTATAGGTATACCTTATATATATTTACCCAATAGTTCCGGGACCAAAATAGGTTATATATGTTTCCTATCGTAAAAGGCGACTAAAAGGAGCTTCCAGGGTTGCAGGGTGTAAGAGTGGGAGCTCGCATACCGTCGTAAACACCAGCAGGCACGGTGAGCGCAAACGCTCACTGTAGCCCTGTCGCTGTAGCCTCGGGGTCAGAATAGGGCTACGGTATCCCCTGCCTGTCGTAAGAGGCGACTAAAAGGGGCTTCCGGAGTTGCAGACGGCTAGAGTGAGAGCTCGAACCGTTCGGTCAGGCAATCCCGGGAAGGACGGTGGTATGTGTGGTCGCATACCGTCGTAAAGACTAGACGGAGCGGTGGGCCCAGCCGCCCATCTGGGAGGAGCCCGATGGGGCAGCGCGCTCGGAAGATTTCGATTGAAGTCGTTTCGAGATCCCGGAGTCCTCCTTTTCAGCGCCAAGGACGGCCACCGGGGGGTTTTAGTGCGGTAAAAATCCCACATAACCCTGCGTCGCTCCCACGGCGTCGGGTACCTTTGGGAGGTTTCCCCCTAGAAAACAAAAAAAAAGGCAGGGTGAGCGCAAACGCTCACTGTATAAGGGCAAGCAGAAGCTCCGGAAGCAGCATTGCTCAAGGAGATCTCTGGTTGTCTTCTATTGGAGATCTCGGAGTCCCTTTAATCCCGGAAAATTTTGTCACTACTTCTCTATATAGTAGTCCTCCGGTTGAACGACAGATTTTTCATAACATTTTTTTTAATAGTCAAAAATATCAGCGAAGTTTTGGTCGAAATAAAATGTTTGACTTTCAAAGTCTACCATCTTGTTAACAACTGAAATTTTCCAAAACCCTTCGTTCAATCGGAGAACAACTATATGGAGAAGAAGTGATAAAAATTTCAACCCGATCGGTAAAGCTGTTTTCGAGTTACAATGATCACCAACTTCGAAAATATGATTTTGAGAAAAACGAGATTAAATTTTGGGCACGACGTGCTTTCCTTAGTACCTGTAGTTCTAACGTGGCTCACTTCAAAGTTACATATTTCAAAAAAAATGGTCTGATTCAAAATCAGTCAGTAAATACGCGCAAAACAACGTACTTTTAGAAGATGGAATATATATATTTTTTTAATTTTGACTAGACTTACCCCCTCAACAACATTAAAAGTAATAGTTATCATCATTCATTCCCAATCTATCATTCCCAACTTTCAAAATGTAATTATTTTTTTCATTTGATTTATTCAAACATTTTTCGGATCGGATCAGAAATATTTTAATATTACTTTTTCTTTCTTTTTTTTGTTTGACTGAAGTAGCAAACGAGCATGCAGTCCACTTGATGGTAAGTGGTCACCGCCGCCCATGGACATCAGTAATCAACTACATACGGAATATGGGTTCTATTCTAAATTTAATCACAGATGCGTTGCTACTCCCGAGGACAATGATCGCCTCATATAAAAGTGTACCGGCAACCACACTCTTCCAACGAAACGCAATAAATGCTTCACGCTAGAAATACTTAAAAAACTATAATAAATTGGAGCTCACACTCCTGCCGCTCGCAACCCCGGCAGTCAATTTTTATCGCCATTTAAGACTGGCAGGAGATACTGTGGCCCTATTCTTTTCCCGGAATTACAAATACAACATAATTTATATCTAAAATAATTCCAAGAACATATTTGATATACACAGACTTGATTATTTCGTTAAACAATATTAAGATCTAACGAATGCCTAAAATTCTGCATGTTAATAAAACAGCGAGCGTGGAACAGTCGTAGATTTTATTAACTTGGCTCGCCCTTGGCTTAATCAAAATCCTTGGCCCTGCGGATACGTTGCTAATTTAGCGAAACTGAGCGTCCCTTCATGGGCATAAGGTCTGAAATACTGTGCCCTCCGTCTGTTTGTCTAGGATGATCTGCTCACATCCAAATTGTGTTTTGATAAAATTCGTATCCCCACAGTAACGAAGGGCGTCTTAATCTTTGACGTAACAATTTATCTTTTACTAAAAGTATTTGACCTCCGACAATTGAAGAATTGAAAAATGAAAAATGAAGATTGTCGCATTTTAAAATGGTTACTTTTCTACCTTTTGCTTACCCTTTTTTAAACTTGAAGTACACTTGAACACCTATAGACCAGGTACTCAACTTTATCTAAAACAGGGGTCTATCTAAAACCAGTCACAGGTACATTAATACTTCCGAACACTAAGGTAGTCGCCTAATTGTCCCTGTAGTTCCGGGACCAGAATAGGGCTGCGGTATCTCCTGCCTGTCATAACAGGCTAAAAGGGGTTTTCGGGGTTGCGGGTGGCTAGAGTGGAAGCTCGGGCCGTTCAGTCAAGTAGCCCCGAGAAGGACGGCGGCAAGAGTGGTCGCATACCACCGTAAAGAACACAAGGTGAGACGAGCGTGTTCGCGCACCAGGGAGAAGAACGAAAGAGGCATTGGAGGACTCCGGTTGTGTTCCGTTGGAGATCCCGGAGTCTTCTACGCAGCGCCGAGGACGACCACCGGGAGGTTTTCGTGTGGTAAAAATCCGATATAACCGCGTCGGTCACACGGCGTAGTGTACCTTTTGAAGGTTTCCTCCTCGATAACAAAAAAAAGGATTTTGACCTGGTGCCCACGTCACCCCTCCTCCATCGCACCACTCGCCGAAGGATGAAGTTCCATCCGCATCAACTGGACCCGTGGCGGACCTCTACGGTTTGGTTTGCACGGTCTTTCCTACCACGAAGTGCAAGATGTGGAATGAGCTTCATCCTGAGGTATTCCTAAGCGCTATGACATGGGGCTCATCAAGAAAGGTTCGAAAAGAGATCTCCTTCAAAGCCGGCGATGCATTGGCGACTCCTCTGGTGTTGCAAATGTTCATAGGCGACGGTAACCACTTTCCATCAGGTGACCCGTCTGCCTTATCGTTAGGTACAAATATAAAAAAAAGGTGGTAGCCTTATAAAAAAGTGAGCCAAGTGTATTTCATACTAGTTTCTTATAACGTTTTCTTAGTCCTTTACATTATTGCTTTTTACATATTCATAGGTATAAATATACATAATATCAAAGCTATTATAAAACAAACCAACACAGTTATATTTAATCCCACAGGACTTACACTCTTAGCTTCTAAAAATAACCAACTTTATTCATTTATCTCACAAAAGGGTCATGTAAAAGGGTTTAGCACTCCAACTGAGTGTACAACACACATTTAACATCTAAAACACTAAAACGTGTGAAATATGTGACCAACAATTGCACTCCCGGCCATAAGTAACACTCGGTGGAACACTAAACACGATATAAAATAGAGAATATGTTTGTTTCACAATCTACGGGAAGATGAGAAAATGTCAAGTTTTTATATAAAAATCATCTATCCATCCATCCGTCAGCCTTTGAAAGTCCACTGCTGGACATAGGCCTCCCCTAATCTGGGCCATTTCGACCGGTCCTGAGCCATCTGAATCCAGCGGTTACCCGCCGTCTTCTTCAGGTCATCAGTCCACCTGGTCGGCGGGCGGCCTGCACTCCTTTTGCCCAGACGTGGTCTCCATTCGAGAACTCTTCTACCCCATCGGTTGTTTGTCCTACGAACGATGTGGCCTGCCCATTGCCACTTCAGCTTACTAATTTTGAGTATAAAAAAATATACGTGACGAATAGAAAAGTCATACTAAGATTAATCAATGAATCTAATAATCGAACAATCTCTTAAATGTAGTTTGAAAAATAAGATAATGTAAAATACATACAAAATATAACAATATATATATTTTTATCACATTGATGCAGCGAACGAGCATGCAGTTCTCGTAACCTGTAAGCAACTTCATATAGAACAAAGGTTCTATCTAAAGTCAGTCACAGATTTTACTACTTGCGTTACTACTCCCGAAGACTAAGATGGTCGCCTCATTTAACCGGAATATAAAGTGAACCGGAATATAAAAGTGAATAGTGCCAAATCAAGTAAATTTAATTATTTACTTTTTGTGACATTTAATCAGGAAAATCTAGCAAAAGATTTAAGTAAAAAGCAAATTTAAATAAATTCAAAATTAATCATTGAGTAATAAATGTAATCTTTGCAAATTAAATGGTACTAGTCACCCGTAGCATCGGCCGAAATTCGACCGTAATTTAAATTAAAAATCAAATGTCATCTGACATTCTTGACGTTGTGTCTTTTCATTTTCATTTACTAAGTACATATGTGTTTGTGACAAATGCAAGGCAGTGTGTGTAATGTGTTTTTAGTTGATTTTATGTATGAAAAATGCATTATTTGAAAAAAATATTAACATTCTGCACTCCTTCTCTACGTCCACTATAACCGTGCAAAATTTCATACTAATCCGTCCGCGGCATATTACTTAAAAATCCGTCACAAATTTTTGCTTCACGTATTAATATAATAATAACAGTATAAGTTTATTTTTACGATCCAACATCTTTATAACAAAGCAGTTGTAATAATTAATTGTGACATAAAACGTTACTGTGTCTAAGTTACTCAGCGAATTAATTATATGGGGTTAAGCGTAAGATTTAAGGCTTTACGATAACGACAATACGAAGCGCCTCTATGATAAGCTGGCTCTTCGTCACTGGATGAAATTAATGATAACATGCGACTGGGACAATAGAGCTTATGTGAAGCTAAGGAGTGGAGCTTTGTGAGCTTCGACAGAATAACGTATCGTATTTGTGTATCAAGCGTGGTATTAGACGTAGCTACTACTATCTTTATTATGAAACTGTTTTTATTACTGCACATTGGTGGCAAAATCCTCGGTCCTGTAGTTCCGGGACCAGAATATCGCTATGGTATCCCTTGCCCGTCGTAAGAGGCGACTAAAAGAGGCTTCCGCGGTCATGAGATGCTAGAGTGGGAGCTCGTGGCATAGAGTGGGAAAATTTTTACATTACTTAATTTTTTTACAATCAATTTTTGCTTTGGATTATTTAGAAAGAGTAGCGCTCATCGAGCCATCGTAGGGTTAGCCTTATGACGACTCGATGAACGCTACACAACTCAGACCCACGGACAGCCAGGTATTCTAAGCTAGCTAAATGTTTTTCTAGTGGAGTTTTTTTTGTGATTTTGTGTAAAATTTAACTAAATTATTTTTTAATTTTAATTAAAATAATTTAATTTTGTGTACTCATTTTTTCTGTTCATGGCAATCAATGAGAAGAGATTGCCAGCATAAGCCTATAAGTATCTAAAAATGTTATATATTATTAATTGTGTATTATTTAAGTAATTACATACAACTTCCTGACATTAATTAGAATTATTATAAAGAAAAAATTAACATTTGTCGCACACATAAGCAAAATCTACACAGTTAAATAAAATTTGTCTACATTACTGCAACAGGGCCTTCTCGTGAAATAATTAAAGAGATAATGAAAATCACTTAACTCCTAAACTTAAATTGTGACCTTATACCCTCAGCTTTATCGTTTTACGAGAACACTTAAGGGCGCCGTAAAAGTTGTTTCTGATTGTTAAGAATTAAGATAATAATCTGGTGAGTCAGGCCACTTGAACTGTAGAATGTTGCTTATGAAGCAACTTTTAATCTTTGGATACTACGGACAGGTAAAATGTTGTTATTAAGCGATGGCGGATATACCAGTCACTTTTAAAAATTCTGAAAAAAAATATGGGTAATCACTACATGGTATAAAACAAAGTCGCTTCGCTCTGTCTTTAAAAATTTAAAAATCATCTCTTTAAAATCATCTCTAAATCGCAATATGGCTTTCGCAAGGGCATATCCACCGAGGATGCTGTAGGGGATCTCACTAAATCAATTGTTCAACATGTTGATAATGGCAAAAAGTGCTTAACGGTGTTCTTGGATTTAAAAAAGGCTTTTGACACAGTCTCGATACCTATTTTGCTAAGGAGACTAGAAAATCTGGGTTTTAGGGGCAAATCTCTATCTCTTTTTGCAAGCTACCTTAGAGGCAGAAAACAGTCCGTCAAAATTGGAGGTTTCGTTAGTGACGCTGCAACAGTTAACTACGGTGTGCCCCAAGGTAGCGTGATCGGTCCCACCCTATTTTTGATGTACATAAATCAATTATGTAACATGAAACTTAGGGATGGACAAATATTCTCGTATGCAGATGACACAGCGATTGTATTCGTGGGAGATACATGGTCCTCGGCAAAGAAAACAGCAGAATTAGGGCTGGCCAAGGTGGCAGTGTGGCTAAATGAGAACCTGCTAACCTTAAACATCTCAAAAACAAACTACGTTTGTTTTACGAAATATACCAACACTCAACCAAAACCTGATTTTACTATAAAAATTCATAGATGCCCGGGTGACCCAAATTCTGACTGCAGCTGTCCGCAAATAAACAAAGTTCCAAGCGTAAAATATCTGGGGGTTATGGTTGACCAGAGATTGTCTTGGTTTTCGCATCTGGAACTGATGGCAACCCGAACTAGGAAACTAATATGGATACTTAAGTCTCTACGCCATGTATGCTCCAAATTATTGTTAAATAAAATATACATTGCCCTGGTTCAATCGACGATCACCTACTGCATTCCAATTTGGGGAGGAGCCGCTAAAACCAGGTTTCTATAACTGGAAAGAGCTCAAAGATGCCTCATAAAAGCAATGTACTGTAAGCCGTTCAGATTCCCTACCACTGAATTATACAAATTATGCGACTTGCTCTCGGTAAGAAAACTCTACGTTTTGACGACAACACTAAAAGTCCACAAATCTTTAAAATATCGGCCTTCATCAATAAACAGACGTAGAAAATTCACATTGCCCTATACTGATTCATTTAAAAGTAAATTTGCGTCCCGGCAATATACTAAATAAGCTATTTATCTATATAATAAAATAAACCATAAAATAGACATATACAACTTAAAATATCACGAATGTAAAAAAGCTTTGACAGATTGGTTATTGAGACTTAATTACAATGAAATAGAATCACTTTTTGAAAACATCACGTGACACGCAGCCTACACTAACATACACACATACACATACACTTATACAAACACAAACACATGCACACACTCTCAGACATTATTATTTTATACATAAACACACGATACATACTAAAATTAAAATTAATGTTATTAGTTTTATTTATTTTTTATTCTTTTATTTAGTTCACATTATTATAGTGTTGTATAATATATTTGGTAATTTATATATTTCCTAGTACTTAGCAATAGAATAAGGGGAGAGCGGGGCCCCCTACTACAGGTATAAACATACTTAAAAGGGGGTACCCAACAATATTGTAAAACAGTGTACTACTTTTAAATGCAATAAATCATTTTTCATTTTTCATTTTTTTCTGTCTGCCCCTATGTATGCTTGGATGTTTAAAACTACGCTACTGATTTTGATGCAGTTTTTTTAATAGATAGAGTGATCCAAGAGGAAGGTTTTTATGTTTGATGCATGCATGATATATTATAGATTTTTGACTTTTAGGCGAAACGAAGTTCACCGGATCAGCAATAAAAATGCAAAAAATAATACACATATATTTTTATTATGATTTAAATAACAAACGATCCTGCAGTCTGATGGTAAGTGGTTATCGCTATGGACATCTGTAATTTTCTACGGAACAATTCTATCTGAAGTCAATGACACAATGACAGATTCATTGCTCCTCTCAAGGACCAAGATGTAAAAGTGAACCGGCAAATACTTCCTTCCACCAAAACGGAAGAACCGTTTCACCTTAGAAATGATGGGGATAACCTGTCCAGTCAAACCACTCGTTCCACCACATATTTATTGACATATTTTTACATCAAAATTATATGAAGCCTCTGATCCCCGAATTAGCTCGAAACTGTGTCTCGGGTATCAGCGTCTTCTCCCAGTTATTGTCGGTATTTAAAAATATGTTCATTACAATATAATGTATGCAGACGTATTGAATTTTGTAGTAATGATTGAATTATTCATTACCATGTAAAAAAAACATGATTGTAATAATATTAAAAAAATGAATATAAATAAGAAAAAAAGACAAACCCGCTGAGTTTCTTGCCGGATCTTCTCAGTTGAGGTCGTATTCCGATCCGGTGGTAGTGTAAGAAAAAAAATGTAACTGACAATTTGTAAGTGCCCCCGCAGGCCTATACAAAATAAAGACATTTCATTTCATTTCATTTCATTTCATTTCATTGAATGTGTGTGTGTGTGTGTGTGTGTGTGTGTGTGTGTGTGTTTGTGATCCCATTAGATATACGATGATGGATATACTAATCGCTAAAATCGTATAAAGGCAGAAAAGGCCAAGTTAGTGGTTAATAGACAAATAAGAACATCATAAAATAATTTATTGACATACAATCATTGATTCCGAAAACCCGCGTGGCAGAGCGGTTACCATACCGGTCTGACGCGCAATGGGTCCCGGGTTCGATTCCCAGCCAAGCAGGTATCTGAATGATGAGTTTAGATTCCTGTTATGGGTCTGGGTGTTTGTGTATTCGTCTTGTGTGTGTCCATGGTACCCACGACACAGGAGAAAATCCTACTGTGGGGCTATGAGTGTAGAAAGCGTATTTTTTAAAATTCATTAATAATTACTTTACTGTATTAAAAAAATATTAAGCTTTATTCTAATCTTGATATATGTTAAAACTCGTTAATTTTAATGTACAAATTACCCATTTTCTGACATTATACTCTTAATATCGTTTCATTTCGTAGTTCTGATAATTCTGTCCTTTCTTTATAAATATTTCATTCGCCTCATAATAAATTTGTACGTTCATTTTTTATCTTTTATAAGGTAAGGATTGTGAAGATTTATTGATACCTAACAAACCTTAGTCATCAAGCCTTATTTCATTTTATCTTAAGATTATTCAAGATTCTTAGAAAATATTTTATCTGTCTTATGAAGTCTCAAAAAATTTTTCAATTTCAGATCGTTGCCTCGGCATCAAAATATCTCTTCTAAAAAATCTTACACTAAAAAGCTTAATATAATTTCATAAATTGGTCGTATGGATGGTATAAATTTGTTACGCTCGTAACTTTGTATATTCTGTACGGGAATATACGAACTTTCTACGTCAAATTTCACTGTAATCAAAATACGGAATTTAAACGAAGTCAACACGCGAAATTTTTTTATCAGGTATATGTTTAAAATACATTTTTAAATTGAAAAACGCAGATTTCAATAAAACGAAAACTTAACATTTTACTAAAAAAAAGTTTTTTAAATATTTTTTAAGCACTACAGTAGTCATTTTAAAATTAGACACATATCCTTAAAATCTTACTAATATTATAAAGGCGAAAGTTTGTGAGTATGTATGTTTGTTACTTCTTCACGTCTAAACTGCTGGATCGATTTTCATAAAATTTGGTAGGGAGTTAGCTGACACTCTGAATTAACATATAGGCTACTTTTATTGTGGGAAAATATCTTAATCCTACGGAACAATCGATACATCGATTTTTTAACGCGGGCGAAGCTGCGGGGTTCAGTTAGTGATGAATAATATATATAGATCACATATGAACAAGTAAAAGTCTTGGTTTTTTATCTTTGTTTTATAACTCCTATTATGGAATTGAACAATTTTAGTTGTTTTTAAGCATGTTACGTAACCATAACGTTGATGCACAGCCCTAATGCATAGCGTCCCAGCCAGCAACCCGACGAGCTGACGCAGCACATCGAACGTTCCCACATATCGTGAGAATACACGGCATTCCAGTGATAGCCTAATGCTCTCAATCGGGAGGTCCGAGGTTCAAACCCAGGCACGCACCACTGATTTATGTGCGTATTAGAAATTAATTATCACTGCTTTTCGGTGAAGGAAAACATCGTAAGGAAAAATACACTCCCGAGAGTTATTTAAAAAAGTTCTCGGAGGTGTGTGAAGTCCACCAATTTGCACTTGGCCAGCTCTTTCATTATGAGAGAAGACCCGTGCCCATCAGTGGGACAATAATGGGTTGACAACAACAACACGGCATTCCGAGCTCCCACATCGACTCGGTCTCACCCCTTTAGTTTTAAGCTAAAATGTAGTCCTAGTTTTAGTCTAAATTAAATGTTACGGATGGTTTTGTGTTTCTCTGCGACCTTGGCCACCACCAACATAACTAGCAGTCTGGGCTTTTCTTGTAATAAATTAATAATTTAATGCTGTTCTGGATTTACGTGAAAATAATAATAATAGTTGAAGTTTATATTACTAAGTTTGAATTATTTATTATCTTACGTTTAATACCCGTATTGTAACGATACAATCTATAGAACCGATTTAGTGCTCACTAAAAATATGTATGAACATACATGCATGCATACATAATGAAATGAAATGAAATGTCTTTATTTTGTATAGGCCTACGGGGGCACTTACAAATGTTAGTTACATTTTTTTTGTTACACTACCACCGGATTGGAATACGACCTCGACTGAGAAGATCCGGCAAGAAACTCAGCGGGTTTGTCTTTTCTCTTATTTATATCCATTTTTTTTAATATTATTACAATCATATTTTTTTTTACATGGTAATGAAAGTTAGCTCCAGTATCTTGCCTTACAGTTCAGTAAAGGAGAACCCCGTTTGGCAAGATACGCTACACTTTGACATTTATTAAATATACTATAGTAATGTATATTATTGCTCAGTCCATAACGTACTTACATACACCTATACTTCGAAAAACATTACCCTCCTTCTGACGTAGTCAAGCAATAAAAAGGTCAATTCATATTTAACGATAGTGTCTAGACGGTCTGTAACTTATCTGGATATAATAAATCTTTCTAGATATCTCAGTAAAAAACGCAACCAAACGCTATATTTTATATTTAGACCATATAATCTACCAAAGGTACACGTGCTCTCAATAACCCAGACTGATTTGATGGAGTATCCCTACGCAGCATACGCAAGAATTTTCCAATTACTGAAAAAGGTTCGCAGTTTGCGACTTAGATACGTTTAGCTTAGTATATCACAGCGGGATTACAAATACCAACACAGTGAAGTGGGAATCAATCTTTGTTTTATCCTTTTTTTATAACCTGGAAATAGCAAACGTGATAGTGGTCACGGCCGCCCATGGGCCTCTGTGACCAAACCCAGATAAAATCTCACCAGACTCAGAATCTCACTTGAGATTTAGAATTCGAGTTGCTACTCCTAATGACTAAATTGGAATGTCTAGGATAAGTATGTTATGTATGTACATCAGGGAAGTCTGTCTGTTTGTCAGGCAACAACCACAATATTTTAAAATGCAGCTCCAATTCATCCATCAGCCTTTTGATGTCCACTGCTGGACATAGGCCTCCCCTAAATGACGCCACTCCAACCGGTCCTGTGCCCTCTGAATCCAACGGTTTCCCGCTGTCTTCATCAGGTCATCGGTCCATCTGGTCCATCGGGCGACCTGTACTCCTTTTGCCTAAACGTGGTCGCCACTCGAGGACCTTTCTTCCCCAACGGTTATCGGTCCTACGAGCGATGTGGCCGGCCCACTGCCACTTCATCCTGCTATTTTTGAGAGCTATGTCTGTAAGCTTTGTTCGTCTACAGATTTCATCGTTGCGAATCATGTGTCGTAGCGAAATTCCGAGCATAACCATCTCCATAGCACGCTGAGAGACCCTGAGCCTCCGAATGAGGCCTACAGTGAAGGACCACGTTTCGGCGCCGTAGGTCATCACTGGCAACACACATTGCTCGAATAATTTCGACTTCAGGCACTGAGGAATTTTGGACGAGAAGATACTACGTAATTTCAATAGCCGCAGCTCCAATATGGAAGCAGAATTGCAGAACAAAAGAAATTTAAAAAGGACGTGCCAAAATCTCGACTAGAATTATTTAGAAGAAATGCTTATCCCATGGCTATAAAGATTTATAATAAGTTACCAGACGCTTATAAAAAATTGACATTAAATATTTTCAAACGTAGAATCGCAGAATAGCTTGAGCAACACTGCTTTTATGACATTAATAAATATTTTCAATATATAGACATTATTTTCTCAGCGGCAAAATATGCAAATTGTGCAAGTTTTAGAGGCCGAGTTTTTGCCCCAAAACTAATTGCCTATACTTACATTAGAGGTCTCTATCTCAGATATTACTTTCTAAAAGTTACGGAGCCTAAGATGTTCACTGCTCGTATAAATACTGCCTATCTCTCCCTGTAATTATAAATGAAATTTTAGTCATGCTTAATTAACTTATTTCACGAATATCGGAGCAGTTTCCGATAAACTCGTACATGCCTACCTAGTGTAAACATGACTTTAGACTAATATTATCGCAGAACTGATACTTCAATATGAATCGGGTACTCAATATGCGCGGTTTTACTTTCTTTACTGCTGACATTTCGACCCAGTTGTATAGATTATAGTGGTCACGACGAGACTGCGGTGGCGAGAAGAAATCTTTGACAAGCGCGAATGATATCTTCGCTACATAGTATAAAACAAAGTCGCTTCGCGCTGTCTGTCCCTATGTATGCTTAGATCTTTAAAACTACGCTACGGATTTGTATGCAGTTTTTTTAATAGATAGAGTGATTCAAGAGGAAGGTTTTGTGTATAATACAAGTATGATAAATTAGAGAAACTCTGATAATTTTAGAATTTTTACTTTTAGGCGGAACGAAATTTGTCAGGTCAATTAGTAATTAATATACGTCTAAATCTAATATTTTATTATTACGTCTACTTCGTTTTTCTATTTTAGATTCCTACTTATTGCAACATGACTGATATAAATAATAAAACTAATTTTTCACAACCATATCGCCATGACATGACATTTGTTTACAAGTATCATTGTTAATTTGTTAAAACAAAAATCCCGACAGTTTTTGTTTGCCTTCATTTTCACTGCATTCAGTCGGGATTAGTGTTTTTATAATAATTTATTTACTTTTTCGTTTTTGGGAAACACGTCAAATAATAATATTAAAATGTTATATTATCTGTAGACCCACCAGGTGGACCGATGACCTAAAGAGGACAGCGGGAAACCGTTGGATTCAGAAGGCACAGGATTGGTTGGAGTGGCGTCATTTAGGGGAGGCCTATGTCCAGCAGTGGACATCTCAAAGGGCTGATGGATGGATAGGATTATTTGTAATGTCTATTTGCTAGTTTTTATTTGATTTCCATATTATTATGATATTACGAAGAACTTCCGTTTCTTGCCTCCCACCTTCTAAATGCAGGAGCTATGTAGCCTATTTAACTTATTCAACTAAATCTATTTCGATGTTACAAATATGTTACAATCCGTTAAGCCATTTGCCAAATAAATGAACATACATATGTACGCTTTAGAGACATTACCTCCTTTCTGACGCATTTGGGTAAAAATGATGAAAATCAAATATGCGCTTAATCACGACGGAAAATTTAGGCCTAAAGATAAGGATGGTTATAACATTATACAAAAATGATTGCTTGCCCTTCGTCAAAGGCGATTCGATATACCGTTCCGTCACCGAAACGTGTATAGGAATTTCCAATTACTGAAAAGGTTTACAGAATATGTGACTTTGCAAAAAAGACGTATTCACATTCTCCGCTATTCATTAATTCTTTGAGTATTTTCGATCGCTTTTGATGGCTTAGATGGGTCTTTTTATGTCATACTACATGACACTCTCTTTAAAACTATAGGAGACCTTTTTTTGTTTTCGAGGGGAAAACTTTCAAAAAGTACCCGAAGTCGTTGGAGCGACGCGGGTTATGTGGGATTCTTACCGCACTAAAACCCCCCTGGTGGCCGACCTCGGCGCTGCGAAAACGACTCCGGAAACTCCAACTGACCGCCGCCATTGTCCTCAGCGTGTTGCTCCATCGGGCTCTTCCCTGGTGGGCGTGAACTGCTCACCACACCAACTGGTCTTTACGACAGCATGTGTGGTTGCAACACATGCCCTCCTTTCCGGGGTCGCTTGGCCGGACGGTTCGAGCTCCCACTCTTCCCGCCCGCAACCCCGGAAGCCCCTTTTAGTCGCCTCTTACGACAGGCAGAGGGTACCGTAGTCCTATTCTGGTCCTGGAATAACAGGGACAAACTATAAGAGGCCTGGAGTTGACTTTTTTGTACAAGAAATAGGAGCCTTATCCACCTGAGGGTAAATAGTCACTGCTGCACAAGGACATCTGTAAGCAACTTCATATAGAACAGCTTACTGGTTGACGTCAATCACAGTGCGACTCCCTAGGATTAAGTTAGTCCCATGTGTATTCGTCGTCTTTTTTATCTGACTGAAGTAGCAAACGAGCGTGCAGTTCACCTGATGGTAAGTGGCCACCGCCGCCCATGGACATCTGTAATCAACTACATACAGAACATGGGTTCCATCTGAAGTCACATATACGTTGCTACTCCCGAGGACTATGATGGTCGCCTCATGTGAAAGTGTGCCGGCACCCACACCCTTCTATAGAAACGCAAGAAATGCTTCAATATAGAAATAGGTGTGGCGGCGGTACTTCCCCGGTCGAACTATATTGGTTCTACCACCTTAAAAGTGGTAGCTTCTCTTTCCGTGATTATCATTAGAGGCGGTTACAAAATCTGAAGATCTAAAAGACGTACAGCCAACTGCAAATAGCAGAGTTACATCTATTTACCCAGTATTTGTAGTAACTTTACGTATTTGTTTTATTTTTTTAAGTTTAATTAAAAGCAGGTAATTTATTACGAAATTTTGTACATCGCTGTAAGTAATTGGGTTACGCAAATAACCTGCGTGCGGAACATATTATCCACATTAATCTCGAATATATAAACAGAACCTTCGATACTGATTGATCCTTTATTATAATTCCACGCTTCGATCACATTATAGAGAATTCTGGGCACCTATTAAAATTGGTAGACTTGGCCCCAATACTCAGATTAATCTGTGTACTAATAGCATCCTCGTCTGCCAGTAAATTAAGTAATTTAATGATAACATCTACCAATAATAAAGGAACAAAAGGGTTTACGAGTCACTTTGATTCATCCTAAAGTTTTGGGGTGAATTTTGTTGATCGTGTAAAAGGGTCGTATATCGCGAGCCCATTGTGACGTCATTCGCAAAGTAGGCTTTATATTACTATCTTAACCGGAGATGATCTAGTACGATCTCCTTCATTCTTTCAACTTTTTGTGTAGTAGAAGCTGTTGCTTTCCGCCAAGTAGTAAGTGATCACTGCAGATCATTGCCGTCTTTGAGTGATGCCATAAAACTGAGGTACTATCTAAAGTTGATAACAGATACACTTCCACCTATTCTTCCTATCTTATGGAAGCGTGAAGCAGTTCTTGCGTTTCGATAGAAGGGTGTGGTTGCCGGCACACTTTCACATGAGGCGACCATCATAGTCGGGAGTAGCGACGCATCTGTGATTGACTTCAGATGGAACTCATGTTCTGTATGAAGTTGATTACAGATGTCCATGGGCGGCAGTGACCACTTACCATCAGGTGGACTGCATGCTCGTTTGCTACTTTAGTCAATTAAAAAAAAAACCAGCGAACGATTATTCCACCTGATAGTTATTGATCACTGCTGCTCATGGGCATATTTTTTTAGACTGCAGTAGCAAACGACCATGCAGTCTACCTGATGGTATGTGGCCACTGCCGACCACGGACATCTATAAACAACTTAAAATAGAACGTGGGTTCTATCTGAAGTCAATCATAGATGCGTTGCTTCTCCCGAGAGCTATGATGGTCGCTTTATATAAAAGTGTGCCAGCAAGCAAACCCTTCCAAACGCAATAAATACTTCACGCTAGAAATAGGTGTGGTGGTGGTCCTTTCCCGGTCAAACTACGCTGGTTATACATGTAAAATACTAATACCACAGAATGGAATAGAGGTTCCCTCTGAAATTGAAAACAGATGCGCTGTCACTTCTGAAAAATAAGATGGTCGCCTTGTATTCAAGTCAGCTTTTATTGCTTTAATGTTAAGTGTATGGTACGGATTAATAGCCAAACCTTAGATATTTTCATATCTAAAAAGCCTAACTTAGGATTTAATGACACAAATCTAAGCTCGGCTTAACATGCCCTCCCACGCAGTGCGGATGAACTTTGCCCACAACCAGGCCTTCCGACGTCGCCTGATATTACATAACTTTGTCGATTACTTAGGTACTAAACTAGACAACCCGCAACACATGTTTGGATACTTAGAATTAACTCATATAGCCCCAGTTTTGAATGGGAAGTGTATATACCTATTTACCATTTAACATTTGACGACTTGCTTGACGAAGCGGTTACCATACTAGTCTGCCGCGCAATGGGTCCCGGGTTCGATTCCCGGCCAGACAGGTATCTGATTGATGAGTTTAGATTTATTTTCTGGGTCTGGGTGTTTGTGTATTCGTCTTATGTATGCCAATGGTACCCACGACACAGGAGAAAATCCTAGTGTGTGGCTATGAGTGTGGAAAGCGTGTGTGAGCGTGTATTTTTGTGGGTTGTCGATAAAACCATTTTTATTAGTATAAATGCAAAAGATTAAGAGGATGTAAGTGTGTTTGTCATTATTTCACGTAAGAAGTAGTGGTCAGATGTCTCTGATATTTGACACACACATGGTTTATGTCCTAGACCAGGGTTTTGCAAAGTGGGGTAAACCTCTAGGGGTTCGCCATTTGATGGCATTCCATTCTCGAAAGATTCACGTAAAATACAAAATTAGTACTAAAATCGACCCCATTTGCGACAACAAGCACACTCACCACATGAATAGTAGTAAATGTACCCAAGTGTTTTTTCCATTTGAAGCAAGTCCATAAATTATATAAACAGAAACAAACTTTAGTATGAAGGTAATGAATGGACATTCATTCCATAACTTAACATAACATAATTTCGAAACTAACAAGACAATACAAAATGTATCTACATTACTCGTATATCTGTTTTCAGGTACGTAAGTACAGGTAACGTGGATTTAGAACTTGTTAATAAAAGTTCCATAATGTTGTTTTGTTACCCAACTCGTATTACGCTAAAGGCCCCTAATGTGCTGTGATTCTAAGTGAAAGTTGCCGCGAGGCAAACGACATGACTTGCGTTACGATCCGCCCAAGTTATAAGGGGGAGCGGATTTACTTTTCTCTCACACAATACAGGTATAAGGTTTGATAAGATATGATTCCATAGGTATGGTAATAGTTGAAGTACGAATGTGCATGCAGTCCGTCGCATGAAAAGTGGTTGATGCTGATCATACCACCTATAAGCAACTTAAAACAGAACAGGGGTTTTATTTGAAGACAATCATATATCCATTGCTACTGTCGAAGAATAACATAGTCGTCTGAAATGAGATTAAGCTAGCAACCACACCCTTCCACTGAAAAGCAAGAACTGACGCTAGAAATAGATGTGGTATTGGTACTTCTTCAATTCTACCGTATTAGAAGTATCACCTTGAATATATATGATAGTATGATGCTATATCGATAATGATAGTGCCACCAACATTTAGCAGTTAGAAACACAGACGATATGATAAAAGTCGCTAATGTATGGCTTGCTTTTAATTATTTCAAATACAATTCATGTAATGGTAGTATGACTATTAAAACTACTAATACACGTTTTATTAGTACAACACAGCCCAAACCCAATATAAATATCATACGTATTTATATGTAATCACACATTGCCGTTGCAATATTCAAATAGAGTATAGAAATAAGTATGTGCGCTGTTATAAAGCAAAATGACGTGTAGCTATGGTGTTAGTCGAATCAAAACCTTCTATATCAGTCTAAAATCTCCGGCTGATCCACGTAAACAACTCCATATGAATGTTCCTATGAATGATGAATTCGAAATTTAAACGCTAAAGTCTATAACTTCCACCAGCGCTAAAAGGTTGGACATTACAGGCTGAGGTTATCCGTCCGCTAGAAATGCCCGGAGTAAGGCTACCCGTTTTATTTGTCGGCAATTTATTTGCACAGTGAGTGGTCACTTTTGTGGTGATCGATCCGTTTTCAATTCCATTTGTTTGCTTCAGTGCATTGCTTTTCTTAGAGTTGAACTGTTAGGGATAATTGCATTCGCAGTGATCGATTTTCGGGTTGCTCTTGTAATTTTTTTAATAGTAAACAATTTATAACACCGCGGTTTCAATTGCTTTTAAAAATATATTACTTTGAACTTAATAGCTTTTGAGAGAGATGGCTTTACAATAAATAAATACTTAATGTGACCTCAGTCTGTGTAGTTAAAATTGTATCAATTCAATGCTACCAAGCTCAGTTTAAGTAATTGATCTTATTAAATTTATAGTTTGCACTTCGATTTAACATTTAGTTCATTCAACAATTCATCTGCTTTATTAACAGCTCGGTTACATTTTTACTAAGTGAATCCGCGGGACACATTGATAATGAAAATAAAATACTTATGACATGCTTTTATTAAATTATTTTAAGCTATTGTTTAGATTTTATAACGGACTTTGAGCGCGGCGACCGAATCAAGAAATTCCGTAACGAAAAATCCAACACCTCCACTCCGCTTACCATATAGCGCGCCGAGCGTTCGCTTAACATATAAACATATACGACGGTACGAAGCTCGCACGAATCGAGATGAGCTGCTCGGATATCGGACGATTATGTAAGCAGCTGTATCAAAGAAAAAAACTTGAATTAATACCAAAGAAAAAATAACTGCATTAATAAAAGAATTATTATAATTGCATAAGTTGATAAAAAATCCCCGAATGTCGCAAGTTTTTTTATTGAATTTTCTTTATTGTACACTAAAACTGTTACTGAAAAACTCCAAGTAAATCTAATAACATATAATTTAGGTCAGTCGTGTGCAATAGGCGATCATGTCGCTAAGAAACGATTTCTTCCAGACTTTTCAAGGTAAAAAGAGAATTCGACCTGGTGGTATCAGCGCCACTCATATTTCTGGTGTGAAGCAGTTTTTTTTTTGTTTTTTTTTATTTGACTGAAGTAGCAAACGAGCATGCAGTCCACCTGATGGTAAGTGGTCACTGCCTCCCATGGACATCTGTAATCAACTTCATACAGAACACGGGTTCCATCTGAAGTCAATCACAGATGCGTTGCTACTCCTGAGGACTATGATGGTCGCCTCATGTGAAAGTGTGCCGGCAACCACACCCTTCTATCGAAACGCAAGAAATGCTTGACGCTAGAAATAGGTGTGGCAGTGGTACTACCCCGGTCGAACTACACTGGTTCTACCACCTTGTAACTACCCCGGTCGAACTACACTGGTTCTACCACCTTGTAACTACCCCGGTCGAACTACACTGGTTCTACCACCTTGCAGTTCTTGCGTTTCGACGGAAAGGTGTGGTTACCGGCACACTTTTATTTGAGGCGACCATCTTAGACCTCGGGAATAACAACGCGTCTGTGATTGACTTCATATTGAACCCTTGTTCAATATGAAGTCAATCACAGACGCGTTATTTACAAAGTTATTTACACATGTCCATAGGCGGTAGTGACCATTTACCATCAGGTGGACTGCATGCTCGTTTGCTACTTCATATTTATCAACAGGTGGTAGAACAAGTGTAGTTCGCCCGGGAAGTAACACCGCCACACCTATTTCTAGCGTGATGCAGTTTTTGCGTTTCCATGGAAGGGTGTGGTTGCTGGCACACTTTTATATGAGGCGACCATCATAAGCGTTGGGAGTAGCAACCCATCTGTGATTGACTTTAGTTAGTTGTGTTCTATTTGAAGTTTCTCACTGATATCCATCAGCGGCAGTGACCTCTTACCATTAGGTGAACTGCATGCTTGTTTGCTACTTCGATTAGTTTAAATAAAATAAAAGAAACTTCCAGACAACTTATTTAACTGGTAAGGAGAACAAGAGTAGTTAAGTATTCTTGTGATCTAAACAAATAATTAAATCCTTAATCAAGTTTCTATTAATACTAAGACTAAGTGAATTCTCATTACAGACTAATTGGGATCGGCATTTCTCAAGTCACAATCAAATTAATTGAAAATTGAAGTCAATCCGAATCGTCAAATCTCAAAGAGATTACAATCCAATTCATCTTAAAGGAATATGAAAGATTTTTAAGAGTCGGTGGAAAGAAATACCTTTAGCTATTAGCACATTAATCATTTTCAATATTCAATATCAAAATGTCGGAGTCCATTTAGGGTCTGTACATATTGGACGTATAACTCCGACTCATTTAATTTAGGCAATTTTTAAGCTATTGAAGAAAATTATTATTAACAATAGTAATAATTTTCTTACAGTACCGTAGAAATTGTTTATCTACATTATACATAAAACCTATTGGACCGGTTTTATTACTTTTAAAACTCAATTGGTTCACCTAATAAAATTTTATCTTATTTGTTATTTTCAAACTTGTTATCCAAGTAACTAATTTACCCTACAGTGAGTTACACGGTAAAATTTTTTGCTCGACAAAAAAATAATATAAACGTTTCTTTATTTATTATTTTGATTAGAGTGTGAAGTTGATTTTGTGCATTGATATACATATGGGGTACAATCAGTTATTTCTCACAGCTGGGCCCGGGTCTTCTCTCAGAATGAGAGGGTTTTAGGCCATAGTCCACCGCGCTGGCCAAGTGCGAATTGGTGGACTTCATACACTCCGAGAACTTTTTTAAAGAACTCTCGGGTGTCTAGGTTTCCTCACGATGTTTTCCTTCACTGAAAAGCAGTGATAATTAATTACTAATACGCACATAATTTTAGAAAAATCAATGATGCGAACCTGTGTTTGAACCTTGGAGGGCAAGTTTCAACCATTAGGCTATCACTGCTCTGATATAAATATATATCCCCATAATCATCTAATGGAGGGTGGTAAGTACAAAAAGCGTTTTCTGTTTTAAAAATTCTCCGCGATTTATTTTATTTGTATCCCTATATTTGTCAAAAGAATTTATCTGTGTATAAATTTTATTTTATTCCACCAATTCAATTTTAAGTTATGAATCGGCGGTGGCGTGCGTTATTGACATTCAGTGATATTAGAATGAAATTCTGGGAGGGTCTTGATGCGAAATATTCAGAAATTGAAAAATGAGAATAAAGAAACCTTCCTTTCCCCTACTTAATTGAATTTCCCATTCCATAATTATTGGGGTGCAATGTACATTGATTAATAATGTCGTCATTTATGATGGATGGGGAAAAAAGATGCTTAGTTTCCTTTTAAAGACGTTTCGATATTGATTGCGTTAATGAGTTTATGACTGTTCCGACGACGTCTTTTTCCGTTATAATTTTTCGACGTTCCGGTCTGTTTTATAAACCGTTTACATTAGAACATGTCGGTTCCCATTTAATGTCATAGAAGTAAGTTTTATGATATTATTTCTTAGTTACATTTGGTAATTATGAATAAGGTAAGGCATTTTAAAATAATAAATTTAATTCTTCTAAGTTTGTACAGATTACAGATATTTCATCATTATAATCATAATAATCACATGTTAGAAATACATAGCATAAAGGGTTTATAATTTCAAAATTAAATTTCTTTATTTAATGGATATACTGTACACATTAACATAGAACTTTTTTAGCGTTAGGTTTTTTGTTTTTCAATCAACCTTAAAGGAATGTTATTGAGTTTAACTTATTGCTAAAAACCACCAAAGCATTATGATTTAAACAAAATTCAATAGTCGACTTATATGCAGTGTACCAGTACAAACTTAAATAAAAAAAGGTCAGTGAATGCGAAAGCTGCTTCGTTGCTGTTTTCATGGAAACATGTGCAAGCGTAACGAGACAGAAGTGTGCATTCAAACTACATGAGCCATGACTTCCGCATGTTGTTCGAGACATAAAGTTGTAGCGAAGTTTGAGAAACGCTGAGTTGTCGGATTTATACGACGTAAGATAGCATCATTTTTGAAGTGCCCTTTTGGATGCGTTAAGCAATTTTCAGAAGGGAGTAAACTTAAGGACTTTCGAACGTCCACGTCAACAAAATATTAATGTTTAATTAGTAAACTAAAATTAAACTTATAAACTGAAATAACAATAGGTCAGCGTAAATGCAAAAGCACTGCTTCGCCGTTTTCATGGAAACATGTGCGAGCGTAACGAAACAGAAGTGTACATTCAAACTACATGAGCCATGACTTCCGCATGTTGTTCGAGACATGAAATTGTAGCGAAGTTCGAGAAACGCGTTGTCGGATTTATACGTCGTAAGATATCATTTTTGAAGTGCAATCTCTTTTGGATGCGTTAAGCAATTCTTAGAAGGGAATAAACTTAAGGATTTTCAAATGTTCGCGTCATCAAAATATTAATGTTTACTTACTAAACTAAAATTAAACGTACAATCTTAAATAACAAAAGGTCAGCGTGTTTGCGAAAGCTGCATTTCTTTGCCGTTTTCATGGAAACATGTGCGAGCGTAACGAGACAGAAGTGTGCATTCAAACTACATGAGCCATGACTTCCGTATGTTGTTCGAGACATGAAATTGTAGCGAAGTTCGAGAAACGCTGAGTTGTCGGATTTATACGTCGTAAGATAGCATCATTTTTGAAGTGCCCTTTTGGATGCGATAAGCAATTTTCAGAAGGGAGTAAACTTAAGGATTTTAAAACGTTCGCGTCATCAAAAAATTATTTTTTACGTACTAAACTAAAATCAGTTAGCGTGAATTCGGAAGCTGCACTTCCTCGCCGTTTCATGGAAACATGTGCAAGCGTAACGAGACAGAAGTGTGCATTTAAACTTCATGAGCCATGACTTTCGTATGTTGTAGGAGATGTAAAATTGTAGAGAAGTTTGAAAAACGCTGACTTGTCGTATTTATGCGTCGTAAGATTGTATCATTTTTGAAGTGAAAACTTCTTAGGGTGCGTTAAGCGATTTTCTGTAAAGGATAAAGTTATGGATTCCAAAGTTCGCGTCATCAACATGATAATGTTTACTTACTTTACTCGTAGATGTACTTTATATCGTCAACTATAAAGGCTCAGGATATAAAGGCAAAAGTTTCTAAGAATAGAAAGATGGATCTTTGTTACTTAATCACGCCAGAACGGAGGTGGTAGTAACGATAGTTGTGATAGTTGAAGTTGGTGGCGGATAAAGACGGACATAATGTACTTTTTAACCGACTTCCCAAAGGAAAGAGGTTATCTATTCGTCACGTATGCGGCTAGTTTCACAGGCAGTCCCATATTGAGGAAAATGAAAACCTTCCGGCGGTTTTCCCGGAAAATTGGAAAATGTCGGTTTCTTAAAATCTTGAATAACTTGGGTATTTCTAAACCGATTTCCATTTTCTTTCTTTCATTTGATAGGAAATTTTGTCACGCAACTTTTTCTCTTGGACATGGGTGTGCTGTGATGCTTAACTCTTTGAGTTATTGGGTGGAAACCACCACTACTCCTCAAGTTTTTTAGATAATTTGAGATAACTCGGCTTCTGCCGAATCGATTCTTATGAAACTTGGAATATGTATTATATATCTATGCTGTTATAGGTTGACAAAAAATTTGACCTTCAACTCTTCGATCCTGATGATGCAGGGTTACAGCTATCCTAAACTATAACATTAGCTATTTGGTGCTTACATATATGTAACAAGACTACTAAGCAAAGACATGTGATGAAAAATTTGACCTTCAACTCCTCAATCCTGATGATGCAGGGGTGCCTCAAGCCTAAACCATAGGGGTTGACCATTTGGTGCTTATGGATGTGTAATAACAATACTAAGCATAGACATATGACAAAAAAATTGACCTTCAACTCCTCAACCCTGATGATGCAGGGTGCTGTAAGCCCAAGCCGTAGGTGATGGCCATTTGGTGCTTACAGATATATAATAAGATAGCAAGGCAAAGATGTACGATAACAAATTTGACCTTCAACTCCTCAACCCTGATGATGCAGGGGTACTGCAGGCTTAAACCATAAACGTTAGACATTTGTTGCTCACGGATTTGTAATAACATTGCTAAGCAAAGGTATACGACGAAAAATTGGACCTTCAACTTCTCAATCCTGATGATGCAGGGGTATTGAATGCCTAAGCCATAAAACTTAGCTATTTCATCCTTACGCATTCAAAATGATATTAAAAAAATGTAAGGTAGAACATTAGAAAAATGGTTGTATACGGTGGAAAATTGGACCTTCAACTCCTCAATCCTGATGATGCTGGGGTGTTTCAAGCTTAAACTATAGGCGTTAGCTACATGATCGCTACGTATATCTGATAAGATTACTAAGCAAAGATAAAAGATGAAAAATTTGACCTTCAACTCCTCAACTCTGATGATGCAGGGGTACTTCAAGCTTAAACCATAGGTATTGGCCATTTGATGCTTATGGGTATGTAATATATTTACAAAGTAAAGACGTATAATATTAAAATCGACCTTCAACTCCTCAACCCTCATGATGCAGGGTACTGCAAGCCCAAGTCATAGAAGTTGGCCATCTGTTACTTACGTGTATGTAATGAGATTACTACGAAAAGATATGGCATGAAAAATTTGACCTTCAACTCCTCAACCCTGATAATGCTGGGGTCCTTCAAGCCTAAACCATAGGCGTTGGCCATATGGTGCTTACGTATATGTAATGCGATTACTAGGCAAAGATATAACATGATAGTTTTGACCTTCAACTCTTCAGCCTTGATGATGCACGGGTACTTCAGGCTTAAAGCATAGGCGTTGGCCATTTGATACTTATGGAATTGTAATATATTAACAAAGCAAAGACGTATGATAAGAAAATTGACCTTTAACTCCTCGACCCTTATGATGCAGGGTACTGTAAGCCCAAGCCATAGAAGTTGCCTATTTAGTGTTTAAGGATTTATTGAAGAAATGCTAAGAAGAGATGACTTATGAAAACCGTTATCTTTAACTGGGCTTTTATTCAGTGGTACTGCCTATCTAACCCACAGGTGATAGTAATATGGCCCTTATGAATATATTAGGAGTTCCATAAACAGAGGCAACGATTAATAAAGTTACCTTCACCTCTTTAACCCTAATAATATAGGTATACAGCCTGCCTAAAGTATGTGTGTTTGGTAATTATTGTTCGCAATACAAACAATGAGTTCCGGAAAGGACATAATTATGATCACAAATTCCACTTTGAATACAATTACCTGGACGATGCAGGAGTACTGCCAACCTTTTTACATAGGATGGGTTAGGTTAGGTTGGAACTTAAAAGAAAATATAGAAACTAAGCGAGCAGGGCGCGGCAGCGCCCTGCGAGCGGTTGCGCTCAGTTCACATGCACTGTGACAGTAATGTAAGATATCGCTTAGGCTTTTGTTTGACTTGTCATTTAAGGTTGATTTTAAATTACCGTTTCCATTTATGTATGCACTATGCAGTCTTATGGATACTATGTATTACACGGTCTCGTATAACTGATCGAAGTGTCTAGTCGTCCTGTAATCGGATGAATAAAATAAATTAATCGTCCGCTAAACGGTAAATTCGTAATAAAAATGGTCTGTATATTAAACATACTTATTATCCTCGTAATAAAAAACGTATTGAAACTGGTGAGTTAAATCATATTACTGAGATTAATAAATTGTGTAAAGCTATGGGTACACCTGATGTAGTGAATAACGACCATGCTGCCCGAACTTAAATTGGTTTTGATGGTATTGGTTTTCCAACTAAGGATAGGTAGTCAAAATTATTTTTATCAGTATCAGTTGAATTATACTCTTAGTTATAAGGTTTATATTACTTTTTCTACTTTAAATATTGATAATTATAGGTCTATTCTTTAAATAAATGTTTACTCAGAAAAAGTTGTTTTATTCGGTTAGGTTAGGTTCGAACAGATTTTTCCAATTCAGAACCTAAGGGAGGGGGCGCGGTAGCGCCCCCGACCGGTTGTGTCAAAGAAGTCTATTTTTAGATGATGACGTCAGCACATAATTTTATTCATCCGAAAATCGGACGAATAATTAATTTTATTCATCCGGTTAGCGGACGACTAGCAACAGCCATAACTGATTTTATCGTGACTGAAAAGCGTGAAAAAAAAATTTTTAAACAAAAAATACAACCGACTTCCATACCACATAAAAGTAAAAAATAATTTAAATACATGTTGGTTTAGAGCAAACACAGTACTTAGTACATAGTTCCGAAGTCGGCGCTCACCATATTTTGCTGGATCATGACGAAACTACATGTATCTTATATGAGCGCCGACTTCGGGACTATGTACTAAGTACTGTGTTTGCTCTAAACCAACATGTATTTAAATTATTTTTTACTTTTATGTGGTATGGAAGTCGGTTGTATTTTTTGTTTAAAAATTTTTACATAATTTAGTTTTATTTAGCGGACACCTTACTGGTCTAAGACGGACAGGGTTCCACGTTCGATCCCCGACCAGACAGATAACTCTTTGTCATCTATATCTAGATCTAGGCGTTATGCACCCTTATTTTGTGTGTCTTTAACACCCACGTTATATAAAAATGATGTGTAACTATTACTCTAGAAAGCGATTTTTATATCATGACCCCAAAAATGATTTACGTACACAGAAAATGAAGTACTTAATCTGTTAATTACACTGACAAAGTAAATACGATTTATATTAAGGACCTCCTTAGCGCTAACACAAACAATTCTCTCTATTATAGTAACTTAGCTTAGGGTTGATTGCGGTCGGACTAACATTATAGAGGCAATCACGAGCATTCATGAGTATATATCAGTATGAACTTCCAACTTGATACAGTCTTTATTTATTTTTATTTTGCATAGGCTCACAGAGGCACTTACAAATTGTCAGTTACATATATATATTTTTTACACTACGACCGGATCGGAACACGAGCTCAACAATACAATACAAAAACTCTTTATTGTACACCATAAAAATTCATATAACAAATATGACATATATATATTTTTTAAGGTACAATAGGCGGCCTTATCACTTAAGTAGCGATCTCTTGAAGGCAACCTTACAGTAGGTAAGAGAAAAATATTACCAATAAAAGAGAGGGTAGGCCCAAAGGCTGCAACACTGCCCCACGGCAGTAAACAACACCGGTGGACAGTGAATCCACTGAGGGAATTGCCCGGGCAAGGAGGGGATCCTCGAGGCCCGCAGACCTTACGCCAAGCGGCGACATCACGCCGCGGCATAGGACGACTGTCAAAGTCAAAAAAGAGAGGGTAGGGTGTACAAAATTAACATTGGTTATAAAAGCTAGCTCCAGTATCTTTGAGTAAATTTAAAATTACGTTATGCGGTTTTTTCTTAATATCTTTATTGTTGCATTGATCACGAGTAAATAAAGAAATTAAAATCATTATGACTACCTAATGTGCATACATACATCATGATACTAATTGTAGTATGTTTTTAAATTATATTTGAAGAGTAAGGTAAATGAGTCAAGTTTTTTTTAACTGATTGACGTGGCAAACGAGCATGCAGTCCATCTGATGGAAAGTGGTCACTGCCGCCCATAGACATCTGTAAGCAACTTCAAATAGAACATGGCGACCATCATTGTCGTCGGGAGTAGCAACGCATCTGTGATGAATTTCACACAGAATGCATGTTCTATTGGAAGTTGCTTACAGATGTCCATGAGCGGCACTGACCACTTACCATCAGGTGGACTACATGCTCGTTTGCAACTTCGACCAGATAAAAAAAAGAAAATATATAGGTAGACGACCCGTGTGGCGCAGCGGTTACCATACCGGTCTGACACGCAGTGGGTCCCGGGTTCGATTCCCGGCCAGACAGGTATCTGAATGATGAGTTTAGATTCTTGTTCTGGGTCTGGGTGTTTGTGTATTCGTCTTTGTGTGTGTCCATGGCACCCACGACACAGGAGAAAATCCTACTGTGGGGCTATGAGTGTAGAAGGCGTTTAAAGTTTAAAGTTTAAAACGTTTAAAGTTTAAAGACATCGGTTACAATTTAACATTAGATTGTTATACAATCGTTTGCCTGTTCTGTTTTACTAGTACGATTCGATACGATATCTACGATATCTGTGTCTATGATATGGATACAATTTTCACCATTACACACACACGCTATCTACACTCATAGCCCCACAGTAGGATTTTCTCCTTTGTCGTGGGTACCATGGACACACACAAGACGAACACACAAACACCCAGACCTAGAACAGGAATCTAAACTCATCATTCAGATACCTGTTTGGCCGGGAATCGAACTCGGGACCCATTGCGCGTCAGACCGGTATGGTAACCGCTGCGCCACGCGCGTCATATTAGATATTCGAAGAAAGCCCTTACTTTGTTTGAATATATTTTTTGAGTATCTTATTTTATCAGGCGATAGAACCAGTGTAGTTTTACAGAAGAGATACTACCACCACACTTATTTCTAGCGTGAAGGAGGGTTTGTGTTTCAGAGGAATACTAATATTGATAGTAGTATTTACAGGTGGTAGAACCAGTGTAGTTCGACCGGGGATGTACCACCGCCACACCTATTTCTAGCATGAAGCAGTTCTTGCATTTCGATGGAAGGGTGTGGTTGCCGGCACACTTTTATATTAGGCGACCATCTTAGTCCTCGGGAGTAGCAACGCATCCGTGGTTAACTTCAGATAGCACCCATGTTCTATTTAAAGTTGCTTATAGATGTCCATGGATGGCAGTGGCCACTTACCATAAGGTGGACTGCATGCTCGTTTGCAACTTCAATTAAATATAAAAATGATATAACACTTTTTATTGAACCCACAACAACAATAGAAAAAAAGGAAAGAATTTTGTTATCTTCTCACTATTATAAGAGGCGACATAGGTACTTAATACCCGTTTTATACGAAGTTTACAGACGTTCATGGGCGGCAGTGATTGTGTATATTATATGTGTGTACATCTAGATGAATTATACACTTACCCCTAGACCGTTACGGCACTTAACTAATAGGTACGGAATATATTCAGACGGTTTATGTTAGTTACGGTAGAGCGAGTGTGGTCAGTCCCACATTATGGGGTAATATAGTGCTACATACATGTATTAAAATGTATACAAATAAGGGTAGCTAAGGAATTTGTAATAGTAAAATAAGTTGTAATAATCGGAGGTGGTAGGATCAGTGTAGTTCGACCGGGGAGGTAGCACCACCACACCGATTTCCAGCGTGAAGCAGTTTTTGCGTTTTGATGGAAGGGTGTGGTTGCCGGTACACTTTTATATGAGGCGACCATCATAGTCCTCGAGAGTAGCAACGCATCTGTGATTGACTTCACACAAATCCATGTTCTATTTAAAGCGACTATTTCTATCAGATAAAAAAAAGTATTTTGCAAAGGAAACGAGAATGCAGCAAAGGAAACGGATGGTTTTTTCAGATAAGAAAAAAGACTAAGTTGGAACGCATAAGTATATCTCCTTCAGATCAAAACACAACAGCGCTTGAAACTACTGTTATTAGGCAGAAACAAGTGTGGTGGTAGTACCTTCCGAGTCAAATTACGAAGAGTCCCACCACCTCAGATACGGACTATAAAACCACTTATTCCGCATTTCACGTATATCATAAACCACAAATTTTATAATTCAATGTAATCCCATTCACTAGAGCTCTTCCAGAGTCATATTATGAAGAGTCCTTCCACCTCATACGGATTATAAAGTCACTTATTCCGCACTTTCCGTATATAATAATCCACAAATTCTCTAATCCAATGTAATTCCATTCACTAGTGCTCTTCCGGAATCAAATTACGAAGAGTCCTATCACCTCAGATACGGACTATAAAACCACTTATTCCGCACTTCACGTATATAATAAGCCACAAATTTTATAATCCAATGCAATCCCATTCACTAGTGCTCTTCCGGATTTAAACTACGAAGAGTCCTGCCACCTCAGATAAGGACTATAAAACTACTTAATCCGCTCTTTACGTATATAATAAACCACAAATTTTATAATCCAATGTAATCCCATTTACTAGTGCTCTTCCGTAGCTAAATTACGAAGAGTCCTTCCGCGTCAGATTCGGACTATAAACCACTTATTCCTCACTTCACATACATAATAACTCTCAAATTTAATAATCCAATATGATCCTATTCATTACTGCTATTTCAGACAATGAAAAACCGAAACTGTTCTCATCTTTTGAAGTTCAAACGTTTCTGGATCATATTATTCGTATGTATTTTTGCTACATCGCTACGAGACAAGTTAGGTTTTGGAGCAGATCTCCAAAGAGCCTGAATAAGTAATATCGGCCACATTTCCACGTGTGTAGTGTTTTAGAATTCCAGCGGAAATTGGAATTTAGAATTGTGACAATCGAATGCAGAGTTAATATTTATTTTGCGATGGAATTAAAATTGGTTATTCTGCTTGGACTATCTACGTCTGATATCTGAGTTAAGTGGTTTTGAGGTATGACATGCACTGACCACAAATGTATGAATGTAAGAACACTGTACTAAAGTTTATTTTTTAAATTAGATTTGAATAAAAACGTTAATTTATTCTACTTCGCGGTAAGCGACACTGTCAAGGTTGTATAACTATAATCTATATAACTGTTCATTGAACACGGATTATACCAAAAGTTAATAACAGATGCGTTGCCAACTCTAAGAACTAAGATGGTCGCCTATCCATTATTCTAACAAAATGGTGGTAGAACCAGTGTAGTCCGGTCGGGAAAGTACCACCACCATACCTATTTCTAACGTGAAGCATTTCTTGCGTTGCGATGGAAGGGTGTGGTTGCCGGCATACTTTCACTTAAGGCTACCATCATAGTCCTCTGGAGTAGCAACGAGTCTGTGATTGACTTCAGATGGAACCCATGTTTTGTATCTAGTTGATTACAGATGGATGGCAGTATAAACTTACCATGTTTCAAGTCTTTGCCTTATTAGTGTTTGACTTATTTGTTAAAGTACATTTGTTAAAGAGATTCCAACTTTCTCTTTAGGTGCATCTAACTATCTGTTATATATAGGTTAAAGATAGCAACTGTTGACAATTTATTTTGGTCACAGAAGTCTATGGTGACAATGGCCATTTACAATCAGGTGGACTCGTTTGCAACTTCAATTTTGTAAAAATAATATATCCATCTCAAATAGTTTTCCATTTTTAAAAACACAATAACTAATTGACATTTAAAAATACAATCGTATTTTCAAAGCTAGTGACACTGTTACACTGGATGTCGCTCAAAAATCTCGTCAAAACTCGAATAAAATTGTTATTCAATTTGAACTCTTTTTTAAAAAGAAACATGCAATAGGTAAAAGGCTCACAAAGGATTGCAATTTTTATCCAATAAATAATACGTCACATATCAGGGGTACATAAAATTCAAAAATTCAGTTTTGACAAGTAGAAATTGCTTTACAAAGTGCTTACAAAGCAATATCACTTCATTCTTTTCTATTTATATGATTGAAGTAGTTATTCGGGTGGTAGAACCAGTATAGTTCGACCGGGGAAGTATCATAACCAAACCTATTTCTAGCGTGAAGCGTTTCTTGCGTTTCGATGAAAAGTTGTGGTTGCCGGCACACTTTTATATGAGGCGACCATCTTAGTCCCCGGGAGTAGCAACGCATCTGTGATTGACTTCAGATAGATGACATGTTCTATATGAAGTTACTTACAGATGTCCATGGGCGGTTGTCACCACTTACCACCAGATGGACTGCATGGTCGTTTGATACTTCAATTAGATACAAGAAAGCTTATCGATTTGTAAAATTAATGCCTATGCCGTATCTTCAGAGCATAGAGACAAGCATAAAAGTCACTAGCGTCATCCGTCCAACTTCTGACCGATTTCGGGGTTGCATAACTTTCAGGTCACTACGATTCATGGGCCTAACGCCTATAAAACTTCAAAAACCGTGTAATATTCATAATATCTCATTCAAAACTTGTTTATTTACCTAGGAAGAACTTCATTTAACTTTACCTCTATTTTCATAACGGGGCCTCCCTTGTTACAAATGAGAGTCCTCGGCGCTATAAAGAGGACTCCGGGATCTCAAAACGAACTCTACCGGAATCCTCTGAGCGCGTTGTCCCATCGGGCTCCTCCCAGATGGGCGGCTGGGCCCACCTCTCCGTCTAGTCTTTAGTACGGTATGCGACCACACATACCGCCGTCTTTCCCGGGATTGACCGAACGGTTCGAGCTCCCACTCTAGCCGACTGTAACCCCGGAAGCCCCTTTTAGTCGCCTCTTTCGACAGGCAGGGGATGCCGTAGCCCTAATCTGATCCCGTAACTACAGAGACAAAGTACACAATCTACCAGCTAATATTCATTTATGAGTAAATGTATTTCATGTCAAAAAGCTTGCCAAAATTCAAATATTCTGAACTAATTTCCATCACATACGTTCAGAATATTTACATAAAAGTTACCTTAAACAGTGCGAGTAGAGACGACAAACGTTGACTATAATTTTCAAAATTGCAGCAGAGTGCCGGCTAACTACCGAGCGCAGGTTTAGTTTTGCAAAATAGTTCCTCTAACTAGTTCATAGTAATTGGTCCGTAAAATATGTCGGAACTAATAGGAATAATACTTTTTGAGCTGTAAAATATGTCGGTATGTCGGTAGTTTTTGTGTGTAACTCGTTTTTCTTTTGCTGATATTTGAAGCTAGTTAGATGTACCATGGTCACGGCAAAACTGCGGTGTCGGGGAGAAACCGTTGACAAGCACTAGTTTAGGTTCCATATTACGATACATAACACTAATTGTATCGTTACGCACCAAACGTTTCACCGTTTCTAATTTACATAAAATAACCACTAAATATATTAGCTTCTCTATAATATTAGCCTAAGATCATAACTTTATCGTTATTGATTTTTTTGAAGTGACAATGTCTTATAATTCGATGGAGCCGGCTGCACGCACTAAAATTATGACTCGCGAGGCGTTACCTCGCTCTGAGGAGTTCCATTTAAGGCTTGAAGTGCAAGCGAGAGCGCGGAACGAGCGACAAAGAGGCACAAGCGGCCTCGGCGTTTGGCAGCGTTTAAGATCTGTCTCTCTCCTACTTGAGTGAGCGATGCGTCCGCATGGACAGCGTACAAATAAATGAAACTTTACAAATAAAATTAAATCTCGCTCACGGACATCTGTAATCAACTATATACGGAACATGGGTTCTATCTAAAGTCAATCACAGATGCGTTGCTACTTCCGAGGACTATAATAAACTTATTTTTAATAAACTTTAGCTTTAACTTTACAAATACTCAAGTTTAAAATATATTTTTACTTCATCGTTTTTAAATAGCATTGACAATTAATTAGACTTGTTATTTAATGTCCAGGGCGAAGCGGGCGAATAAATTTCGTTGTCAAAGTTTATTATTACTTACATTCTTGTTGGAGATTTTCGGTGGAATGTTTTATGAAATTCTGTAATACATTATTAGCTCTATTTTATTCGAGTTTCAAAGTTATTACTTTTATATAAAGGTAATTGTTTCGTTTATATTACGATTTGATTTGAAACCAAGCAACTGAAAGAACGAAAAGATAATACACTAGAAATGTAGATTTAACTAGAACTTTGTCAACAGGCGAAAGTGACTATGATAAGTCATTTTGACGACCCGCATGGCGGAGCGGTTACCATACTGGTCTGACGCGCAATTGTTATTGGGTTCGATTCCTGGCCAAACAGGTATCTGAATGATGAGTTTAGATTCGTGTTCTGGGTCTGAGTGTTTGTGTATTCGTCTTGTGTGTCAGACAGGAGAAAATCCTACTGTGGGGCTATGAGTGTAGAAAGCGTGTTTTTTTATTTATTTTCTATTCTATCACTTTTTAATTAGAAGAATTAAGTCTGACTAACTGAGATCAGTTAAGTGATTACTGTATCTGGTAGAAATCTATTACCTGAATTCATTAATACCAGAATCTTTAAAATATGAAATGCTAAAAAGATAAGCGAAAATTAACATCCCTACAATTTGTGCTAATATCATTAAAAGAATGTCAAATCTATCAACATAGTTTACTAGGCGCAAATGACGGTCTGTCTTTAGTTGCTTTAAGAGGAGACCCACAGCATTATCTGCCACTTAAAATATTACTCCGAGAGAATTGTTTAAGCAATAAATGTGTTTCTCCAACCAGGTTTTTTTAATAAACTGTAACCTAATTTTGTTTAATAAACCGTAAAACAATTTCCCTTATTATCGTACATGACACTATATTTTCCCTTTACCAACGATTTCGAAGCCTTTCTCTCCTTATTCATAGACAATTTTCACTTTTTTCCGACGACCCCGTAACTGGAGCCCGTAACGTCCCCAATATACACAAGGGAAGATTTCTGATAAGCACCAACAATGCCTATTTTTCCCCAATTTACCCTCAAGGGGCCGTCTTTCAACGATATTTATTGCCTCAACACTCTTTGCAACTTGATTTAATGTTGAATATGGCTATCTTAATTGGTAAAGTTACACCTTTTTAAATGGTTCTTATTGGTTTTTTTCAGGTGATTTATTTTTATCACTGCTATCTATACAATTAAAAAGGAGTGTCTGTGTGTAACTTTCAACTGGCATGTTCTATGCGCATATTTTAATAAGCGTAATACCTAAATAGTAAGCTATTTCTATTCTACGACTTTCTCTAAAGGATAACCTTGGACAGACGTTTTATACGGCAATGTCTTTACGAAGTATAAAAGTGACTTTTTTCTTGCGTGTTAAATACCGTTAATAAGTAAGTTAAATACCGGCAATCACAAATCGGCGAAGGAGATAAATAACTTCAATGAAATTCGGAACAATGTGTAGGACAACAAAAACAACTTTAATGATTGCATTAAATATTTTATATTCACAAATAATACTATGTTTTTATACTAGTAGTACAAAGGTATCTTAATACTAACTTATCTAAGTAATATCACATATCACCAGCGACATTTCCTTATCGTGTTCGTGAACAAACCAAACATTTTTTGAAAATGTTTGAACTTTAACAGAAGAATTATCGGTAAACGAAGAAGTTCCAAGGATCACAGCTTTATTATAATCTTGTTTAGACTTTCGTAGTATTATTTTTTAATGCGGTAACATTTATAAAATATATACCAACTGCCATATTTTTAACACTGGTATATTTGTTGAAGTACAATTCAAAAAATATGCCAGTGAAAATGCTAAATATTTTTTACTTTTTGTTTTCCCTTATATAATCTACAGACTGTCCTCGTTTTTTCGCAAATCGACGAAATGGGGCTGAACTGACAGCCCGAAATTTGTAATATTAACTTAACCGGTACTCACGATATGCGGTGTATGAATTCTTATAGAATTCTTACATTATATTTTGCCTATATTTCGACCCAGTTGCATGGATCGTCGTCACGGCCAAAAATATGTGGGTCGAAATATCGATAAAAAGAATTCTATAAGAATTCATACACCGCATATCGCGAATACCCGTTAAGTATTATAATATATCAATTCCGCGTAATACTAGTCTAAAATCGAAACTTGTAATATTTTACTGTGTTAAATCACACGCATGAAAAATGGTCACACGGATGAAAATAATGGCTAAAAATCTGCCTCAATGTAACATCTAATCATTCTATATTCTTTGATTCCTATTATGTATACTTTTTAACTGCCACTGTCATAATTTGCACTGATTTAGTCCACTGGTACAATAATGCATAGTTAATCTCATTTCTTTTTCTCTATCTACAATCTCCTCTGTATCATCACACCCAATAAAATATTGAATTTTATTACGTGTTTTACAATAATCAATTCAAATACCTTTCACTAACATATTGGCTTTAAATCTTAAATGTCTAAATCGGAATCGCGTAAGTTCATTAAAAATATTTCCATACTCTCTAACTGAATATCAAACTAAAATAAATACCTTTAATAAATAAATCATAAGTACTGTCATTAAAAAAATAAAAATAAACAAAATTATAAATACAAAACCAGTAAGGTATAAATAATACTAAATAATTTAACGTAACTCAGTTATTGATAAGTACAAAATCGTATTGAATGATATTTACAAATTCAAATCTAAGCTTAGAATTGAACTAAATTCACAAATCGTAATTGACTGCAATTTAAAATAACTTAGAATACAATAATATTTTAATAACATTACGTTCCGATTAAACACAATATAAAGAATAATACAAATCCAAAGCTAGGACTTAAAGTTGTTGAGAATGATGTTGTATTGTTAACGTATACAACAGGCCACCAATGTGTTATAGAAATATATTGATTATCGTCCTTAGGTTCTTCAGTGGTAACATGTTCGAGCATGTTGTCGGGCATGTAACTACCGCATGTTGGGAAATCTGGAGGTATAGGCGCCATGTCTTTATGTTCTCCAACTTTAAAGACTAATGCCATTCCGACTTCAACATGAAATTCTATATGGCAATGGAATAGCCAATATCCGGGGTTATCCGCCTTAAATCTTATAACAGTGTAACCTCCATCTGGAACAGTCACAGTATCTTTCAACGGAGCGTTCTTTAAATTCCTTTTGAGTAAACCAGCTTCGTCGAAAGCCTTAATTTCTTCTATCGTCGTGTCATTAGCAAGTCTCCTCATACCGACTACTCTGAAGTTATGTCCATGTAAATGGAAAGGGTGATTTGCATCAAAGGTGACACCTTCATCTACAATAATGATTTCTACTACTGCGTTTTTCCTAACCGATAGAACATGGGAGCATTCACAGTAACCTTCTTTGCAATTTTCATCAATGCTAGAAGCATTGCAGAAACCTTCTGTTGATGGTCTGCTGAGCAAAAGTGGACTCGATGGCATCTTCATGCTGATATGGTTCAGCTGTGGCGTGTAGAGACGGTTAGTTTGTTCCGGAACTGTGAAAGATAGGATTGTATGAAAATAAATAATAATTATCAACTGATGTCAAAAAAATTAGTCAATTATTTCTGTAGTCTTGTCTATACCCATAACTGGCTGAATTCCTATACGGGATCAATAACAAATGTCCATGGGTGACAGGGACTACATAAAATTAATTGGTTACATGTCTTTTCCGTTACGGTTCGATTTGGTGAAAATACAGCAATTATGAATTCTTGATAAAATTATTTGGACGTCAAATGTGACGATACATTTTAATTACGTAGTTAATTACGCGAAAAATGTATTCTTGTTTATTTTGTTTATTCAAATTTCAAGTATTCTGAATATACTCAGCGCTTTCATTAAATTTAATGAATGTGAATACAAATAAAAGTCCTAATTTCGGCATTCGAATGATATTTCGAAATAAAATTATGTAAAACAATTATGACTTTAATATCTAACATTAATAATAGAATTAAACAGCATGAAAGCTATTTCTAATGTTAATCACACAATTAAGTGGTATATGCTTTGTTGTACAATTGTAAACAGGTTATCATAAATGCAAATTAATTTCAATATGCAACACTTGTTGACAATGGGATTTGGCACTAACAGCAGCAATTTAAATAAATAATTTTAGCTCTACGTCCGTTTGTTGTTTCGACTTTGCCGACGTATAAATAAGGTATTAACAAATTTTATTTAATTTAGTAACATCCGACCTTTCGTGTGTAACTGAATTAAAGTTAATCGGATGAGCAGGTTAATTTTAGCTGACGACGACAAAATCGGACAATAAGTTGAAGCACTTACTGAAGAGAACATTAATACACCTAAAAATGCTAGTTAACTTACTAATACTATAATTCTACAAAAGATAAATATATGCATGGATGTGATTAATTAATATATATAAAGACGGACAAATGAGCGCATAAACGGATTAACGGACGGCTATACAGATGAATATGGATGAATAAATGAAAATACGGCCAGAGTAATGAGTGAAGAGACAGTCCGAAAAACAAATATATGGAAGCATGAAGAGACAAATAAACTGATAGACGGAGAGACGGAAGGATGGACAGACAGGTGAACGGATGAAGAGATAGATTCTCGACCATATAAGAAATAGACTGAATGGTGCATAGACAGATAGGCAAACGTATAGAGAAATACATAAACGGAAAGATGTGGATAATCACAGACAGACAGGAGACCAAATGAAGGGACCAAGGAAGAAACAGATCGATGGACGAACGCATATAAACTGATGATTAAAAATATAAAACTCACCTTGGTAATATCCGTAGTATGGCGACTTATGGAAATGGGAGTTGTTCTTAGCGTAGAAGTCATACGCCACGTAGAACTGATAATCAGCCACCTCCTTCAGACTCTCGTCGTATCCCGCCAGCGACCTCATCTCTGCGACACTGATGGTCTCGTCTTCTTCCTCGCCCTTGTTCAGGGCATTTAGTTGCTGCAAAGAAAATAAAAAGTATCTGGTAAGTGATAGCTTTTCTTACGAAGAAAGACTTTTTTTCAAAGTAATAGTAGTAGTAGTAATCTAGTAGTCAGTAAAACCAATAACAAATTGGTTACTGTCGCTCATAAATATCGATAATTAGCTACAGATAAAATAAGTGTTTGATACAGATAAAATAATTTTGTCTACATAATGCGTTGCTACTTCAGAGGTCTAAGTCAAACCACCTTAGGTAAGAATACCAAAAGGAAGCAGTAAGAAGGCTTAAAAAAGGCTTTTTCTTAAACAGTGTTTGTGTTGTAATATATAACGAGGTTCTACGATACTCTTGTGAAGTCGATTCCCTACATCGACTTCACAAGAGTATCATAGAACCTCGTTGTATACTGCTGTACGACTGTACGAGGTAGTAATTTATATTGAATTCGTGATCCTTTAAGTCCATTGTGGTAAATGGTCTTTTAATTTTCTGCTATTCAAATTTAATTTATTAAAAAGGCTAAGATAAATCATAATTTAATGTTTCCTGGTCCTATAAAATAAGTGTTTTTGTTTTGTGGAATTATTCATATCAAGCAGCTTAATAAGTCATATAATATGAGTATTTGGATTGTGTATGTAATCTAGTAAACACACGCTATCCAAATAGACTCATTGTGCCAAACAATATGCTAATCCACTACTATTCAAATGGCATGCTTTCTTGCAGAGCTTAAGCTGAGTTTGGAAAGCTGCCAATGGGGTTAGACGACGAATGAACTTGTTAATTACGCTGCAAGGCACTCCAAAAACATCTTAGGATGTAAATGTTCTCAATGATGTCGTAAATGAAGTTGCAAATAGGCTGGAAGGCCACCTGATGTTCAGTCGCCCACGCATGAACACCTGCCTCCAAATGCACAAGACAGTGCTCTTAGTACGAGTATATTGATTAATAACCTCTAAAACAAGCATTTTTTTGTGTACGCTCATCATAATTATGAAATCAATGATGTACAAGATACCCATTGGTGGTAGAACCAGTGTAGTTCGCTCGGGGAAGTACCACCACCACAACTAGCGTAAAGCAGTTTTTGCGTTTCGATGGAAGGGTGTGGTTGCCGGCACACTTTCACTTGAGGCGACCATCATAGTCCTCGGGAGTAGCAACTTATCTGTGATTGACTTCAGATAGAACCCCAAGTTCTGTATGAAGTTGCTTACAGATGTTCATGGGCGGCAGTGACCACTTACCATCAGTACTGCATGCTCGTTTGCTACTTCAATGTTATAAAAATAACCTATAAAAATTATCTGGAATATAAAATTGCGAGATACTTGTCGTTTAAGAAGTAGATATCGTAGATTTTGTACCATTTTTTTTGGGTTGGTATCTGAAATAGTAGATGTAAAATAGGTATCTTTCAAATACGCTTTAAAATACAAAACACTTTTTTATGAGAATAGTATTATTATAATATTACACTTAAATTTATCACAATAAAATTGTACACGTCTTTTGGGGAGAACATTGCCTTTACTGAGGTAAAACTTGACAAACAAATGTTATATTAAAAAATATCTGCCACGGTAAAGCTATTGCATGACATGTTATATCAACTTATGCAATTATAATTATTTATTTATGCAGTTTTTTTTTGATATTTGATTGATACTATATACTTTCTCACAAACAGTTGCTTACATATTCGTTCGATTTCCGAGAAGCTCGTCTCGATCCGTGCGAGCTTCGTACTGTCGCACCATATACATACGCGATAAGCGAACGCTCGGCGCGCTACATGGTAGGCGGAGTGAGGAGTGTTAGGTTTTTTTCGTTACGGAATTTCTTGATTCGGTCTCCGCGCTCAAAGCCCACGATAAAATGTATGCAATAGCTTAAAACCTACTTTTTGTAGGATAAGTGTGTAAGTAGCAGACAAGTTACAAACATGTAAGTTGCAAACATTGCAGCGTTGTAGCTCTTACAATAGACTAATCAGAATCCCTCATATACGCAAAACTACTCCTTGAGTTTCGCAGAAATTAGTAACACTGAAGTTTATGACCTAGATTAGAACATAACATCTAAACAAACGAAGCCACGTGAATAAACTACTTAATAGTTATATCAAACTAGCTGACCCGACAAACGTTGTTTTGCCATATAAAAAAATAAGGGGTATGAAAAGTAGATGTTGGCCGATTCTCATAGATACCGGATAAGCACAAAAAATTTCATCAAAATCGGTCAAGCCGTTTCGGAGGAGTATGGCAACAAAAACTGTGACACGAGAATTTTATATATTAGATTGAAACATTACAAATTGATGATCACTTCCCAAATCCTTCTTGATTGCCGAAAGTATACGTAATTTAGGGACTTTTTCAACGAGTCGAACTTCAACCGGTATTTTATAACCGCACTAAAACGACCGTAAAGTGAAGAGACGATAAAATGCGAGTAAACCGTAAAGTGCCGGTTTAATCGGTTTTCATAATGATATCAGCTGATAGTTGGGGCTGTGATTTTGAACCGAGTTCAAAAAGGAGGGGAGAATTTATGTTAGGATGCATATATTTCGGTCATGTTTATTTTCTTACGGGGTTTTCTCAACCTCTTATTGTCCCACTACTGGGCACGGGTCTTCTCTCAGAATGAGAGAGTTTAGGCCATAGTCCACCGCGCTGGTCAAATGTGAATTGGTGGACTTCACACACCTCCGAGAACTTTTTTTTTAAAGAACTCTCGGGTGTGTAGGTTTCCTCACGATGTTTTCCTTCGCCTAAAAGTAGTGATATTTAATTTCTAATACGAACATAAATCAGTGGTGCGTGCCTGGGTTAGAACCTCGGACCTCCCGATCGAGAAGGCAAGTTTCAACCATTCGGCTTTACCAATACTGCTTTGTTTTACTTTATATATTCGTGTAATTAATATAAAGTAAGCCTTATTTTATATTATTTAGACGAACAAGTAATTCACACTGTATATTCTGTTCTTACACAACTGTTTACAATATTTTATACTTTTACATTAATTTTTGCGATCTAATTGACGACATATTCTTAACCACAGGGTAATATTTAACAGAGTCTACCAAAAAGTAGCTAACTTTTAAAGATTATAAAGTAATGCAGAGTAACATATTTCACACCTCCCCGGTCATGTTTAACCGGGGAGGTGTCGCCGCCACACGTATTTCTAGAGGAAACAGCCTACATTTCGGTGGAAGGATGTGCTTTCCGACTCGTTTTTATATGTAGCAACCATCTTAGCCCTCAGGACGCATTGGTAATTGACTTGTAAAAAAAACGTGCGGCACTCGGATAACTGTGCTGCACGAGGACTGCCGCGGTAAAGCTATTGCATAGCATTTTTTATCAACATAAGTCATTAAAATTTTTCGTTTATTTTAAGCAGTATTTTTTTCTTTGATATGAATTTTTAAGTTTTTTTCTTTGATACTGTATACTGGCGGAGTGGGGGGTGTTAGGGTTTATTCGTTACGGAATTTCTTGATTCGGTCCCCGCGTTCAAAGCCCGCGATAAAAGCTATGAAATAGCTTAAAAGTTATATTTTTAACATTTATGTGTTCTTTGCCGACGTATGCTATCTTAAGTTCAAGAGTTAGATTGTTAGCATGAAAATAAGTAACGCACGGGCGTTTTCGTTTGATTTATGAATATTAGGTTATTCAGTAGTTGGTCGCCAATAAATTTTCGTATAATTCCTGTATTTTTAAGTATAATTAAATAATACTTTACCTTACTAAAGTGAATTAAAACTGAATGTACATATCGATCGACCTATTAATACCTTTTCAGTATACTGCACGACACTATAAATATATTATACATATTTTATTATGTAGATAAGGGACCAGTGCCGCCCTAGGACGTCAGTGATCAATCCAGATAAAATTGGAATCTTATCAGAGATTCGCTACGGACGCATTGCTACTGAGAACTGAGTTCGAACACGTCGGATAACTTTAATAATGGCTAAAAGAAACCAGGTCCCATCAATACTTTAAACAGCTGTTATTAGATAGGAACACTCGTAAGTGTGACACGGTGAGCATCAATTGGTCACCGGGGATAGGCCCGAAAGAGGCGTTGAGCTTGGAGGACTCCGATTGTGTTCCGTTGGAGATCCCAGAGTCCTCCACGTAGCGCTGAGGACGGCCACCGGGGGGTTTTAGTGAGGTTAAAATCCCACATAACCCGGCATTGCTCCCATAGCGGTGGGTACCTTTTGAAGGTTTCTCCCCCTCGATAACAAAAAAAAGGCGTGGCATTGGCACCTTTGGATTTACACGACAAATAAATCTATTATTTAAACTTCGCAACGGCTCTCAATACTTCAAGAAGTTTAAGCTTTCAATTATACAAATTCAGAAGCCTATATAAATTCAAGTACTGAAATGAAAGGAAATGAAATGTCTTTATTGTGTATAGGCCTGCGGGGGCATTTACAAATTGTCAGTTACATTTTTTTCTTACACTACCACCGGATCGGAATACGACCTCAACTGAGAAGATCCGGCAAGAAACTCAGCGGGTTTGTCTTTTTTTCTTATTTATATTCATTTTTTTTGATATTATTACAATCATGTTTTTTTTTACATGGTAATGAAAGTTAGCTTACTATTCGTCTCACCTGGCAGTTTTTGTCGTAAAAAGTTATAACAAACTATATGATGCAGTTACTACATAAAGTATACCCTCGATGCTCGTAAAAATGTCGTTACCAATACTACTCCTATAATATTTTTGTACAGAAACAATATGTCGAGTTATGGCCTATTTTATGTGTTGTCTAGTATTTCGAGGCTTTACTTTGACGCAGTCATACTGCTAATAGCAAATTACTGGGATAAAATACCTGAATAGATAAAGGCAGTTTCGTCTTGACTACGATCCATATACTTTTGAAGGTGGTAGAACCAGTGTAGTTCGACCGGTGAAGTACCACCGCCACATCTATTTCTAGCGTGAAGCATTTCTTGCGTTTCGATTGAAGGGTGTGGTTCCCGGCACACTTACACATGAGGCGACCATCATAGTCCTTGGGAGTAGCAACGCATCTGTGATTGACCTCAGTTGCAACCCATGTTCTGTATGTAATTAATGACAGATGTCCATGGGCGGCAGTTGGCACATATCATCAGGTGGACTGCATGCTCGTTTGCTACTTCAGTCAGATAAAAAAAAAACTTATTTAATTGGGTCGAAATATCGGCAAAAGGAATATCGGCAAGAAGACTGTGTTAGATATATTGTTATACTTGGTTACTAGTAACAATATGGGACCATTTGTGAATATTTTGCCATTTTTGAAGGTGGTTGCATAGGCCTAACGGGGGCGCTTACGAATTGTCAGTTAGATTTTTCTCTCGTATAATACCATCGGATCGGTACACGACTTCAACTGATAAAAACTAGCAAGAATGAGTTTGTCGTTTTTTGTATAACTTTATTTCTACCATCTTTTTTTGCAGGGGTAATAAAAGATAGCTTCCATATCTTGTCTTACATTTAGATAAATTAGAAGCATATTTAGCAAGATACGTTACACTTTGACATTTAATTAATTATGGAAACAGTCCCAAGCCCTTTGTTTGTAATAAAATTAAAACATTCTGGACTGAAATGTGTGATAATTGTAACATTATTGACCCTAGCCGTTCCGACGTTATCTTGAGGAGTAGCGACGCATCTGTGACTAACTTCAGGTAGGTCATGTAGGAAGTTGATTACAGATGGCCACGACAACCTATAAAATGGTGCTATAGCCATTTAAAATCAGATAGACTGCAAACTTTTTTATCTGATTGAAGTAGCAAACGAGCATGCAGTCCGCCTGATGGTAAGTGGTCACTGCCGCCCGTAGACATCTGTAAGCAACTTAAAATAGAACATGGATTCTGTGTGAAGTCAATCACAGATGCGTTGCTACTCCCGAGGACTATGATGGTCGCCTCATGTAAAAGTGAAAGTGCAAGCCATTTACTATTTCATTATTATTAGTCATCCGTCGGAAAGGTCGAAATCGACCGTAATTCAACTCAAAAACTAAACCTATTCAAAGTATTTCCTAAATTCAATTTTTATTAATTTTCAAGTTATTTTAATACACCCTAAAGGTAAAAAGAGGTTTAGGTGATAAAGCTGTATTTAAAATCATTAACGGGTATTTTGACAAAGACATGTGTTATTTTTGACGTTCTGTATTTTCATATGTTGGATGTTATAATTCGTTTATTTGTGTTTGTGACAAACGATTGTGTTTGTAATGTTTGTGGCACGATAGTATGTGTAAGGTGTTTTTAGTTGATTTTATGTATGTTATATGCATTAATTGAAAAAAATATTAACATTTCGCACTCCATCTCTACGTCAACTATAGCCATGCAAAATTTACAATTACTTAAAATTGCACCACAAGTTTTTGCTTTACGTATTAATATATAGATAACCGATCACTTAATGTTCACTCACCAGTCCTTCATTATGCAGTTCCTCCCATGTAGGATCACCAGATGGCTCCAAATCCATTGCTCCTTCGTAGTGTAGTACGCCCACTTGTTTTGCCTTCGTGAATCTGTTTACAAAATCGTACATAGGTGATATCGTACAATGAAAACGAGAGAGAACGTACCTACTCAAAATATTGGCAAATTTTTAATTGTACTTCAAACTAACTCTTCAAATAGGCGGTTGAACTAGTGCATTGCATGTTTTCTGCTTAGCCTAAAATTAAGTCCGCCTTTTGTATCAATTTTTAAGGTACAATCCATACTAATATTAATGTGAAAGTGTGTTTGTTTGTTCCTCTTTCACGTCGCCACATAGCTATTATATGTTGGGATATAGGAGGACGGAGAGTGACGTTTTACCGTGTTCTCTCATTCCCGTAAGAATATCGATGTTTTGTTAGTTGATTCATATTTAGTAGTTCCAGACGTTGTTAATCGACGGCATTAGTAAAATTCATTTGCATGTTCGGAATCACGGTATCAAATGCTAATGTTAATTTCCTCGGACCGTGCGGGCGAAGCCGCGGGTGAGAGCTAGTAAAATTATAAATATATAAATAATTAAAATATTATCTACCTCTCATCACAATCCATGAGGCCCCGGAATCGAATCCAGTAGTTATCGATTTCATTGTTAGCTTCTAGCACGAAGTCATACCGCTCGCCAGCGTATGTCACTAATGATGTGGCTGTAACAAAAAGGTATTTATTATACTACCATACTCGTAGCAATGAGTATATTGATCCCATCTTAAGCTGACTTGACATTTGCAACTTCCGTGGACCAAGTATTTTTTATATCTGACTGAAGTAGCAAACGAGCTTGCAGTCCACCTGATGTGGACACAGCCGCTCATGGATATCTGTAATGAACTTCATACAGAACATGGACTCTATTTGAAGTCAATCACAGATGCGTTGCTACTCCCGAGGACTATGATGGTCGCCTCATATAAAAGTGTGCCAACAACCACACCCTTCCATTGAAACGCAAGAAATGCTTCACGCTAGTAATAAGTGTGGCGGTCGTACTTCCCCGGTCGAATTACACTGGTTTTACCATCTTCAGATTTATAGAGTATTACTAACATATCAAATCCTTCAACATACATAAGTCCAATCACGTAGAGTTTTACTACCTTGAAACCATGATATAACTCTATAAACATACATGATATGGATAAAGCCCCAACCAAATTAGGCACTTGTGAAAAATATCAAGGAAGAAATCCTATAATTTTATTTCCAACTGAACCTCGCAGCTTTGCCCGCGTTGAAAAAAACCGATATGTTCCGTGGGAATAAGATATTTTCCTACAATAAAAAGTAGCCTATATGTTAAATCCAGAGTATCAGCTAACTCCCTACCACATTTTATGAAAATTGCTCACGCCGTTTAGACGTGAAGAAGTAACAAACACTCACACTTCTGCCTTTACAATATTAATATTTCCAATTGTATTTAAATGAAGGTATTATACATTATTATTATTATATGTTATAAATATATATTACATGTATTGTATTTTTTATATTGTAGGATTAATCTAGTAAGGATTAGTTTGCGTTTACTGTTGTCATGCCAAACAGGAATCTTTGTTATCCTTAATATAAGATGTTTCTAAAGGAAACATATAGATGTAAAGTATTAGGTCTACATTTTCTTCAATTCTCTTCCGCTTCCCTTTACCTATCGTTTAAACGCTCACACATCCCAAGCGAATAACACAGCTAGTTCGAAACATTTTCCTCAAAACCCTTCCGAACCAATGCTACAAGATTTCTCTCTTACTTACCTACTGTATCCGAATTATACTTCAGACGAGCCCTTTACCCCAACATTGCTCTCAAAATACGTACCGAATTCGATTATTTAGCTGAAAAAATCTTGCGACCACTTTTTGCTACGATCCGATTTCCTTGCGTGCCTAAATTTCAAATGTTAGACCTTTTTTGTGCTCGCAAAAATTTTCCCGCTGATTCAATACTGATATTTTGGCGATATACGAGCCACAAATGGTTTTTTGATGTACAAGTGGCTCGGCCGGTTTTATTTCCAGTCCGGTGTTGAATTATTGCTACATTTTTCAAATAGGTATAATTCTTATTTGAGATACTGCATACGCGTGCAGATTTCCATTTTTAAAAATTCTGCCATTTAGATTCAAATAAAAATTAGCTGCGACGTAAAAAACCATACGAGAACGCATATGATCCTGACAATATTGAGGTTTTTTTGGTTCTATGTATATATCACTTTCACATACAGAAAACAAAGGTTATAATAGTATAATCTCGTATTTGTAAAAACTTATAAATTATTTGATATCAGATGTTTGAAATAGGTATACTTTTATATGAGGCAACCATCTTAGTCGTCGGGAGCAACAATGCATTAGCGATTGAAAGAACTTCTGTATGAAGTTGCTTACAGATGTCCATGGGCGGCAGTGACCATTTACCACAAGGTGGACAGAAGGTCCGTTTACCATTTAATCTTATATAAAAACACAGCACCTATATGCATCTGAACGAATATATTCATATACACATCCATATAACTAAGCAAAGTATCTGTAATCTGTTCAAAACATCCCTAGAAGCACAACTTTAACTCACAAAAATATATCAAATACACTCACTCTCTCGGTATATTCAAATTTATTAATTAAGGGCATAAGAGGCACATTACCATCTTAATTAGGGTAATAAAAGTTGTCGACATCATGGCCCTGATCAGAGCCCGAGGACAACTAATTAAGGCACCGAATTTAGGCTTTTAAAAGTTTATAAGTTGTTTTCCATTCCAACAGTCCTATCGCACGCGAGTTAATAAAAAGTTAATAAAAAAGATGAAACTATCTTTAATACATCATACACAGAATAAAATATGCATTCTACTGTTTTTATTTATCTGACTGAAGTAGCAAACGAGCTTGCAGTCCCTGATGGTAAGTGGCCTCTGCCGCCCATGGTCATCTATAATCAACTCCGTACAGAACATGGGCTCCATCTGAAGTCAATCACAGATGCGTTCCTATCCCCGAGGACTATGATGGTCGCCTCATGTGAAAGTGTGCTGGCAACCACACCCTTCCATCGTAACGCAAAAAAATGCTTCACGCTAGAAATGGGTGTGGCGGTGGTACTTCCTCTATCGAACTACACTTGTTCTATCACCTTCAGAATATAATATACTAAATAATATATTGTATACGGTAAGGAGTCACTACCTTACTACATAGTATAAAACAAAGTCGCTCCTCGGAGTTTGTCCCTATGTATGCTTAGATCTTCAAAACTACGCTACGGATTTTAATGCAGTTTTTTGAATAGAAAGAGTGATTTAAGCGGAAGCTTTTTATGTATAATACATGTATGTGTAATATAGTAGAGAAACACTGATAATTTTAGTTTTTTACTTATAGGCGGAACGAAGTTCGCCGGGTCGACTAGTGATAATATAATTGTGCGTCTGTTATTATTTCAAGCACAAACTATTGGGTCTCGCTTAACTGACCTGACCTTTTTTGTATGGACGTTTACATAGTTATGGAATTAATTGTACCCGCATAATTGTTGCTGTTTTAGATTCAAGAACGTTGGAACATTCGAATGGAATGGATAAACTCGTACAACTTATTACGACGATAGAATAGACGTAAACAGTTTTCTTGTTATATTGCTAGAAATAAGTGCACCATTAAGACATTGACGTTTATGTCGTTTACTTATTTTTTTTTTGTTCTCGAGGGGGAAACCTTCAAAAGGTACCCGACGCCATGGGAGCGACGCAGGGTTATGTGGGATTTTTACCGCACTAAAACTCCCCCGGTGGCCGTCCTCGGCATTGAAAAGGAGGACTCCGGGATCTCGAAACGACTTCAACCGGAATCCTCCGAGCGCGTTGCCCCATCGGGCTCCTCCCAGATGGGCGGCTGGGCACACCCCGGTCCTTCCCGGGATTGCCTGACCGAACGGTTCGAGCTCCCACTCTAGCCGTCTGCAACCCCGGAAGCCCCTTTTAGTCGCCTCTTACGAAAGGCAGGGGATACCGTAGCCCTATTCTGATCCCGGAGCAAGAGGGACAATATTCTTGTAGACGTGAGTAAAGCGGGCGAAACCGCGGAATTAACCTAGTATAACAAAAAAGATATGATCCCTTATGGAAATGTCGCTTAATGCTCTCAACTTTTCATCGCTGAAATCGTTACTCGTTCATAATGAACCAAGTCACTTACGAACGTCGAAATATTTTGGAAAGTTTGAGGGCTAATGCTATCCCATTATCCAAGCTCAGCCAGTTAATGGTGTCTGGATGACGTCATTACATTTTCTCTTAGTGACAAATTTCTCCTCGACTCGAGATATCTCGAGTAATGAAAGGAACATTGATCTTTATATACCCTTCACTATTTTCTTGACAGATTGGTTTATTAATGCTCATATTGCAACTTACCGATTATAAAATCGATTTAGTGATATGCTAAGTTGTCTTCATATTTATTTTTGATTTGTAAGTTTGTGTATAATATTTTGTAAATACAATAAAGAATACGATGAAAATTTATTGCGTTGATTTTTAAATAAAAATATCTATAGTACAGATTATACGTTTATTTTATTGTTTTCACAACTGATTTATTCACTTTTCCCAAAAAATAATTATTTATGATTTCTTTTAGATTTTATAACGATAAATTATTTTATCTAGATATTGAATATGAGCATTTTATTAGTTTATTTAATTTTTTGGATCCCTGAAATTCATTTCCACTTTATTTTCGGTAAAATATTATGCCCCGAAACTTTTCGAACTTTTAAAAACTTTTAAAATATAACGTATTATTTTTTTTTATATATATACAAAAAAATAATACGTTACATTTTCAACATTCATTCCTATGTCGTGAATAACATGGGCACACCCTAAAATACCCAGACCATCCATATACATCATTTATTTATCCGTCTGGCCAGGGTTCGAACCCAGAACCCACCACGTATCAGACATTGTCAAATAACACGAATTTCAAATTTATCGCCGCCGATTTGAAATTATAATATGATAAACCAACTGACGGTACTACATAGTTTTACAATTACTCCGATCCGCCAATCCAACCTGCAGGTATCGGTAAAATCATTTTAATAAAAAATGAACCATTAAAATCTTCATTTTGTCATAAATTAAATACAGATCGACATTCCCCGACATTTCACGCTCACCGGAGCATTATATTTTAACGACCAGAAGTTTAAAATAATGAAAAATGCTTCATAGTCAAAAGGCTTTTTGCTATAGTCATCTCGTTCTCTGTAATTTGATTGTATCTGTAATTATGTCGAAATGAAATTTGTACGTTATTTCCAAGAACATTATGACATATAAATAGTAAACGACTATGCAGTATACTTAATGGTAAGTGCCCATGTACATCTGTATTCAGCACCAGATAAAATAGACTGATCTTATTATTGAGGTTGGCCTTTTTTTCTCGAGGGGGAAACCGTCAAAAGGTACCTGACGCCGTGGGAGTGACGCATGGTTATGTGGGATTCTTACCGCATTAAAATCCCCCCGTTAGCCGTCCTCGGCGCTAAAAAGAGGACTCCGGGATCTCCAACGCACGCACGGGACGCAACTGGAGTCCTCTGAGCGCGTTGCCCCATCGGGCTCCTCACAGATGGGCAGCTGGGCTCACCGCGCCGTCTGGTCTTTACGATGATAAGCGACCACACATACCGCCGTTCTTCAAAGGGTCACCTGACCGAACGATTCAGAACGGGTCTTAAGAACAGACCCGTGCCCAGCAGTGGAACAATATTGGAGTATTCTTCTCATTCTGAAGAGATGACCCGTGCCCAGCAGTGGGGCAATACCTAGTTAGCACCACGTACTACGATATTTTAGTAAAACATTGGAGTCTTACAAAACTCCGCAACCTAAAAGTCAAGCCAATTTACTGATAGCACTATACAGAATTATTGAACGGATGCGGTTAAATGACATACCTACTGACTACATTTAAATTCCTTACAAAACCATACGCAAACACTAATTAAGTCCAAGAACATGCGACTCTAAAAACATTGTCCAATTTTGAATGAAATTCGCTGGCCCAGCGAGGCTAACTGTGCTTCCGCTACCAATCTCCATATTCAAATGTAGGATCAAAGAACTATCTACCAGATATTGCAGTTTATTTTGCTATTCATCTCCTCTGACACATCGATGTTACAAAATCACTGAGAATGGATCTATTTGACGACCCGCGTGGCGCATTGGTTACCGTACCGGTCTGACACGCAGTGGGTCCCGGGTTCGATTCCCGGCAAGACAGGTGTCTGAATGATGAGGTTAGATTCTTGTTCTGGGTCTGGGTGTTTGTGTATTTGTCTTTGTGTGTGTCCATGGCAACCACGACACAGGAGAAAATCCTACTGTAGGGCTAGGAGTGTAGAAAGCGTTTTTTATTAGTTTCGGTAAAGCTATTGTACGAAGACGAGAAGGTTGTTAGAACTAGAAAAATTCGACTGGAGAAGTACCACCTTTTCATCTGCTGTTGGCAAAAAAAAATGAATGCATTAAATTTGAGGTTGCAGTCTTAATACTCGGGAGCGATAATGCATCCATCATCGGCTTTAGAAAGATTCGATGGAAGGGTGAGGTTGCAGGTACACTTTTATATGAGGCGACCATCCTAGTCCTCGGGAGTAGCAACGCGTCTGTTATTGACTTCAGATAAAACCCATGTTCTATTTGAAGTGGCTTACAGATGTCTATGGGCGGCAGTGACCACTTACCATCAGGTGAAATGTATGCTCGTTTGCTACTTCATTATTATGAAAAAAATGCAAGTAATACATAATTTCTAATACGGACATTACTGCATAAATAAATAAAGAATTGTGACTAAAATTTTAACCTCAAACTTTCAATGGAGAGACCTAACTAATAGGCTATCCTTAGACTTGCAAATTTCAGATACAAGGAATAAAAATAGCTTTTTTAACAGTAGGAATAAACGCCAAAATTGGGTACCCAGTTAAGTATATAGGTAGTAGCAGAACTAACGGCGTCCCGCCTTCGAATTTGCATATTCAAATGCGTTTCAAAGAGCGATCCGGTTCCGGTAACAATAGGCATTTACTGAAAACATTACTGGTATTTTTAGAATATAAATGGAGTACTCATCCGTAGAAATAACACTAAATTTTTTTTAATGAAATTGTGATAGGTATATTATTTTCTGACAATAAAACTAAAATCATTTTAGTAATGGAATTTTTATCCATAGAGTTGGTAGTAGAAGTTAGAATCGTGTAATGTAAATATTAGCTTATTTTTAAAAAACAATCTTATCTTCACTTCATAGTATAAAGTCGCTTCTCGCTGTCTGTCCTTATGTATGCTTAGATCTTTAAAACTACGCTACGGAATCTAATGCGTTTTTTTAATAGATAGTCATTTAAAAGGGATTCAAGAGTAAGGTTTTTATGTATAATACATGTATAAAATATCCACTGGACTATGGCCTATAACTCTCTCATTCTGAGAGAAGACCCGTGCCCAGCCCGTGCCCGTGGGGCAATAATGTGTTGGCGACGACACATGTATAAAATAGTAGAGAAACGTTATTAATTTTAGATTATTGACTTTTAGGCGGAATGAAGTTTGCTAGATAATCTATTGTTAATATAATTGTGCGTCTGTTCTTATATGAAGCAAAAACTACCTTTCAGATTTCTCTGAACTTTGGCATACACGTAGTTTGTGACCTAGATTGCCACATAGTATTCTGGTACTTTGGTAGACCTGACTGAACGTCCCTGTAGTTCCGGGATCAGAATAGGGCTACAGCATCCCCTGCCTGTCGTAAGAGGCGACTAACAGGGGCTTCCGGGGTTGCAGACGGCTAGAGTGGGAGCTCGAACCGTTCGGTTAGGCAATACCGGGAAGGACGGCGGTATGTGTGGTCGCATACCGTCGTAAAGACTAGATGGAGCGGTGGGCTCAGCTGCTGCCCATCTGGGAGGAGCTCGATGGGGCAACGCGCTCGGAGGATTCCGGTTGAGGTCGTTTCGATATCCCGGAGTCCTCCTTTTTAACGCCGAGGACGGCCACCGGGGCAGGCTTAGTGCGGTTAAAATCCCACATTACCCTACGTCGCTCCCACGGCGTTGAGTACCTTTTGAAGGTTTTCTGCTTGAGAACAAAAAAAAATACAAGACGTGACTGAAGCGGGCGAAGGAGCGTCAATAAAGTAGTAGTGATATATTATGTACAGAGCAGTGTAATGGTTGAAACTTGCCCTCTCAATCGGGAGCTTTGAAGATGAAACCCAGGCACGCTTATAACTTGTTATGGCACATAGCAGTGATAGCCTAATGGTAAGAACAGTGATTTTTCTAAATTATGTACGTATCAAAAAAAAAAATTATCACTGCTTTTCGGTGAAGGAAAACATCGTTAGGAAACCCACATACCGAGAGTCCTAAAAAAAAAGTTCTCGGAGGTGTGTGAAGTCCACTGCGCTGGCCAAGTGTGAATTGGTGATTTTTTTTAATACGCACTAATTTAGAAAAATCAGTGGTGCGTGCCTGGGTTTGAACCTCGGACCTCCCGATCGAGAGTACATTAGACTATCACTGTTCTTACCATTAGGCTATCACTGCTATGTACCATAACAAGTTATAAGTACAAACATACATAAACGATGAGATAATACAACTGTGAAATGTTTTAGCGAAGCGAAACTGCAATTTGTGATTTTATGAAAATTGTTTCCGCACATTTCGTCTTAAGGCCACTTTCAGATAATGCTACTATTTCGTTAGTACAAGTTTACTACGTTTTCAGTTATTGCTTTCGATGTCGTTCACCACTGCCAAGAACAATTTGCGAAAAGGTAAACATGCAATATAGCTTGCAATATATGGACATTAAGGTTAATAATAAAATTAAGGAATAGAAATAAATTTGTATTAAGGTCACCGATATTTTTAATACATCTATTTGTATGTGTTTTTAATTTCGTGGTAAGTATATTGGGATAAGTTAATGTTTACAAACTCTAATTTAAAAGTACCTGTAAGTTTTAATACGAGCGTTTTAGAAGTAATCATAATATTAAACAACACGGCCTTCCGGAAATAATTTTTTTTTAGTATAGATTCTAAAATACCTACTTTTGTTAAATAATGCTTAGCGTAAAATAATAAAAGAAAATTTATTAAAATAATTTTAAAGCAAACAAAAATCAGGGTTTAGTTAATTAGTTTATTAATCTTTTCAACAACGCATAACCTACTAAAGACCATTTCGGGACATAGACCTCCCATAATTGTCGCTCTTCTACCAGCTTCTCTTCTTTCTCCAAATTCAAAATGCTACAGATTTTCGTTATTTTCTGATTAGATTTCCCCTTCACTAAACTAATTAAATACATTTAGAATGATAGCTAGTCGCACCTCTGTCTTTTCCCTAAAATTAATGTAAGCGGTGATGTGAAGAGCTTGCTGCTCGCCCGCGGCTCTACCCCATATTTTCTTAAATCTATCCGTGAGATTGGTTTGCAAAACTAAATGGAGCAAGACAATTTTGCTACCAGCTTTATTTTTAAATCTTTCGTATTATATTACGGGAACATTAGATTTTGACGTTCAATAACATGCTATTATCTTGGCTAGTATTTTAAGGTCCATCGCATAACCTACTAAAATAAAATAAACACTTTCTACACTCATCGTCCCACATTAAGACTTACCTATGTGTCGTGGGTGTCAAGAATAGACACAACGTCGAACACACAAACACCCACACCCAGAGCAAGGATCTAAATTTATCATTCCGATACCTGTCTGGCAGGGGATCGAACCCGGAACCACCACTACCACTGCGTGTAAGGTATGGTAACCGTTCCGCCACGCTGACCGCTGGTGGTCGCATCCACTGTACTACTAAAAAGAGTAATGTACCACTTTTTTGTGTAGTTTAAGAGGCAGATTTTTGTCCATAGAGCATAGGCTCGACAATGTCAAAAAATGGGTTACATTAGAACTACAGAGAAGTTAAAAAAGAACTTGAATAATAAAAAATACATTCTCTCAATGCCCTTCCTTTATTTCAGGATTTTCAAAGCACAAGAATTGAAATTTAAAATTGAAAACTAAAGCCCCACATTGTGCTTCATACGCCACAAAGCTAAATAAATAACTTCCTCGTTCTTGAGGTAAATCTTAGAATTTCCTAAGAATAAAAGCTGAAGTCAAAAGAAAGAAAAATATACCATACATACATTTTTTATATATATATTTGTCATCCTACGTACTTAACATTTTAAACAGAAAACTTATATGTCTATTGTAATGTTTTTAAAAACTTATCAACCAGTTTTAACGTACATGTGTGTTTGCAATATTACAGAAATAAATCTTCTGAAAAGTAGCCAACGATAATAACAATAATATAATTAAATATAATTAAAAGAAACAGATCGACAAATTTAAATCTATATATTAATACGTATAGCAAAAGCTTGTGATTCGTTTTTAAAATACTTGCCGCAGGCGGAGGTGTATGTATTTACGGACAGTTATAGTTGATGTAGAGAAGGATTGCACAATGCAAACATTTTTTTTTCAAATAATGCATAAAACGTACATAAAATCAACTAAAAACACATTACATTCACTACCTTGTATTTGACACGTATAATAAACGAAATAGAACTTTCAATGTCTTACTATGAAAACACATAACGTAAAAAATGTCAGATGTCTATGTCAAAATACCCGCTATTGCTTTTAAATGCAGCTTAGGTAACAAACCTCATTTTACCTTTAACGGGTGCGTTCATAGTAAGACATTTAATATTCGATTTCGTTTATTATGTTTGTGTTTGTGTCAAATGCACCTTGCATTGAGTGAGTGTAATGTGTTTTTGGTAATATTTATTAGCATTGCGCAATGCTTCTCTACATCAACTATAACCGTGCGTAATTTCATACTCCTCCGCTTGCGGCAAGTATCTTAAAAACGAATCACAAGTTTTTGGTTAACGTATTAATATATAGATTTTTACAATACCGATAATATTATTTCTATAAAATACCTTATGAGCTAAGATAACGCGCATACGGATACTCTTGCTGCATAACACACGAGTATCGAGCTTTCAAAGCTTACAAGCGCCTCGTTAATATTGAAAGCTCTTGCCACAAGGCAAAATAAATATCTCTTAGGAACTTCGTCTTAGATTTTTCCAAGAAAGGTAGTTAAACGCAAGTTTATATAAGGCAAGGAACGTTGTATTGTCTTTGTTTTATTAAGTTGTTTCTTTTATAAAATGTCCTTTGTATTCTTTTATTAATAATCGTTATGTAAGTCCTGAAGTAAATATTTTAGTCCAGTTTTGCTGGGTTTGAATCTTAAGCTAGCTCATAGTCATAGCTCTCAAAATCAGCAAGCTGAAGTGGCAGTGGTCCGGCCACATCGTTCGAAGGACCGATAACCGATGGGGAAGAAAATTCCTCGAGTGGCGACCACGTTTAGGCAAAAGGAGTACAGGTCGCCCCCCTACCAGGTGGACCGATAGCCTGAAGAAGACAGCGGGAAACCGTTGGATTCAGAGGGCACAGGACCGGTTGGAGTGGCGCCATTCCGGGGAGGCCTATGTCCAGCAGTGGACATCAAAGGGCTGATTGATGGATGGAACTTAATCAGGTATATTTTCCAATTTGGTACAGTGTTCTTTAAAAATTACTATACTATATTTTGATACCCTAGATTAAAAAAGATTTTTGTCTACCATTAGACAGAAATATTTTACTAAAAGTTACTCTAAATATAACCATAGAAATGTCATAACTATTGCTAATTTCACAATTTCCTAGTAGTTCTGCGCATGTGCAACTTATCAGATACTTAAATTAATAATACACTTTAAATATTATTGATATAAATTCAAATGTTTCACAACTATTTTTTAGCGTGAAACAGTTTTACGTTTTGGTCGAAGGGTGTGGTTGCCGGCACACTTTCATTTGAGGCGACCATCTTAGTCCTCGGGAGCAGCAACGTATCTGTGATTGATTTCAGGTAGAACCCTTGTTTTGTATGCAGTAGCTTTACAGACGTCAGCATGTTTCATTTTCATTTTCATTTTTCATTTTCATCATGTGAACTGTATGTTTGTTTGCCACTTTGGCGTTTGGCGCGACACCGCGTATTTATGAAAAACACGTCGCCGATGATAATTATTTTAGTTAGTTTAAAGATTTTTTTTTGTTTATTGAATTAGCAACATTTGATGATTTTTAAAATTGTAATTTAGTTTACCCTCCATAATTTTTTTATTGTCACACAACCAAACATTGTTATAAAAAGGCGAGCGAACGCCGGTAGAAAGGAGATTTCTTGTTTAACCGTCAAGCGATCGGACCTCCTAAACTGTGAATAAATCGAAGACGTTTACGCCTGTGTTTTACTTGAAATCTTCAAGAAAGGAAAATAATTAAGAGACCCCGACCATCCTGACGTCACACATTCACTTCGATATATTTATATTCATTATAAAAATAAAAGTACGCATTTTAAAAGTTAAAGTTATCCCTAAGAAACTGCCATTGAAAACAACACAATGAACGACGGAAAATACAATTTCACAGATCGCTGCCTTTCATCGTATTGTTTGACTCAGGTTGAGTTTAATGAAGTATTGAGAGTCGCCACGACAACGGAAAAATATCGAGTGTAGAGACAATGCGACGAAATGTTCCGTTAAAAATGCATAAGAGGGTTTTAATTACTATCGTATCATTATAAAATGTTGAGTAGGTTTTATTCATTTTCTGTTCGTATCATTGTGTTGGTTTCTCAATGACGTATGGATTTTTGGAGTTATTTTGTAGGGTATACGTTGCTACTCCCAAGGACTAACAATGTCGCCTCATACGACAATGAGTCCTGATTAATCATTATACATTTTTTTAATATAATTTAATATAAGTTGAAACAAATCAATATACAACTCAACATAATTTTGTTAATGGTCACTATAAGGATTGGTAAAGAGCAAGTATGGAACGACCAGAGAAGCATTACCGCCACACCTATTTCTAGCGTGAAACAGTTTTTGATTTTGTGTGAACCCTTCCACCGTGCTTGCCGGCTCATATTTATGAGGCGAAGAGTGTGTGTCATGTGAAAAGCAACGCATGGGACTGACTTCAGATAGAACTCTTATCCTATATGAAGTTGTTTCATTCAGACCGTAAGCTCCACCTATCTGCCCAGCGTTAGAACAAAAAAAATATCGCTCTAATATGCTATACATGAAATTTTTGACCCTCCTTGAAATTAAGCGCGGGACAGATCTAAAGCCAAGGCGAGAGTCACAGGTTCTGATCTGAAAGGCGTGGCAAAGGAGACATACCTACTCCGAGACTTTTCATCCTAGTCCTCAAGTTTTGCAACGCGTCTTTAAACGTGGTTTTAAACACGGTGCTATTAAGACGAGTTAGCTTTTGGACACTTCATTTTATTCTTCTCAGATAAGAGTTCGAGGAAAGAAAAGTTTTCTACATATGGAAACATTTTCTACATATGGAATTTGTCTGCAAAACTGTCGTCCGAGGAGCTAAGACAGGCTCACTGGACCGCGAGTATCATAATGATAACATCATCCTTCAAATTCTGAGAGAAAAACCTGTTATTTAAAGTTGCTAGCTATTTAACATCTTTTAGAAATGTCTACTTTGCTGTAGAATAAAATCTGGAATACTTAATAATCAGTTTATTTTCAATCTACTTGTATTTCCTGTTACCATGTTAGCAAGAGATAGAGAGTTATGAAACGATGATTTCATTGTCAATAATACATTAAAAAAATGTTGCGAACCTGCGACAGACTTAGTAAGTCACGTAACACTCCACAGCATTAACTACTTAGATGTTCCGTAAAATTAATAAAAAAGCACTTACCTTCGTGTACTGCTAATCAAATTTCGCGAAAACGGATCCCGGGTTCTGTTAAATCACCGGAGCTACGTAGATTTGAATATAAATAGGAGAGAATGGAAATATCGACGTGGAAATGTTGCGAACCCCTGCCCCCGTCTACTCACTCAGGTTTATCACGTAGAATTCATTATAACACAATTACTTTGGGACCGCTCTGCAACGGGTCCAATTGTTAATTTGGAAGTGCCGTTTCTTTGTCTGCGAGAGGATTTTATTTTTGGACTCACTTAGAGCCACTTTGTTTTTTGCGTTCGCGAAAATGTGGAAATAGACTGAGATTAATGCTGTCTGAAATATAAATAAGTAAGCAATTCATGCTCTCAAAGATAATAAAAACTTTTTAACAAAAAATATCTACCGACTTCCATGTCACAAAAAAGTAAAAAATAATTTAAATATATTTTGGTCTAGAACATACTCAGTACTTAGTACATAGTCCTGAAGTCGGTGCTCGACATATTTCGCTGGACGACGGTAACTACGTCCTATATGAGCACCGACTTCAGAACTATGTACTAAGTACTGAGTATGTTCTAGACCAAAATATATTTAAATTATTTTTTACTTTTTTGTGACATGGAAGTCGGTAGATATTTTTTGTTAAAAAGTTTTTATTTTACACTTTTTAGTGACTATATTTTTATGTTTGTATTTAAATAAAGCCTCTAAGTTTGCTTTGTGCATCTACATATTCACAAAAATTAAACATAAAACACTTTTACAATTCATACAAACAGGGCGCCCCCTCTGGAAGTACCCCTCCATCATCAGGGTTGAGGAGTTGAAGGTCAAATTTTTCATCTTATATTGTTGCTTAGTAATCTTATAACATATACGTTAGTACCAGGTGGCTAACTTCTCTGGCTCAGGCTTGCAGTACCCTGCATCATCAAGGTTTAGGAGTTGAAGGTCAAAATTTTAATTTTGTGCCTCTGTTTGGTATTATTTTTACATACCCGTAAGCACCAAATTGCCAACTCCTATTGTTTAGAATTGAAGTACCCCTTCATCATCAGGGTCGAGGAGTTGAAGGTCAAAATTTTAATTTTGTGCCTCTGCTTAGTATTATTTTTACATAACCGTAAGCACCAAATTGCCAACTCCTATGGTTTAGGATTGAAGTACCCCTTCATCATCAGGGTTGAGGAGTTGAAGGTCAAATTTTTGATTTTATATTTTTGCTTAGTATTTTCTTTACATAACCGTAAGCACCAAATTGCCAACTTCTATGGTTTAGGATTGAAGTACCCCTCCATCATCAGGGTTGAGGAGTTGAAGGTCAAATTTTTCATCTTATGTTTTTGCTCAGTAATCTTATAACATATACGTAAGCACCAAATGGCTTATTCCTATGGTTTTGGCTTTAAGTACCCCTGCATCATCAGGGTTGAGGAGTTGAAGGTCAAATTTTTCATAGTAAATACCTACGTAGTAATTTTATTCTATATTTTACTCAATTGGACTTCTCCAGCTAAGGTTCGGCCGACTATCACTAATTTTGTTATTTTGCTCCAAAAAGTTGAAGATCCTATGATTAGAACCTTATCAAACTCTTATCAGACTACCCCTGGAGTACATCCTTTCTAATAAAAAAAGAATCATCAAAATCGGTTGGCGGGATATTGAGTTATTCATACATTTATCGCGTACATTGAAAATGCAAATTTAAGACTTATGCGTTTTTCTTATGGATGCCCTAGTCAAAAAAATACTAAAAAAAATGGGACCCTATGACACGCACTACCTTTCAAATAAAAAAAAAATCATCTAAATCGGTTCACCCAGTCCGGAGAAATGAGGTAACAAATATAAAAAAAAAAAAAAAATAAAAATAAAAATACAGACGAATTGATAACCTCCTCCTTTTTGGAAGTCGGTTAAAAATGGGGTGTACGAGGCACGGTGAGCATCAATCGATCACCGGAGAAGAGCCCAAAAGGGGCATTGCGCTCGGAGGACTCCGGTTGTGTTCCGTTGGAGATACCGAAGTCCTCAACGTAGCACTGAAGACGGCCACCAGGTGTGTGAGGTAAAAACACACCCCATAACCCACATAATAAAAATCCCACATAACCCTGCGTTGCTCCCACGACGTCGGGTACCTTTTGAAGGTTTCCCCCTCGTACACAAAAAAAAATGGTACGTGAAATGGAGACAACAACATATTTCTTAGTACTTAGCTCTTTTTAGTCTTTCCAGTTCTTATTCTGTATGATAAACCAGTGTCATGGTGCCAACCGGGAATGTACTACCTCCAGGTTTATTCCTAACATTAAGTAGTTCTTGTGTTTCATTGAACTGTGTGTGGATACCGGCGTACTTAAATACGTAATATGACGCATATCTTAGAAGTGGCAACCGTCGCCGTATTTTTCTACTTGTATCGCCCCTCTGGTTAACCCATTATTGTCCCACTGCTGGGCACGGGTATTCTCACAGAATGAGAGAGTTCAGGCCATAGTCCACCGCGCTGGCCAAGTGCGAATTGGTACCATATATATACAAAATATACAAAATTCAAATAAGTTTGCTCACTTTCAGTTTGTATCGACTACCTCGAAACCGCGACTACCGCGAATAAATAATATTTTTTACGAATATAAGAGAATGGTGACATTTTTTTAACCTACGAATACTGAAAACGCGAATGCGGAAACCATAAATATTGAACTTTTACTGTACCATCAACTTCAATCTTATGCAATAACAGGTATCATTTGGCTTCATGTTTTAAAAACCGTGATTAGAGAAATTTTATCATACTTCATACTAATGTTATAAAGGCGAAAGTTTGTAAGTGTGTATGTTTGTTACTTCTTCACGTCTAAACGGCTGGAGCGATTTTCATAAAATTTGGCAGGGAGTTAGCTGACACTACTTAAACTAAAAATATCTTATTCCCACGGGACAACTGATACATCGATTTTTTAACGCGGGCGAAGCTGCAGGGTTCAGCTACACGTCACAGGGCGACATACAAAAACTACTCACCAGTAATTGGCTCCAGGTCGTAGCCATCAGATGCAATAATGGTGATGTTGTGGCCGTCCACCGACATCTCGATGGGACAGTTCAGGAACTCGGCGTTGATCACTCGGAAACGGTACTTGTAACCCTGGGAATAGAGGGAGTTTGGAATAAGTTTTTTTTTTTATATAGATTAGTAAGAAATTCCACGGTAAAAAGTAGCCTATATGTTAATCCAATGTATCAGCTAACTCCCTACCAAATAGTATGAAAATCGCGTCATACACACTCATTAACTTTCGCCTTTATAATACTAGAATGATAACAACCTATCTACAATCTACTTACTAGTAGAATAGTTTTTAATTGTTAGTATATGTGGGAATTGATAGTTAAATCATTCATAATTTAAGCCTTCTTCTGTTACTTCTTACAATTTATGAATTAACGCCTGATACAAATATTGTAACGCAATATTTGAGTTGCTTTTAGTAAACTTTGCTGTGATGTTTATAGCAGGCGTTGTTATCAAGCGTAAATAAAATAGCAATAACGAAAATTAGCATTATGTATGTGCGAATGAAAACTGAAAATCATCGGGCAATTACAGTAACATGCGATCGCGAGACTCATTAAATGCGACAGCATGTACAGTTTTGCAAATCGCAAAGGCACGAAAATCATGCAATTTTGATCCTTAGTGCTAAGGTAAGAAGGATTGATATAGGTGGCTTTGTATAACAGATGTACACCATGTTCAATATTCACACAACATGAGTGTTTATTTTGAAATTTATGTGTGTTTCCATCATAATTGGTTATTCCATTTTGGTTTTGCACCATAGAGAGTAATCGTTAACAACCGTATTCAATACAGCTGTAGAATAATAAGGGAACTTTATCTGTTCTGAGCTACGAAGCCAGTTAATATCAAGTGGACTGTATGCGCCTTTTTTAAAACATTTAGGCACACATATAGGAAAAGTATACTTAAAAAAATATAGGCAAACATAATATAGAAAAAGTAGTTTTGTCTGTACTTTTACTTGTAATAGGTAAGAGGCTTATTTATCGTGACCCAGTCATTCTCGATGTTTTGAATATTTGAAGTGAATAACGACATGTTTAAATTGTAAAGAAAATATTCATTACAGGGGAAAAAAAATCATCTTTTCCAACTTCCAACCTAATTTTGACCAACGTTACGGATTGTGGTTTGAATCCTTCTCATTCTAACTTAGTCCGTATTCGGCAGTAGGACAAGAATGTTATGGTAAAGTTTCGGTCGTAGTCCACGTCATTGGCTAAATGCGAAATGATAGACTTCACACACAATTTGGAACATTTTTGTAAGAAAATTTTCAGATTTGTATTTTTTTTTTGGACGTAAAACATTATTTTTTTCTAAAAAAAAAAAGTTTCATAAAAATCGGTACAGGCCTGGGATTCCAACCTCAACCCCTCAATGTAGAAGCCGAGACATAACCATTCGACTATCACTGCTAGTTGTCTCGTTATTTCTAAGTATGTATCTGTTACCGATTATTATTATTTTTTTATCTCACTGAAGTAGCAAATGAGCATACAGTCCACCTGATAGTAAGTGGTCGCTGCCGCCCATGGACATCAGTAATCAACTACTTACAGAACACGGGTTCCATCTGAAGTCAATCACAGATGCGTTGTTACTCCCGAGGACTATGATGGTCGCCTCATGTGAAAGTGTGCCAGCAACCGAATTCTTGACATACAAATACAATTCTTAAGCTCCTTACATACCTGCTCAACGTTAAACCTCGCAGCTCTCATGTACATGGGCTTCACAGTTTCATTGAAGATCCTGAACCGGCCAACGCCGTTGATGAGGAGAGTTGGTGGCTTGTTGTCACCCCTCGAGTGGTGATGGTCAGTGAACATACCCACTGACAGCTCGTGGATCCAATCCGTTACTATCATGACGTGTTCTGATCTGTGGTTGCAAAATGTATGTTTTTAAATATGAAGTCAACGTTTTTAGTGATCCTAGATTAAATTACTATCATGTTTATGATGTTTGTATGATGATAGGTTATCATATCGATGGGCCCCTAGAACAAAATCGTATATGTAAAATTACCTTTTCCAAATATGAAGATTAGAAGTTTTGTGGACATACAAACATTGATTACTTACGCCAAGAAAGACGATCTATGGAAAATCATTTTAATAGCTATTTATTAAATAAGTTCCTAAATAGCTATTACAATCAACTATTACAATCAACAAAGCTTCATACTGTAAATTGGTAATTTTTCAAATACAATTTATTTGTAGGGGCACGTCGATATGTTTACATACCATTCGTAATTAAATAGGTAATCAACGTTTTTGGTGGCCAAAGACTAAATTAAAATCATGTTTATGATGTTTCGTACCTATCATTTATGATAGGTATGAAACATATCATATCAATGTTTACATACCATTTGTAAATACTTGTTTATACTACAATTGGTTCTTTTGTTCGGTCATAATTCTATCTCTATGAATGAATTACAGACGTAAGTCTATGATTGACCCCATAACATACGTATTCTTCACAGAAGAGCAACTTATTATTCGATAATTCCTAGTTTTATTAGAAGTTTTAAAAATAGTTAATCCTTAATTTAGCTATCTATAAAGAACAGATGCAAAATGAGGATATCCAGATCTGACAAAAAAATCAACGCTTGAGGCAGCCCTAGCTGTTATTTACAAGGTAATAATAATGGATACATATATCCGTGATCGATCACCAGCCTTTTCAAGCCAGATCAAGGCTTATAAATAATAAATACTCTGTTTTAAGCTATTGAATAGCTTTTATTGCGGTTTTTGAACGCGGCAACCGAATCAAGAAATTCCGTAACGAAAAAACCTAACACAGAGCCGAGCGAGCGTTCGCTTAATGTGTATGTATATGGTACGATAGTACAATCGGACGAATACGTAAGCAGCTGTTTGTGAAAAAATATGTAGTATTAAAGAAAAAACTTGAATTAATGACAAAGAAAAAATACTGTTTATATAAATAAATAATTATAATTGCATAAGTTGATAAAAAATGATATACAATAGCTTTACCGCGGCAGTCCCCGATTGACGCACGTTTTTTTTTTATTTCCGTTTATTTATCGGAATTCTAAGATTATAACTTCTAGCCTCTATTCTATCATACAGGGGATCACAGTAAGAAACTATGAATTTAGAAAACATTCCTATAAGCATGTATTTTAACATAATTTATGATTTAGAATATATTTTTATCTTATCGAAGTAGTAAGCGAGCATGCAGTCCACATGATGGTAAGTGGTCATTGCCGCCCATTGACATCTGTAAGTAACTTCATATAGAACCTCAGTTTTATCTGAGGTCTGTTAAAGATACGTTGCTACTCCCGAGAACTTAACTTCAAACGTAAGAACTTAGCTTCAAACGTTGGCCTATAATAAGATATAAAAAAAAAAAACAAAAATACTAAGATAAAATATAATAATATGCCTCATATAAAAGTGTGTGCCGTCCACACCTTTCCATCGAACGCAAGTACTACATACAACTACGAACAGGTACTCAATACTTCACGCTAGAAATAAGTGTGGCGGTGGTACCTCTCCAGCCAAACTACCCTGATTCTATCGGCTTGAGTAAAATTCTGACTACAAAGATACAACCAGCAGTAAATTTGATCTAACTTTCCTATAAAAATATAGAATTGAATTCTTTAAACGGGCTTAAATATGCCAAGCAGGATTTTCCCAAAGAGGTTAAACACATGTGTGGATTTAATACTTGTATGTTGGTCTTTCCCAAGGAAGATAAAGTTTTAACAGAATATATATATTGTCTAATTATTTAAAATAGAAAAAGATAATCTTATTTACAAAATAAGCAGTTCACAAGGTAAGGTACCCCGCAACCAAAAACCCGCATTATAGAAGGCGTTGTTTCATAAAATGTCTAATAGTATTAATTTATTGTATAATTTTATTCAAAGAGGAAAAATAAGGAAATTATATCCCTCTTAACAAAAACTCTATACTCAATGCAATCGTTTATGTTATAAATAAAATAGTGGTAAATTTAAAAATAAAATGTGAACATTCCTTATAAAACATAAGATGGCGGACAAGTCTGGTTTCCTTATAAGACCTTTATTTCTTGTATTTTATCATATTTTTATTCTTTATTTTTTGCTATTTGAGAAATATAAATACTATCATTTGAACAGTGATGTAGAAATACTCCTCGAAATATGTTACAACTTTTTTTAATAGTAACTAGAACCCTTAAATCTGAATACCGACATTTTAATAAAGTTGAAGTAGTAAACTATTACATATGGACAGCTGTAAGCAATTTACAGAACAGGAGTTTTATTGTAAGTAAGATTAAAACATTCTTTTTTACTATTGAATATTTTTGGAAGTATTATTAAGTTTAATAAAAAAAACTTAAAAATAATGGTATTCAAATGTTCTATGTAATTGTTTATCTATTTATTTGTTTATTCAGTTTTATTTGAAATCAATCATAAATGCGTTTCTACTACTGAGGGCTAAGATGTCGTTTAATATGTAAGTGAATTTCACGCCGAATATAGGAGTAGGTTATAAAATTAACAAAACAATGCTAAATAATATTTTAAATAATTTAATAGATACCATAAAAATATATTTTTTAAATATTGCTTTTTGATATTCCGTACCTATATTTTTTTTTATCTGACTGAAGTAGCAATCGAGCATGCAGTCCACCTGATGGTAAGTGGTCACTGCCGCCCATGAACATCTGCAATCAACTTCATACAGAACATGGTTTCCATCTGAAGTCAATCACAGATGTGTTGCTACTCTCGAGGACTATGATGGTCGCCTCATCTGAAAGTGTGCCGGCAACCACACCTTTCTATCGAAACGCAAGAAATGCTTCACGCTAGAAATAGGTGTGGCGGTGGTACTTCCCCGGTGGAACTACACTGGTTCTACCACTTTGAGAAAAATTATATGTAAAAATTTCGCTTACACTACATTTCGCTTACTAGTTTTGTTTAATTATTATGCCGTATCTATGTTTCTCCCCAGGAGAGAAACTTGTCATTCGATATCATTTGACGACCGGTCTGAGGGGTCACCACACCGGTCTGACACGCAGTGGTTTCTGGGTTCGATTCCGGGCCAGACAGATATGTGATTGATGAATTTAGACTTCTGTTCCGGGTCTGGGTGTTTGTGTATTTGTATGTCGTAGCACCCACGACGCAGGAGAAAATCCTATTGTAAGTATAAAAAGTGTGATACATCAATCAACTGCTATATAAAAAGCTAGTTCAAGAACAGATGCAAAATGAGTGTCAGTGTTTAAAGACGTTAAAGGCAAAACCGGTCCAGTGACTTATAGAGAAAAGGCCAATGTACCTTACCATGGTACGGGGAAGAACCAGATGACTCATCGTGAAATACCTAAGTAAGAATGAATAAAGTAAACATGCTCGTCGATAATTACTGTTGAGGAACTGAACGTAAAAACTTGCTTCGTAATTAACATTTTCATTGTAATTGAATAAAGTAATAAATCATGTTGTATCTCATCATCATCATCTAAGGCGCTACAGCCACGGGTGGGCCTTGGCCTGGTCCAGAACATTTCTCCAGTTCAGTCTATTTTGGGCTTTCTCCCTCCATCTTGTCACGCCCACAGTTTTTAGGTCTTGCATGACTCCGTCTAGCCATCTGAGTTTTGGACTTCCTCGGTTTCTCCGTCCGTCCGGCTTACCATGTAGTAGACGTTGGGGAACGCGGGTTTCATCCAGCCTTTCCACCTGACCAGCCCACCTTAGGCGTCCAACTTTTATGACCTTTATGACCCTTATGTTGTATCGCAAACTTAAGACATAAATCGCGCATAAGAAACACTACTGAAATTGTATTTTCCAAAAACTTCCGAGGACTAAAAATATCAGGTGAAACGGTGGAACAATTATATTTTAAGGTAAGAATAGTATTTTCTGTATAAATTAAGTAATTTTAGACGTATTTTCAGCTTCTGAGTACTGATTTAAATATGCCTTTCAATGTTTCCTTTTTATTTTACGTGGTAACTATAAAATTGATCCTCAAATAAATTTATTCAGTGCCGTTAAGTTTATAAAGATTTATAAAGATCGTCAAATTTTTAGACATAGTTATATCTCAAAGTGAATAAACGTTTTTAATGACGACCCGCGTGGCGGAGCGGTTACCATACCGGTCTGACGCGCAATGGGCCCCGGATTCGATTCCCGACCAGACAGGTATCTGAATGATGAGTTTAGATTCATGTTCTGTGTCTGGGTGTTTGTGTACTCGTCTTGTGTGTGTCCATGGTACCCGTCACATGAGAAAATCCTACAGTGGGGCTATCAGTGTAGAATGCGTTTTTTTTTAAGTGAAACTTATTTATCGGGGTTGGTTGAAGTGAAACTTCTTTATCGGGGTTGGAAAAAAAAATTGTGTAACATTTTTTCGTTACGCGCCATCTTTTTCTGTTACGCGCCATCTTTTTTATTTTTCATTACGCGCCATCTTTTTCTGTTACACGCCATCTTTTTTTTCCGTTACGCGCCATCTTTTTCTTATTAGATAGATTATTATAGATTAGATTATTAGACAAAGTTTAATAAAAGCCTTTTATTAAACTTTATCTAATTTAACTTTATTTAACCAATTTCTGTAAAGTTGCATATAGTAAATTATTTTTTGAAAAATAACGTCATAAAGAAGTTTCACTTCTTACGAGTGTACACTAGTACACGCACACATTTTTTTTTTAATTTACTAACTTTAGCATTCATATAAAATTAATATGTTACAAAATTAATTATCCAGTCGTTTACCTATACCCGAAGTAAGAATGCTTTCGATTCCACAGTGATCTATCTTTCCTACTATCATAGGTTAAAGTTGCTTCAACTACTCAAACTACGTATTACGCCACCTTTTGATTTCGGAAGATTCTCATCAAACTTTTACAAACTCGTTAACGGGAGCGTCGCCGGTGCGAAACGCTCACACACATAAATATAGCAACGAAGTAACGAAAGCACAGTACAAATATGGAACAGTATGGAAACTGAGCCTTGTTCATAAAATAATTACCTACACTCCATTGAAGCAATAGGGTTGTCTCTATATTTTTTTTTCGTTATAGTGTTAGTAATAGGTACTTATTTTAGCATTTATTGTTATGTAGTCATTAATCAATCAAATTGTTCAAATAAAAAATCCACGCAGTTTACAAATAATATAAGCAGGTAATCTCACAGCTTCGCATTTTAATCCCAGCATGACGATAATTATTATGACACTTAGTTTGAAATACGGAAAACAGTTTAATATTGATACTTGTAGATGTTTTTAAATGCGTGTGATATTAAGTAATTAAAAACCGTTACATAAAAATGCTTTATTCTCAATAAATTACAAATTATTTACCGAGAAAAACATTCTTCTGCGACGACACGTTCGAAGTTATTTATTATTAAATTTGATAGTGTAAAAAATTCAAACCGCCGAATACCTTCGCAATACACTAGTAGAATTTTTAAAAACATCGCGGAAATAAATAGCAACGTGAGCACTCTTGACGCAACAGTCGCTAATGAAGCACCGCGAAAACCCTTTAGCGGTCTGTCAATGCGTTTGTCTGTGTGCCGTTTTCGAACGCTTGTAGGCAGTTTCCATACTGTACCCAATATTTCTACTGTGACTATAGACTTCACTTCAAAACTGTAAGGTATTTTTCATATAGTAAGAATTCGGGTAATCATCAAGGTATCATTAAGGATTTTATATTTTTTCTTTACGATCCCTGACAAGGGAATAGCCATATAAAGATTTAGTATGAAGCGGTCGTAAATATTTTTGGAGCAGAAGATACTTCCTTAAAATAACTGAATAATAAAAAAATAAGTTAAAGATGACGTGATCATAATTATCTCCCTGCTCAATGTTATACAATAATTCTTGATCGAAGAAATGTTTTATTTTAAAAGGAATGTATATATATTTCAATCAGCTTTGATTTATATACTGTATGAAATAATGTTGACATTTTAAAATATTGTACATTTGCACGCATAAACGGCAAAATAGAGGGCATTGTAACTTTTTAAATACTAACAACCTGTGTGAAGCACCTTACTTTAGCAAATAAAGAATTATGAATTATATTGGAATAGTAATACCTACTTTCCAAATTAATATCATCTAATCGCAATCTTGTAGTTCCCTAAATATAGTACGTTCTAACGATCAAAAGGGTGAAATTACTTGTCTACTCCACATTATGGGAAATTTCTTATTAAACTTACAAACTCGTTAACAGAAGCGTCGTCGGTGCGAAACGCTCACACACATAAATATAACTACGAAGCGTATAACTAGTTTGTGCTTTAAAACTGTAAGATATTTTATGTGTAGCGAGGATTCAGCATCTAAGCATTTTATAAAAATAATAAAATTTTCTTAAGAAATATGATCCCTGATAAGGGAACAAGCGTCAAATATTAAGTATGAAGCGCTTGCAAATATGCATTCGGAAGTAGCTGATGGACGACTCAAGGTGGTAGAACCAATGTAGCTCGACCGGGGAAGTATCACCGCCGCTCCTATTTCTAGCGTGAAACATTTCTTGCATTTCGATGGAAGGGCGTGGTTGCCGGCACACTTTCACACGAGGCGACCATCATAGTCCTCGGGAGTAGCAACGCATCTGTGATTGACTTCAGATGGAACCCATGTTCTATATGAAGTTGATTACAGAAGTCCATGGGCGCAGTGACCACTAACCATCAGGTGGACTGCATGCTCGTTTGCTACTTCAATCAGATAAAAAATAATAATAAAATGATCATAATCATCTGCTTTATATTATTAATCTGAGAGAAATCATAATATTAGAATCTAAAATACATAAATATTTTAATAATCTTACATTTAAATTACAAGTAAAGTACTTTCCTACCAAATACCATCTTGTCGAATTCTCATATTAGGTAACCTAAATATATTGCTTTACGTCGATCACTAGAGTAAACGTACTTGTCACCTCCACATTTTGGGAAATTTCTTATCAAACTTTTACAAACTCGTTAACGGATCCATCAGGAACGAAGCATTCGCGATACGTTGAAATAATGAACGAAACACATATATGCACATACGAGTAGGTATTACAGTGTTTTTAGTAGAATATAATTTTAGTACAATCGTGGTGGTATAATCTTCACATAATATACTTTTGAACATAATTATTTAGTGGGAATCTTTTCATCATAATTGTCACAAACTAACGCTATGAAAAAAATCTTTTTTTATCTGACTGAAGTAGCAAACGAACATGCAGTCCACCTGATCGTAAGTGGTCGCTGCCGCCCATGGACATCTGTTATCAACTTCACACAGAACATGGGTTCCATCTGAAGTCAATCACAGATGCGTTGCTACTCCCGAGGACTAAGATGGTCGCCTCATATAAAAGTGTACCGGCAACCACACCCTTCCATCGAAACGCAAGAAATGCTTCACGCACGTACGTACTTCCCCGGTCTAACTACACTGGTTCTACCACCTTGAAATTGTATTTTAATATACATATTATCCAGTTGGTAAAACGAGTATCCTTCCACCAGTGAGATGCCAACGCCACCTATTTCGTGAAACAGTTCTTGTGTTTCGTTGTAAATGTGGTTGCTGGTTTTTTTTCATATGAGCCGACCACTTAGTCCTCGGGAGTAGCAACGCATGTATAATATTCGTTACCCGTTTATATGTAGTTGCTTACAGAAGTCCACAGGCGGTAGTGTGAACTGCATGATATTTGCTACTTCCTAACTAAAAAATCTTGACAGAAGAAGATACACCATTTTTATAAGACATTTTAGACTATACAACAATTACCTGTCATAATCATATAGATTTCCATGAGGATCCTGCGACTTAGGTTTCCTGATGATGAGGGCACCAGCAGCTCCATCGGCTCGCTGCATGCCAGAGTGGGAATGCCAAAAATGTGTTCCAGAATGGGAAGCGTTGAACTGATATCTGGAATAAGATACTGCCTTTTAAAATTGGTTGAAATCTCCTTGGTTGTATTTTACCGACATTCCATGTTACGAATCCTACACCGCAATGATATTTTGCTTTGAAGGTTGCGGTAAAAAAATTCAACCATCATACCTATGTTCAACTTTAGGTAAACCCGATGCTAACTAAAGGTGGGCATTCACGTTACAACGGTCGCACGGACTGTCGAACGGACTAGCGCAACGACAGTTCAAGTTGAATACCTCAACGGACCTGCGACTTGACCTTGGTCGTACAGTCCGCCTTAGGACCAAGGCATTCACGATCGAAATTGTCGCATACAACCGTACTTCGTGCGACAGTCCGTGCGACCGTAGTAGCGTGAATGCCCACCTTAAGACACTTTAGTGAAAACTATAGCCGTGAGTCTAGAGCATTTATTAGTTTAATACTTAGAATATTTTTGTAAGCTTCGTAAATTTTAAAGATTAGATACGAATTAGATACGACAAAATAATAATAATAAAATATATATATATATATATATATATATATGTATCTTTTATAACTACGATATCTGTGTTAATTTCTAACCCAATGAATCAGTTGATAAAATAGGGAAAAAAATACAATCATGTTCATTTTTCTATCACATTTAGCGTCAGAACTTGTTCTATCTAAGCATTTTAAAATCTCCGTTACTTTTGTAGAAGCAAAATGTTTTTATTACCAAACTTTAATACTTTTTTTTGTTTTTTGTCATCGAGGAGGAAACCTTTAAAAGGTACCCGTTGCCGTGAGAGCAATGCCGGGCTATGTGGGATTTTTACCTCACTAAAACCCTCTGGTGGCCGTCCTCAGTGCTACGTGAAGGACTCCGAGAGCTCAAACAGCCGGTGTCCTCCGAGCGCAATGCCCTTGGGCCCTTTCTCGGTGACCGTGCCTCTCGGTGTTTACAACGGCATGAAGCCAAACATGCCGTCGTCCTTCGCGGGGTTACTTGGCTGGACGGTCCGAACTCCCACTCTTACCGCCTACAACCCCAGAAACCCTTTTTAGTCGCCTCTTACGACAGGCAGGGGATACCATAGCCGTATTCTGGCCCCGGAACAACAAGGACAAATCTTTAACCTATTCCTAAATTATTTTTCCCAACTAACAGTTTAAAACAACTTTTGCAAAGCTACCTGAAGGTGGACTCTGGTAAAATCGGGCACTGCGTTACGTAAGGCGTGCCATCCATGTAAGGAGTCCCTCGCTGGTGCTGACCGTGCCAATGCACCGTTGTACCCTCAGTCATCAGATCGTTTTCTACGTCCACTATGATCCTGTCGTGTTGGCAAACCTGAAAGTAAAAAGTGGTTATTTTCATTTATTCGAATAAATAACAAATATTCCTGTTATAGTTACTGAGGTTTTCCTGTTTGTTAGTTATCGCAGTCAAGACCCAGAGTTATCTATTTGATTTTTAAATTACTCATTAAATTTAACTGAGCGAAGAACCAAGACTACAATCTTCTGCGATACATGTTACTATGTTATAATTATAGATATGGAATCGAATCTCGATAAGACTGTCAAATAGATGATAATCGTGAAAGTCGTAACAAAATATGATATACACATATTGTTTTTGTCAATAGAAATGATAGTTCTAAGTACTTATTTTAGAAATAGATTCATATCCATATAGTTATTATCGTTATAATATCTACAAATTCTGAAATCAAATCAGTAATATAAATCTAATCTATAAAGTTTATTTTGTAGATTCTTGTCTACACTAATGTATATGTAACATATTCTATCCTGTGTAGGAAGAATTCTTTCTAGACATACTAAATCGACATCTACTTTCCTAATAGGTATATTTTGTTAGACCATTAGAGAATTATTGTTAGGTGTCTAGTAACACGCTTAGGTTATTAACATATTGAGGCTAGTCGTTATCATAAAAACGGTTTTTCGTTTAAGTCATTAAGATACGTTAAAAAATAAATCATTGTGAAATTAAGTAACATGTGACTAGTTTAACAGAGTAAATGAGTTTTGGTAGCTAATATCTCAGAGATCATTTATTCTTTAAACAATTTATTAAAATCTGTGTACTCTGTCAAAAGTTAATACAATATAAGGTTTCAAGTAATATTTTTCACCTTTCTTGAAATAACTTTCCTTCATTTTTTTTTGCTTTAAAGTATTTGTATTTATATTTTATATTTGAGATATCTTATTTCAAGTAAAAGTAGAAATTCACTTACCTCTATTGCTGGTCCAGGCATTTTCCTATTAACAACATTAAGGGGTCTATTAATACCATCAGCCGGTATACAGTGTGGTCGATCGCAGTCCGATAAATTGTACGGGCAATCGTAACACGCTTTACTCATAGTTTGGTACCATTCCAGGTTGAATTGGTAATAGCATATCATCGGCTCTTCTCCTTCCTTGCATTCCCTGTGACACGGATGATCAGCATCCAAGAGCTCACCAGTAACTTCATCATATTTTATATGAGCTCTCATTAGCGATTTTACGCTCGCCTTTTTTTCTAACACTTGCCTCATAGCCTCAAGTTTGTAATTTTTACTCGGAGCCTCCGTAGTTGTATGCCGTGTTTTTGTCCGATAGTTAAAGTCTTTATAAGGTGGATTTGATATCACTGGTAGTATTACTTTTGACGCACTTTCTGGTGCTCTAATATCACTGTTATTCAAAACTTTCACTATGCTAGGATCACTAATATTAACATTTTCTTCGCCTGTATCTAGTGTTACTTTATCTAAGCTATCATTTTGTCTACTTGGAACATTGTCTAGTGATATAGGACTACTCGTGATAATGCCGTCTGGTAATACTGGTTCTGTTGCAAACTGTGTAGTTGTTTCTAGTTCTGATGTTGTATTGATTCCTTGTGCATCTGTAACAAATAAAACTTTGTTTTACTGTGTCCTTTTTTTTCTTATTAATTTTGATGTAATTAATTACCATATAGTACCTATAAATTGATTCATAGAACTGTTAAATCCATTATAAAGTAAATAATGCAAAACGCATTCTTCTTTAAAGTATAAAGATGTAATAATCAGATTAACAATTTTGTAATCCATAAAATCGATTGACTAGATAATGTTTATTAACTTTTTCTAATAACGTGACATCATAAACCATTGAGTAATTACAATTAATTTATAGAAATAAATACACTGCTATTGGAATGACCTGTAATTAAACATAACAACATTTCCAATATAACACGTGAGAAGCGTTTTTAATGTAATAGAAGCAGCATGTGTGTAAATATTTACAATGCTGTAATGATGGAAATAATTTATAATTATATATGAGTAGGTCTTATCCTCAGGAAATGGAGAAACCATATTTTTATTCGAGTTTGTTGAAATAACAAACGAACATGGCGTCCACCTGATGATAAGTGGTCACTGTCACCCATGGACTGTAAACAACTACACATCTAACAGGGGTTCTATCTCAAGCTAGTCACAGATACGTTGCTACTCTCGACGACTATAATGATCTCCTCATTTAAAAAGTTTAAGGGTTACAACGCTGACGAGACCGCGAAAATGCGTAAGCCTGCCCGTGATGTAAAATATAACACTGGAATTCTAGTTAGTAATAGTAAAGCAAAACCCTAAATAGCTCACTAGCGTGCACAGCTGAGATTTATTCCTATATGAAAAAAGGATCTGCATATGGATAGAACTTGAGGTTGTTCGCAGCAGCCTTTTTGTCTTTGGATACTAAATCTACCCGCGTTATACATTCCTTTTTTATGCCTTTCTAATCATAACACGCCAACTCTACAGTGAAAACAATCAAAACAAATTGGAAGTAGTCGCCGCTGCAATATGAAGATCATTTGTATTTTTAACATACCTAATACAATCTCATCAAAATAAACATCTCCCACATACAGTATTTTATTGCCCAAATCAATGGACTAACGCTCCGAGATTGCTATAAATAAGCTTAGAATTTTATCTTTTTTATGATTCATATTCCAGTCACGTTTTTACAAAAGCATCCTTTTCGGTTCCTCGTTGTATGCGTCGCCCACCTAAGCTATAACTGCCCACTTCCATAGCTTTGACTCTAGGATATTACCGCGATTTTACCCGCTTTGGTCAAGTCTATAGCGGTCCAGAGCATCATATACATTTAATCTAGATCGTAAACTATGCGTGTGCTAAGTTTCGGCGAAGTTCAAACAGCAGTTTTGAAGGTAATAGAACCAGTGTAGTTCGACCGGGGAAGTACCACCGCCACACCTGTTTCTAGCGTGAAGCAGTTCTTACGTTTCGATGGAAGGGTTCGGTTGCCGGCTTTGAGGCTTTTGAGGCGACTTTTTGAGGCGACCATCATAGTCCTCAGGAGTAGCAACACATCCGTGATTGACTTCAGATAGAACCCATGTTCTGTATGAAGTTGATTACAGATGTCCATGAAAGCAGTGACCACTTACCATCAGGTGGTCATGCTCGGTTGCTACTTCAGGCAGATAAAAAAAAATAGTTTTTCCGTGAAAGAGTAATAAAGACAAATATCCTTACACACTCTCGACGTTATTATATTAATAGTATGTAATAATGATTTGATTGGTTGTAAAAGGTTTATTCCAAATAAATTAAATTAATTTCACTGCCGAAAAAATAGTCATTTAAATAATTGTACTTATGTTGCTTTCTCCATTCAAGTAATTTTATTGTAGGTATATAATTTTAATGACGATCAAATCTATTTAAACAACAATTTCAAGACTTTTTTTAAAGCTTTACAAATATATCGTATTTTTTCTTCGGTATAGAACAAACGATAGATTTGTCTTTCTATAATAATTTCTATAATATTATAAATGCGAAAATTTGTGAGTGTGTATGTTTGTTACTTCTTCACGTGTAAACGGCTAGAGCGATTTTCAAAATATTTGGTAGGGAATTAGCTGATACTCTGGATTAACATATATGCTACTTTTTACAGAAGGAAAACATCTTATTCCCAAGCGACAACAGATTTTTGCTAACGCGGGCGAAGCTGCGGGATTCAACTAGTACGATATAATGTTGAACGGATACAATTTTACTTTTATCATCGTCGATAACATATAGAGTTTTTGTATACAACATCATTGAAGATACATCCGTGAAGCCAAATCACAAAAAAGGTACAAACTAATGAAATAACCCGCAAAAAAGTATAAAAAAGAACCAAGAAACGAAATCCTTCATGAACACTTAAACGGAGTAATTCAATTTAAACCGTATACACTAATGATATTAAAAGTTAAAAACATCCGCCCCAGGTTATTGCAATGTCATTTTTTGTTTGCATTGATTGCGCTTTTAATGGATTTATGTATAAAATAGCCACAATGTTTTCCTATTGGGAAGCTCAGAATAGAATAGTTTAGTTTTTAGTGCGTACCGCTAGGGCAGTGGTTCTCAACCGGTGGTCCGCGGAACACTGATGGTCCCTGGAAGCACCCGAAGTGGTCCGGTAAGCCATTCAAAAATGTTGTAATATAAGAAGTCAGCACAATGACAGTCAAGTAGCGGACAGCCGTGACTGAACCAAGGATCAGGAACTAGTAAAGAGAATACAGAAAGCGCATTAAATATTGTTTGCTTTGAACAACATTGTACGCGTGTTTTATTTAAATAACCCCATATTAATTTTCAAATTTATTTTTATCTTAAATTACACTCTCATACCGGTGGTCCATTGGTCCACAGATATTTTGCCAAATGGTCCTTCGTCACCAAAAGGTTAAGAACCACTGCGCTAGAGAATGGAATGCGCTGCCCGCGAGCGTATTTACCGAAAGGTACAATTTGGATCTCTTCAAGGCCAGAGTGAATAGGCTGTTTTTAGGCATACTACATCTTCGACCGCATCATCACTTACCATCAGGTGAGATTGCGATCAAATGTCTGCTTATAAATTATATAAAAAAAAGGATTTCACGAAATAATACAATGTACAACAGCTCACTAGCCAACTAACTAGTTTGTTTCAAACCTTGTGTTGTCTGGACAATATAAACAGATATCTTAGCTTAGTACCCTTCCATTCTTTAATCAGCCTTTTCATGTCCAATTCTGGACTTTGTTATTTGTTTTTTACTTGCTAATTATATAGCTAATAAATATATGGGTTACAACCCATTATTGTCCCACTGCTGGGCACGGGTCTTCTCTCAGAATGAGAGAGTTTTAGGCCATAATCCACCGCGCTGGCCCAATGCGAATTGGTGGACTTCACGCACCTCCGAGAACTTTTTTTAAAGAACTCTTGGGTGTGTAGGTTTCCTCACGATGTTTTCCTTCACCGGAAAGCAGTGATAATTAATTTCTAATACGCTCATAAATCAGTGGTGCGTGCCTGAGTTTGAACCTCGGACATTCCGATTCAGAGGGCAAGTTTCAACCCACTCGGCTATCACTGCTCTTATCAGTTTATATATGCCAGCTAGTAACTAGAAAATCGTTAAATATAATCGACACCTAGTTAATTGCATAAAATAATAGTATCTTTTACATTTAAAAGCTCTAGATCTGCACATTTCATTGTTTTATATTGTACGCGCCACAACAGCAATCTGGGACGTACTCGACTGGAATCTAGAATTTCATCAAATTGGCGATCTGCCACACGAAGGCTTCAAACTAACCAGGTAACACGATAGCAGTACAGTTACAGCATTGATATTAATATTTTACTACTTGTAAGCGTCTAGCGGTAAAAGTAAGTAATATCTTGTAGTCGTAAACCGTGGTATCTAACAAAGAAAGATCTTTTGGGGATCAATTTTTATGACATACAAATAGTACTTACACTACTACGCGCCCCACACTAGGATTTTCTCCTGTGTCGTGGGTACCATGGACACACACAAGACAAATACACAAACACCCAGGCCTAGAACATGAACTAAACTCATCATTCAGCTACCGGTCTGGCCGAGAATCGAACCCAGGACCCATTGCGCGTCAGACCGGTAGGTATGTTAACCGCTCCGCCATGCGGGTCGTCAACTTGCTCCTTAAATATTATAAAAAAACTTGGCTAATAACGTCCTGTACCCATCTTGAAAAATATCCATATGTTGAGATTTGCTAGGTGGTGGATTCAAATTAGTTTTTTTTTTAACTGACTGAAGTAACAAACGGTCCAATCACCAGTCTACCTGATGGTAAGCGGTCACTGCCGCCCATGGACATCTGTAATCAACTTCATACAGAACATGGGTTCCATCTGAAGTCAATCACAGATGCGTTACTACTCCCGAGAACTATGATGGTCGCCTCATGTAAAAGTGTGCCGGCAACCACACCCTTCATTAGTTCATCGGGAAGCTGAAATATGCGCTTGCCGGATCACTTTAATATGCGACAACCATCTTAGTCCTTTGGAGTAGCAACGCATCTGTAATTGAGTTCAGATAGAAACTTGTTCTGTATGAATTTGGTCCATACGCGGCAGAATTGGAATAAAATTGGCATGACATTTTTATCTTTAAAATATATTTTGAAAAACACATATTTCAAACTCTTTACATTTTAAAGCAAAATTTCATACTTAAATTTGTATACATTACATGAAGTGTAACTAAATGTAATTTGACATCAACATTCAGACATGTCGTATGCGCCTGCGCTTTGACAGCTCCAAAATTAGCCACATGATTAGTTACGGTTCATTACAGAGTTAGTTACCCAAGTAATGTGTACATTAAAACATTACGCGACGCTCATTCGTCAATTGATATTTTAATGGAAAATTTTCTTTTGCTTTTATTTTGAGGCAATCTGCTACTTTCATAATACAATGTTCATACTCTAATATAGTTGTAGTACAATTGCATATTAAAAAGCGTATTAATAATGTACCTCGTTATACAAAGATTAGAATATAATATGGCTGAATTTATAATATCAAACTTTCGTTACAGTAATGCTTAGTTAGGTACTTGGCGATCCGCGTGGCGGAGCGGTTACCATACCGGTCTGACGCGCAATGGGTCCCGGGTTCGATTCCTGGCCAGACAAGTATCTGAATGATGAGTTTAGATTATTGTTCTGGGTCTGGGTGTTTGTGTATTCGTCTTTGTGTGTATCCATGGCACCCACAACACAGGAGAAAATCCTACTGTAGGGCTATGAATGTAAAAAGCGTTATATGTTTATGTTCGTTAGAGTAATGAGAATTTTATTGACATGTTTTTGTTTTCAGAAATTCATTATTATTGTGGTTGTCATAAAAATAGCTTTACTATGATTACTATGGATTGTATTAAAATAGAGTATTAAACTACATAGTAAACGCTATTTAGTCTGCTCCGCTTCTCGTCAGTTTTAGCTAAAATTCTCTAGTTAAGATTTAGTAATAAAATTAATTATGTGAGTAACCAAATATCTGTATTTCTTTCAGCTTAATCGGTCAGATAGAAATAGTAAATTTTCATTATATTTAAACAAAATTAATTAAAAGATCTAAGATTCCTATAAAGTAACATATATGAACCTATATATGTAATTCTATCTACGATGAATATCTCTCAAATACCCGCACATATAACCAAAAATTTCGGTAAAATGCAAATTCGCGTAAATTAAGTTTAAAATAAATATTCGCGCGGCATGTTAAGTGAAATACGGAAATTCAGAGCATCAAACATATAGAGGTAACTTTATTTGCTGAAATGTATAACCTGATTCGGCGAAGGCTTCGAATCTTAGTAAGTTTATTCTTGGTACTTTTCTTTTGCAAAAATTTACAGTACCATTTATGTTACTGTATTTTTTTTTTATTTATTTCTCAAGAGGGAAACCTTCAAAAGGTACCCAACGCCGTGGGAGCGACGCAGGGTTATGTGGATTTTTTACCGCACTAAAACCCCCCCGGTGGCCGTCCTCGGCGCTATAAAGAGGACTCCGGGAACTCGGAACGACCGTAACTGGAATCCTCTGAGCGCGTTGCTCCATCGGGTCCCTCCCAGATGGGCGGCAGGGCCCACCGCTCCGTCTTGTCTTTACGACGGTATGCGACCACACATACCACCGTCCTTCCCGGGATCGCCTGACCGAATGGTTCGAGCTCCCACTCTAACCGCCTGCAACCCCTGAAGCCCCTTTTAGTCGCCTCTTACGACAGACAGGGGATGCCGTAGCCCTATTCTGATCCCGGAACTACGGGGACATGTTACTGTAATCTGCAGTATTTTATGGTAAAAATATAGTACATGTAACTTAAAAGTTCTTAACATAAACTTAAAATCCAGTCAAGTGCGAGTTGGACTCGCGCACGAACGGTTTCGTAGCACGAAAACCTTACTTAATACGAAATGTATTAAGTAATACTTTCGTGCTACAACGCGGGTGGCTCTAATACAACGTTTGTTGTATGAGAGCCACCCTTAAATATTTAATTTAATCTATTTTTAGGAATGTTATTTGTTGTTATATGCGTAACCCAAAAGCATCATCTGTGAAAATTTCAAGTGCCAAGCTATCACGGTTGATTGGTCGTGCGACCTACCGCCTGACGCAGAAACTCACCGGACATGGCTGATTTGGTCAGTGTCTGAACGGGATAAGGACACAAGTGCCGGCTCTCTGTCACCATTGCGGGTACGACGAGGATTCCACACAACACACGCTGGAGGACTGCCCAGCTTGGGAGTCTCAGCGGTGGATCGTTGTCCAAAATTTTAGAGCAGATCTTGTTCCAGCGGCCGTCGTTTTGGCGATGGTTCAGCGGCGAGGGGCCTGAAACGGCATGATTACCTTCTATAAAGACGTCATGTCAGCGAAGGAAGACGCCGAATGGGCTAGAGAGCGCGTTGAACCGGCTCGGAGAAGGACGCGCTACGGCCGCCGGTAAAGGGCGCGCGCGGGCCGCGTCCTTGTAGTTCCAGGATCGGAATAGCGCTACGGTATTCCCTGCGTGTCGTAAGTGGCGTAAGTGGGAGCTCAAACCATTTGGTCAGGCAACCTCGGGAAGGACGGCGATATGGCGCAAACCGTCATAAAGACCAGACGAAGCGGTGGACGCAACTGCTCACCCGGGAGGAGTCCGATGAGGCAACGCGCTCAGAGGACTCCGGTTTCGTTTGTTTGGAGATCGCCGGGTCTTAGCGCCGAGAACGGCCACCGGGGATGTTTTAGTGAGGTAATAATCCCACATAACCCTGCGTCGCTCCCACGACATCGGGTACATTTTTTAGCGTTCCTCCTCGAGATAAAATAATATTAATCACGGTTGATGAGATGCAGCTTGATGACAGACGCACAGACGGACAACGGAGTCTTAGTAATAGGGTTCCAAATTTACCTTTCAGGTACGGAACCCAAATCAAGCCCCATTACATAATTAACATCTGTCTTCAAGTTCAATAAGGTTGAATATACCTAAATTTGACCAAAGATGCGTTACTACCTTTTGGGATTAAGTGGGAACGCATCGGATAATAGCGTCTAAAGAATCTTAATAAAAACAGAAATCAACGGATATGTTTATCATAAAGTCTTGACCCGCGTGGCGTAGCGGTTACTATACCGGTCTGACGCGCAATGGGTCCCGGGTTCGATTCTCGGCCAGACAGGTACCTGAATGATGAGTTTAGATTCCTGTTCTGGGTCTAGGTGTTTGT